>CM051256.1:45345413-45952913 GCA_027921565.1 Artemia sinica | reverse complement strand
GATTATTTCAGTAGTATTTTGTCGTAGTTTACCATGTCACAGTTACATTCCCTTGATTTTTCAAAGTTCATTTGGATTTCTTTCATTGAACTGCAAGAGTTGGAATATTTCAGTAGTGTTTTGTTGTGGTTTACTTTGTCATACTTACATTCTCACGATTTTTCAAAGTTCATTTTGGTTATCTTTCATTGAAATGCAAGAGTCGGAATATTTCAGTAGTGTTTTGTCGTGGTTTACCTTGTTAAAGTTACATTCTCTTAATTTTTCAAAGTACATCTTGGATTTCTTTTGTTGAAATGCAAGAGTTGGAATATTTCAGTAGTGTTTTGTCGTGGTTTACTTCGTCACAGTTACATTCTCTTGATTTTTCAAAGTTCATTATGGATTTCTTTTTTGAAATATGTTTTGTCGTGCTTTACCTTGACACAGTTAAATTTCTTGATTTTTGTTAGGCTAGGTTAGGTTAGGTTAGATCAAGTTAGGTTAGGTTAAGTTAGGTTAGGTTAGGTTAGCCTACATACGCGCGCGTACGTAGGCTAACCTAACCTAACCTAACTTAACCTAACCTAACTTGATCTAACCTAACCTAGCCTAACAAAAATCAAGAAATTTAACTGTGTCAAGGTAAAGCACGACAAAACATATTTCAAAAAAGAAATCCATAATGATTTTTGAAAAATCAAGAGAATGTAACTGTGACGAAGTAAACCACGACAAAACACTACTGAAATATTCCAACTCTTGCATTTCAACAAAAGAAATCCAAGATGTACTTTGAAAAATTAAGAGAATGTAACTTTAACAAGGTAAACCACGACAAAACACTACTGAAATATTCCGACTCTTGCATTTCAATGAAAGACAACCAAAATGAACTTTGAAAAATCGTGAGAATGTAAGTATGACAAAGTAAACCACAACAAAACACTACTGAAATATTCCAACTCTTGCAGTTCAATGAAAGAAATCCAAATGAACTTTGAAAAATCAAGGGAATGTAACTGTGACATGGTAAACTACGACAAAATACTACTGAAATAATCCCACTCTTTCATTTCAATAAAAGAAATTCAAAATGAACTTTGAAAAATCAATAGAATATAACTGTGACAAGGTAAGCCACCACAAAACGCTTCTGAAATATTCCAACTCTTGCATTTCAACTAGAGAAATCCAAAATGAACTTTGAAAAAATCAAGGGAATGTAACTGTGACAAGGTAAACCATGACAAAACACTACTGAAATATTCCAACTCTTGCATTTCAATGAAAGAAAACCATAATGAACATTGAAAAATCAAGAAAATGTAACTGTGACAAGGTAAACCACTACAAAACACTACTGAAATAATCCAACTCTTGCATTTCAATGAAAGAAAGTCAAAATGAACTTTGAAAAATCAAGAAAATGTAACTGCGACAAGGTAAACCACGACAAAACACTACTGAAATATTCCAACTCTTGCATTTCAATGAAAGAAACTCAAAATGAACTTTGAAAAATCAAGAGAATGTAACTCTGACAAGGTAAACCACGAAAAAAACACTACTGAAATAATCCAACTCTTGTATTTCAATGAAAGAAATTCAAAATGAACTTTTGAAAAATCAATAGAATGTAACTGTGACAAGGTAAACCATGACAAAACACTACTGAAATATTCCAACTCTTGCATTTCAACGAAAAAAATCCAAAATGAACTTTGGAAAATCAAGAGAATGTAACCGTGACAAGGTAAAGCACGACAAAATACCACTGAAATAATTCAACTCTTGCATTTCAATGAGATAAATCCAAAATGAACTTTGAAAAATCAAGAGAATGTAACTGTGACAAGGTAAACCACGATAAAACACTACTGAAATATTCCAACTCTTGCATTTCAATGAAAGAAATCCAAAATGAACTTTGAAAAATCAAGAGAATGTAACTGTGATAAGGTAAACCATAACAAAACACTACTGAAATATTCCAACTCTTGCATTTCAATGAACGAAATCTAAAATGAACTTTGAAAAATCTATAGAATGTAAGTGTGACAAAGTAAACCACGACAAAACACTACTAAAATATCCCAACTCTTGCATTTCAATGAAAGAAATCAAAAATGAACTTTGGAAAATCAAGAAAATGTAAGTGTGAGAAGGTAAACCATAACAAAACACTACTGAAATATTCCAACTCTTGCATTTCAACGAAAGAAATCCAAAATGAACTTTGAAAAATCAAGAGAATGTAACTGTGACATGGTAAACCATGGCAAAACGCTACTGAAATATTCCAACTATTGCATTTCAGGGAATGAAATCCAAAATGAACTTTGAAAAATCAAGAGAATGTAACTGTGACAAGGTAACCCATGACAAAACACTACTGTTTTCGTGTGCATGTGTAAGTTTGTGTGTGTGTGTGTGTGTGTGTGTGTGTGTAAGTTTTTGTGTGTGTGTAAGTTTTGGCGTGTGTGTGTAAGTTTTCGTGTGTGTGTAAGTTTTTGTGTACATGTAAGTTTTTGTTTGCATGTAAGTTTTTGTGCGTGTGTGTAAGTTTTTGTGTGTGTGTGTTTAAGTTTTTGTGTGTGTGTAAGTTTTGGCGTGTGTGTGTAAGTTTTCGTGTGTGTGAGTAAGTTTTCGTGTGTGTGTGTGAGTTTTTGTGTGTGTGTGTTAAGTTTTTGTGCGTGTGTGTAAGTTTTTGTGTGTGTGTGTGTGTGTAAGTTTTTGTGTGTGTGTAAGTTTTTGTGTGCATGTAAGTTTTTGTGTGCGTGTGTAAGTTTTCGTGTGTGTGTGTAAGTTTTCGCGTGTGTGTGTGAGTTTTTTTTTGTGTGTGTGTGTGTGTGTGTGTTAAGTTTTTGTGCGTGTGTGTAAGTTTTTGTGTGTGTGTGTGTGTGTAAGTTTTTGTGGGTGTGTAAGTTTTTGTGTGCATGTAAGTTTTTGTGTGCATGTAAGTTTTTGCGATTGGAGCCCAGGGGACCTTTGGGGACCGGGTGAGGGCCTTTGGGGCCCAGGGAGGGCGTTTGGGGGTCTGAGGGGGTCCTTGAGCACCGATTGGTCCTTTGGGAGCCCAGTGGACCTTTGGGGACCGGGGGAGGGCCTTTGGAAGCCCGGTGGACCTTTGGGGGTCTGGGCGGCACTTGAGGGCCGATTGGTCTTTTGGGAGCCCAGGGGATCTTTGGGGACCGGGGAAGGGCCTTTGGGGCCCAGGGAGAGCGTTTGGGGGTCTGAGGGGGCCCTTGAGCACCGATTGGTCCTTTGGGAGCCCAGTGGACCTTTGGGGACCGAGGGAGGGCCTTTGGAAGCCTGGGGAGGGTGTTTAGGGGTCTGGGCGGCACTTGAGGGCCGATTGGTCCTTTGGGAGCCCGTCGGACCTTTGGGGTTGGGGTAGAGGGATCGGAACCCTTTGGGGTAGGGGGATCGGAGACCTTTGGGGTTGTGGTAGAGGATCTCACAACACTGTTCAAATGGAACTTGTGTATTATAACGACCACAGAGTTTCACCATTAAATTCTCTTCTAAAATCTCTTCAAGAATCATATTTTATAACGTCTCTAACTGTTTCGTCGAAATAATTCCATAAAATGGTTTCGCCCAAATAATCCCTAAACGTAATTCAGCGTGTTCCTTTTGTTTGGCATCCCTGGGCTGGCACATTTCAATTATTTGGAAACCTGATTCCCGCGCTAAAACAATTCATCGCTAAGATCTAAACTTTGCCTCTGAAACGATTCTCTTGTTAGAACTCCAAATTAATTCCCCTTTAAAATGTCTCTAACTGTTTCGCCGAAATAATTCCCTAAAATAATAATTTGTTCTGAAAAGATATAATAAAGCCTTAAAAAAGTATTATAATGTGGGGCTCAGGAGTCTTTGGGGGTCCGGGGGGCCCTTTGGGAGCCCGGTGGACCTTTGGGGACCGGGGGAGGGTTTTTGGGGGTTCGGGGGGGGGCCTTTTGGGTGTCTGGGGGGCCTTTGGGGGTCCGGGGGACCTTTGGGGACTGGGGGAGGGCCTTTGGGGGTCTGGGGGACCCTTGAGGGTCGAATGGTCCTTTGGGAGCCCGGTGGACCTTTGGGGACCGGGGGAGGGCCTTTGGGGGGCCCGGGGAGAGCCTTTGGGGGTGTGGGGGCCTTTTGGGAGCTTGGGGGGACCCTTGAGGACTGGGGCTTCCTTCGGGGTTGAGGTAGGGGGATTGGAACCCTTTGGGTTTGGGGTAGGGGGATTGGAGCCCTTTGGGGTTGGGGTAGTGGGATCTCACAACACTGTTCAAATGGAACTTGTGTATTATAACGACCACAGAGTTTCACCATTAAATTCTCTTCTAAAATCTCTTCAAAAATCATATTTTATAATGTCTCTAACTGTTTCGTCGAAATAGTTCCATAAAATAGCTAAAACGGTTTTGCCAAAATTATCCCCAAACGGAATTTCGGCATGTTCCTTTTGTTTGGCATCCCTGCGCTGGCTTATTTCAATTATTTGGAAACCTTTTCGCGCGCTAAGATCAAAACATTTGCTCGGAAACGATTCTTCTGGAAGAACTCCAGACATTAATAAACTTGACGTCATCTGTCAGACATTCCGTGGAAACAATTTGATTAATGACTGACAGCACAGGTTTTCCCCAGAAACTCATAGCATTTGGCTTGAACAACAATAACAAATACTGTTTCCCGGAAACTCATAACATCTGGCTTGAACAACAAATATTGGAAACACGCGATCTCCCGGAAACTCATAACATCTGCATTGAACAACAACAAGAAGGGAGTGACAAAGTTCCTGTTTTTCCATTCTCACTGACAAAATCCATAAAACCGTCAAATAATCAACACACATAACCATCCATGAAAACAGACATAAATGTGACAAAATTCCTGGTTTTTCATTCTCACTGAGAAAATCCATAAAACCATCCATAAATGTGACAAAATTCCTGTTTTTCAAATTCTCACTGACAAAAACCATAAAAACATCAAATAAATCGACCAATACACATAACCATCCATGAATTATGTAAAAAAAGTTATAGGTGGCAGCAGGGGTGAGCAATGGGGCTGGTACCCCCATCTCTACTAATGCCACCATATTCAAGTTCAATATGATATTCAAGGAATTTCGAACTACTATTGAAATCCAATTTTGATTAATAAAACCTATTTAAGTTGAGAATTACCTTTGTTTCTACTGAAATTATATAAGTCTTGATAATTTCAACAATATGTTGGACTTCAAACAGGTATCACAGTTTCAACGAAAAATGGATTTTTTTTTTACTTATTTAAGTTCCAGCAAAAAATTTTGTTGGAAATCCAATTTTTTGCAGTGTATGCTGATATGCAGGCGCGAATGCAGGAACCCCTCTTTAGCCCAAACCCAGAAGAAAGATCAAGAACCTGTCGATTTCCCCTTATCTCATTAAATTTGCCTTTTTTTGGGAGATTTGACAAACTTTTTCCGGTTCTCCCTAACTGAGATAAATGGTTGCGTACGTGTCTGGTTTTACTATAAATTTTTCTCAAAAATTAACTTAAAATATCTTCAGATTAAAGAAAAACGACCTTAAATCTTGAAGACCAAGCGAGATAGAGTATTTGTACTTGTATTTTTGAAATGCTTTTGAAGTCCGTACAAGATTGGTTTCTGGGGATGTAATGTTTATGTTTTAATTAAACGAGACATTAAAATTAACGAAGAGACTGTTCAGTGGGACAATAAGTTCCACATGTTGTTAGTCTGATCACCGCCAACAACAACCACTCAAAAAGATAAAAAAAGGTTGATCGCCCTTGTAAGTTCCAGTTTTAAAGCCCTAATGCCCAATTGACGTAGCAAGGATCTGTCCCTTCGGTCTGAAACTTGACGTTTCGATACCCTGATCACCCCCATTTCAATTTACTCATAAACTTGGACGCTGAAGATTGATGGCCAGTGTCGATTCACAGTCTTTGAAACTAAATGCTCCGCCCAATAGCTAAAATCATCTACCTTGATTGAATCTTGACTGTCGAACTCCTCGAGTCCTTAAAATCCAACAAACAATCTACACCAATATCCAGCTCCTGCAACTTTGGCGGCTCACATTCAACATTTTGTTCACATTCAACAAAATCATCCTCAAAGGCCAAATTTACGGTTCTCGCCCTGGTGATAGTTTCCAAAAGTTCCCAAAAATATAACTTCGCGCCTTATTGCCTCCCGACCTTCCTCGTCTAAAAGACCGTGAGGCATAGGCTACAGAAGACACATCTACGCCATTACGGAGAAAGAAGCCCCACGACGACATTCAAGTACGGGCGAAACTTGAGTAATGTCAATGTCTATGTACCATTATCATTAGTGTCTACTGGTTAATAAATAATTGAATGAATGAATGCTTGTAATACGGTGCAAAATGTCAGTATTGATAATTACTCACTGAAAATATCGACAACTATGTGTACTCATCCCAGGGATGTACACAAGATGGCCTCAGGGTCTCGGCCCTCTACCGAAATATCAAATTTTTCCGGTTTTTGTTTGGCTCACTTCATTTGCAAATCCTCAAATAAAGTTAGTTTTTGTTATTATCTCCCCTCTTCCCGAAAAGAATTCCTGTACACATGCCTGACTTTACTTTAGGTATTGAATTTTAGCTTCAAAATTCTGGCAAAACCCTGAAATTACCTTGAAAAGTATCTTGTAAAACCAGGCCTTGAATGGAAATATTGGCATGAAATCCTCCTATTCCTTGAAGGATTAAGCAGAAACAGCTAATTATTTTTCTACTCTCGTTAATAGTTCCAAAATTTGCAACTATAAAGTTAGTTATGCCTTATAAAAAAACGTGTGGTCCGAATTATAAATCAGACTTAAATTCTAATCGGAATATCAAAATTATGATAGTTCAAACAGGGGACCTCGCTCATGCAAACGAAACAATTAACTCCTAGTATTGAAGGCAAATCGTTCTATGATTCTTATCACAACTCTTTTTTATAATCTTTACAAGCTTTTATTTTCTTTTTGCTGCCTTTATTGACTGATTGTGAATTATTCCCCTTCTGGGTTTGTAATAGCCATTTTTGGGAAATAAAACTTATCTAAATTAGAATATCTCCATCCTGAGACGTGCCAAAAATCCTAGAAAAGTGTATTTGTACACTAAATAGAAACCTGAGATGCATTTGTTTTTATTTAAAAAATCAAGCTCGATGAGGAATTGTTTACACCTATTCTCTCTCCAAATACAATAACACAGCTATTGTAATTACGTCCCAGCCAATTGTATCAGTTGTGATTTTTTTCTCGTCTCGTTAGTTCACTGGGACTTTCTAATACTAACTACTTTTCGTGGGTGACTTACATCTTGGTAAAAGTCAGATACGTGAAATAAGTGTAAAAGAACACAGAAATATATGACTGTATGCCCCCCCCCTTTAACAGTTGCATCCCTAGTGGTTATTTTAATATAATCCCCTTAAAACCATGTGTTCAGGGTTGCTACCTTGGATATTCATCACCAATTCTTTGCAAAGTTGAGCGGTTCAGTTCAAGTTGACTCTGATCACGTAATGAGTGACCATCTTGGCCTAAACTTCTGAGTTCCGTTTAGCCCAACTTCGATACGAAACACTGGTGGTGTGTTCTATACAAAGATTGAGTGGCGTAAGATAAACTGTGAAGTATATGTAGAAACTTGCGACAACATCTTGAACAAAATCAAAGTGCCTTTCCATCTACTGATGCACGGTACGAAAGACCCAACCGCTTTAGATATGTACTGTTTGGAAATCATCCATGCTATGAAAGTTGCAGAATCAGCTGCCGTGCCAAAGTCGAGTTCGAAAAGGAACTCGTCGGCCGGGTTGGGATGAGTGTCCGTCAGTCAAAGTCGCATAACGACGCGCAAAGCTATGGTATCATATATGGCGTGAATCAGATAGCCTAGGTCAGGTATTTTACATAACTTGCATCGTTCTACAAAAAAAAGACTATAGTTTGCTTGTCGAAAATCTCAAAATGAACGAAGGAGAAAGAGCATCAATTGACGCTTTAAATAATCCAACCAGTATGTGGAATTGCTTCAGGAAACCAAAACCGCACCCTAATCCATTGGCTACGAATATTAGTGAAGATGAATGATAAAAAAATTATTCATCCGTTTTTGGATCTAAAGATCCGGTTCTTGAAAGTGCTAGTGAGTCCGAACTGAAAAGTAAACTAGAATCCCTGCTTCAAAAGAGAAGTTCGTTTGTAGTTAAGAAAGCTGATGTCAAGGTTGCTATTAAACAGCTAAAGAGAAAGAAGCTCCTGGATTTGATACAATCTCGTCTGAACATCTGTCTAATGGTTCTACACTACTATTAGAACATCTAACACTCCTTTATTAAATGTGCATGGATTCTGCTGTGGTCCCGAAATCTTTTTGTGCGGGTATTGTGAGTAATATCCCAAAAAAGGGTAAAAACCCAAATGAATGTTCTGGTTATCGATCCATAACAGTATCTACAACCCTCAGCAAAGCTTTAGAAAGAATTATTTTGCCGGAAATAGTGTCGAAATACTCTTTAGATTACCATCAGTTTGGGTTCTGTTGAAATCTGAGCTGCGCGTTTGCTCATCGGGTTTTGAAGCCTAGTATCTCGAAAGCAGGAAGTTCGGGGAGCTCCCTGTTTGTGTGTAGTGTCGATATATCGTCTGCCTTCGACTCGGTAATTCAAGCCCAGGTTTTTATTAATTTGCTGGAAAATGGTGTTAACGATTATGTAGTAGCTTGCCTTTCTTATTGGTATAGATATTTATTTATCCGGGTTAAACTGGGTCAAGAATTATCTAGTCCTATAAGGCTTTTTAGAGGGATTAGACAGGGATCAATTCTTAGTCCGGTGATGTTCAATGTTCTTACTTCGTCAGTAACAAAGCATATATATGGAGGATTCTTCCTGGGACTTAGTGATTTTAGTTTATTATGTTACGCCGATGATGTGCTTATGATAAGTAGTGACCTTGCAAGCCTCTAGGGTAACCTCGACCAGCTGATTTGTGGGTACAATGGCTTAAGTCTCAAAGTGAATGCCCAAAAGACAGAGTTCATGGTTATTTATCCGCGGTCACCCTCGCGTAGCCTAGTATCTAGAATTGAGCCTTATGTCATCATTAATGGAAAGAAAATATTTTTCGGTGCATCAACTTAAGTACCTTGGTGTTACTAATGGCTCTAGCATCATCAGTTCTAGGACCCTGCTTATCGAAAATGTATCTACCGCGATTCGATTTAGTTATGCTAAGTTAGCAGCACTCAAGTATAGTTACAATAGGAAAGTGCTATCACGACTTTATTCAGCGATTGCATTGCCACATCTTCTATATATCTCAGCGCTATGGGATTGGTTAACGGCAACTGAAAAAATGAAACTTCGATCAGTTTATTGCAAGTATCTGAAATTTTTGTTGCGTCTACCGTTATACGAACGTAACGCTTGTCTCCTGAGCTCATATAATTTGGGTGACCCGACCGAAGTACTGCCAGATCTGGAAAATCAGGCTAGAAAAAGATCATTCGAAAAATTATCCGAGTTATTGCCGGTGCACACCCTTTATGACTGTGCTGATTAGTTAGTGTGATATTATAGTGTGTATGATTTTGATTGTTGTAGTTTCTTTGCTTTTTTTCCCTTTTCTCTCTTTGTACTCCGCTTGTCATTTTTTGTTCATGAGCGGGCATAAATAAATTATTATTATTATAGTTTCTCTTTTCTTAGTAATTTATTTCCTGTATTGATTTTTGGAGCTTTCCGTAAAGCGCTTCTCCCTTTAGTTTGGCTTTTAAAGATATTAATTAAAAAAACTTTTTCCACAAAATAAGTTTTTCAAAGAAAAGTAAAGAACTCCATTAAACCAAAAATGAGCAAAAATAGAATCAAATAATCTACCAAGCGTGAAACTACCACAAATCAACATCGATAAATAAATGATACCCCAAACGAACAGAAATTACAATAAATAACCGAGTGAAACTCAAAACGAGCAGAAATTAACATAAGTTGGGCTCAAAACCCCTGTGCCTTCCCAAGGCCAGAACATAATTTGCACTTAACTGAAAAAAAAAATAAATGTTTTTACTTTTATAACTTTAGTAAATCAAATAATATTAACATTTGATCACAAAATATCAGAATATGTATATTAAACTGATAATGCACATTCATTTGTATTTTTTTCAGTAAACTGCAAATTATGTTCTGGCCTTGGGAAGCCATAGGAGTTTTGAGCCCTAGCCATGTTAATTTCTGCTCGTTTTGAGTTTGACTCGGTTATTTATTGCAATTTCTGTTCGTTTTGGGTTTCATTTATTTATCGATGCTGATTTGTGGTAGTTTCACGCTTGGTAGATTATTTGATTTAATTTGTTCTTATTTTTGGTTTAATGGAGTTCTTTTCTTTTCTTTGATGTGCTTGGGGAAAAGGTTGGCGTGAGCGGGGGGTTAGTTGCCCTCCAATGATTTTCGACTATTAAAAAGGACACTAGCCCTTTGAATTTCCAATCGAATGCGCCCTATTTCAACATGCCCCCAGGGCATAACTTACAACCCTTACCCTGAGGGCTGTGGGGGAGTGTCATCCTCAAAGATATAATTTCCGGACCTTTTCAACTACTTTGAACAAAATGGCTATCTCAAAATTTGGATTGGATGTGTCTGGATAAATGGTGAACGTGGAAGGGATGTTGGTTGCCGTCCAATCACTTTCAACTATTAAAAAGGGCACTAGCCCTTTGAATTTCCAATCGAATGAGCCTTTTTTGAAGTTTCTACGACAACGCTATCTATAAAAAACCTTATATGTCCCCAGGGCATAGCTTACAACCCTTGCCCTGAGGGCTGTGGGGGGAGTGTCCTCCTCAAAACATAATTTCAATGTGAAAAGCAATTACGCTGAACAAAATGGCTATCTAAAACTTTGGATTGGATGTGTTAGGGGGGTAATGGTGGTCGTGGAAGGGGTGTTAGTTGCCTGCCAATCACCTTCGACTATTAAAAAGGGCACTAGTCATTCCAATCTCCAATCGAATGAGCCCTTTTCGAAGTTTCTACGACAACTCCTTCGATACGAAGTGCCCTGGTATGAAAAAAAAATAATTCGATACGCAGTCCTCCAAAAATGTTTGGGGGAATGGTTGGCGTGAGAGGGGGGCTAGTTGCCTTTCAATTACTTTCAACTATTAAAAAGGGCACTAGCCCTTTGAATTTCCAATCGAATGAGCCTTTTTTGAAGTTTCTACGACAACGCTTTCTGTAAAAACCTTATATGCCCCCTGGGCATAGCTTACAAACCTTGCCCTTAGGGATGTGGGGGGAGGGGGTTGTCATCCTCAAAGACCTCGTTTCCAGAACTTTCAACTACGTGAACAAAATGGCTATCTCAAAGTTTTGATTGGATGTGTTTGGGGAAATGGTGGGCGTGGAAGGGGTTAGTTGCTCTCCAATCACTTTCGACTATTAAAAAGGGCAATAGCCCTTTAAATTTCCAATCGATTCAGCCTTTTTTGAAGTTTCTACGACAACGCTTTCTATAAAAATCTTATATGCCCCCAGGGCACGACTTACAACCCTTGCCCTGAGGGCTGTGGGGGAGTGTCCTCCTCAAAAACATAATTTCTGTCCGGAAATAAACTACGTTGAACAAAATGGCTATCTTAAAATTTAGATTGGGTGTGTTTGGGGAAATGGTGGGCGTGGAAGGGGTGTCAGTTGCCTTCCAATCACTTTCGACTATTAAAAAGGGCACTAGCCACTCCAATTTCCAATCGAATGAGCCCTTTTCTAAGTTTCTACGACAACTCCTTCGATACGAAGTGCCCTGGTATGGAAAAAAAATACATTGCTCCAACATCGTTCTTTACTTAGGCAGCGCGATTGCGCTGCCTATGATTTCACATCAATTGTACATACTGGTTTGGAACTACCAGTAATGGTAATCCCAAAGATACTGTGTGTATCCAGGTTATCGAAATAGTACATCTTCAATATTTCAGAACGGCCGGGGGAATGAAGTTAAGATTTATGGGTATTATTAGGGAAAGGAAAGGGAGGGGAAGGGAATCAATTTTTTGTGTTGGGAGGAGGACGGAGGCATAAAAAAATTCATGTTTCTGATCCACCAAAACATTTTTGCTGTATAAGCTCCTATGGAACTTGTTATCTTTGCGTAATTAGGAAGCAAGGTATATCAAACGACACCTTTCTTCTAACAGTTTATCAAATGACGTATCTACGATACCTCGAGAACAGCTTGAAGTATCAAGTTAAAACTTTTAGGGTGTTTTGAAGGGAAAGTCAATTTTGAAGTATAACTTGGGAGAAAGGGTAGAACTAAGTTAAAGAACACTATGTACATTCTGGTTATCAAAACACCATATTTACAAAACCCCAGAAAAGGCTCGATGAGTGGACTTGAAACTTTCAGTTAGTGTAGAAGAAGAAGCACAAGGCTCCTTGAAATTCTGCATTAAAGGGGTAGCGGCAAAAACGTAAAAATATTTAATTGTTGTCGTTGTTTCCTTTTTAATTTCATACGAGAGTTAACACACGATTAAAATAAAAGAAAACACAAAAACAAGCGCAATTGGCACTGTGGCCTTCAGGAAATTTAGGGGCGTTAGCTCTAATGCTATTTGCGGTAGTTTCTGTTCGTTTTAAGTTTTATTTGATTATTCATAATTTATTACTTTAGGATTAATTTTTTTATATATATATTAGGACTTGTTACCTTCATGTTGTTTGATATGATTACTAATTTTAATTGCTGTTCATTTTATGTTTCATTTATTCATTGACAGCAATTTCAGTTTGCCTTAAGTTTGAATATTCATGTGACTTTATTTCTGCTCGTCTTTGGTTTCAGTATGGTTCTTTAATTTTCATTTAAATACATTCCTTTTGGAAAAGGCTTTTAAAATTAGTTTCAAAAAATATCACAGCGTAAATCGCTCCAATAGTAAAAAACCCAATTTCTTAATGAAAAGTCTTTTAAAAAAGGATAAAATAACTTCGATAAGTTTGCCAAAAAAAAAGGATATGGCTTGTGTATGTTTCAGTTTTTAATTTATTTTTTCTATCTAGCCTGGTTGTTTCAGGGCAAGTTTTTCTGTGATTTGTGGCAATTCTATCTATGGTAGACCGCCTAATTAAGGCTATGTACACTTCACTGCGGTGTTTATTATATACCATGGTTATAGGCCTTTTTTGGGAAAATCCATTGATTGTCAAAAGGTACCTTTATTGCTACCTGTAATGACGAAAAATTTTTAACAGAATTAACTCCATATTCAGATCTGAATTTTCGCTAATTGAGCTACTCAAATCTCCCCTATGTCATTAGCAGAGTCACGACTATAATCCTTAGTCAGATGTCTTTCTCTGAAACCCTTTTCCAGCATAAAGCTCAAGCCTAGTTGTTCCAATAGCATGAATCCCAGTGAAGGACCACGAATTACTAAGACACTTAATTGAATCACATTTAAATTTGCATCCCCAAGGAATTTCACCCTTCACTAACCTGATAAAAGGGGAATGAGTGTTCTACTACTTGACAGAACATCACGACACGCGGATTCTAATAAAATCCCCCTTGAATAAAAAGAAAAAAAAACTGCCTTTTCAATAAATGGATGGAATTTCAATTTAGAATGATTAATGACTAAATTGAAAACATGATCAAGTAAATAAATGAACATACAGCGTGGATTTGTCGATACTAATTCTTTCAGACGATCCTGAGGAAATACAAAATTAAAATGAGACAAAAAAAAGGACACTGAAGGTTGAAAGACCTGTACTATGCTGAACTATGGAAAGGAGAGGAAAGAGGAATTCAATTGTTATTATTTAACTTTTAATTTTACACGAGAGAAGATATGCGATAAAAAAAAGAAAAAAAAAAACTAAAACAAAACCACCCCACATGCGTTCATGTGTTTTAATTTTAACACATTGAATTCTAGATAAGTATATGCAAAATTGCAGTGGGCCTTCTGGCCTGAGCCTAGACTCAGTTTGGTGAATCTTCCTATGATGATGAAAACGTAATACGGCACTTACTAAATTATCATATTGACACACATGGTCATAAAAACATTTGGAAAGGGATACACCTAAAATTGATCCAAGAGACCCATCCCTTTCCCCAAGACTCAACCGTATACGTGCTCCTGACAGTAACTTACACCCATTAGCACAGAGGAGAACCACAGGTTTTTTTTTTCTAGAGATTTGACGAGTTTTAATTTTTCAGTGTCGAATAGTGATGGAACAGTTTACTGGAATTGTGAAAATCAAAAGATATTCCTAGAATTGGAGTTGAGTGTGTTTTCTGATTGCTCTCTGTCAAACAGTTCGTAACCGAAACTCTAGAAAACGGGTTTTTGATGCCAATAGATACATCAAAAGAATCAGATTCCAATGCTGAATTCAAATATATAACTTTCATCAAGTTTAGTCCTACCTATCAAAAGTTACGCGCCTGAGAAAATTTGGCTGATTTTTGAAAAAAAGGGGAAAGACCCCCTAAAAGTTATAGAACCTTAATGAAAGTCACACCATCATATTCAGCGTATCAGAGAACCCTACTGTAGAGGTTTCAAGCTCCTATCTACAAAAATGTGGAATTTTGCATTTTTTGCCAGAAGAAAGATCACGGTGTTTATTTGTTTTTTTTGTTGTTTTTTTTTCCCAGGGGTGATCGTATCGACCCAGTGGTCCTAGAATATCGTGGGAGGACTCACTGGACCGGAAATTAAAAGTTCTAGTGCCCTTTTTAAGTGACCAAAAAAATGGAGGGCAACTAGGCCCCCTCCCACGCTCATTTTTTTCCCAAAGTCACCTGATCAAAATTTTGAGATAGCCATTGTGTTCAGCATGGTTGAAAATATGATAACTATGTCCTTTAGGATGACTTAATCTCCCGAAGTCCCCGGGGGAGGGCTGAAAGTTATGAACTTTACCCAATGTTAACATGTAGTATTGGTTATTAGGAAGTATACAGACGTTTTCAGGGGGGATTTTTTCTGGTAGTAGGGGGGTGGGTGGGTCGGGGGTTATGTGGGAAGATCTTTCCATGAAGGAAGTTTTCATGGGGGAAGGGACATTGTTATGAAGGAGGCGCCGGATTTCCCAGCATTATTTAAAAAAAGATCAGAAATTAAATATAAAAAAACAAGTTTTCCAACTGAAACTAAGGAGGAACATCAAAAGGGTCATTATTCTAAGGGGTCATTTTTAAAGACTTGGAACAAAATTTGAACTTTAGCTACGGAAGAGCGAGGTATTGACTAAGGGGCGAGCCCCCTAATATACGTATTAAAAATATATAAATATAGAAGTTCGTTACGTAAGTTAATTCGTAAGTTAAGTATATTTATTACTAATAAAAACGTTCGTAATTAAAATTAAACAAGTTTCGAGAAAGCCATTTAACCAAGTAAAAGTAAAATTAATATGCAAATTTTGTTTTAATTATTCATGTATGGTGAGCCAAAATCAAAACCTGCATTAATTCAAAAACGTTCAAAAGTTAAATAAAAAAAAAAAACAAGTTTTTTGAACTGAAAGTAAGGAACGACGTTAAAACTTAAAACGAATAGAAATTATTCCGTATATGAAAGGGGCTGTCCCCTCCTCAACGCCTTGCTCTTTACGCTAAAGTTTGACTTTCTCACAACTCTTATTTTTTAAACAATAAAAAACTTTAGCGTAAAGAGCGACGCGATTGGGAGGGGACAGCCCCTTTCGTATACGGAATAGTTTCTGTTCGTTTTAAGTTTTAACGTCGTTCCTTACTTTCAGTTAAAAAAAAAACTTGTTTTTTTTTTTAATTTACGTTCAAATACTAGTCAATAGCCATCATTGAAGAATTTCAAAAGTATATTTGTGGATAGACTTTTTTGATGAGCAGTAAATTTACTTAATATACAGTGCTTCAATTTTTTTTTAGGCTGACTCGAAGGTAAAAAATTGGTTAATTGATATCGTATAGAACGGTTTAGTGTGTACAAAATTTGATGTACTGATGGACCATAGAGGTTGATCTTGTCTTTCAGTTTATAGGGTCTGTCCTTTTCTATTGTCCTTATATATATATATATATATATATATATATATATATATATATATTATATATATATATATATATATATATATATATATATATATATATATATATATATATATATATATATATATATATATATATATATATATATATTTCATACCAGGGCACTTCGTATCGAAGGAGTTATCGTAGAAATTTCGAAGAGGGCTCATTCGATTGGAAATTGGAGTGGCTAGTGCCCTTTTTAATAGTCAAAATGATTGGAGAGCAACTAGCCCCCCCCCCACGCCCACAATTCCCCCGAACACATCCAATCAAAATTTTGAGGTACCCATTTTGTTCAGCGTAGTTGATTTCCAGATAGAAAATATGTTTTTGAGAAGGACACTCCCCCACAACCCTCAGGGCAAGGGTTTTAAGTTGTGCCCTGGGTGCTTATAAGAACGATGTTGGCACAATGTATTATTTATTAGTTTTTTTCCTTTAGAGCAGGGCACTTCGTATCGAAGAAGTTATCGTAGAAACTTCGAAAAGGGCTCATTCAAGTGGAAATTTGAGTGGTTTGTGCCCTTTTTAATAGTCGAAAGTGATTGGAGGGCAACTGACACCCCTTCCAGGCCCACCATTTCCCGAAACACATCCAATCAAAATTTTGAAATAGCCATTTTGTTCAGCGTAGTTGATTTCCAGATAGAAATTATGTTTTTGAGGAGGACACTCCCCCACAGCCTTCAGGGCAAGGGTTGTAAGTTATTTCCTGTGAGCATATAAGGTTTTTTATAGAAGGCGTTGTTGTAGAAACTTCAAAAAAGGCTCATTCGATTGGAAATTTAAAGGGCTAGTGCCCTTTAAATTTCTCTCGCCCACCTTTTTCCCAAACACATGCAATCAAAATTTTGAGATAGCAATTTTTATCCAACGTAGTTTTAAGTTCTGGAAATTAGGTCTTTGAGGATGACGACATCCCCTCCCCCCACAGTCCTCAGGGCAGGGGTTGTAAGTTATGCCCTGGTGGCATATAAGGTTTTTATAGAACGCGTCGTAAAAACTTCAAAAAGGGCTCATTCGATTGGAAATTAAAATAGCTAGTGCCCTTTTTAATAGTCGAAAGTGATTGGAAGGCAACTAACATCCCTTCCGCACACACCATTTCCCCAAACACATCCAATCAAAAATTTGAGATAGCCATTGTGTTCCACGCAGTTTAAAGTTCAGTAAATTATACCAAAGGGCTCATTCGATTGAAAATTCAAAGGTCTAGTGCCCTTTTTAATAGTCGAAAGTGATTTGAGGGCCTCTCACGCTCACTTTTTCCCCAAACACATCCAATCAAAATTTTTAGATAGCCATTTTGTTCAGCGTAGTTGATTTCCAGATAGAAATTATGTTTTTGAGGAGAAATCTCCCCCACAGCCCTCAGGGCAAGGGTTGTAAGTTATGCCCTGGTGGCATTTAGGGTTTTTATTGAACGCATTGTCGCAAAACTTCTATGCCCTGGGGACATATAGGTTTTTATTGAAATCTTTGTCGTAGAAACTTGAAAAAAGGGCTCATTCGATTGGAAATTCAAAGGTCTAGTGCTCTTTTTGATAGTCGAAAGTGATTGGAGGGCAACTAACCCCCTCTCTCGCCCACCTTTTCCCCAAACACATGCAATCAACATTTTGAGATAGCGATTTTATCCAACGTAGTTTTAAGTTCTGGAAATTAGGTCTTTGAGGATGACGACACCCCCTCCCCCCACAGTCCTCAGGGCAGGGGTTGTAAGTTATGCCCTGGTGGCATATAAGGTTTTTATAGAACGCGTCGTAAAAACTTCAAAAAGGGCTCATTCGATTGGAAATTGAAATGGCTAGTGCCCTTTTTAATAGTCGAAAGTGATAGGAAGGCAACTAACATCCCTTCCACACACCATTTCCCCAAACACATCGAATAAAAATTTGAGATAGCCATTTTGTTCCACGCAGTTTAAAGTTCAGTAAATTATACCAAAGGGCTCATTCGATTGAAAATTCAAAGATCTAGTGCCCTTTTTAATTGTCGAAAGTGATTTGAGGGCCTCTCACGCTCACTTTTTCCCCAAACACATCCAATCAAAATTTTTAGATAGCCATTTTGTTCAGCTTAGTTGGTTTCCAGATAGAAATTATGTTTTTGAGGAGAAATCTCCCCCAGAGCCCTCAGGGCAAGGGTTGTAAGTTATGCCCTGGGGGCATGTAGGGTTTTTATTGAAGTCTTTGTCGTAGAAACTTGAAAAAGGGCTCATTTGATTGGAAATTCAAAGGTCTAGTGCTCTTTTTGATAGTCGAAAGTGACTTGATGGCAACTAACCCCCTCTCACGCCCACCTTTTCCCCAAACACATCCAATCAAAATTTTGAGATAGCCATTTTGTTTCACGCAGTTTAAAGTTCAGGAAATTATACCTTTGAGCAGGACACTCCCCTCACAGTCTTCAGGACAAAGGTTATAAGTTATGCCATGGGGGCATATAAGTTTTTATTGAAATCTTTGTCTTAGAAACTTGAAAAACGTCTCTTTCAATTGGAAATTCAAAGGGCTAGTGTCGTTTTTAATAGTCGAAAGTGATTTAAGGGCAACTAACCCACCTCTCACGCCCACCTTTTCCCCAAACACATCCAATCAAAATTTTTAGATAGCCATTTTATTCAACGTAGTTGAACGTTTTGGAAATTAGGTCTTTAAGGATGACAACCCCCCACAGCCCTCAGGGCAAGGGTTGTAAGTTATGCCCTGGGGGCATGTAAGGTTTTTATAGAAAGCGGTATTGTAAAAACATCAAAAAGGGCTCATTCAATTGGAAATTGGAAGGACTAGTGCCATTTTAATAGTCGAAAGTGATTGAAGGGTAACTAGCACCCCTCCCACGCCCACCATTTCCCCAAACACATCCAATCAAAATTTTAAGATGTTCATTTTGTTCAACGTAGTCGAAAGTTCCGAAATTTGGTCATTTAGGATGATAACCCCCTCAGAGCCCTCAGTGCAAGGGTTGTAAGTTATGCCCTCGGGGCATATAAGGTTTATATACAAAGTTGTTGTATAAATTTCAAAAAGAGCTCATTGGTTTGGAAATTGAAATTGCCCTTTTTAATAATCGAAAGGGAGTGGAGAGTAATTGACCCCCCTTTCACGCCCACCATTTCCCCAAACACATTTAATCAAAGTTTAGAGATAACCATTTTGTTCAACGTAGTTGAAAGTTCTGGAAATTATGTATTTAAGGATGACAAACCCCCAGAGCCCCCAGGACAAAGTTTGTAAGTTATGCCCAGGGGGCATATAAGGTCTTTATAGATAGAGTTGTCGTAAAATCTTCAGAAGGGGCTCATTCAATTGGAAATTGAGAAGGCTAGTGCCCTTTTTAATAGTTGAAAGTGATTGGGGGGTAACTAACCACCCTCTCACGCGTGCCATTCCCCCAAACACATCCAATCAAAATTTTCAGATATCCATTTTGTTCAACGTAGTTGAAAGTTCTGGAAATTTCAGTAAAGTGCAAATTATGTTCTGGCCTCGGGAAGGCATAGGGGTTTTGAGCCCAACTTATGTTAATTTCTGCTCGTTTTGAGTTTGACTCGGTTATTTATTGTAATTTCTGTTCGTTTTGGGTTTCATTTATTTATCGATGCTAATTTGCATTAGTTTCACGCTTGGTAGATTATTTGATTTTATTTTTGCTCATTTTTTGTTTAATGGAGTTCTTTACTTATCTTTGAAAAACTTATTTTGTAGAAAAAGTTTTTTTAATATATATATATATATATATATATATATATATATATATATATATATATATATATATATATATATATATATATATATATATATATATATATATATATATATATAATATATATATATATATATATATATATATATATATATATATATATATATATATATATATATATATATAAACCTAAAAAGGAGTAATAGCTCTATTTTTAAGGTCCAAACGTAATGAAATGTGTTAATATACTTACTTTCAAAATGTTTCCATTTTCTTTACAATTATTCTTAGTATTTCTATAATGCTGCTAGTCCGATAATATATTTTTTATTGCAGTTGTTAGGTATGTAGAATGGGTTAGTGATCTAAGAGTTAAGAGTTCTTTTAAAAAATTGTTACTTTTTTATATTATTAGAAATACAAAAAGGTAGGCTACTATTAAAAAAGAATTTCTTATTCAGAATCATGAAGTATTTTTTTTTTTTTTTTTTTTTTTTTTATAGTAAAATTTCTCAACACATTGATCTTGGGAAGGATAGTGTGACTAGCGGTATCTATTTGAGATAATAATTGGACTATAGTTAGTAGGATGCATATAGTTTCATTTCTAACCCAGTTCTCTTTGTGTACAGTGCATATTTTATTTCAATTTTTTTTTGTCCAACCCATTTTGCATCATTTCTTTCGAGACTGTGACTATAAAAGCTATGCTAGCAATACCTTCATTTGTTCCGTTAAAGCACTCCAAATCCAAGAGCTACCGTTTAGGTAAAACTGAGGAAAAGCAATCTCCAATCGGGATTACAAATTGTTGGAGAGTGGTTTTTGCTGTTCCTCGTTTGTTATCTAATTTATGAACGGTGTTACACAACAGGGGAATGTAAAAGAATTGTGATCATGTGTGTTAGATTGTGTTAACTCATTGTTGTGGCAGGTTGAGGTGTGTAGCTGGTTTGTCAGCTTACAAAATAAATTAGCATGCTGGCATCAAATTTTATTGTGCGTTCGAGCATGTCCAGATTACATATCCGACAAGCTCGATTACTTATTCTTAGCGTTTCACGAGATGGTTAGGAGGATTTGTACTTGAAATGGTCTGGATTAGTTAGGGGATAAGTTACACCTGCTAACCCGGAAAATGCAGGGTAAAAGAGGATAAGTAACATTAAAAAAATGCACGATATTATATGCAGAGAAAAAGAAGGGATAGTAATTGCGAAATGTGGCATACTTTAGGGGATTTATAAATAGTTGATCTGTGTTTAAAGTGGAGTAAACGTGACTAATCCAGGGTTGCCTCCCAGTGAAAAAGTACTAGATTTTAGTGATTTTTTGGTTGATTTAATAATTTCTTCAATAGTCTAGTGATTTATGTGCTGATTTTGTTATATTTTTTTGGCAGTATAAAAAAATATTGGAAATGATGATAAATCACTAGACGTTGCAACCCTGGACTAATGTTGTTATTCCTGTAGTTGTCGATAGTATTTCAGTTAATAAGTCGTCGGATAAGCATTCGTTGATATTTTTTTACAGATTAAATGTGAGGAAGTTAGGATTAAGTCGGTAAGTCGGATAAGACATGCTCGAACGCATTATTAGTTATTGAGACAAAAAAGACCAATATATTTTCACAGTGGTCCTTGAGTTCATTGGGAACTAAACCAAAAAAAAAAACTAAAAAAAACTATATAAATGTGTGTCTATTGATTACATTGGGACTGCATGATTAGACCTTTGTATGATTAGGACTTTCCCCGTAATGGGATCACAGTTCGTTTCTCTTATTAAGATTCGTTAGCCTTTCGATTTCCATGCCTGGTTGAATTTCACCTATTGACCGTAGGACTTGGTCCAATCATATTTCTGTAAATCAAATGATTCAGATACAATTGGTTGCTTATAGGATTGCATTGCAACAAATGTCATTAAATATATTTTAGTCCTTTTGTTTGTTATTATAGTGAAAAGAAAGTGTATTTTTTGGGTGAAAACTAAAGAGCGAGCTTAAAACGAGCAGAAATTGGGCTTTAATAAGATGTCGAGCATAAAATAAGAACAAATTACTATGAATGATGAAAGTAAGCATGAAACAGCCAGAAGGTACGATCGACAGTGAAGCCAAACTCAAAACGAACAGAAATTACTGCTAACAAGATTTGCATTGCCGCCGAGCAACACCCTCCCCCCCCCCCCAAAAGGTTGTTTTGTCAATTGTTTTTATATAGCCTACATTCTCGATGGAATGATGCCAAATGGCACTCGATGAGTGCCGTTTTCGTATAGTGAAAACTAAATATATACCTTATACTGATCGTTTTATCTAGCTAATTGATTTTGTATGAATGGGTTGGATTCAAAAGGAAGAACCACCTTTGCAAATTAAATACATATGTTAAACTTCTAAAACTAAATTGGTTGTTACAAATATACTGACTTCGAAAAAAGAATGTGTGTAAGTTTTTCTAAGGTATTGTGTAAGGTAGGCCTATTTATGTGTTGATGATAGTAGTAAGGCAATAGGGAATCCGACGAGTGATTGCGTAATATGACTTACCAGGGTCAGTCACCTATTACTAGGAACGGTACATGCCTTACCAGACGGGTTTCTAAGGTAACACCCATTTTTTGGGGTCAATCGGAGAGAGAGCGGTGGTTACTCCATATACAGTAACTTGATTAGTAGGTTTTTTTAAAAACTTGGCAATGTATAATGTACTCAAACATGTTTCGAGAGTTTGATTACATGCCTTACCAGACGGGTTTCTGAGGTAACACCCATTTTTAACAGTTTCAATTGCACAAGGAGACAGGTTTCTGGTGGGTATAGAATTTGAGAGTTGATAAAGTGAAATTATGTCACTATTCTAGTTTTTTCTAAACCGGTATTTCCTATAACTTAATAAAGGGTTAAGGCGATTAGCGATTACGAGCGAGGATAGTACGAATTGCTTGTGAAAAACCCGGATGAATTAGTTGAAAATAAAGTTTTAAGAAGAAATGTCTGAAAAGTAACGATAGAATGACATTGATACTTGACCTCGCTTTACCTCTCCGATGTGGTCTGTATAATACACAAGTAACGTTTGAAAAGTATTGTTAATTTAAAAAGAAATGGCTGAAAAGTGTTTTGAGGGAGATGGGTTGCATGGAGGGTTGAGTTGCACGAGGGTTCAGTTAAAGGGGGTACAGTTCCACGGGGGTTTAGTTAAATTGGGTTGAGTTGCACGAGGGTTCAGTAGCACGAGAGTTCAGTAGCACGGGGGTTCACTTGTACAGGGTTTCGGTTATACAGGGGTTCAGTCACATGGAGGGTTCAGTAGCACGAGGGTTCAGTAACATGGGGATTCAGTTGTACAGGGTTTCGGTTATACAGGAGTTCAGTTACATGGAGGGTTCAGTTGCACGAGGGGGGATTTGCGAATTGGAGGAGATGGGATGATAGTGTACTGTATAATACACAAGTGATGTTTTGGAGAGTATTGTCAATTTAAAATAGTTTAGAAATAAAAAAAAAATTAACAAGAAATGGCTGAAAAGTGTTTTGAGGGAGATGGGATTACATGGAGGGTTGAGTTGCACGAGGGTTCAGTTAAAGGGGGTACAGTTACACGGGGGTTTAGTTAAATTGGGTTGAGTTGCACGAGGGTTCAGTAGCACGAGAGTTCAGTAGCACGGGGGTTCAGTTGTACAGGGTTTCGGTTATACAGGGGTTCAGTTACATGGAGGGTTCAGTTGCATGAGGATTCAGTTAAAGGGGGTATAGTTACACGGGGGTTTAGTTAAATTGGGTCGAGTTGCACGAGGGTTCAGTAGCACGAGGGTTCAGTAGCACGGGGGTTCAGTTGTACAGGGTTTCGGTTATACAGGGGTTCAGTTACATGGAGGGTTCAGTTGCACGGGGGTTGAGTTAAATGGGGCTTGAGTTCCACGAGAGTAGTGCTTTGTCGTGGTTTACCTTGTCACAGTTACATTCTCTTGATCTTTCAAAGTTCACTTTGATTTTATTTCATTGATTCTTTTTGTTTGCATGTCCGGGCTGGTGTTTGCAAGTCCAAGTTGGGTTTTCAGACCTACGTTTTTTAGATTTTCGTGGGTGTTTGGTTCCCGGGGTTTATTATTTGAGAAGTTAACTTTAGTATTTCGTGATTTGACGTGCCTGAAATCATGAATTAGAATGGTTAATTAGCTGTTTGGGTTTTCAGACCTAGTTTTTTAGATTTTCGTGGATGTTAGGTTCCTGGGATTTATTATTTGAGAAGTTAACTTTAGTATTTCATAGTTTGACTTGCCTGAAATCATGAATTAGAATATTTAATTGGCTGTTTGGGGATTTTCAGACCTAGGTTTTTTAGATTTTCGTGTGTGTTTGACTCCTGGGGTTTATTATTTGAGAAGTTAACTTTAGTATTTTGTGGTTTTACGTGCCTGAAATCATGAATTAGAATAGTTAATTTAGCTGTTTGGGTTTTTAGATTTTCGTGGGCGTTAGGTTCCTGGGACTTATTATTTGAGAAGTTAACTTTAGTATTTCGTATTTGACGTGCCTGAAATCATGAATTAGAATAGTTAATTACATGTTTAGGGTTTTCAGACCTAGGTTTTTTAGATTTTCGTGGATGTTTGACTCCTGGGGTTTATTATTTGAGAAGTTAACTTTAGTATTTTGTGGTTTTACGTGCCTGAAATCATGAATTAGAATATTTAATTACCTGTTTAGGGTTTTCAGACCTAGGTTTTTTAGATTTTCGTGGATGTTTTGCCGAAAAAAAAACAGTTGTACCCTCAACGCCTCGCTCTTTACGCTAAATTTTTTTATTGTTTAAAAAATTAGAGTTGTGAGAAAGTCAAACTTTAACGTAAAGAGCGAGTCGTTGCGGAGGGGACAGCCCCTTTCATAAACGGAATAATTTCTATTCGTTTTAAGTTTTGACATCGTTCCTTACTTTCAGTTAAAAAAAACTTGTTTTTTACTTAGGTAATAATGGAACATTTAGTATTTTTTCTAATGTAAGTGTTTTCTTAAGAAAATGGCCCATCTGTAACAAATATAGCCTTAGCTAGTTAAAACTGCGCATAAATTCTTGATTTTTTGTCGTGTTACTTAGGTAATAATGGAACATTTAGTTTTTTTTCTAATGTAAGTGTTTTCTTAAGAAAATGCCTCATCTTTAAAATATAGCCTTAGCTAGTTAAAACTGCGCATAAATTCTTGATTTTTTGTCGTGTTACTTAAGTAATAATGGGACATTTAGTATTTTTTTTTCTAATGTAAGTGTTTTCTTAAGAAAATGGCCCATCTTTAACAAATATAGCCTTAGCTAGTTAAAACTGCGCATAAATTCTTGATTTTTTGTCGTGTTACTTTGGTAATAATGGAACATTTAGTATTTTTTCTAATGTAAGTGTTTTCTTAAGAAAATGGCCCATCTTTAACAAATATAGCCTTAGCTAGTTAAAACTGCGCATAAATTCTTGATTTTTTGTCGTGTTACTTAGGTAATAATGGAACATTTAGTATTTTTTCTAATTTAAGTGTTTTCTTAAGAAAATGCCCCATCTTTAACAAATATAGCCTTAGCTAGTTAAAACTGCGCATAAATTCTTGATTTTTTGTCGTGTTACTTAGGTAATAATGGAACATTTAGTATTTTTTCTAATGTAAGTGTTTTTCTTAAGAATTCCCACTGGAGGTTTTATGACTCCTCCCCACAATGAATTCAGATGGTTTTAGGACTCATCTCACTACCCATAACTCCATTCAACCTTGAGCGAAGGTATAAAAGTTTGATGAAGTATTTCTCTACTTAACAACTACATTAATAGCCTCCAAGATGATAGGACTGTATGACACCGAATTTATCGGATTAAAAAAATCATCTTGTGGTGTTATATTTGAATGTGCTTTTTTATTATTGTCTATGGATCTCGAAGAAATTGACTGTTATCATTGGATAGTGAACTATAATCTGTTTGAGTATGATAAAAGCTTGTGGAGTACTACATTACGTTGTATAAACAGACTGGAATTCTATGATAGAGTGATTACACCACTTAATAATACTGGTCAGGAACTGAGAAATGTTCAGGAGGAAGTCAGTGAAATTTGCAGCTTTTTCGGGGTTGAAGCACTCTACGTAAAGGGTAATGTACCTACAGATAAAGTTTTACTTAAAAAGTGTGACCCTAGGATTCCACTTTTCAATCTAGAAGAGTTTAAGTGTCCTAAATTTGAAGGGGGGTTATCACCGTCCTGAAGACGAGGTTAGTTTCTTCGTGCAGTCGATAACTAAGGACATACCTGATCGTGATAAATCCATAAGACATGGTAAAAAAAAACTATTCTATATCATGGGATCATCGTTTCTGGATGTTTAAGTGTGAACTCTAAGTACTATTTTTATGTAAATATGTGGTTTTTTTTTTTTTTTTTTTTTTTTTTTTTTCTCAAAAAAAAAATGTTAATACGTTTAAGCAATACATATCTTTAAGCTTAACCCGTCTTTATTCTTTAGAACAGTTTTACTCATTTCATTAAATTATGAAGAAAATTGTAAGTAAGTAACAATAGCTTTCTTGAATTCGCTTCCTGGACACAATACAGATATTTAATTCAAGAAATCATAATAAAATCGCAAGTAAGTAATAAAGTCTTTATTGTTTTCACCTATTGGATACACAATACTGAAATTTCATTCAAGAAATTATGAAGGAATTGTAAATAAGAATTATAAGAATAGCTTTCTTGAATTCGCTTCCTGGACACAATACAGATATTTAATTCAAGAAATCATAATAAAATCGCAAGTAAGTAATAAAGTCTTTATTGTTTTCACCTATTGGATACACAATACTGAAATTTCATTCAAGAATTATGAAGGAATTTTTTCATAATTTCTTGAATTAAATTTCTACATCGTATATCTAAGTCGTGAAAACAATTAAGAGTTTGTTACTTACTTAGAATTTTGTCATAATTTCTTGAACGAAATGTCTTTTTGTTTATCCATCAGGTGAATTCAAGAAGGAATTTGCTACTTACTTACAATTTTTTCATAATTTCTTTAATGAAATTTCTGCATTGTGTATACAAGAGGTTACTTCAAAAAGAATTTGTTACTTACTTACAATTTTTTCATAGTTTCTTAAATGAAGTTTCTGCATTGTGTATCCAAGAGGTGACTTCAGGAAAGAGTTTGTTACTTACTTACAATTTTTTCATAATTTCTTAAATGAAATTTCCGTATTGTGTATCCAAGAGTTGACTTCAAGAAAGAAATTGTTACTTACTGAGAATTTTTTCATAATTTCTTGAATTAAATTTCTACATCGTGTATCTAAGTCATGAAAACAATAAAGAGTTTGTTACTTACTTGGAATTTTGTCATAATTTCTTGAACGAAATGTCTTTTTTGTTTATCCAGCAGGTGAATTCAAGAAAGAATTTGCTACTTACTTACAATTTTTTCATAATTTCTTTAATGAAATTTCTGCATTGTGTATCCACGAGGTGACTTCATGAAAGAGTTTGTTACTTGCTTACAATTTTTTCATAATTTCTTAAATGAAATTTCTGCATTGTGTATCCATGAGGTAACTTCAAGAAAGAGTTTGTTACTTACTTAGAATTTTGTCATAATTTCTTGAATGAACTGTCTTTTTTATTTACCCAGGAGGCGAATTCAAGAAAGAATTTGCTACTTACTTACAATTTTTGATAATTTCTTAAATGAAATTTCTGCATTGTGTATCCATGAGGTAACTTCAAGAAAGAGTTTGTTGCTTACTTAGAATTTTGTCATAATTTCTTGAATGAAATGTCTTTTTTATTTATCCAGGAGGCGAATTCAAGAAAGAATTTGCTACTTACTTACAAGTTTTGATAATTTCTTAAATGAAATTTCTGCATTGTGTATACAAGAGGTCACCTCAAGAATGAGTGCGTTACCTATTTACAATTCCTTCATAATTTCTTGAATGAAATTTCAGTATTGAGTATCCAATAGGTGAAAACAATAAAGACTTTATTACTTACTTGCGATTTTATTATGATTTCTTGAAATAAATATCTGTATTGTGTCCAGGAAGCGAATTCAAGAAAGCTATTGTTACTTACTTACAATTTCTTCATAATTTAATGAAATGAATAAAACTATTCTAAAGAATAAAGACGGGTTAAGCTTAAAGATATTTATTGCTTAAACGTATTAACATATTTTTGAAAGAATTTGCTACTTACTTACAATTTTTGATAATTTCTTAAATGAAATTTCTGCATTGTATATCCATGAGGTAACTTCAAGAAAGAGTTTGTTGCTTACTTAGAATTTCTCATAATTTCTTGAATGAAATGTCTTTTTTTATTTATCCAGGAGGCAAATTCAAGAAAGAATTTGCTACTTACTTACAATTTTTGATAATTTCTTAAATGAAATTTCTGCATTGTGTATACAAGAGGTGACTTCAAGAATGAGTGTGTTACCTATTTACAATTCCTTCATAATTTCTTGAATGAAATTTCAGTATTGTGTATCCAATAGGTGAAAACAATAAAGACTTTATTACTTACTTGCGATTTTATTATGATTTCTTGAAATAAATATCTGTATTGTGTCCAGGAAGCGAATTCAAGAAAGCTATTGTTACTTACTTACAATTTCTTCATAATTTAATGAAATGAATAAAACTATTCTAAAGAATAAAGACGGGTTAAGCTTAAAGATATTTATTGCTTAAATGTATTAACATATTTTTGAAAGAATTTGCTACTTACTTACAATTTTTGATAATTTCTTAAATGAAATTTCTGCATTGTATATCCATGAGGTAACTTCAAGAAAGAGTTTGTTGCTTACTTAGAATTTCGTCATAATTTCTTGAATGAAATGTCTTTTTTTATTTATCCAGGAGGCAAATTCAAGAAAGAATTTGCTACTTACTTACAATTTTTGATAATTACTTAAATGAAATTTCTGCATTGTGTATACAAGAGGTGACTTCAAGAATGAGTGTGTTGCCTATTTACAATTCCTTCATAATTTCTTGAATGAAATTTCAGTATTTTGTATCCAATAGGTGAAAACAATAAAGACTTTATTACTTACTTGCGGTTTTATTATGATTTCTTGAATTAAATATCTGTATTGTGTCCAGGAAGCGAATTCAAGAAAGCTATTGTTACTTACTTACAATTTTCTTCATAATTTCTTCATAATTAAATCAAGAATTTATGCGCAGTTTTAACTAGCTAAGGCTATATTTGTTAAAGATGGGCCATTTTCTTAAGAAAACACTTACATTAGAAAAAAAAATACTAAATCTCTCATTATTACCTAAGTAACACGACAAAAAATCAAGAATTTATGCGCAGTTTTAACTAGCTAAGGTTATATTTGTTAAAGATGAGGCATTTTCTTAAGAAAACACTTACATTAGAAAAAAATACTAAATGTTCCATTATTACCTAAGTAACACGACAAAAAATCAAGAATTTATGCGCAGTTTTAACTAGCTAAGGTTATATTTGTTAAAGATGGGCCATTTTCTTAAGAAAACACTTACATTAGAAAAAATACTAAATGTTCCATTATTACCTAAGTAAAAAACAAGTTTTTTTAACTGAAAGTAAGGAACGATGTCAAAACTTAAAACGAATAGAAATTATTCCGTTTATGAAAGGGGCTGTCGCCTCCTCAACGTCTCGCTCTTTACGTTAAAGTTTGACTTTCTCAAAACTCTAATTTTTTAAACAATAAAAAAATTTAGTGTAAAGAGCGAGGCATTGAGGGTACAACTATGTTTTTTTTTTCGGCAAAACATCCACGAAAATATAAAAAACCTAGGTCTGAAAACCCTAAACAGGTAATTAAATAATCTAATTCATGATTTCAGGCACGTAAAACCACAAAATACTAAAGTTAACTTCTCAAATAATAAACCCCAGGAGTCAAACACACACGAAAATCTAAAAAACCTAGGTCTGAAAATCCCCAAACAGCCAATTAAATATTCTAATTCATGATTTCAGGCAAGTCAAATACGAAATACTAAAGTTAACTTCTCAAATAATAAGTCCCAGGAACCTAACGCCCACGAAAATATAAAAACCCAAACAGCTAAATTAACTATTCGAATTCATGATTTCAGGCACGTAAAACCACAAAATACTAAAGTTAACTTCTCAAATAATAAACCCCAGGAGTCAAACACACACGAAAATCTAAAAAACCTAGGTCTGAAAATCCCCAAACAGCCAATTAAATATTCTAATTCATGATTTCAGGCAAGTCAAACTATGAAATACTAAAGTTATCTTCTCAAATAATAAATCCCAGGAACCTAACATCCGCGAAAATCTAAAAAACTAGGTCTGAAAACCCAAACAGCTAATTAACCATTCTAATTCATGATTTCAGGCACGTCAAATCACGAAATACTAAAGTTAACTTCTCAAATAATAAACCCCGGGAACCAAACACCCACGAAAATCTAAAAAACGTAGGTCTGAAAACCCAACTTGGACTTGCAAACACCAGCCCGGACATGCAAACAAAAAGAATCAATGAAATAAAATCAAAGTGAACTTTGAAAGATCAAGAGAATGTAACTGTGACAAGGTAAACCACGACAAAGCAATACGGTCATGGAACTCAAGCCCCATTTAACTCAACCCCCGTGCAACTGAACCCTCCATGTAACTGAACCCCTGTATAACCGAAACCCTGTACAACTGAACCCCCGTGCTACTGAACCCTCGTGCTACTGAACCCTCGTGCAACTCGACCCAATTTAACTAAACCCCCGTGTAACTATACCCCCTTTAACTGAACCCTCGTGCAACTGAACCCTCCATGTAACTGAACCCCTGTATAACCGAAACCCTGTACAACTGAACCCCCGTGCTACTGAACTCTCATGCTACTGAACCCTCGTGCAACTCAACCCAATTTAACTAAACCCCCGTGTAACTGTACCCCCTTTAACTGAACCCTCGTGCAACTCAACCCTCCACGCAATCCCATCTCCCTCAAAACACTTTTCAGCCATTTCTTGTTAAATTTTTTTTATTTCTAAACTATTTTAAATTGACAATACTCTCCAAAACATCACTTGTGTATTATACAGTACACTATCATCCCATCTCCTCCAATTCACAAATCCCCCCTCGTGCAACTGAACCCTCCATGTAACTGAACCCCTATATAACCGAAACCCTGTACAACTGAATCCCCATGTTACTGAACCCTCGTGCTACTGAAGCCTCGTGCAACTCGACCCAATTTAACTAAACCCCTGTGTAACTATACCCCCTTTAACTGAACCCTCATGCAACTGAACCCCTGTATAACCGAAACCCTGTACAAGTGAACCCCCGTGCTACTGAACTCTCGTGCTACTGAACCCTCGTGCAACTCAACCCAATTTAACTAAACCCCCGTGTAACTGTACCCCCTTTAACTGACCCCTCGTGCAACTCAACCCTCCATGCAATCCCATATCCCTCAAAACACTTTTCAGCCATTTCTTGTTAATTTTTTTTTATTTCTAAACTATTTCAAATTGACAATACTCTCCAAAACATCACTTGTGTATTATTCAGTACACTATCATCCCATCTCCTCCAATTCGCAAATCCCCCCTCGTGCAACTGAACCCTCCATGTAACTGAACCCCTGTATAACCGAAACCCTGTACAACTGAATCCCCATGTAACTGAACCCTCGTGCTACTGAACCCTCGTGCAACTCGACCCAATTTAACTAAACCCCTGTGTAACTATACCCCCTTTAACTGAACCCTCATGCAACTGAACCCTCCATGTGACTGAACCCCTGTATAACCGAAACCCTGTACAACTGAACCCCCGTGCTACTGAACTCTCGTGCTACTGAACCCTCGTGCAACTCAACCCAATTTAACTAAACCCCCGTGTAACTGTACCCCCTTTAACTGAACCCTCGTGCAACTCAACCCTCCATGCAACCCATCTCCCTCAAAACACTTTTCAGCCATTTCTTTTTAAATTGACAATACTTTTCAAACGTTACTTGTGTATTATACAGACCACATCGGAGAGGTAAAGCGAGGTCAAGTCATAATGTCATTCTATCGTTACTTTTCAGACATTTCTTCTTAAAACTTTATTTTCAACTAATTCATCCGGGTTTTTCACAAGCAATTCGTACTATCCTCGCTCGTAATCGCTAATCACCTTAACCCTTTATTAAGTTATAGGAAATACCGGTTTAGAAAAAACTAGAATAGTGACATAATTTCACTTTATCAACTCTCAAATTCTATACCCACCAGAAACCTGTCTCCTTGTGCTATTGAAACTGTTAAAAATGGGTGTTACCTCAGAAACCCGTCTGGTAAGGCATGTAATCAAACTCTCAAAACATGTTTGAGTACATTATACATTGCCAAGTTTTTAAAAAAAACCTACTAATCAAGTTACTGTATATGGAGTAACCACCGCTCTCTCTCCGATTGACCCCAAAAAATGGGTGTTACCTTAGAAACCCGTCTGGTAAGGCATGTACCGTCCCTAGTAATAGGTGACTGACCCTGGTAAGTCATATTACGCAATCACTCGTCGGATTCCCTATTGCCTTACTACTGATGATTCATTGAAAAAAAGATAATTATATTAAAAGTTGATTTTGTTTTCCATAAAACTCAAATGACACTCAGCCATTCGGGTGCTTGAGGGGTGGCAACGCTCCTCCTGTTTGTGGCAATCTCTCTTCTTTTTAAGGTTGGATTCTTTGTACTTTCTTCTCCTTCTAGGTTTGTTTTCTGATGTAGGCAATCTGTTTAAGACTATTAAATAATTACTAAGCCACCATAACTGGAAGAGGTACAAAACGCCTTATGTAAGCGAAGCTAGAAACAGCGAGGGATGTTGGAGCAATCAAGGGCCCTGGGGTTCTTCGAATCATGCAGATGCAAATTTCTTGCATGACTGTTCATTCCAAAAAGGTGTAACATCACCAATTTTGAAACATGTACTAAATAATTTTTACTCTTTTTTCCGTATTTTTTTTTTAAGTTAGGCCCAGACTTAAAGTCAGCAAGCTCAGAACTGTGCTACAACCAAACACAATTTATGAAATATGTACTTAATGCTTTTATTTTTTATTGTTGATGTCGAACTTCTTCTAAGTAATCTCCGAATGATCGTAAGTCATCGCAGGTGCAACGTGCTTATTTGTGTAAATTATGTGGGAGGTTAGTTGGAGGGTGTACGGGGACAAGGGCCTCAAATTTGGCCGTACCACCATACATATTTTTTTCTGACTCATTTATCCCTTCCACGTAATCTCCGAATGGCGATGAATCATACGAAGTACAAAATCTTTTGGTATTTGAAAACATAGGAGTTACATGTTTTTAAATTCATCCAGGTATCACTGACAATTGTCCAAAAAATTGACACAAGCTCGGGGGCCCCACTATTGAGCCCTCTGTGGCAATCATACAGATTTGGATTCTTTGCATGACTCAGATTCTCTGAAGGGTGGGAAACATCCACCATTTATGAAACATGTACTTAATGGGGTTCAGTTTGGACTCCTTTATCGCAATATTAGCCTCAGATTTTTAATCATCAAGCTCATAAATCTTGAGATACGAATTCTGGTGGATATTAAACATCATTTGAAAATACGTACTATGTCTGTTCTGAAGGAAAGTACCTTTAACTTTTACTATTCTGTTTTAAATGTTGTCCCGACTACTGCAGTCCTTACATCTCATGTATAATATTCCCAAAGAAGAAAGTTTACCTGTAGGCTAGTGTTTGTAGACTTTTTTATGGCAGGACTTGCGGTAACATCAATGAGTTGCTGACATACCACTAATCCGGGTAATTAAGTAATTTTAAGCTAAGAAATTTCTAAAACTTTTTTTGTATTATAACTATAGCTGGATGTATCTTTTTACTCTGTAAAATTTGCAATGTCGGTAGGCTAATTCCCAGCCAAACATTTTACGCGATGTTACATAATGGGTAGCTGAAGCGTCTCCGAATATGTAACAACCTACTTGTGATCACTCATAGATGGATCTACAGACTATAATATGTCCCTGGAAGGTATTTTGAAGAACCTATCTCCACTCCTTCCCCCTCTAGAGCGCACTGACCTTTGATGACCTTTATAAATTTTTGTGTTATAAAAGTGAAACCTTGCAAAAAAGATCTTCTGCTTAAATGAAGAAGGCCTACAAGAAATGTGTTTTCAGCTTCACGACTTTGTTCAATCCCAATTCATGAGGCTTCAAAGATCTACAAATACATTTCCTAAATTAAAAAAAAACGATTGATATGGCTTAAAATTCTTCTCAAATAACAGGAATTGGATTTTTCAAAGCTAAAACCAGAGAAAAAGAAATTGAAAACTGAAAATTAAGGTAAAATGTTGTTTTGTCATATTTCCAATACCCCTTCTACATAAGACTCCATCAGAAGAGGGTTGAGATATTAGTTTTGCAATACCTTCCTGTGGTATGTTTTGGCCCTGGATTCATTATTGAATGTTTCATTTTCCTAACCTAACCCCTTTCAAAGATAGCTAAGAGTAGCTTGTCTCGAATTTTACAGAATGTTATTGTGTCCTTTTGCATTTTAAGATCATTTTTATTCCCATTTTTGTTGCTTGGGCTATAAAAAATTATATAATTAGAAAGAATATTTACTGCATTTTTCATAGTTTATTAGGCCAAGGTTCAAAGCTTAATATTGTGCCTGTTAGGAAACGTGCCTAATAAATTCCCTATTTCCTAGGGCAAGTAAATTTTATTCCTACTTTAGTGGGACAATGGAAATCAATAGAACAGAATTTTTCCGTGTGCTTTTGGGAAAAGAAAGTAAGAGAGAAAAAGAATGTCACTTCTTTATCTAATAGGTTGTCAGATAAAGAAGATGGCCAATGTAAGGTGGAACAAGAAATGACTCTTTGGAAAAGTGAATGAATGGCCGCCGTATTAGCTATCACTTATTAGCTCCTTAGCCTGGAACCTGTCTTGTGAACGATGAACGGGGTAAGATTTGTCTGCCGAACAAAAAATATCATTGAAAGAAGGAGGGGACTTCAAAAAAGTGTGGTAAAAGACTGTCATATGGCTTGTCTGAAAACGATCGTTATTTAATTGACTTTTTACGGAATAAGCTTTATGTAGCTGAATTTTTTCCATTCGCATGACCTGCATTGTGTATAAAATAAAGTAAACGAAAGGGAATCTTACTTCTTTATCTAATAGCTGATCATCGAAAACGCGATGGTTGTGTAACGACTGGGAACTGTAAATGAGACCCTGATGTGAGTTTTCCAAACGTCCTTAAAATCAAGTCTTTCTTTTAGGATATCCCAACCCGTCTTGATAACAGATATTTCAACAGTGAGCAAATATGGTCTAGCTCTTTTCAAAGGTCCCTAAATATTCAACACTTAAATCTAATGTTTTATTTTCTTCGGTTTTTCAATAGAACAAATAAATCTGTAATGCCGATTCTTCGATATTTTGTTGCATGCCATTGTAAAACCTTCCTTGCGTTGTAACAAACCAAGGGTTTATTTAATTATTAAATACCTGAAAAGAGTCTGCGAAAAGAAAAAGCATTGTCCATGTAGGCTTTGATAGTCTCCAGCAATTCATTCTTGTCTTTTCCATTTTAAGCCTTCTTTCTAATAATAGAGCGGAAATGGCGGTCAGTGGAACAGTAAATAAATGAGTCTACAAAATAGGTTCCGTGATTAAAACGATATTTCGTGCCTACGAACTTCATAGAAAAAGAGACTTCTATCCCACTGCTTTTAATGTTCATTTAGCTATATTTCAAAGCTAATTGTTTTTGGATCAGGTTTTATTAATGTTCGGAGTTTGTTTCTTTCTAGTCGTATTCTTTGTTTTGATGTTGACGATGTTTTCCCCTAAGAAAAAAAAAACTTCTTTACCCTCAACCCGTAGAGAAAAAAGCAGGTATTTTGCTAGCAAAAAGGGGACTTTACCGGATTTTCGCCTCCTCCCTCGACTCTTTCGTGCTTTTGGCCTTTGCAATTCGGGCCACCACTAATGAGTTTGACGATTATTATTGAATTTAACAATCTGTTCTTTTGCCGCTTTCAGTGGATCTGTGGTATTGTAAATCCTGATTATTTTTGTATTCCTGGTCTAAGTTGGGAGTCTGAGTAAATATCTTGCAAACTGGGAAAAAATGCTGTGGATTTTATTTTTATCTGTTTGAGTAAATATTTTCCAAAAAGTTGTACAGTATAGAATGTGAGTGGTTGCAATCGCATTGTACAATGTGGCAAGGATGGATCTATTGAAACGAAGTTTGGCCTTGATGAATGTAAGTAGAAGCTGACGTGTGTGTTTAATAGAAGTGCCAATCGGGAGTCCAAGATAGGTTATGTGGTTAGACGGTTTGATTGGCGTGCTGTCAAGACAGATGCTAAGATTTTGGGTTTTATCTTTCCAATTAAACAATACAACCTCCGATTTTTCAGGATTAAATTCAAGTCCAATCCTAGCATACCCCTGGGTCAGCACTCCGAAAATCTCTGAAATCCGTTGCAGCGTGCGACTCACATTCAGGATGTCGTCTGCGTAGCAGACCAACGACAAGTTTATAGCCTGCAAAATACATGATAATGGGCATTGTGCTTGACCATCCAGGACGTAATTGTTGAATAATGTGGGGGGATGTTACAGCTCCTTGTCTGGCTCCTTTTCTTACCGGGATCAGTCGTTCACGTCGTTTAGGGGGTGAAAATTTATCTGGGGGCAATTTCAGCCGAACTTTAAGACCCGAATACATATCACGCAGTGTCATGATAGTAGCGCGGCTCAGCCCTCTTTTTGCTGCAAAAAGAAGTATTGCAGCGTGTATTAAAGAATCGAAAGACCTGCGTATGTCATTTCCGGCTAGTAGTAGGCCGTCTCCACTTCTATGTGCATCAATGAGGACATTAGCCGCATCTGCAAGAGCATCCGTACATCCCACACCAGGCTGGAAGCCAAACCGATTGGGAGTCGGATAACATTTTTCCGTTAATTCATCAATAAAAATCAACTCGAACAGCTTGCAGAGAGTAGTGGAGACATTAATAGGGCGAAAGAATGAGCACTGCGTGGACAGCTTGCCTTTTGTCGGTATTGGTGTTAGATTCCCAACTCGTAAAGTAGACGGTGCCACTCCCTGAGTAAAAATCATCTGCATTAGCAGTTGTATATGATTTCGAATCTGAGTTCCCCCATGCTTGAGATGCATTGCACTTATACGATCGATCCCGAAAGACGGTTTTTGCTTCAGGTGTTTAATACACGTTCAACAGCCAAAGGACGAAAAAATCATTAGGAGACATCCCAGAAAAAAATGTATCTAATTCCTGCTCAAACTTCCGCTCCAAACCCGCATCCTGAGGCAAGAACTCCGACTCGAAGTGGGCATACGACTCCGACGCCGGTATATCACCCGCGGACGCCGGTGAGGTGGATGAGGCTGCCGATCGGGGTACCAACATCCACAGCTCATTTGGGCTCTGACTTACCTTGTTTAATAAAATAAGTTCTTATGTTTTTGCTGATTCTGATTATCTAACTTATAGTAACCTTGGTGCCACCAATTGGAATCAATTCGCATAATAAATGTTTTGAACAACGGTAATCATACTTAAATCTTTCTTATGCTAATTTCATTTGAGTCGTACGACAAAACTGAATGCCTTCATATTTGGAATCCGTATCGAAATTGAAAATTTGTATTTTTAAGGAGGTTTTGAAATTGTACGCTTCTACAGGCTAATTAGCCCCTTAATCTAGGTCGTTCAAACTGGCTCTTAACCAGGCAGAATGAGAAAACATTTTGTTTTCTGAAAAGAAGGGCATAGCCTTCTCTTAAAAAAAAAAAAAAAAAAAAAAAAAAAAAAAAAAAAAAAAAAAAAAAAAAAAAAAAACACTAACAACCATCAAAACTTTGAAGTGGCACACAAAAAGAAGAAGAAGAAGGGACGCAAAACCTGGTAATTGCTCAGTGATTGGGTGTATTGCAATGCAGCAAAACAAAGTGCAATTTATAATTTATTTCTTTATGACTTGTAGGGAATGCTTATTTTGATTTGCACATGCAAAAGTTTCCTAATACAGGCTGGATGTCGGATTGTAGTGATATTTATTTATATTTATTTGTGATATTTGTTTATATTTATTCTAAGTCGTTCCTGATACGTAAGTATTTTCACTCCAGCTCAACTTAAAGGGGGCTGAGGATAAGTTCTCTCAAATATTCTAAAACTGTTTCAAGGCGCCACTTGCTGTACATTGTTTTTGGTGGTTGGGGTTTTGATTTTGATAAAATGTGGATCTTAGCATGTTTTGAAATCTGGCCATTTTGACATGTTCTACGTTCTGTACCGCTTCTAAAGATCACACGTTTCTAAAGAATCAGCTGATCAGAACCTTGCACCGAGTTTTTGCAGGTTGTGTTAGAGTGGGATTATTTTAGAATAATATCCTTTTTTCTTGCCTTTTGAAAATGTTACATACAAGATTCTCAGAAATTACAATTCCGTTTCTGGAAAATATTTCTTGAACTTAGATGGAAGGGGTAAAGAGTGAAGATTTGCATAGATCGGCGTGGATGAGGAATTTAAGCAGCTGTATTTTACTCAGGTGGCTTGGCGTTGCAGTGAATCATTAGTAGTAGTTGTAGTTGTAATATTCATTTAAAATAACCATAAGGTAGGACAAACATAATCACAAAAGTTTTAATTTAAATATGAGGTAATTTGTTCTTTCATTAATACAGCCAGTATAATTAAATATTTTTAATAAAAAAAGCGTTTGACAAAACGAAATGAGGACGTAGAAGTTTTTTATTGTATCTCGGTAACCTGGTGAGCCCTCTCAATTATGTTGGAAGTCCATAGCTGATTTTGTCTAATTTGGTATCCCGAAGCTATATTGAAAGTTTCCTAGCCAACTACTCCGGAATTTTGGGGAAAGTTCCTTCTCTGAACTTTGTCATCTATATATTGAAACGTTCACACAACTTCCATCTTTTCTCAAGCACGACTTCAGACTTTCAAATTTTAAAACAAGATACGTTTCTTTGGTTCGGTGTAATTTCTCACCTGGTTGAGAGCGAATTTCTAAACTGTATTTCTAATCAGACATATTTGCTGAGTCTGGCCAATGTCTCTCCTTGAACGATTAATATTTTTTCTCTCTTTAATTTTCAATTAATTTTATTTAATTCTTTGTTATAAATGACAAAAAAATCAGTCTATCTAATATCTGAATGAAAGCAGTGGCACAATTTTGTCAAAATCCTGGGGGGGGGGGGGGCAAAGTTAGAAGCAATTTTCCCAAATCAAATGAAAATGACAGTGAAAACTGAAAAACCCGTTTCTGTGGATGCTTGAATTATGCAAGCGTATCTTAGTTTTGACAAGATTTTTGAAGAAACTAAATTTCAGGAGGGAGAGGGCAAGCCGAGATGGGGTAGGGGTGGTTCAGTAGATTACAGAAGTAATCTCAAATACAAGGGGAGTGCCACCCCTCAACCCCTTGCTCTTTGAGCAAAAGTTTAACTTTTTATCACTCTGTTTCGAGAGTTAATTTATATCTAATTATACCATCTAATTTGATTTAGTTGCACTTGCTTTACAGAATAGAATCTACAATTCAAATGTTTTCAAAAATTATGTAATTTCAGTGAAACTTGAGCTAACATTTAGTGTAAAAAGTGAAGGGGTGGGGTTTAAGGGAAATGGCCATCATCATAATTGGGACAATTGCAATGTACTGTGAGTCTGGTGTTGCTTTTTACTTTCAGATGTGATAATGTGTTTTCTTTTCTATTCAATTTCTGTCCGGCTTTACTTTGTCCATACTTAGTAAATCAAAGGCTGCAAGTTAATGTGTTACAAAAGAACATGCACCACCACGAGAGAGTTTTTCCTTGGAAATTGGTTTGTTTTTATAAGGCTTTTCGATACCTTCAGCTTAGTTCTGACAGATCGCGGATACTGCTTCACCCAGCAAAAATTGCTTCGCCGAGTCACAAAGAGGTTGTTCGAAGCAAAAAAATTTTTTCGCCACACTTCAACTTAAAAATGAAAAAAAAGTCGTGTAGCCAGGCGATATTTAAAAAAGAACGGATGCCGAAAAATTAACAACAAGCATTAGATCGTATCCTGTATTGTACGATATACGTTGAAAAAATACAATGACCTGGGAGTAAGAGAAAATGCATGGAAGGAGGTGGTAAAAACACTTGATGAATTAGGTAAAAATGTGTTTGGTGTTTTTTCAATCTTTGAGATGAGTAGCCTAGTTCCTAATGAATAAAGGAAAAAAAATATCACAAGCTATTTGCTTAAAATCCCCTGTTCCTTCTGTTTAATTTATTATATGTTGTAGGTTTACGTCTGGGTAATAGAATGCTCATAATATAATACAAATCCTTCAACTAAAGCTTTAAAAAAATCTCCTTCAGTGCGAATTGCTAAGCGATTTTTCTTTCGCCCCACGAACCTTTTTTTTTCACAAGCAATTTTTTTTCGCGCTCTGTCAGAACTTAGTTTTAAACCAAATATACGTTTCAGGGCTCTTGGAGCAATGACATTTTGGCTCAATGTAGACAACAAGTGTCGCTCTGCAGTATAAAAATGATGAAAACGACAATCTATTTAGGCATCGTCGCTTTTTACTCTTAGAAAAAGGCACTATATCTTAGGCAGCGCGCGCGCTGCCTAAGTAAAGAACGATGTTTGGCACACTGTATTGTTATTATTATTATTATTATTTTTACCATACCAGGGCACTACGTACCGAAGGAGTTGTTGTAGAAACTTCGGAAAGGGCTCATTCGATTGGAAAATGGAGTGGCTTGTGCCCTTTTTAATAGTCGAAAGTGATTGGAAGGCAACTAACACCCCTTCCACGCCCACCATTTCCCCAAACACATCTAATCAAAATTTTGAGATAGCCATTTTGTTCAGCGTAGTTGATTTCCAGATAGAAAATATGTTTTTGAGGAGGACACTCCCCCACAACCCTCAGGGCAAGGGTTTTAAGTTATGCCGTGGGGGCATATAAGAACGATGTTGGCACAATGTATTATTTATTATTATTTTTCCTTTAGACCAGGGCACTTCGTATCGAAGAAGTTGTCGTAGAAACTTCGAAAAGGGCTCATTCGATTGGAAATTGGAGTGGCTTGTGCCGTTTTTAATAGTCGAAAGTGATTGGAAGGCAACTAACACCCCTTCCACGCCCACCATTTCCCCAAACACATCCAATCAAAATTTTGAGATAGCCATTTTGTTCAGCGTAGTTGATTTCCAGATCGAAATTATGTTTTGGAGGACGACACTCCCCCACAGCCCTCAGGACAAGGGTCTTAAGTTATGCCCGGGGGCATATAAGGCTTCTATTGGAAGTGTTGTCGTAGAAACTTCAAAAAAGGCTCATTCGATTGGAAATTTAAAGGGCTAGTGCCCTTTTTAATAGTTGAAAGTGATTGGAGGGCAACTAAAACCCCTCTCACGCCCACCTTTTCCCTAAACACATCCAATCAAAATTTTAAGATAGCCATTTTGTTCAACGAAGTTGAAAGTTCTGGAAATTAGGTCTTTGAGGATGACAACCCCCCACAGCCCTTAGGGCAAGGGTTGTAAGTTATGCCCTGGGGGCATATAAGGTTTTTATAAAACGCGTTGTCGTAGAAACTTTAAAAAGGGCTCATTCGATTGGAAAATAAAATGGCTAGTGCCCTTTTTAATAGTCGAAAGTGATTGGAAGACAACTAACACCCCTTCCACGCCCATCATTTCCCCAAACACATCCAATCAAAACTTTGAGATAGCCATTTTGTTCCACGCAGTTCAAAGTTCAGGAAATTATACCTTTGAGCAGGGCATTCCCCCCACAGTCTTCAGAGCAAGGGTTATAAGGGTTCAGCTTTTCCTCTTTTTTTGTTCTTCTTTTATTTCTTTTTTTGTCTCTCCATTGCTCCTTACTTTGGATTCAGTTGTTTTGGCTTTAGGCCTACTTTTGTTTTTCAGTTTCATGTGTGTGTGTGTGTGTGTGTGTATGTGTGTGTGTGCCCTGGGGGCATATAAGGTTTTTATAGAAATCGATGTTGTAGAAACTTCAAAAAGGGCTCATTCAATTGGAAATTGAAAGGGTTAGTGCCCTTTTTAATAGTCAAAAGTGATTTGAGGGCAACTAACCCACCCCTCTCACGCCCACCTTTTCCCCAAACACATCCAATCAAAATTTTTAGATAGTCATTCTATTCAACGTAGTTGAAAGTTTTGGAAATTGGGTTTTTAAGGATGACAACCCATCCCCTCCACAACCCCCAGGGCAAGGGTTGTAAGTTATGCCCTGGGAGTATATAAGGTTTTTATTGAATTCTTTGTCGTAAAAACTTGAAAAAGGGCTCATTCGATTGGAAATTCAAAGGGCTAGTGCCCTTTTTAATAGTCAAAAGTGATTTGAGGGCAACTAACCCCCCTCTTACGCCCACCTTTTCCCCAAACACATCCAATCAAAATTTTTAGATAGCAATTTTGTTCAACGTAGTTGTAAGTTCTGAAAACTAGGTCTTTGAGGATGATAAACCCCCTCAGTGCAATGGTCGTAAGTTATGCCCTGGGGGCATATAAGGTTTATATATAAAGTTCTTGTAGAAATTTCAAAAAGGGTTCATTTGATTGGAAATTGAAATTGCCCTTTTTAATAGTCGAAAGTGAGTGGAGACTAATTAACCCCCCTCTCACGCCCACCGTTTCCCCAAAAACATTCAATCAAAGTTTAGAGATAGCCATTTTGTTCAACGTAGTTGAAAGTTCTGGAAATTGACTATTTAAGGATGACAAACCCCCCAGAGCCTCTAGGGCAAAGGTTGTAAGTTATGCCCTTGGGGCATATAACGTTTTTATAGATAGAGTTGTCGTAAAAACTTCAAAAGGGGCTAGTAATTAAGTAATCAAAATGTTAATATTATTTGATTTATTAAAGTTATAACAGTAAAATCATTTATATTTTTTTCAGTAAAGTGCAAATTATGTTCTGGCCTTGGGAAGGCCTAGGGGTTTTGAGCCTACCTTATGTTAATTTCTGCTCGTTTTGAGTTTGACTCGGTTATTTATTATAGTTTCTATTCGTTTTGGGTTTCATTTATTTATCGATGCTGATTTGTGGTAGTTTCACGCTTGGTTATTTGATTTTGTTTTGGCTCATTTTTTGTTTAATGGAGTTCTTTATTTTTCTTTGAAAAACTTATTTTGTGAAAAAAGTTTTTTTAATTAATTTTGGAAAAGAGGGGAATTAGCCTAGATGATTTAAAAAAATTATTGTGTGCTAAAGTTTTTAAAAATGTTTTTTGGGGACCATATTACCGCTACTCGCATATACTAGTCAAGATCATAAGGCCATATTGCACCGAAGTCGAAAATGTTGGTTTACGAAGTCGTTAATGACAGTTCTGAAGCCTAGATACGGTTCTAAAGCGAAACTCAGTGAATGTATTTTTCAAAAATGGTGTTTGATTTTCGCCAAAATTCATAATTAAGTGTTTTTGAAGTCACAAGTTATAAGTGCGATGTTTAAATTACAGTATGAGCGTCTTAATGTAAAACAAAGTAAATATCCTTCTTCATGTTTCACACAATCTTGGGGCTAAAAAAAGGTTCATAGCTTTTTTGCGTTTAAAATAGACGAATATATTTATTCTTTGGATTGTTTTTTTTTCTCAAGTATCATTTAACCGAATTTGCCCATTTGTGGTTTGTTTCCCTTCAATGTCTTAGGTGTTTCCTGTAAATTGACTGGGAGTGATGGTAAACTCCACAACGAATCCCCTTCTAAAGCAAATATTGTCTTTCGGCTTTCCATTATGTTCATGGTACACACACACACCCAAATTATGTTTGGCTTTTAGTATAGAAATAATTGGAATGGTTGTGTCTTTCGGTTTCATGTCTCCTGGCCATATAAAAGAAGAAGTTTTTGTAATATGAATGTCCTGGTGGGATTAAGTTATCTTGGTGATATTGTAACAGTAATTAAACTAATAATACATTTTCCTAAAGAGTAATTACTTATGAGAAGGAAATGGGACTTTTCTTTGTATACTATTTTGATCATTTTGTGATTAATATTCTAAATTGACGAAGAAATTAAATACAAAGAGGCTATACAACCATAGAAAGTGGTAACTGCAGCTATCTGTATAGATTCCACATCCAGACGTTTGTGGAAAAGAAACCTTAGAGTCAGATAGAAGGTATCGAGGGGCTGGATCCTCAGCTCACAAGCTTGCGTTCCAAACCACCTCACAAGCTCAACTTGGCCTCTAGAGGCTTCTTTTTAACTCCAAGAATTGAGACGCATATGAAACGCCAGGAAACAATCATTTCGGTACCAAAAGACCAAGGATCCGTGACAAAAATTGCCATCTTGGGAGAGGAATGAAGTAAAAAGAAAAAAAGAAAGAAAATTTTATTTAAGGCAAGAGCTCTTATTTAAAAGATACTTGTTTTTTTTTAATATTGCTTACACAGGTTTCATTTAAAACTATTGTTGTTTTTTCTAAAAAAAAAAGTTTTGTGGCAAATTCGGTGAATATTGTCAGTATGATTTTCTGGCCTGGTTTTTGACTCGTTTTTTTTTTTTTTTTTTTTTTTTTTTTTTTTTTTTTTTTTTTTTTTTTTTTTTTTTTTTTTTTTTTTTTTTTTTTTTTTTTTTTTTAGTTAAAGGTTTACCTGTCTGGGGTTCTTTTCGGATAATTCAATTCAATGTTTGTTAGCAGTACACTGTCTCTCTATGCCGTTATTTAAAAATGAGGACTAAAATGATAATTTCTAATAGTAACAATAATAAATAATAATAATTTAATTGCATTGTCCCTTTTTTTATATGACAAAATTGACATAATAACACTGAGTGATAAAGTTAAACTAGTGTTTTGGCTTGATTACCAAAGTTCTTATTTCCAATGTAACGTTTTACGCTGCAGCTTAAAATAAAACCAAACGTTTTTATGGAATAGATTTCTTTCATAAAAAAAAGGGATTATGAAATCTATATCTACGCGAAGCTAAGTACCAATTTTCATTAAAACACTGAAATTTATAATTGAAAGATAAACAACAAACTGAAACTTTGTTGGGCAAAAACTGTGGTAGCGGTACGGGAATTATGTATGTGTATCTCTTTTTAAGGGAATAGACGGCTTTTATTTTTCAGAATCCTTTACACTGTGAGCGAAGTTTTTAATTGTCCCTCTGATAATGAGTTCCGTCTCAGGTTCCTTAACAGAAGGGGAAGAATTGAGAGAGAGGGCCAGAGAGAGAAACTGGTGTAGCATGAAGCGTTATGGGGGAGAAATCGCAATTGCCTGTATTATGCATTGATCACAAGCGTAAGATAGAAATGATTTTTCAAAGTATTGATAGAGGAAAACGCTCTTAAAACACTGTGCTTGAAAACAAAATCTCCCCTCATCTGTCCTGAATTTTAGAAGAAAATGTGTTGAACTATTTCACGGAAGATAAAATATAATCATTAGGCATATGAAGAGGAAATTATAGTGGGTTGAGGGTTAGCAAGAAAAAAAACAGGGGGTTATAAGAAGAGTAACCATATTGTATTCTCGAATAATAGGCTACATCATGATCGTTTTTTGACTAATCGGCTAATGCTTGAAATTAATTTGAAAATCTTCAAAAAATCGAAGATAAGTATAGAGCGATGTTAATGCTTAGACAAACATAAATATATATTCATATAATAGGTCAAACTTAAAACGAAACGAAAATGCTATGAATCGAAACCAAAACGAACAAAATTGAAATGACTAATCGAATGGATCTTTGCGTTTAACCCCAGAAAATTTCCCCGCTGAAAATTATACCCTCTCCCTCCGAGAAAATTCTGCCCCGGATAATCCCCCCCCCCCCTCCATTTTTCCCAAACGTATCCTGTCAAAATTTTGAGGTAACCATTTTGTTCAAAATAGTCCAAAGGTCAAATAATCATGCCTGTGGTTTTGACACCCCTCTTCCAGCCCCCCGGGAAAGGGCTGTAAACTACGTAAGCTGCCCATTGTTAAGGTGTAAGCTTTTTATGGGAAGAGTGGTCTTATAAACTTTGGTGGGGTATATGCCCCAAAGGGTGTATTTTAATGCCAAAACATCGTAATTCCCATTGAGTCTACAGGTAAACACAGAATTAGTTCTAAGGAAGGGACGGGGGTGGAGAAAAATATTGATATTTGTTCCCTCTTGATTCCTGGGAATATTTCTGATCTACACTGTTATTGTGAAAGTAAAAAGTTACATTAAACCCCAAAATTAGAAGAATTTATTCCTTATAAGAAGGGGCTGTCCCTTTGTCTTCCCCAATTGCCTACCTCGTAATCGTAGAAACTTCGGAAGATGTTTGTTCGATCGGAAATTGAGAGTTCTGGTCCTTTTACCGTAACCGCAGCAATAGAAGTTTCGTACGTAGCACTAATCATTTTAATATGCTTATCTGGTAGACCATACCGGGATAGGACCTTCAGTAAAGTTTTTTATCAGTTGAATCAAATGCATGTTCATAATGTATAAGCTTTGAGATTACAGGAGTCTGATCACTTAGACAATTCTCACTTATTAGTCAAAGACTGGAAATTTGGTGGCCGCATCATCTTCCCTTCTAAAACCAACTCTGTTTCAAACAGTTTGTGGTAACGAACTGTAAGTAAGGAGCGACCCCGCTCAATGGTAACTGGAACTCTAGAAAACGGGTTTTTGATACCAATAGACACGTCAAAAGAATCAGATTTCAATGCTGATTTCAAATATATAACTTTCATCAAGTTTAGTCCTACCCATCAAAAGTTACGCGCCTGAGGAAATTTGGCTGATTTTCGAAAAAAGGAGGAAAGACCCCCTAAAAGCTATAGAACCTTAATTAAAATCACACCATCATATTAAGCATATCAGAGAACCCTACTGTAGAGGTTTCAAGCTCCTATCTACAAAAATGTGGAATTTTGCATTTTTTGCCAGAAGAAAGATCACGGATGCGTGTTTATTTGTTGTTTTTTTTTTTTTTTTCCAGGGGTGATCGTATCAACTCAGTGGTCCTAGAATATCGTGTAAACTTTGGAAATAGGTTTTTCTTGCTTAAAACCAATAATTAAGATTCTAAATATATGTCGGAGATTCGTATGTGTAATTCTTCCCATGGTCACTTGAACCCAGAATAAACTTTATCTAAAATGCAAACATTGCAAATTGTCAACAATCAACAACCCCATTTCTTAGAAATTCTCTTTATCAGATGTTTACAGTTCTGTCAAATGGCCAGATGTGTCTGAATATAAGTTACCAATTTAGATTATTTGAGTCAGTTAGAATTCTGTATCTGTCCTCGTCATATGTACCTTCACTGTATTATATGTATAAATAAACGTTTTATACTCTAAACACAGACTATGTGATGGTTAGAGGTTCTAGGCATCCTCCACCGGTAGAACCCAGATAATAGGCCAACCCTACCATAAGGCCCTAAAGAGAAGAAGTCTCACTGTACAGAGAAATAGACAATTCAGAGAGAAGTGAACAAAGAGAACTTTACAAAGTGGTGCAGCGGTTTTTTGCCGGAGAGGATTGCAGTTAACATTTTCTTTTGAGGCCCGTCACTTACAAGATTGCAGTAAACATTTTATTTTGAGGCCCATTACCTACAGTGTCGTCGTTCTAGCTTCAGTTCCAGGTTCCAGTTCCAGCTTCAGTTCCAGGTTCCAGCTCCAGTTCCAGGTTCCAGCTTCAGTTCCAGGTTCCAGTTCAGTTCCAGGTTCCAGGTTCCCGCTTCAATTTAAGGTTCCCGCTCCAGATTCCAGTTTTTGAAAAAAGAAAGTGAAGAACGTCGAAGGACAATTTACGAAAGTAAGTCATGCATTTTAAGTTCGCACGCGAGTAGGAAATCTGTTAGGAGTGTTGAATAACGATTTTTCCTTGTTTTTAGAGCGTTGACTTAATTAATTTGTTTTACTAATATTTTTTTTTCTCGTTTAAAATGAGCGCAATTCCAATTTTAGATCCTTCAGATCCTGAATTTGACAAAGATATTGCTTCATCCTTTTTCAAAGAAATAAGAAGTAAAGGTTTAAATATCCCTTTGAATTTTGATTCTTCAAGTCGGGATTATAATCCCACTTTAATCGTAAAATTTTTGACTACTGTGGGTAATTTAATGGCCAAAGAAAATGCCACGGAAAGAAGTAGTGTGAATATGGGGGATAATTCTGAGGATGATATAACAGATAAACCTATTGAGGATAAGAGCAATGAGAATTTGAATCAAAGAGTAATTGGGTCAGTAATGGATCCCCTGGGAAATATTCCAGTTCTTGAAAATGCAAAATTTATAAAACCTTTTTTTAGCCAATTGAGAAGGGTAAAAACATTGCTAGGCTGGTCAGACTCGCAGGTGATAGATGCAGTACCGCTTAGAGTAACAGGGCCATTGCTTAATTTTTTTGAGGATAGAGATTCCTCCAATATTATAAATTTAGAGGAACTTGAAAAGGAAATGACGCAGGCATATTTACCAGGAAAGACAGCTGGAAAGAAATTCAAAGATTTAGCTGAATTGAGGCAATTATCCAATGAAACAGTGTATCAGTTTTATAAGAGGGTGGAGATTGCCACAAAATCATATCGATCGGGGTATGGCGGATTAGTAGGTTTTTCTGATAGTATAGGCCTGGATTGTTTTATTGAAGGCTCGAGACTAAATATTAAGAGATATTTATTAGAACACCAGGATGATTATAATTCCCTCTCTGAAGCGTATAAGATAGCGCAGCGTTTTGAAGCTATTGAAAATGCAATTGGTGAAGAAAAGCAGGAATTTTTTCAGCAACCGTAGATGCTGAATTTCGTTGGACAGGACAGAATGAAGAACTCCGTCAGAACTGGCCTGACGTAAAACGTGACCAGGGGGATAGGTAGATTTTTTTTTAGTGCAGGATGTAGAGATCATATTAGGAATTTAAGCAGAAATTTTAGGAAAAAAATTATGACTAGAAACTGAGAATTTTTTATAAGGCATTGATCTAGAAAGGTATATTATCAAGAGAGACGAGAAATTTATTATTAGGAACCGACGCAATGAGGCGTTGTGTCGAGAGAGAGATAAGGCTGGTGAAGGGGCGAACTATGGTTGACCGAGGGACCAGATAACTGAGAATTTATTAGGAACCAACGTAATGAGGCGTTGTGTCGAGAGATTAGGCTGGTGAAGGGGCGGACGACGGTCGACCGACGGACCAGCGGTTAACGGGTTTCAGAGGATCCTGGGAAAGGAAGGTCTGAGCGGTTAACGGGTTCAGAGGATCCTGGGAAAGGAAGGTCTGAGCTCCCATGGGCGAAGAGAGAGGTAGGCGGTGGATCACCGAACCTCGAAAACCCTGCAGGTTTCGTACCAGGGAAAATAGTCGACAGGGCGGAAAAGAGCGTGCCAGAAGTCGACAGGGCGGAAAAGAGTTCCGTGCCAGAAAGGAAAATAGTCGACAGGGCGGAAAAGAGTTCCGTGCCAGGAGTCGACAGGGCGGGAAAGAGTTCCGTGCCAGAGAGGAAAATAGTCGACAGGGCGGAAAAGAGTTCCGTGCCAGGAGTCGACAGGGCGGAAAAGAGTTCCGTGCCAGGGGGAGTGACAAATAATAATTTTGTGTCTTGGCTGTTGAAAATTTTTGACGGTCTGTTTCTGAAGGAAGGTGTTCTTTATTGTTATCCGCTAGGAGGCGTTGGCAAGGACAAAGGGATTCCTAGAACAGCTAAAATAGTCTTGCCAAGTGTCCTAGTAGATTCGGCAATAAAACTGGCTCATGATCACTTACTCATTGGTGGTCACATGTCTATGGAGAAGACATTAGATCGAGTGAGCCGTATCTTTGTATTTGATAGAATGGGTGCAAAAGTTCGAGAGTATTGCGAGAACTGTAATTTGTGCTTGCGTAGGAATAAAATGCATCAGAACGTCAAACCTACGTTAGGAAAAAATGAAGAACCGAAATACCCATTCCGTGTGTTCTCGATGGACTCTGCTGGTCCCATGGGGGGCGTATTATGTGGGCCTACTGAAAACGGAAACTTTCATATTTTAGTTGGCGTTGACCATTTTTCAAAATTTTGTATCCTGAAAGCTGTGCCGAAGATAACAGCAGAAGCTATGTGTAATTTTCTTTGCGAGTCAGTGATAGCATACTTTGGTCTTTTTGAAGTTTTGATCACTGATTCCCATCAGTCTTTCTGTTCAAATTTAAATTCTTTTAAAAGATATTCTGACGATGTGCAAATTTTTATATTAGGTGTAGCTATGCGAATTTTATGCGAACTTAGCATGACAATATAAAGTGAAATGAAAGTGCCAATTGGGAAAATATTTTCTTGTGTCTTGTTGATTCAGTTTTAGTGTCAGTATTTTATTTTATGTTTTTTTAAGTGTACCTTTGTTTGAGGATAGAAAATCGTTTTTTTTTTGGAAAAAAAAAGATTTTGAAAACCCCGGGGAAAATCTGTAAACTTTGGAAATAGGTTTTTCTTGCTGAAAACCAATAATTAAGATTCTAAATATATGTCGGAGATTCGTATGTGTAATTCTTCCCATGGTCACTTGAACCCAGAATAAACTTTATCTAAAATGCAAACATTGAGAATTGTCAACAATCAACAACCCCATTTCTTAGAAATTCTCTTTATCAGATGTTTACAGTTCTGTCAAATGGCCAGATGTGTCTGAATATAAGTTACCAATTTAGATTATTTGAGTCAGTTCGAATTCTGTATCTGTCCTCGTCATATGTACCTTCACTGTATTATATGTATAAATAAACGTTTTATACTCTAAACACAGACTATGTGATGGTTAGAGGTTCTAGGCATCCTCCACCGGTAGAACCCAGATAATAGACCAACGCTACCATAAGGCCCTAAAGAGAAGAAGTCTCACTGTACAGAGAAATAGACAATTCAGAGAGAAGTGAACAAAGAAAAGTTTACAATCGTGGGAGGACTCATTGGAACGGAAATTAAAAGTTATAGTGCCCTTTTTAAGTGACCAAAAAAATGGAGGGCAACTAGGACCCCTCCCACGCTCATTTTTCCCAAAGTCACCTGATAAAAATTTTGAGATAACCATTTTGTTCAGCATGGTTGAAAATATGATAACTATGTCATTTAGGATGACTTAATCCCCCGAAGTCCCCGGGGGGAGGGCTGAAAGTTATAAACTTTACCCAATGTTAACATATAGTATTGGTTATTAGGAAGTATACAGACGTTTTCAGGGTGGATTTTTTCTGGTAGTAGGGGGGTGGGTGGGTCGGGGGTTATGTGGGAAGATCTTTCCATGAAGGAAGTTTTCATGGGGGGACATTGCTATGAAGGGGGCGCCGGATTTACCAGCATTATTTAAAAAAAAGATCAGAATTTAAAAATAAAAAAAAGTTTTCCAACTGAAAATAAGGAGTAACATCAAAACTTAAAACGAACAGAAAATATTACGTGTATGATTGGGTTCACCCGCTAGTCAATACCTCACTCTTTAAGCCAAAGATTTTTTAGAACTTTCATAAGAGCTATTTATTCTAAATAACGGCCTTTGTGATTAAGGGGTCATTTTTAAAGAATTGGAACAAAATTCGAACTTTAGCTTAAAGAGCGAGGTATTGACTAGGAGGCGAGCCCCCTAATATATGTATTAAAAATCTATGAATATAGAAGTTCGTTACGTAAGTTAATTCGTAAGTTACGTATATTTATTACTAATAAAAACGTTCGTAAATTAAATTAAACAAGTTTCGAGAAAGCCATTTAACCAAATAAAAATAAAATTAATATGCAAATTTTGTTTTAATTACTCATGTACGGTGAGCCAAAATCAAAACCTGCATTAATTCAAAAACGTTCAAAAATTAAATTAAAAAAAAAAAGTTTTTTTAACTGAAAGTAAGGAACGACGTTAAAACTTAAAACGAACAGAAATTATTCCGTATATGAAAAGGGCTGTCCCCTACTCAACGCCTCGCTTTTTACGCTAAATTTTGACTTTCTCACAACTCTTATTTTTTTAAACAATAAAAAACTTTAGCGTAAAACGAGCCGTTCAGAAGCGGATAGCCCCTTTCATATACGGAATAATTTCTGTTCGTTTTAAGTTTTAACGTCGTTCCTTACTTTCAGTTAAAAAAAAACTTGTTTTTTTTATTTTATTTTTTCTCTTAAGATCCATCTACAACATCTCTTTGTTTGATGACTACTATCATGTCAAGTAATTAGGTTCTTACAGAAGTCAAGCTAATGTCTCTGAAATTACTTCACTCACTCTTACCACCTTTTTTTTATAAAAGAATATAAAAAAAGTTTTCGGATAAAAGTAAAGAGCGAAATTGAAACTTTAAATGATCAAAAATTACTGCTTCGCAGTTTATGCATCATATTTTGAAAACTGTTTCAAATACACTCGATGTAGATATTTCCCTATATTTTTAGAATCCTGAAAAACTAGCGTTTTTCTGAAACCACAAAACTCTCGCAACAAAACAGGATTAGAAGCAGAAAAATCCTTACGGGCTGCTGAAATTTAATGAATAATTAATAAGGCTCCCTCCATAGTCTTACCTGCCATGAAATCAATAAATTTTAGGATATGATTTTAGCTCTCTAAAAAAACTGAAGAAAGCTTAGTTTTCAGTAAAGCGCTAGTTCTTCAGAATTCTACAAATGTAGGGGAAAATCTAGAGCCTGTTTATCTGAAACAGTTTATCTTAAATATGGAGCGGAAACTGCGAAGTAGTAATTTTTGTTTGATTTAAGTTTCAACTTAAATCAAACAAACTTTAAGTTGCACTTTACTGTTATTATAAAGACTATGTTTTTAAATGATTTTTGTACATTTTCAATGTTTTAAACACGAAAAAAATAAACCTTACACGAAGATTTTTGTTTCAAGGCAATTTACTTCACATCTTCTTAAAAATTTCCCTAAAAAATCTGTAGTTTGCCGAACAAAGAAACTCAGGGATATACAAAAAGGATGGACTGTAAACCTCTGGTTATTGGTTCTGGCACCCTTTTCATGCTTCCCAGCATTTCTTCTTCAGAAATCGCACCGAAAACGGCTTGATACTGCAAACCATTGAAATTGCTATGGCCTCTTGCAAAGAAGGGGGTCCTACCAGCACAGTTCAGAGACTAATTCCTTCTCAAGTCTACACAAATCGCCCAAACATCCAAGAATTCTTTCTATATCATTATATTCTTATCAATCAATCTAGTTTTTTGAAACTGGTATGCAGTTAATTTGCATCAATAATTTCTTCCTTTTGAATACACACATTTCAAATTTATAGAAAATCAATTTATTGATTAGCCAATTAAAAATATTGCTTCAACAAACTAAAACTAAACAGATTGCTTCGAAAACTAACACCGTTTGTTTCCAAAGTTTTGTTTAAGCATCAATTTCATATACTTTTGAATGAAATAGAATCAAAAGAAAAGGTTTCGACGGAAAAGTGTCCTTTAAAAATAGTAAAATTACTTTGAAAGTCACGAATGTAGTTATTCTTAATTCTTTTTTTCGTGTAAATTTGGTTAGTACTGTGTTATTCTTCTTTTTATTACCGATTTTTTTTTCTATAAAAACACTGTCCGAGATATTTCCCATTTTCAGTCAAGCGCAAATGACACTGGTCTTTTAGGGGTTTGAAAGGGCGGTACACTTGTTTTCATTTATGGTAGCTCATATTTGTAGACCTATTACAGTGCAGTCATTTTTTTCCTTCTTTTTTTTGACGTTACTATTATTCTCCATCGAACACACTTCGAACTATAAATCGTTTTCAGTAGGTTTTCAGTAGGAAAATTTTTGGGGGTTTAAGGGAGCGATAATCCTACTTTTGTTTGTGGTAATTTTGGTTTGGCTTGATTTTAGATTTTACTTGGTTATTCATTTTAATCATATTTTTTGGGTCTCTTTATGCTTTCATAGTAATTTTTGTTCTTTTCAAATATGATGTACTGACATGAACTTAATAATAATAAAAAAAAAGAAAAGTAAAGAGTCGTATTTAAACCTAAAACGAGGAGAAATAAAGTCATACGATAGTCTAAACTGAAAATGAACAGAAAATGTAATTGATGAACAAATGAAACCTAAAACCAGGAGAAATTAAAATGATTAATCGTACCAAATACAATGATAGTGGACACTGCTCTAGTGAATAAATGATTCCAAAGCGAACAGAAACTAAAATGAATAATCAAGTCAAACTTTAAACGAACATAGATTACGGCAAGCAGGAGTAGGGTAACTGACTAAACCTAGTAGGGTTCCTAAACCTAGCAAGAACCAGAGTCTGATTTGCGCTTTACTGAAAGCTATTTGAATTCGAGTAGAATGATTTTTCTTTGTTATAACATCAACAATACACACCCACAAAAAATATCACAAGGAGGGGCGTTTACAGAAAGAGTGGTGCCACACCCCTTCCCTCTAAAACCCTCTAAATAGTTTGAGTGTCGTTTGCGTTTTATTGAAGACGATGTGTTTTGAACAGTGTGGTTTTAATTTGTCAAAAAAATTTCATATAAAAAAGAATAAAATCGCCATTCCTTGAAGAAAAGAGGGGAAAAAGAAGGCTTCCCTCCTGCCAAATCGAATGACTGGTCATTATATAACAGTTGAAATGAAATATCGATGTCGCAATTATTCTATTCTGGTAGAAATAAAGGCACTATTCTTAGAGGGTCTAGCGGTACCTCAATAAATCGCTTGAAAGCAGCTTGAAGATTATGTATCCTTTTATCAACAGATTGTGCGACTTTGTTTGCAAGACTTGTCAAAGACCACCCTTATCACTTTCCGATTTCTATATTACATAATAAAAGAGAAATAATACAAGGACGTCATTTAGTAGTGTCAGTTGGGGGGGGGGGGGTATTTTCATTTGAAAAAATGGAAAAACGACAAAACTGCCCTTACCTAGATTTTGGGAAATATAGTTTGTTCCCAACCCCCTACATTTCCAAGAGTTGACGCTACTGACGTCATTTGAAGTAGAATTATATAGACCGCTTCTTAATGCTCAAAGCCTTATTATGGATTTTTTTTTTATGATGGTAAGATCTGTGTTTATGGAAGCACTCCTACTCAAGGACCATGCTTTGTTTTTGTATCCTTAAGAAAAAGAAAAAAAAAAACTAAATGGTGTATATGGAAAGGACTACGTGCTTTGAACCAATTGATGAAATTCTGGTTTTTATTGACCTTCTCGGGGGAGATGCAAAATTTGTGTTTTTGTTTATCGAAACTTGAGATCTCCAGTTAAGTGTTTTTGAGTCTGTTCAATTTGGTGGTGTAATTTTTATCTCAAGATACACAAGAAATACACGGGGTACACAATTTTAAATACATTACCTCTTTTTTCTGAATTATGCAAATTTTCTGAGGGTTATAGCTTTTGATGGGTAATATTAAACTTGCCAAGTTTTACATATTTGGTATAAATATTAAAAACATTCGTCTGCACCTATATTGTCATCAAACGTCCTTTCCTTAGAGCTACGGTTTCCAGTGTTCACTCCGAATTTATGACAGAGCAACCCGTTAAATTATTTACCAAAACTCCTTTTCGGTAAATACCTGGTTTACTGGGACTCTTGGGAGTTGTCGAGTAATGCTCTTAAGCCCATATCTTCAAAAACACGACTTTTTTTCTGTGAAGAATGGTCACGGATATGTGTTTAAGCTGAAATGAATTGTGCTTTGAATAAACTTTTAAGCTTTATTTAGCACAAAGATCATGGCGGTAGCCTCCTCATATATAGGATCAATGTTTAATTTTTAATGTCACTCCTTACTTTCATCTATGAAAACTTGTTTTTATGTTCGTTTATATCATATCCGAGACTCTCCTAAATATGAGGGTGCTGCCCTCCTCTGTTTACGGTTCAAGTTTGATTTGTGTACAGCAATGGCTCGAAAATGATAATCATCCCTGTAAAAGATCAAATCTCAAAATATATCTCGGGAGAGGGGGCGGGGTATGAAATGTAAAAGAAGAATTTTTGGTTCATAATCTTCAGACTTTTCAAGAGACTTTCTTCGAAATTGTCTTGTTTTCAAGCTTCAAATTCCTTTAAAACGAGTTTTTTCCAATATTACGGAACAAAAATTCGAAATTTCGTGCTTTGGGCAAGAGACTTGAAACTTCTACTTCAGGGTTTCTTCAGTTATTCTAAGTTCATTATAATAGTAACCTTTGATGAATTACTCGCATTTTAAGGAATTTTATATGCTTGGAATCAAGAAAAAAAACAGGTTATTCTTACATATATATATATGATTATCAAAATTCTTTTTTTAGAGTGTTGATTACTATTATTGTGGTTGCTCTTTACTCAACGGACTGTTTTGATAATCTAGCCTAAGTAATAATAATGATAAGTTGTATGCCCCTGTGAGAGACAATGATCTCTTTTCCTCAGGATTTGATTTGTGTTAGTGTTTCTGATTCTTGATTGCATGTTCCGTTTCCAATTTTCTCTTCTCATTTTTTAAATAAAAAATGTGCCGGGGTACACAACTAATATGTAGCCTGACGAATAATATTCCAAGTCTCTTTTCTCGCCAAAATGTTTAGAAGAGTAAGTCGTAACAGGAAAGAGATGAGAGCAAAAACTTTTATCAAAATATCTTTCAGTAACCTTTCTACAATAGAAAAAACTGTATTTTCACCTGAATCAAAATAAAACACAAGTAGGTATAGCTTTAAGCTGGACAAAATCTTTTGAGCATCATTACAGTTTAAGACTTTTCGAGGAGACTAAGGTACCAAAAATATTGGAAAACAAATCACTTTTCTAAAAATTTCTTTTTTTTCCACTGAAACAGTGAAGTGAGTGTGTGGATTTTCAATATGATTATTCTATTTCAGGGGGAAGGGGCTGAAGGCTTGTGTCACTGATTTATAGCAAATAAAAGAGAATATATAGCTATTTCCAATAAGTATCCTGAATACTACTAAAATAATTTCAATTTTTTCTACGGAGAAAATAATTAAAACTTTGAGATATTTGGAGTCATAACCCAGGAGTTATAGGCCAAAGTTGCGGATAAACGCTATGTTTTTTTTTCTTTTTTTTGGTTGTTGTCTGACAAGCTATATATATATATATATATATATATATATATATATATATATATATATATATATATATATATATATAATATATATATATATATATATATATATATATATATATATATATATATATATATATATATTATATATATATATATATATATATATATATATATATATATATATATATATATATATATATATATATATATATATATATATATATATATATATATATATATATATATATATATATATATATATATATATATATATATATTCATATATATAAAACTCATCGTGTTCACATTGGGATGCTCTTAACTATTATTTTCTGTTAAATTTTAATGAATATGATGACACATGCATTTTCTCCCCCTTGTAAGAATCTTCTATAGTCTATCTTGTTCAGGACTTGTTTGCGAATTGATTAATTTCATGTTCCCTATTTCCAATAAGCGGCGTTGTCGTCGTGTACAGTCACATGTTTTTCGATCCATGATTAATTACTTTCTTACATCTGAAAAGAACTGTATCCTTTAGCTGATGTCAGAACGTGTCCCAGTTCTAATAGGAAACGAGGCTATTTTTGTAAGAATTTTTTTTTGCGTGATTCTATTATGGCTTAAACGAAGAGCCACCAGCTGTCTATTTGATGCATGCTAGCTTTCGATATAGAAATTATCGTTTTTGTGAGAATTTAGTTCTGTTTATTGATTAATAATGTCTTTCTTTATACTTTTTCCTTATTGCGGTCGTTGCATGCACGCCTCGTACGCTGAAACCTATGAGCTTTTCAGGAGAAGGACCTAACTCATATTGGAATTTTCTTGTATTGTTGGGGCATAAGTAAGTAACACTGGGTTTATTTAAAAAAAAAAAAAAATATACATCATCGATTCCCTGAAGCATGCTTGTGCGGGAGAAAACCCTCCTAATAAATCAAAAAACCAAGAAACCAAAAAAAAAGAGAAAAAAAAAAGAAAAAAAAACATAATTAGAGCTCAACTTACCGGACCCGAAAACCAACGAACCTCCAAACAACACCCAACAAAATTTACGAAAATCCTGCAGACCCCCAACATTCCTCAAATCCTCTGGCAAACTCTCCCAAACTAACGGAACAACATGGCGAATTGAAAACCTAAACCTAGACGTGACCATAGCTGGTCTTCGCACCAACTGAGAAGATCGTGTCAAATGATCGTGAATAGTAGACGCAAGACTAAACATTCCTGAAAAACATGATGGTAACTCCGAAGCTAAATATTTAAACATAAACAGAGCATTATAGAATACACATATTCCTGCCAACGGTAGAATTTTATACTCGCGGTAAAGATGCCTCACCGATACAGATAGGTCAATTTGATTACCATAAAGAACTCTAATTGCCATATTCTGTGTTACGCAGAGCGGATGGAGGTGAGTTACGAATGTTTTCGACCAAACCATACAACAGTAAATGAGATATGGGTGAACCATAGAAAAATACAACATTCTCAGAATTTCACACGGAAAAAGATACCTAAGTTTACGCATAATACCAATATTACGAGACAATTTGCTGCTAACAAATGCAATATGGTCTTTAAAACTAAGGCTTTCATCAATTATAACACCAAGGTATCTAGTACTAGTAGATCTTACAATAGTATGGTGCCCTACTTCTATCCTATTAATCCATGGATAATGTCCAGTAATTCTACCATAAATCAAAAAATTCGACTTATTATGATTCAGTTTCAATTTATTTACTCGCATCCACTTTTCAATCGAAGAAATACCTTGTTTCAATATAGTTATCAACTCATTTTCAGTTCTAGCAGCTACAGTGAAATGGGCATCATCAGCAAAACATGGTAGAATTCCTTTAGTACCGTAAGTATCAAGGTCTAAAGAACAAGACACATTACTTGAAGCTCTACAAAGGTCATTAATATAAACCAAAAACAACAAAGGGCCCAAAACGGAACCCTGGGTTACTCCAATCGAAATATATTCAATTTTAGATGTAACTCCATCCATCACGACACACTGAGTCCTTCCACTAAGAAAACTAACTATCACATTTAAAAAATCACCACGTATACCACTACTATGTAGCTTTTGAACTAGTATATCATGATCAACAGAGTCAAATGCTTTAGTAATATCCAAAAATATCGAAGCTATCTTCAGACCCTTATCTAAAGCATCATTAATAAAAGTTGTTAAAAACAAAACTCCATGCTCTGTAGAATGATGACTCCTAAACCCAAACTGACTAGAACTAAAAAATTGTCTTTTCTCGAAAAAACTTACCATCCTACTATGAATCAACTTTTCAAACACTCTAGAAATAAATGGCAGTAAAGAAATCGGTCTATAATCACTAAAACAATTCTTATCCCCTCCTTTAAATATCGGGATAACATTCGCGCACTTTAGACAATCGGGAAATATTCCAGCTTTTAAACAATTATTTATCAGTCCTAAAAAATGACTAGATATAACAGGTAATATCGACTTCAAAACCTTCAACGAAATAAAATCGCCTCCTGATGCACCATTTTTCATATTATTTATAACATCAAATAATTCATCAATAGTTACAGATTTAAGGTACGCAGACACATCACAATCTTCAGGTAGGAATTGACGAAAATCTCCATCTTGATCAAATACTGGCACCGATGATGACACACGCTGCCCAATAGTAGCGAAGTGATTACACGTCTCATCTGCAACATTATTATTCATTCCCATATTATCTGGACGGATCAAGACGCTACCAGGGCAAGTCATCGACTTAATCAATTTCCAAGTCTTACTCGGGTTACCCTCAACTTTTTTAAATTTAACCTTATAATATTCTACCTTAGCCAGTCGGAGTACAGCATTTAACCTACTATTATAAACTCTATATATTACTTTATCATGAGGATCATTGCTCCTTGTTGACAACTTATATAAAAAAACGTCTTCTATTAATTGACTGTAACAAACTCTTTGTAATCCAAGGTTGATTCGGATACACCCTTCTCTTCTGTATTCCTGACACTTCACAACATTCCAAAAACGTATCCTTAATCTTACCATACCAAAGCTCAAACTTCAAATTTAAATCTAATTCTTCTTGTAAAAATTTAAAATCTAACTGTTCTATCCTAAGCTTAAATCTTTAAATAGTCTTTGAATCAACTAATAATTTCTTAGGCTTAGGGCGAGCATCACAATTAGTATTAATATTCTTAATATACCCGGAACTGATATAGCCAGACCAAAGTGATCCGAAACATCATTTAACACAACACTCGACGAATCATGGGGAACATTCAAAAATGCATTATCAATTAGAGATGAAGATGACTCCGTCACTCTAGTACAAATATTTACAGCAGGATGCATCCCATAACCTAACATTAAATTCAAAAAATTCCGGGCTTTTAAATTAGATGCTAACAATTTCAAATCAATGTTAAAATCTCCACACACAAAACACGGCATGTTCTTACGAGTTAGAAGGTCCATTTGTTGCTCTAATAATTCTAAAAAACAATCTACACTAGCTGAAGGGGGCGGTAACAAACAGCAATAAAAAATGGGTCACCATTCTTATCAACCTCCATAACAAAACACTCAAAAATCATCTCTTTATTAACAGACAAATCATCCCTAACCTTCACATTCAAATCAGTTCTAATATACAGGGCAAGTCCTCCATGCTGATGGTGAGTACGGTTCTTAACATACATATTATAATTTAAAATATCCAATAGTCCAGAATTATTATTCATTAACCATGTTTCAGTAAGTGCAAGAATATGAAAATCAGATAGCATACACAGCTCCGACAAATAATCCAATGTACTATTTAACCCCTGACAATTCAAATGAAAAATGCCAAGTTTATCCGGTGCCAGTCTAGTATGTAAATCAACTGGGCACTTATAATTAACCTTCGGAAAAACATCATCTACCCCCATATCAAAATCCCTGTGAAGTACCCCTAATCCTAAATCCGAAACACTCAATGGATTATTCTCAAGCCAATCCAAACGATCATTACGAACAATTACCATTTTTTATAAATATATATATACATATATATATAAAAAAAAGAAAAGGAGGGTAGTTGCAACCAAACCTAACCAACTGAATAACTTACTATAACTCGGAGGGTCGGTGGTTCCGCATCCAACGTAATTGAAGCTCCAGAAAAAAACACGATATAACCTAAAAATAATAAGAAACATATTGACAAAATAGTATAAATAAACAAACGAATACGAAAAAAGTGAAAAAATTGTCACTAACACTAGCCTGTCACAATACAGGCTTACTGTTTCCATTACTGAATTCCAGAAAATTATAATTGAAGAAAACACAATGCTCTACCTGTGTCTACCGCTTACCCATTCTAAATTCTAACAAAAACTAAATAAATGAGAAAAAAGATCAACTTTTCATTTCTTTTCCATAAACACAAATATATAAAAAAAAAAAAAAAAAAAAATCTTAACAAAATCTTAATTCACCATTCATGATATAACCATCTATTGGTCACATAACTCAGGGATAGGCTCATCGTAACCAAATTTTGCCGCCACACCACCACGGTCGATCTGTATATATGGTGGAACTGTATTGGAAACCCATGATGAAACTCCTATAGCATTTAATCTAGATTTCTTTACATACAACTTCCTTCGAGCTTCACGAACTGATATTGGTGCATCATCGCTAACAGATACATTTCTATGGTGTCCAATAACTTTACCTTTTAATTTCTTTCCGTTCTTAAGCACACTGACCTTCGCATCTCGAGAACTAACATCAACTTTAAAATACGGTTGCTCCTTACGGACATTACCAACAACTCGAAACCTCGGGACCATGGACAGTCCTAGACCCTCCAAACACAACTGGTCAAAAAACGTTTCTGCTTGGGTGGTATTTTCGCAGGGAGCATTCCAAACGATAATATTCGTCTCTGTATGTCGATACTCAGATGCCATAAGCCGACGAGACAGATCTGCACTCCCAGTTTCATACTTTTTCGTTGCACTAGCGATGATTGACATTTGATTTTCTTAAGCTTTGAACATCAGTTTCAAGCTGTGTAACACGCGAACTCGTAGTATTAACTTCTGATTTTAGCTCAGACTGTGTATTTTCCACTGATACCATACGATTTTCTAACATTTTTATACTATCGTTTATAGAGTCTAGTTTTTTACCATTTTCAGTAAGTATTGTTAGCATCTTAGCAAAATCATCCGCCAGGGTCTTCAGTGAAGCGACATCATTATTCCCTTCAGATGAAACGGTCGAATTCAACAAACTGTTCTCAACAGACTGGGATCCTACTTGGACAGTTTTAGCAATCTTCCTTTTTCGCCCCATGGCAAATGTAAATAAAATAAAATATGTGTGCTCTCTTACCTATTTTGGCACCTATAATTTATCCACGTCGATGCGGACGTGCAGTTTGCTAAGCCACCGTTAATTTGGGCACGGCTAACACCCCTATCTCCTGCACCGACGACTTCCAACAGCGTTTGAATACCGACGCTACTTCAGGAATCACAACCAGCTTTCAGGAATACTCTGTAGCGTTTGCGAAATTCAACTAATCAAATATTTGCATTTCATTCCACACCTCAGGGCAAGCGGTAAAGACACCTGAACTACTACTCAATCAGAGCTTGATTCATTGTCTTTGGCCTATTTTCTTTTTTTGTCATAATTAAATGACATAATCCAAGGTGTATAATCCCAAGCCAATTCAATGTTTCGCAATATCTTCACTGTCTAACAAATACACTTTTTACAAACCAATTAAATTCAAAGTTAAATCCAATTTGGGTCCTCACAGTTCAAAGGCTAATTCATAAAAAGAATAACATAAAAAGAATACGTTAAAAAATTGCTGAAATTTTCCTAGATCCGCCAATGCTATCAATCCATCGATTTTAAACGCCTCTCAAACCAGCGTTTAGGATTGTATAAACTTATGCCGTCGGTACGGATTGGAACTTTTACTGATACCGACTAGGTAAGTGGTCGGTATCAGTAAAACTCTTTCATCTCTTGCAAGTCGGTGCTATGAGTCACAATAAGAAGCTGGACCTGGATGTCTACTATTATAAAATTATATCATGTATGAAGCAAGCTGAAGCTATCGCAGTGCCTTTTGGTCGGTGTCGATACTATGAAACCGATCTGGAATTTTGACCCCGACCTTAAACTGATAAAAATTAAAGCGAAGTTTAGGCTTCGCATTTGGGTAGCCTGTGGTAGACCTTCCTCCGGTAAACTATTCGATATTAAACAGAATACAAAATCTGCTTTTAAAAAGCAGCTTCGAAAAAACCGATTGTGTGATAAAAATTTTTCCCAAAATCGGAGCGAGTGGAATCAAGTGCTGAACAGCTCTCAAGTTTAAAGATGAGAATGTTAAGTGTAACATATCTCCTTTACGATGGATTTCGCTTTATTCAAAGATTTTTTCGAATGTAAATTTCTCAGTGCATGCGGTATATTCAAAATTACCTAACAGATGTCTGCCAAATTCTCTTTTACAGGGAAATGTTATCCCGATATCTTACCATCTTCTAGTCAATTCAGTTAAGCGTCTAAAATCAAAATCTATTGACATCGATGGTATTAGCGCCCAAAATGCACGGCCTGATTCAAAAGAGTTATTTCTCCATTTGCAGTTTGCTTTTTCCGATGCGTCTGTGTTTCCATTGTACCGGATAGCTTCCTTTTTTTGGATCGGTTAGATAGATTTTAAAGCGTGGAAAGAATGCTGGAGATTGCAGCTCGTACCGCCCTTATCTCTGTAACGTGTGTATTTAGTAAGATCTTTGAATATGTGCTTTTTCCATCTGTGGCTGAATATGCGTTTTTTGATGAAAATCAGTTTGGTTTTGCTAGAGGAGTTAGTTGTGCCCATGCTCATAGGGCACTCGCGAGTGTACTTCGCCAGGCTGCCGATAAAAATGAGCAGATTCATCTTTGTTCGCTAGAAGTATCTAAAGCTTTTGACAGTATTGTCCATAGTCGAGCTCTTTATTCGCTTTTGTAAATGGTGTCAACACTTCTGTTATTTTTGTTTTGAGGTATTGGTATAGTAATGCCTATTTGCGATTAAAGTTGAACGGGGTTAATGTCCAAGAGACTGTTCGTGTTTGATGCTGAGTACGCCAAGGAGGCGTGTTATCCCCTTATGTTTTTAAATTTGTATTACGAGAGTGCTCTTTAAGATATCTGATACTTGCTTTCTTGGTTTTTCTGATGTATCGTATATTGCTTACGCGGATGACATCCTACTTATTAGTAGGAGCAAATATCTTTGTCTAAAATGGTGGATAATGTGAGAAAAGGTTTTTTTCTATATTGGACTTAATTTAAATGTTAAAAAGTGCGAGTATCTTTGTTTCAACGGTAATGCTACGAATTTTCCTTTGAAATGTTATTATTTTTCTGTATATTTAGTTGATAGCCTACGTTGGCTTGGTATTACTCTTTGTAATATTATGTTTTGTTTTCGTCAGTCAGCTGTTAGGGACGCATGTACCAAGATTAGATGTGGGTATTCCAAGATAGTTGCAAATCGGTCGAAGTACAATCGCAAAGCTTTAGTGTCGCTGTACTCTGCTTTCTGTGACCGTGCTATTTTGTACCTCTCAGCTATTTACATTTTGCTTTGGAAGAATGACCTATTTAAATTAAGGAAATGCTATAATCGGTATTTCTGATTTTTGTTGTATCTGCCAATGTCGTTTCGTAATCGCAATATTATCAAAAAGTATAAAGCACCTGATATAATTGGAAAACTTCGTGACTTACATATAAATCTGTCTGCAAATGCCTATGAAAAACTGTCTCCTCACCATGGTCTCATTCGTTTGTTTTGCTGATTTTTCTTTTTATTTGTCTATCTATACTTTAAGTGCTGTGTGTATTTATTTTTTCTTTCCTATTTCTCTTTACTCCACTATTTTTCACATTGTTTGTGCAGTGGGTTATAAATAAATTATTATTATTAATCTATTCATATTAGAAAATTTTTAGCAAGCACATCCAACGGTTGTTTTGCCCCGAAGATTTTTTTTTTTTTGGGGGGGGGGGCGTAAACGTAAACCTTAAAGTATACAATTGGAAACTTTTTAGTAATTGTCATTGTGATGCTGTATAAATTTTACACTCCTTGTTGTTGTTTTTTTATGTACATTGAAAGTCGATCTTACGAGTGGGCCTAACATCTTTTTGTTATGGACTGTTTTTAATTATAATGAAACGAAATTCGTCACAACATTTAACAGTAGAAGTGAATCAGTTATGCCGAGATCGGGTCACAAAAATCCTATGTGCTTCAGAGAGAATGAAGACCTTCGTTTTTGAAAATAGCGTCGCAGAATCTAGGAATTAAAATTGTACGAAAATTCAGCTTTTGATTATCTTATCCACATAGTAGAAAGTAATTTTAACACCAAGCTCAAACCCTATTTTTTGGGGTTTTTTGAAGACAGACCAGTCAAGTACTTCTGAATCTATTAAATAATTATTGGCTGTGAGGTGTTTAAACCAGTATGTATAGGCAATACAAGGGATTATCCTGATTAATCATGAAAGAAAGGAACAAGACCCAGACACAAACTTGATTCGTCTAATTATAAGGAACTTGTGTATTTTAGATCTTCTTTTTATATGCATTTCAGTTACTTCGGAACATTTTCTAAGTCAGTGTTTTTAAGCTAATTCCAAATTTAAAACACATTTTTATTTTAACGCCTAATCCTAAGGCATTTTATAAGTGGTGCCAATCGACGAAAATGTTTGGGGAGGGGGATTTTCTATGAACATAATCCAAAAGGTATTTACCTAAATCTAGATGGGAAGGTGCAAAAAATGGGGGTAATCCCCTCTTCTCCGGATTGATGCAACTGCATTAGATTTTTAGAGAGCTGTTGTTGAATTTTTTTTGTTTAGACAGAGAAAAAACATGAATAAAATTAATCAGACCACCATTGAGCAAAGATTAGACGGAATAAATATTGATTATGTTTTCTTGAATTCAGTTTAAAAAGCTGTTAGAACCTCATATTTTACTATCTGAAACAAAAGAGTGTAGTTCTGTTCCTCAGTACCTTCTAGGTTTCTGAATTTGTCTTAATTGAATTATTTAGAAAAAGTCCCTGCGCAATTTTTAATGGTAAAATCAAAAAGGTTTTCCAGTTTTATCTAGCAGTTATAGCTCTTGCGCGTTGATGTTTTTTTATTTGGTTGGATTTCTAATTAAAAAAAAGTTAACAAAATTATTATCTACAATTATGGGTGATTGAAATAGACTTCGCTACATTTTTTAGTTCAACATGTTAGGTTATTCCTACTTTCTGAACAATGAAAATTCAATTCTTGCTCCACAGTGCTCTTACTCTGATCTTAAGATTTTATTCTCTTTGTCGATAATGCCATCTATATTTTTTTGTGTCTTAGGAGAACTAGATTGCATTATTTTGAATATGAGTAATTCACTTTACATAGTTTAAAAGGTAATGAGTACTCATGATACTGCTTAAAGACTCTGGTTTCGGGCAATACTGTCCACAGGGAGGGAAATAAGTTTAACTGACCCCTTGAAGGTCAATATTTAATAACTTTAGTATCAGCTCTTTCTTTTGAAAATTATTAGCGGAAAAATTTGGTCTCTTAACTTATCCCACTAAACTGGCTTATGATATAGGTGATAGAAAACAAATAATTATTACCAATCATAAAATAGTTTACATTCGTAAGCATTGTATTAGGTTTTTTAAAAGCAATATAAAGTATTGTTAAGGGTCTACTAGATTTGCCTACAGGAGGACAGTAAATAAAATCATTTGGTTATAACAATATTTGAGGAAATTCTAGACACTAAAGTTGACTGTAGAAAAAAAATCCTAACTTGTATAAAGATACCCCAGTATGTTGCTTCTACCTAAAGACCCACAGCATGCTGCCTGCTGATATTCGTGCGTTTTTGTGGATCAGGTCGTGGGATTCTTGTCTTCGAGCCAATCAAAATGTAGTTTTTCGTTTTTCGTTAGTCGTTCGGTATACAGTCTTCATAAGTTATAAAGTGAAGACACAGTAAAAAGTTGTAACATTAGTATATTCAGCTGTCTAGGACTGGTATTGCTAGTCATATGAGACTAATGCAAAAGAATTCTTTAGATGTATAAACTGCCATAGAATAATAATAATATATAGTAATAGTAAAAGTAAGTATAAATGCTAATATAAATAATATAACTAATGTAAGTAATAGTAAATAAGTCATGAATATAACTAATTGTGAATGCTAAATATAGTAACAGTAATAATAATAAAAATCCAGCAAGACGAACCTACTGATCAGGATAAGTTTGTAAGCGATCTAGAGATTTCTGATGACTTAAAGATACTAGTTTGAATAAGCGAAACTTGTTCATTTTCCTATTGAGTGGAAAACTGGTTTCAAAACTTTTGAGTAGTCAACTATTTTATGGGAATCAACGCTAGAAAAAATGAATTAGTATATCATATAAAATTGAACATAGTAAAGTTTGAAGCAGAAGAACAGGCTTTTCACAAGTGTAGAGTATTGCAAGTGGCGATGTGTAAAATATAATCCTAATGGCATAACTTTAAATGTAAATAATTAAGGATATTCTTCGGATTCTGCTTAGTTTGAAATTGAACATGTTGTATTTTTGCCTTCTCTATATTTTCATAAATTTCATGTATAGCAAATTCTTATTTATTTTATGTTTTCTATTAGTTCTCTTTTCCGCTGATGAGCTGTGCATGATGATAAAGCGACTGTTCAGTGTCTAAATGTCAGAGGTGTCGTTTTTTTTTTGGGGGGGAGGGAAGAGGTGGGGGCAGTACCCCCCCCCCCGATAATTTGGAGAGAAAAAATTATTCTATAGCCCATGCCCCTTGACTATCCGGGTATGGACCCCTCTTGCCCCCCCTCTAATTATTATTATTATTATTATTTATTGAAAAACCCGTCAAATCAACATACAACAAGACGGAGCACTTAAAAAAAAAAAAAAAAAAAAAAAAAAAAAAAAAAAAAAAAAAAAAAAAAAAAAAAAAAAAAGACACAAACTATAACAAACTGAACCAACAAAGAAAACGAATCACTGATTCACTGAATGAGCAGATGGGACCATTCGTGTAGATTTCGGTGTATTTTTCTATTATGCCTCGCTATTCCTCTAGCGACGGCGACGTCAGGGTCTGCGACTTTAAAATTTCCAATTACGTACTTATGAATTCCTATACTACGGAGGGAGGTAGACGAAGCAAATACTTCGCAAAACGAAAATACATCGCTCTGATTATATTCTGGTCAGTTTTAGTGAGAAGTTTCCAGAAGGGCATGGCATATAAAATGTGAGGAAGAGCGATGACGTTATACAAGCTCGCTAGAAGCAGCCGGTTGAATCGGAGTTCGCACGATACAACTGAAGCGTAAGACGCTGAAATTCGTCGTTTAAGCTGTTCGAGGAGAAGTCTTTGGGTGTGACGCATAGATGAACCTATGGATAAACCTAGATAAATGAGGTGATCCACTGGCTGGACAGAGCTAGAACCAAGGGCAATGGTAGGAACACAAAAATCAGTTTTTTAATTGAATAGGACGATTTCCGATTTTGAAGAGTTGAATTGAAGTCCAACTTTAAGATATTCGGCTTCAAGGATTTCGAAGGTATCAATTGCCCGCTGAAGGGTTCGGCTAAGATTCAGGATGTCGTCCGCGTAACATACCAAAGACAAGTTAGCAGATGACAGAATCAGCGAAGATGGACATTGATCTTGTGCATCAAGGACATAGTTATTGAAAAGGTCAGGAGAGGTGACTGCTCCTTGACGAGCTCCTTTCTTGACTGGAACTAGTCGGGTGCGTGGAATGGGGGTCAAACCCTTGTCAGGAGGTAGCTTCAGTCGGATCCGTAATCTAGAATACAGATTCCTGAGAGAACGAATGACAGCTAGATTCAACCCACGTTTACCGGCCTTCAAAAGCATTGCAGCATGAATTAGAGAGTCGAATGCACGTCTAATGTCCTGTCCTGCCAAAGAAAGGCTCTCTCCAGAAGATTCAGCATCTATCAAGACATTAGCAACGACTGTTAAGGCATCAGCAAATCCAGTTCCTCGCTTGAAGCCGAACTGATGCGGAGGAGTGTAGCATACTTTTTCGAGTTCCTGTATAAACAGTAACTCGAAGAGCTTGCACAGTGACGTAGCTACAGTTATCGGACGGAATGCTGTACATTGAGTTTCAGATTTTCCCTTTTTAGAAATGGGAGTCAGATCGCCGATGCAGAATGGGGCAGGAACAATCCCTTGAGAGAAAATCATCTGCATAAGCAGAGAGAGATGTGCCGCGAGAAGTTTACCTCCGTGTTTCAAGTGGATCGTACTGACTTTGTCAATGCCCGATGAGCCTTTCCATTTGAGTCTACAGATGGCATCTTCAACAGAGCAGGTACTGACGATAAAATCTTCATCGGGATGAGAAGATAGAAACTGATCTAAGGCAGCCTCGTAAGATTGTTCGATGGAGGGGTCAGGAGCTGAGAACTCCGATTCGTAATGGGCATACCATTCACCTTCAGGGATGTCGGCTGGGGATGGTGAAGAAGAATTTTTTGCAGAACGAGAGAAAAACTTGAAGGTCATATTTCTATATTGTTTGGCTCGGGCAGAATAATGATTGACTAGATTTTTCCGATGCCGAGCCAGGGCCTTAGAAAACTTTCGCTTCGTGAAAATCCGTATGCTGTTCACAAGACCCATATTCGGACGTCCACACTCTTTCCATACTGAAAACCATAATTTTGCTTGAGAAATGACGAGATCTGGATTTGACGACCACCCGGGAATGATTCGTTTACGAATTCGTTGCAAAGGAACAGCTTGTTTTTCTGCGAAGCGAAGAGCATGGCAGATTTCTGCGCAATATATATATAGACAAATCGAAACCTCTTTTTGAGGTAACTGGAGTGACTTCTGAAGGAGATGAAATGGGACGCTGATTTTATTCAGGACTGAAACTACCGACTCGATGAATAAGGCTTGATCAATTTTCGACCAGTTACGACGGTGTCGAGGTGCTGAAGGAGCAAGAGGTGTGGTTTGGTGACCAGAAGATGGCATACCGACAGAACAGGTTATGGGAAGATGATCAGACAACTGATAATCAAACACAACCTTTACTATATCCGCTCGCAAATCTGACAATACTACAACGTGGTCCAGGTTGGAAGTTCGCGAGGACTTGTGAACTTACGCAAAATCGGACGATTTATCTAAAACACACAAGAAATCACTAAATAAACCCTTAACTAGTGTTGTACGCGGTGAAGCTTGAGAATTCGGCTCGGACAGATTACAATTAAAGTCACCGGCTATAATGCAAGGTAAACCTAAGTGTCAAATTTTGTTTATACATGAACCTAGTTTTTCACAAGATAGCGCAAATTTACGCTCAGACTGGTCATTATTGTAGTCTGTGGGAAGATACACACTAAGACACACAGAACAATCCACTCTCACAGCTAGATAATAATCATTTGTTTCGAAGATACTAGAACGGAGAGCTGATTTCACAAACGTAATAAGTCCACCCGAGGGTCGGCCTCTATTGTTCAGCTGTCTAGCGGGTACACAATAAGTTTCATATCCTCAAGCTCAAGTATGTTCAGACCATGTTTAGTAACAAAATATTCCTGGAGACAAATCGCACTAAACTCAGAACGGAAGCTTTCCAGAACCGGAAGTTTATTAATAAAAGAGCCGTTTATATTCCACGATAAAAGAGTTAGTGACGAGGTCATCAGTTCGAGGGTTTACGGTTTTTTGGGCACTTCACATTATAGCAAGTATAACCCTGCTTCTTGCAACCACCGCAAATGGCTGCCTTCTGACACGGGGTATCGGACGTAGATTTGTGATCGGCGGAGCCGCATTTGGAACATAATGAACCGTTTTTACAATCTGCGGCTAGGTGACCGATTGCGTGGCAATTAAAGCAGCGCCGAGGCAAGATGAACAAAAAGAATTACTGTATTGCAAGTTTAAAGATGAGATGAAATGTGACACGTGGGACTCCTATTGTTTCGAAATGGAAATTTTGCCGAATTTACAAACATGCTGATATGCTATTTATAGAATATAAAATTAGTCTGATTCTATGACGAAAAGCCGGAAAAGGAGTTTTGTTACATCTTCGAAATAAAAATAGTCTAGAACTACTTTTCTATTTATCTATATTTCTTTTTAAGTTCCCTTGTGATTTCTATTAAGGTAGATTTTTTCTTTTAGGTAAGTAATCTGCCTTATCCTTAAAGATGAAATGTTGGTAAGTACTTGTGCGTAATGCTTATCTTGCTGCTAGTATCTTGTATCTTGCTGATATTTCTGCCACCTACCCATCCTGCTTATCTACCGATTCAATGTAGGTAAATATCATTAGTGAAATTGAATAAATTAAAATATTGTAATTAAATACCAAGGAAAAGTTTTTCATCGTTTTTGATACGAAACATTCTGTCTTGCATAAGATTTTTGAAAGGGGCCTTAAATGTTTAAATTAATGATATGCAATATAAAGATGGCAGCAAATTTTGTAATTTCAATCGGATTCATTTGTTTATGATAATCTTATTTCTTCGACTTATCTGTGGTCAAGGGTGTATCAAGGATTTTGTTTGGGGGGAGGGGTTTCTTACAAAAAAAAATTAACAAAACGCATAAAAATTAGTTTAAATCCCTTTTTTCTACTTTTTAATCAGGTTAGACAGGGGGGAAGGGGTTCAAAAACCGGTACCGTCCTCCCCTTGGATACGGCCTTGTCTGTAACTATATTATTTGTGTTTTCTGTGATTGCTTCTTCCATGTTTTACACTTGTATCTTCATTAAGGTTATGAATTTTATTTTCTCAAACCATATTTTGAGCGAAGTTTTAGGCCGTAAATGTTATTGGTTATTCAATAGGCTATGGGAAATTTGGTTAGTTTGTTTGCCCCTAACTATACTTATTTTTATAAGAAAAAAAAAACAATTACGATCTTTTCCATTCCCTTTCTTCCTTTGTTGAAAATAAAATAAAATCAATCAAGCCTATTTCCGAATCATATGCTACGAGCTCGTAATGAATGCTTCGTTGTTTTTCCCTTGGGTTGTAAATCTCCCAGCTTCCATTAAAAAAGTACAACACTGACATAAATTTAGAAGAATTTCTGCATATATTTGTTTGTAATATTCCATGAGGCTTTAAAACAACATCTGTGTGTTTCTACTCAGTAAACTTGACTAATATGTATAAAGTTATTATTGCAACGCAGTAGTGTTGTGACAAACACTAAAAAGGTGACGTTGGGTAATGAAAAGATTGATCAGGTGGGCAGCTTCACTTACCTTGGTAGTATTATTAGTAAAGATGGTGGGAGCAATGAAGATGTTAAAAATAGAATAGCCAAGGCTCAGGTGTTTTTTTCACAGTTAAAAAAAGTCTGGAAGAATAGGAAGATAAGTCTGCAAACCAAGATTAGAATCTTAGAAGCTACAGTGATGACAGTGGTCAAATATGGCTCTGAAGCATGGACGCTCCGAAAAGCGGATGAAGATTTGCTAGATGTTTTCCAGAGAAATTGCTTAAGGATTGTTCTGGGTACCCGGCTGACTGACCGTATTTCAAACAATAGGCTATACGAAAAATGTGGTTCAATACCGCTTTCTAGGTCTATAATGAAAGAAAGGTTGAGGTGGTTAGGGCATGTTGTGCGGATGAAGGATGACAGATTGCCGAAGTTTGTTCTTTTCGGCCAACCATCTAGTGCTAAACGGAAAGCAGGTCGTCCCCGTCTGGGGTGGGAGGACGTCATAAAGAAAGATATAAAGGAAATGGGAACTTCGTGGGCGGGTGTAAAAAGGGAGGCTTTGAATAGATTGGGGTGAAGGAGGAGCGTGCGTAGCTGTGTTGGCCTGATGCGGCTTGGTGCTGCGATGAGTTGTTAGTAGTAGTAGTAGTAGTAGTAGTGTTGACTGACTAAAGAACTTAGTGACTTCATTGTATTGCTATTTTTTGGCCTGCTCATATAGAATATATGATCGTAGAAAGTTGGGGGAGGATTTATTTGGTGGCGAAATAAAAGGCCTTTTGGAGGGTTTTCAACCACCCTTTGTACCCTCACAGCACCAGTTGGCATCAGATCCAACTTTCAGAATGTTTATAAGCAAATCGATCGAAATTTCCCAAAAAGTTGCTTTCGGAAGCGATAGGATCTGAACAGCCCTAGGGATAACTGTCCCAAATCAGTCCGTTAAAAGTAGAGGCTTTATAGATACATTTTAGTAAAAAGGACACATGTTTTCCTTGCAGAATGACAACTCTGTAATGATTTGGTCTACCTAATTTCAGAGCCTGTCTCTCAAGCCCAATATACCCCCTCCCTGCCCCAAGTTCTTTAGTTTAGACATGTTGCCGCTTTATTGACACGGGAATGTTCAGGAAGCATTTAGAGCAATGTCATTAAATGATCAGATGACCGTCCTAAATCAAAATTCGTTAAGCACATATTTGAGACATGATGCTTGATCTTGAATTTGGTATTTAAGGCCTTTAAAGCCACTAATTGATAACTTGTGGTTTCAATGGAAATTTTGACCATATATCAACTGTGGCCTTCTGGACAAGGGGTTCACATATATCAAATAGCATATTTTTAATACAGTTGCTTCATCGATACATTTTAGTAGAACGGTGGATTATTATACTTTGATGAAACTAAAATCAACCACGGCTTATGAGCTACATAACCGTATCGCCATTGGGCTCCACATCGCCCTCCTCAAAATAATAAGTAAAGATAGTGCACTTTTTCCTGTGTTATTGTTCAGGTATGATTTCGGTGGTGTTCTTAACTGATAAGAGGACTGTACCAAGTCAAAACACGGTAATTACATACTTCAGACATGATGTTTGATTCCCATCAAAGTTGGTATTTGAATGTCTTTGAAGTCGCAAATTACAAATATTGAACTAAAATTTCAATTTTTATACTTGCTAGCAGCCCTGTGGGTAAGCGCCCAAATTTAGCAAGTGGTTTGCTTTCAAATAAAGGCCTTTTTGATAAATTTTCGTATAACTGTGGATCAATCAGAATAAAGAAACCGGCGAACTCACCACCCATACTTTTCATAAGCCCTAAAATAATGGTATTTCAGCAACCTTCGGAACTCACTGGGGTTTGGTTCCTGTACAATATTCTGAGGCAAGCTATTCCAGGCACTTGGGCAAAAATGACGCACAGAAAACTTTGATCGTTTAGTAACTACTGTAGGATTTCTAAACTGACTTGAACTCCTAGTATTACGTTTTGTTTGTGTGTAAACTTTTTTCTTTGCGCTGAAAATAAGCTGAGAAAACCTAACTAGAAACGTGAAGATCCCGAACGGGTAGAGAAAGAATGTGTTAAATACTCAAATTGGATTCATAAAAAATAAGTTACCAACGGCCTGGATGTTTTTTTTCTTTTCTTTTTTCGTAGGGAACTTTCTTTGAACCCAAAAAATGGTGAGCTTTTCAAATGCTTTATCACTGCAATTTCAAAAATTAAAGCTGTTATATTTTGAATTCCTCTCCTTAACTTTTCAATGTCGCAACGAGATTTTAGTAGAGAATTCTGACTTCTGATTAGTAAGGCTAACAATACTGATTGATTTGGCGTCAGTAAGCCCCTTTCAATCTTTGTGCGAATATCTTCAAATGACGACTAATCTATGTATTAAAGATAGTGTTTATGTGGGATATGTAAATTGGTTCGTGGGAAACCGTTTTCCAGTAGCTTTTGCCTAGCAATGTTAAGATGAGCGCGTGTCGAATTGTCTTGTTTTCGTACTTGTACCAATGGAACGCTTCATGCTGGGAATTTGATAGACTTTCGTCACATGGTACCTACCCTTAGTGTGTCATTGCATTGGAAAAATATGTTGCTTGGCCCCCCTTTGGGATGGTACGTGTACAACATGAAATAAATTTTGCATTTTAATTTGTTGAATTTTGATACCCTGGCTCGTAGCTATGCGATGCTATCCTCAGTATATTTTAAACGATATTGGATCGTAATTCGAACAATGCTAACAAGGGGCATTGTATCCTTTTAATTTTTTTTCTAAAATAAATAATAGGAGTTTTATGTTGGGTCTCAGTTCTATTGCAGGCAGTTATGAAAGGTAACTTTTTCAGGATATTAATCTAATATTTGTATATACACTTAAGCAGAACCGTTAAAAGGAGGACGCAATCTGGGCAAATGTCTCAGGTGCTACGACCGGGGGGGGGGGGGGGCACCGCTAGCTTTATTAGATAAATTGGGTGTACTCCACCCTCAGGGCCTATAGCTGAATGGCAGCTGTACAATAATCTAGCCGCTAGTTTTATTAGATAAATGGTCTATAATAGAACTAAATTTCTTATGGACCGCCTGTATATTTAGGCAGAAGCGTTAAACCACGGGCCAGTATGGCCTCTAAGACTGGCATTCTATAAAAATGGGCTACCCTCCATAATTATCAGAATATTTCTACGTAACGTTCTGGGTTTTTCTGTCTCTTATATTCCATATTCTTCTAGGTTTCGGAATGTCGACTTGCTGTTCGCAACTTAATCATTATTTGTATTAATATGATCTCAATTCATAAAATTGGACATACTAAATATAAGTTTACAGCACGTGAATAAGTAAAGTTAACGCGTATAAAATAGCTCGCATGTGTGCATGCTTCCATATTCTTGCATAAAAACACCCAAAAACAATAGCGAAAGAATGTGCCTTCAATTAGCCATGAATGCAGTTTTAGGTTTGGTATTTAGGACACATGGCCGTTTTTAAGTGAACAGAAAATGGCTAGCTCGTGTCCAATGGCGTATCAAATCCTGGTGATAAGTTTAGTTGTTGTCATGAAATGTGTATGATTTTTTTTTCAGAAGTTCCTCTTACCAAGCTGTTAACTAGCAATTATATTTTTTTATAGAAGTGTATTTCGTGACCACCATAAATATGATTAACTGGAATTAATTACCTCTTGGCTATGCGTTCAAAACGTTCGGCATTGTCGCAAGATTTAATGTATTTGGATTTAGTTCTGTACATTTAACACATTTTGAAAATTAACGTTTAGAATATGAAGCAGAAGGTACAGTAGAAGTACAATAGACTTATGCCCGAGCTAGACTGTAGTCACATCCCTGAACTAGAACGAAACTACGCACAACTATAGCCAACAATGATGGTTTTGTTCTACTAAAAAACCTAATCTTATAGTTGACGAATCGGAGTCAAGACTAGTTTTCAGAATGTGTCTGTAGTTCCTGATACCCTGATCACCTGATATCACCAGAATGAGTCTGATATTCCTGATCACCGAATATCTTTTCTTTTTTTCTTCTAAAAATATTTTCACTCTATCTTTTGAAATGGTACTAATCATATACAGGTATAGAAGCGATAGTTGGGATTCGGATCCTGATAAGATTGGTTGGAATAAGACTCCCTAGAACAATTGAGCCTAAGATCAGAATTTTTTAGCTCACAGCCCCCCTCCCCTCCCCTTCGTTTATAAAAACTGATGACCCCCTTCTCTGCTGAAATGTTCTATATCGTTCGCAAGGACTTTCTTCTCAGTAAAAATATATATCGTTATTACGTGATTTGTTATGAAATATTACTTTTACTAGGGATAGACTCGTCAAGACCATAAAATATAATTTAATTGGTCGTTAGGTCGTTCTGTTCAAAAGCGGAGACCCTCTTTTAAATCCCTCACCACCACCACTTCCACCCCCGCCCCCCACAAAAAAAATACTTTACTTAGGATCTTTGCTTGCAAATTGTTGTTAATTTAACATTATCATGATGAATATCAACAGATTTCTGTCGCCGAGAAGGGTTGGCTGATATTTCAAAAAAATAAAGATATAAATATCCAGATTTCACAGTTTCTGATATGAGTGCAATATTTATTGGTCGATCACAAGCTATTTATGAAATACCTTCAAAATCTATGTCAATCTCAAAATGAATCAAGCAGTTCGTGGTAACGAACTGTAAGCAAGGCGTGACTCGGGTCAATTATAACCGAAACTCTAAAAAAGGGAATTTTGTAATAATTAGTACATCAAAAGAATCAGGTTCGTAATAATCACGAACCTGAGAAAATTTGACCAGATTCTCGAAAAAGAGAGGAAACATCCTCTGCCCCAAAGTGAAGTGATCTTAATGAAAATCATACCATTAGATTCAGCATATCAGAGAACCCTACTGTTGAGATTTCAAGCTCCTATCTACAATGATCCGGAGGTCTTGCATAATTTTTCTTCGGGAGGAAGATCTCGGATGCGTGTTATTTTATTTTATTTTTATTTTTTCAGGGGTGATCGTATCGGACTAGTAGTCCTAAAAGATCGTGAGAGGGCTCATTTTTGTGGAAATTAGAAGTTTTAGGACCTTTTTTAAGCGACCAAAAATATTATGCCACGGGAAAGTAGTGTTCTCTCTCATTTTGTGTTAACAAATTACGATTTAGCCCCAAAGAGGACCAAGTTGCTATCGATTAAAAATTCTGAGATAGCCAATCAATTTAAAAAATTAAAAAAAAAAAAAAAAACTATATGCTGAGCTTTCCAGTTGCTGAGGAAGTAATACTGCACGGTGGCGCGTTTGTTCCTAAAAAGTCGCGTAGTCCACAAAAGATAAATGGTTAATATGGACAGTTATCTTAATGCATGATTTAACTAAGTTGATTTAATTGGTTTTTCATGGAATCATGTTTAGTGATGTGTGATTGCGCATCAGCTATTATTAAGGTGAGGCAGTCAGTCATTGTGCAAGCTAGGAGGGGGAGGGGCAGATGTACGACGGGGGGGGGGCAGGGGAGGGAGAAAAGAGCGCATTTATTTGCCCAAATTGTCTAACTCTCCACGATCCTTTAGATAAATATAGATTTGTTAGGGGGTGGGGTAATAGTTAATCTATCATATTGCCGCATTTAGACTAAGCCTGAATAGGGGTGCTGCAGGGTGATACCTTCCTTCTTATTTCAGAAAAATATTTTTGACGTTTGTTTTAAAGCTTCATTTAACTAGATTTCTTTGTTTTATATTTCACAAAATAATATACAGTGATGGGTAATTACGCATCAACTATTATGAAGGAGGGGAGGTGGGTCATTTTTTTGGGCGGGGGAGGGGAAGACGCCACAAAGAGTACATTTTAATACCTAAATATCCTAACTCTCATTGAGCCTTCAGATAAATGTAGAATGAGTTGAGGGGAAGAGGGTTGGTAGAAATTGATATCTAATCCATCTGGCGAATGCTACCAGGAGTTTTTTCTTCCAGCGATTTTAAATGGTAATATTTCTCTTTTCCTATTTATATGCAATGTTTCAATGTATTTAAACATATGTATACAATGTACTTAAGCATCAGAGAACCTGTGTTAGAAATCGCGGTGGCTTCAGCTTCGTAGAAGATCATAGGTCACACAGAATTTCCATCCACATGGACAATAATGCCCTTTTCCGTCGATCCGAAATTCTGTAGTAAAACATTATTAAAAACTTGTTCAATAAAACTACTGTTCGTCAAAAATTTGGAAGAAATATTCAAATTTTGTCAAATTTTAATTACAGTTCAACATTTCAATTCTTAAGCAGAACAACTGAAAATGTGGGACGCTACCAATTAGTTTACAATTTTTGATCTATACAACTTATCAGCAAGAAACCGGGGTTTATGAGGCTGGTATCCCACATCGTATCTTGGGCAGGCCTGTGCATGATTTGAAATGCGATCAGAATTTAATTTTTAAAAACTACGCTAAAGTTTGACTTTGTGTCCCAATTCTTCAAGAACGACTGCTGAAACACAAGGGTGGTTAAATTGGAAAATTAGGTTTTTTAAATCACTAACAAATACTAGCATAGTTAGGAAGAGGATGATGAGGTTGACAGCCCCCCTCGTATATGAAAAAAATTATGTTCTTGTTAGTTTTTACTATTGCTCGTACTTTTAGTTCAATTTATTTTTATTATTTATTTCAATATAAATCTTTACATGCTAGTCGCAGTAGTGCAGTCAGGGAGAAAATTTTGTGGTTTGGATACCTCCCTCCCTATTGTGCAGGAAGTTACATGAATATACTCACTTGTCGCTGACCCCCTCCCCTCCCCCTTCCAAGAAACGAATGAAAAAAGAAGACTACTCTCTTCCCCGAAAGGGTCATAGCCCAGATCCAGTTACAACAGTTTCAAATCTTTTGTTTAAAAATGGAAATTCGTTGCGAAAATTTGGGAGCCAAAATTGGTTTTAGCTTCGTTTTCAAGCTCAAGCAGGGCTTGGATTCAAGTAGTAAATCAAGCCTTTTACAGAGTAGGTTTTAGAGCCAAAGCACAGGATTGGAAACCATAGCTGAAAACGCATATTACTGACATTGCGGCAAAAACTTCAAATTTGTTTTAAAATTAAAAAAATAGGCTGAATTACACTCTGAAACACCGTTGCTTTAGGTTTTACAATATCTTTGTTGCTTTATTCTCTAAGCCCGAAAGGGAGACTTTTATGTCACTTATTTTCAGAAAGATGACACAAATAAAGTATAGAAAGAAAATAATTGCATACAGAACAATATAATGTGCAATGATTTCTCCAAATTAATGAATATTCTTCGGCAAGCAGACATGAACTTACACCAGGAGTTTAATAAAAAAAAATAAACTGAAAGTAAGGAGCAGCATTAAAAATTAAACGAATAGAAACGATAACATAATAAGGGGAATTGGCCCCTTTAAACACCCGACTATTTACGCTGAAGTTTTTTAGTAGTTAAGCTTCTCATTGTTCTATTTCAACGACAATTGTGTTTCGGCAGTCGTTCTTACAGAATCGGGACTAAATTCAAACTTAAGTGTATAGAAAGGGGTATTGAAGAGGGGGCAACCCCCTTCACATATGTATTTTTTTTTGTTCGTTTTAATGTTGCTCCTTAGGCGTACTTTCAGATGAAAAAAACTCTTTTTTATTTTATTTCACATGTTTTTTTAATTCCAGGAAATCCGGCTCCACCTCCACAGAAAAATCCCTCCTCTCCCCCAAAAGATCGTCTAGACAATCCAATCCCCTCAAAATTTATCCCGGACAATTGCCCTTAACATCTTCACGCGTGAGACTTGATCGACAGAGAGAAAGTTAAAATAAATAAAAAGAATTTTGTTTAGGAATTCTGGAAAATCCCCCCAGTGTAAAATTTCCCCTCAAAATTTCATCCTCAGGAAACCTTCCCCATGGAAAGTTCTCCCTGCGGAAAATCCTTTTACAGAAAATTTAGTCCTTTACCCGAAAAAAGTATGCATACTTCCCAATAACACATATTATACGTAAACAATGGGCAAATTTTATGTTTTCAAGACCTTTCCCCAGGGGCTGTGGGAGGTCAAATGAACTCCAAAGACAAATTTACTCGGTCTCTAAACTATACTGAAGAAAATGGCTACGGTATCTTTAAATTTTGATCAAGCGATTCTGGGAGGAAAAGGGCATGGAATAATTGCCATCCACATGGAAAAAATATATCTTCTGGGAAAGTCCAAATTTTGCAGATAGGAGCTTAAACCCTCTACAGTTGCGTTCTCTGATACACTGAATCTGATGGTGTTATTTTCGTTAAGAGTTTTTGAGATTTTCACCGAGCGTTTTCCCCTTTTTTCAAAAATCAAGCAAATTTTCTCAGGCTCGTAGTCTATGAAGAGTAATACTGAACTTAATGAGGCTTATATATTTGAAATCAGCATAATAAGCCGATTCTTTTGATATATCTATTAGTATCAAAATTCCGGTTTTTAGAGTTTTGGTTAGTATTCAGCTGGGTCGCTCCTTACTTACAGTTCGTCACCACTAACTGTTTGAACACATGTGAACTATAAATACCAATAGCAATCTTTAATTAAGTCACTAATCTCAGTAATTCATTAATAATATTGAAAAACAAAAACAAATATTGTTTGCGGTTTCTAGATAGGTAAGTTAAATAGACAAAATTCAGCTTATAAGTAAGGAGCAATATTAAAACTTAAACAGGAACTAAATTAATAAAAGTAAATTTAAACTTAAATTAAAAAGGGAATCTTGACTACAATTGACGCATTATTGGTTATCATGCTGATTCTAAAGTTCTATGTGTTTACCCCATCCCCCCGGGAAATACCCCCGCGAAAAAAAACTAAATATACCCCCTTCCCCCTAAAAAAACACCCACATAAAATACTCACCCGCTGAAAATACCCCCGCAGAAAATACCCCCCGGAAAATACCCACCCTCCGTCCAGAAAATCCCCCCCCGGAACACACATGTTTTTCATGTTTTGCTTCTAATATGCTTTCCTTTCTTTTGGTTACCTGATAATTACTATATAGTCACCGATTAACTCCCACCCCTGCTGCCGTCCATGTTCCAAATATATTACTTATTGCAGTCTTATTTTTATATCAGCCCATAAAATGTCTGGACATGATAGCTATAGGCTACAAATCATACAAAAGTTACTTATTCTTTTTCTTCACACTAACATTATTTGGCATTATTAACCAACGGTTCTATATCAGGATTAGCCTTCATACAGGATTACCAATTGTTCAAGCATTAGAAGTTGTAAAGGTAGCCCTAGCTATTTAAATAAATTTACTAGGCTATTCCTAATTTTAGCAGAATATATTTTGCGTAAAATTTCCTTCGCCTAACCAACAGTTTTGGAAGACCGTAAAAAGATCCTAAAATTGCAGTTTAAAATATTACGTCCACTAAAAACATTACACGGGTGAAGGGACCAGAATAATTATTGTGAGGGGAATGGAAGGTGAACACGTTTGAGGATAAAAGGTGATATGACAAATACAATCCTCAGATAAAAAAGAAAAGAACTTAATTTTTACCCACCGAATGAAACAAAAATTAAACGGTAAGAATTCCTGGCAAAAAGATCAATTCCTTCAATATATCATGCGTTCAATCATTAGGTATTAGACATTAATATAGTATGTCCAAAACCAAAAATAGCTAAAGAAAACAAAATTTAAACTTACGATTTGGCTTTTTAAAACAATTCTCCTTTAGAAGTTCAATTTCAAAACCCAAAATCCAACTCAACGTTTTTTAAACAACTTCAAATATAATTCTTGGCTAATTTTGTAAAAATTGTTTTGACCACGAATGATGTAAGTGTAAGAATCTTATAGCATTCAGAATACTGCATTCGAAATGGTTTAATCTAAATTCAGAAAAATGATACTTTTGTGAACATATGAAGAACCGTCTATATTTAAATTGTATTGGTCTGGTTTTTATGCAAAGTAACACAGGAGACGAACATTAACGAACAAGAGAGCAGTGAAAAATTGTGGTATGTAAAGTAATAATTGCTTGGTTGATTCTCGGGGAAATTTCGGGGATTCGGGAGCACAATTTTTTTTCGGGGAAACACACAAATTTTCGGGGAAATCCCCGAAAATTCGAGGATAGTGCAAGCCCTGGCTTCGGTAGCTATAAAATGGGTGGAAAGTGGATCTAGTGCGATATGCACCCAGGGTTGCCACCATGGCCAGTTCCTAAAGTGCTACACTTGCCCAAATTTGCGTGCTACTCAGCGGTTTTTGGTGCTATAGTCCAAAAACTGACTGTAATAGTGCTAAAATAACACTTTTGTTCTATTTTAGCACTATTTTAGCAACCCTGAGTACTGCTACAGTGCTACAAATGATAAAACAGTGCTAAAATAGCACTTTTGTGCTACAGGTGGCAACCCTGTATGCACCCTAAAAATGAATGGGCAATTGGTATTCATAATATTTAAACATGCATATTAATGTAAAAAATCCTTAAGGTCAGCTGCCGGTAGAATTTTAATTTGTTCGTGAACATTTTGTGTTGAATCTTAAGCCGACTTACCAGACAGTACTTGAATTGTATTATTTTGAACACCTCTAATAGAATATTAAATAAAAAAACAAGTTTTTTTAACTGAAAGTAAGGAACGACGTTAAAACTTAAAACGAACAGAAATTATTATGTATATGAAGGGGGCTGTCCCCTCCTCAACGCCTCGCTCTTTACGCTAAAGTTTTTTTATTGTTTAAAAAAATAGAGTTGTGAGAAAGTCAAACTTTAGCGTAAAGAGCGAGGCGTTGAGGAGGGGACAGCCCCCTTCATATACATAATAATTTCTGTTCGTTTTAAGTTTTAACGTCGTTCCTTTCAGTTAAAAAACTTGTTTTTTTTATTTAATTTTTGAACGTTTTTGAATTAATGCAGGTTTTGATTTTGGCTCACCGTACATGAATAATTAAAACAAAATTTGCATATTATATTTGGTTAAATGGCTTTCTCGAAACTTGTTTAATTTTATTTACGAACGTTTTTATTAGTAATAAATATACGTAACTTAGAATTAACTTACGTAACGAACTTCTATATTCATAAACTTTTAACACGTATATTAGGGGGTTCGCCCCCTAGTCAATACCCTGCTCTTTAAACTATAGTTCAAATTTTTTTTCCAGTTCTTTAAAAATGACCTCTTAATCACAATCAGTTGATCAGTTGAAAAACTTGTTTTTTTTTATTTAATTCCTGATCGAAAATACATTCTTAGACCACACTGGCTATACATGACAAACGAAACTCAGAGAGGAGAGAAAGTAACAAAATGAAAAATAAAATCAAAAAGGGTGAAAAAACGAGGATTTTGTCAGCCAGCGAACCATGAAGATGACAAAATATAAGCAAATATTTCGACAAGGACCTCCGCCAAGTCGTCCTCAGTGCTAAACAAAAAAAGAAGAAAAAAAAAACGAAAATCTAACCTTTCGAAGCTTACTGTACAAAGACAGAACAGACACTGAATAAAAAACCAGGCAGGAATCAATGAAAATGAATTTACCAAGATGATTGTGCAAAGATCTTTCGTCTTGCAATAACTTTAGCTGGTCTACAATTTCGGTTTTCATTAGATATGCAAATAGGTTCTTTTAAGTTTTTTCGGGTGAAAATATTGATTGAGTCCTTCAAGATTAAACTTTCGTAAATTGGGCTTAATGAAATATCTCCAGTATCTCTATTTATTGCTAAATTTTGGTTCATATATTTTTTTATCTCAATTACCTCCTTAAAAGTTTGTGGTACGCCATTAACAGTTGATATTAAGGTTGCCTTGTCAAACAGAACTAGATGGGTCGGGTTTACGAAAATATGCGAAGCCAATGCCGAATCAAAGTTGTCATTGTTATTTTTTAATCTCAGGGACTTATCTATTGAAATTTTGTGCTCATGCAAACGCTCACCTAGTTGTTGATGGGTCCTACCAATGTAAATTTTTCCACAAGAACACGGGATTCTGTAGACACCACTACCCAGTACAGGGTCTGTTTTATCCTTTCCTGAGTTAAAAAAATGTTTTTATTCAGTGTCTGTTCTGTCTTTGTACAGTAAGCTTCGAAAGGTTAGATTTTCGTTTTTTTTTCTTCTTTTTTTGTTTAGCACTGAGGACGACTTGGCGGAGGTCCTTGTCGAAATATTTGCTTATATTTTGTCATCTTCATGGTTCGCTGGCTGACAAAATCCTCGTTTTTTCACCCTTTTTGATTTTATTTTTCATTTTGTTACTTTCTCTCCTCTCTGAGTTTCGTTTGTCAATTCCTGATCTTTTTCTTTAATAATGCTGGGAAATCCGGCGCCCCCTTCATAGCAATGTCCCTTCCCCCATGAAAACTTCCTTCATGGAAAGATCCTTCCATATAGCCCCCGACCCTCTCCTTCCCCCCCCCCTACCAGAAAAAATCTCCTCTGAAAAAGTCTGTATACTTCCCAATAACCAATACTATATGTTAACATTGAGTAAAGTTCATAACTTTCAGCCCTCCCCCTGGGGACTTTGGGGGATCAAGTCATCCTAAAAGACATTTTTATTATGTTTTCGACCATGCTGAACAAAATGGCTATCTCAAAATTTTGATCGGGTGACTTTGGGAAAAAAAATGAGCGTGGGAGGGGGCCTAGTTGCCCTCCATTTTTTTGGTCACTTAAAAAGGGCACTAGAACTTTTAATTTCCGTTCCAATGAGCCCTCCCACGATATTCTAGGACCACTGGGTCGATACGATCACCCCTGGGAAAAAAAAAAACAAAAAAAAAAAAAAACAAAAAACAAATAAACACGCATCCGTGATCTTTCTTCTGGCAAAAAATGGAAAATTCCACATTTTTGTAGATAGGAGCTTGAAACCTCTACAGTAGGGTTCTCTGATACGCTGAATATGATGGTGTGATTTTCATTAAGGTTCTATAACTTTTAGGGGGTATTTCCCCCTTTTTTCGAAAATCAGCCAAATTTTCTCAGGCACGTAACTTTTGATGGGTAAGATTAAACTTAATGAAACTTATATATTTGAAATCAGAATTAAAATCTGATTCTTTTGATGTATCTATTGGTATCAAAATCCCGTTTTTTAGAGTTTCGGTTACCATTGAGCCGGGTCGCTCCTTACTTACAGTTCGTTACTACGAACTGTTTGATAAGTATATGGGAAACGTTTCGATGCATGCCAATGCACAATACAAAATATGAGAATGGATATAAAAAAGTAAATAAAGCAGAAAAAAAAGAAAAAAATGTTTGCCTAAATTCTGATGCTGAATCCTGGACACTGATTCTGACGTTGAATTAGTTTGCCAATAGAATAATTTTTTCCGTATCCATGGGTAAAAATGGATAGTTATTTAAAAAAATTAACTTTATTTCTTGGGATTTAACCTTAATCGGTTCACCCGAGGCCAAGTAGGAATATGATTAAATGATCGCACTGTAAGCTCTATCAGTGTTCTTTCGTTTTTTGCTGCACAAATTATGATACTTTTGTCAGAAAATATTGATACAAATACTTTTTTTTTATTCCCAGGGCCTAAATTCCAAAGTGGTTTTAATGTAATTAAAATAATTTCTTAAACAATTCACAAAAAATTAAAGGTCAAAGGACTGAACCCTGGGGTGCCAAGTTTGGCACTTGCCACATTATGTACATTATTTCTGGCTTCGATGACCTTTGGAGCTGACCTCGATGAGCTTTTGTAAGAGTATTCAAGCTTACATCCCGTCAACTGCTTATACTGTTAAAAGTTTCACCGTCTATGGTTCGCCACATAAGATGAAGTACCAAATCAACGGTTCAAAGGAGATTGCTTTTGATCATTGAAATTTTTTACTCTTTCGTCGTAATCGTAAACCCCCTTGGCTTTGTCTTTGTAATGACCATTTCCTCGCATTTGTGTTTACTCAAAACCTCATTCTGATTGCCTTGAGAAAAGACTATTATGAAATGACTGTATGGTGATATCGATGTTCCCACTCATGAAAGTTGTCGATGTTCCCACTCATGAAAGTGGAAGCATACTGGGCCTCATACTGACCAATCTCGAAGCGTACTATGAACCGACATTTTCCTTAGGACCACTTGCAAAATCTGATCGCAACATTTTATGCTGGAAGTCGAAGAACAGAAACCGTATAACTAAACCAAAAAAGACTAGAATACTATAAAGACCACTGAGTGAAAGCTCCATCTAAGCCTTTGGCAGATGGATTGCGAACTTTGATTTTGCTGCAATCTGTGCTATAACTGACATCGATGAAAAGGTCGAGACACTATATTCGAATCTGCAACAAAAATACAGCGAATTCTTTCCTGTCAAAATGCGCTTGGTCTGTGAAACAGATAAGCCGTGGCTAAACTCAGAGCTCAAAATAATGATCAAAAAACGATGCAATCTCCATGCCGTAGGAGAAGTATCGGAGGGGAACAAGTTGAGAAACAAAGTCATTTCAGCCCTCTGCGTATCTAGGAAAAGGTATGTACGGGAAAAAGTTGCTCAACTCCTCAAGTCAGATTCCCACAAGTGGCACGACGCAGTAAAAAGGCTTACTGGAAAACAGAAAGGGACTGAAGTACCAATCAGCAACACAGACGGGAGTTTAATCAGAGCCTCGGATGTTAACGAGTTTTTTACACAAATTTGCACTTCTTACCCCACCATAAGTGACGAACAGATGAGCAATATCATCAGCAGTTGTAGTGCCTATGATATCGTAGAAGTGTCCAAAATATCAGTCTTCCGTGAAATCGAACGACTATGTACCAACTGTGCCACATACCCAGGTGAACTCCCTGTGAATCTACTGAAAGAGTAATCACCTTTTCTAGCCAAACCCATGGCATCAGTCATAAATCAGTGTTTCTCAGAACAATCGTTCCCAAAATTGTGGAAAGCTGCCTATGTGCGGGTCATTCCGAAAGTAAAGGCACCCCAGTCATGCGACCAGCTAAGATCTATATCCACAACTCCCAACTTGGCTAAAGTGGCCGAAGGTTTTATCCACCGTGCCCTATTACAGCAGATTGCACCCTTAATAGACACTTACCAATATGGCTGTATACGAGGCAGTAGCATCGGAATATACCTAGTGCGGGTGTACCATTTGATAGTTGAGTGGCTGGACAGCCCAAACAGTGTTATCGATTTACTTTTGGCAGACTACAGGAAAGCATTCGACCTTATAGAGCACCTCATTGCACTGACAAATCTAAAAGAGATGGGAGCTGGAAAAAACTTGCTGCTATTAGTGAGAGATTTTCTGCGAGGGCGACGGCAATTGGTATATCCGTTATTTGCCGATGATATCCGCTCTGAGTGGACCGAACTTACTTGTGGCTGGTTAACCAGTGTAAATCTAATAGCCTGCAACTGAACGAGCAGAAATCGAAAGTTCTACGCTTCAACCCGCTCAAACGAGATATTACAATACCAGATGTTCCCTTTCCAACTGTTTCGTCCGCGACAATACTAGGCGTGACTTTTACAAGCGATTGCTTGTTTAAACTGCACGTAGACAATATCGTGTGCAAAGGACACTACTCAATCCAAAGTCTAACGAGTATGCGAAGGCTGGGTTTCTCAGATCGTCAGCTCTTACTGGCTTACACGACATACATCAGGCCAATCCTTGAATATTGTTGTCCTGTCTGGGGTCCCCAAGCACAAAACACTGCCTACATGTCAGAGGAACTAGAAGACGTTCAAAAACGTGCTACTAAAATAATTCTTGGACCCAGGTATGAGAGTTACGAGCATGCCCTTGTGGTTATGAGCTTGCCCACTTTGTTCGCCCGAAGACTCGATTTGATAATGAGATTCGGGAAATCACTCATGTCAAACCAGAAACATCGCTCAATTCTTCCTGCAACCGTACCGACCTTCAAACTCACCAGGCATCAGAACAGACTGCAACCCGTCAAGTGCCGAACGAACAGATTTGCGAATTCCTTCGCACCATATTTTGTTAGTGTATTAAATAAGTAATTTTTTTTCTTAAATGATTGTAAAAATAGCATAATTTAGCGTTCAGTTTTGTTTGCTACGAAGGCTATTTGATTAAACGAATATTAATACGAATAAATACAACAGACTTGAGTAAAAATAAAATAAACACAAAATAAAAAAAAAAAAAATAGTCTACAATTGACCAACATCGTTTTAAGCTTGAAACCCCGAAAGGTTTTTTTTTTATTTATTTAATAAAGTTTTGCTGTGTTATACCGTGGATTGATCTTGTACACTGAAAAAAATAGACCAAGACTAAGCATAAAGACCTTTACTGCTTCGATGCAGTTTTGGGAGAATAGTTTGATTTTTCGAAATATAGGTAATGAAACAAATTCTGGGGCCTTAAAAAAGTTTGTCTCCCAAGGTTCCCTTTATTTAGAGGCTACTTCCTTTCCCTTGAGATATTAATTTCGAGGCTCTTATCACAAGTTTATTTCTATGGAAAATTAAGGTAAAGTTTCAGCCTACCTTAATATGGTAATCCTTATGGAATAGTGATGGAGAGTTCGCTCTTAGTCATACAAAGAAACAGAGCATGGAGTCTCTTAATTATAATTGAAAGTTTAGATGTTGCGTGCTTTACTTTTTGACTCTCCTAACACAGTCCGTGAATTTTGAATTATTCGCTGAACACATTTGTCAACAACATTCGACGTTAATGGTGTTGAACCATGCTATTTCAAAACAACTTTTTGTCTGTGTTTGGAATTACGATTTATCTAAGTATATCAAAATTATCATAGAAAAATATGCTCAAATGCTAAGAAAAAAGTTGTTTCATTAGCTTCATGGGTTTTGATGTTTGCTTTCGCTGTTTTACCCTGGTTTCTTTTTTTATATCCCAGTTTTGCTTTGCTGTGAAAGAGTTGCAAAGGTCTGACATCTATAGTTTTTAATGAAAGTTTGGACCTCAGGGGGGTTGGTGAGTATGACATTACATGTTTGAAATATGTGTAAAAGGGCTAAAAGGGGTAGTTTATGCCTGCTCTTGAGCTTGAGCGGGAGCATGAAGTTTGTTAGATGGAGTACAGTTTTATAATCTTTGGTTGAGAAGACTATTTGAAGCTGTTACTTTGCCAAGTTTATGTTTCTTTGAGATAAATTCCTGATTTTGAGACGAAAGTTCCGTTTTAGCAGGGTAGCTGACAGGCACCAGTTTCAAACTGAAGCTTCACTAAATGTAATAGTGCCTATGATATGCGATGACTATCTGGAACTATCACCAAAATGCGTTCTATGACTAATAATTCGAAGAATACTGTGATGCAAAAACAGAACATTTGCCTGTAGCTCTGAACGTGCTGCCATCTTCTAACACTAACCATTTGGGTTCTTCATTTTAGCTCATTTTATCTTTCCTTTTTCTGCGTTCCGGACTTAGAAAATGGAATGGTCTCAGATTTGCCTCCAAACATTTAACAATCCACTTATTGCTAAAGAAATTGGAGATTACCCTTTGATCCTTTCTTAGTAGTATTATTAAAAAGTTGATTCAGGGCAAGAAGAGTCTACTTTCGAACTAGGTTCGTGGAATGTACCGTCTTGAAAACTTGTAGAGTTAACTTCTTTTTTTTCGTTAATATCAGGAAAAAATCGTATAGTGAATCTGTGAAAAATAAAAGCCAAGTCCTATTTCGGTGCAAAAAATTATGAGCCAAGTCCTGATTCGGTTTGAACAAACGTAAGTCTTAACTCTCCAAGCTGGACGTCCCCGCTGTTGACCTTGCCTTAGTAGAAAGATCGACAGGCAGCGCCTTCTTTAAAACACTGAATGGTATTCAGTTTGTATGATTAGAGGCACAAACTTGTATCATTGTCACTCTTATCCCCTACCTATGCATTATGTCGCAACTTGCTTGAAGGGGAATCACGAAGGATTTTTAATCTGTATTATTGGATACGTTTAATGGGAGTATTAGCCCCTCACCACCCACCCCCCCCCAGTACCACCTCAACCGCACTTTTAGTTTATTAAACGGCCAACGTGGGGCTATGTTCTGTTCCACACTGTGTCCCTTCCCCTTGGGAAATATTTTAGTAGAGAAGTAGGTATGTGGAACCTTGTTTTAACCAGAATTAGGCTAGAATTTTCATTTTGCGAAGTAGGAGCCACGAAGCAAAACCGTGGCCTTTCCAACAACCTTCCCAAAGCCAAATATTTAGCTCAAAGGTAGGTATGTTTCTTGTTTTTTTACTGATGGGGTTGAAAAGCTATGAAGATAGTACCTGGGTCAATGGGAAACAGGGGGCTAATTTTTAGAGAAGTGTGCAGCGTTTAAGCTGCACCTACTTCCCGGACTAAAGGGTCTTACTTAAATATAAACTTTATAGGTACAAAGCCACAACCAAGGAGACTTTCTCCGAGAGATTTTAGACAGCTGACTGTGCCAGGAGGCTTCAGAATTTCTAAAGTCTGAAGGAATTCCCCGACTACTATGGATACTACTACCAATGTTAGACCATCAATCCTATTTATCACTAAAAATTTGTTCAAGTCCCAAATTGTTTATAATGCTAGAGTCTACCGACCGTTTGCTGGGTTGCTTTGCTGCTTCTATCCTCGACCCAAATTTCTACTTTATCTTGCCTGTGTTTTTTTTTTTATTAAGATTTTAAAAGTCGATTTTGGTGTACCAGGGTAGGCGTTAAGGGTAGCTGGTGTTTGCAATGCAGCAACTTTAAAGCAGTGCAAAAAGGACTAAAAATTGGTGATTAGCATAAAAGGACTAAAAATAAAATTAGAAATAGCACGACTCAAAGCTTACTTGGCTCAAATTTGGGCCGTTTTTGGCTCTAGACTATCCCTTAAATTTTTAATTCTATTGACGATGTTGAGATTATAAATAATGAAAAGCCTAAGTACATTAAAAAGTACACACACACACATATATATATATATATATATATATATATATATATATATATATATATATATATATATATATATATATATATATATATATATATATATATATATATATGTATATATATATATATATATATATATATATATATATATATATATATATATATATATATATATATATATATATATATATATATATATATATATATATATATATATATATATATATATATATATATATATTTATATATATATATATATATATATATTTATATATATATATACATAAATATAAATATATATGTTGTCTTCTGGATCATTCACGTTGAGCTTTCATGGCTAACTTCTATTGAAGATCAGACAAACTAGCAAGTCAAATGACAGGATTTTGGCTTGGAATTTGACAAGTTAGAAAAAACTTTTGGCAGTACTGATAGAATGTGTCCTTACTTGAACCCTTCGATTGCTCAATATTATTGGTTTGTGTACATTTGGTATTGCTGTCTTTCCGATTATTTTCCAGCAGATTTTGTCTGTAAAATAACCACCAAATGATTATGTAAAATTTGTGTTGGCGTCGAATAGTGTACCTTCATTTTTTGAACTATCGACTGATGTACATATATATGCTGATAGCTTGATTGCTATACCTCGTTGCATCAATCGGCCACTCCCTGCTTCTCAGCTGGAGTTCTATCCAGCTGAAAATGACGGGGGAGTTCTTGAATCTTTAGGCAATGTATACCTGCTCTGGATTTTTGATTGTTCATTTTATATACATAAATTGGATGTGATATAAATCATTCAAATGTGCATGGTGATCTTCTGACAGAGGTTTCAAAAATAAACATATTAATATGGGTTTTTCTGATATGATGAAAATTCATATTAGAAGCGCAAACGTGGTTTCTCTCAGCGCATTAAAAAGAAATCATATTAGTGTCTAATAATAAGTCCTTCCTATATAATTTTCCAAGTAGGCAAAATGCAGCATTTTTTCGTTATTGGGAACCATTTTATTTAGAGGTAGCTACACCGAAAGCATGCAACCTAAAAAGAATAGGGTCAAAGAATATTGTTGCTCCCGGGCCCTAGTATCAGTCTTCAGTTGCACAAAAAGTGTCCTTTTTATATTTAGTTTATTAAGCTTTAATTTGTCGGATAAAACGGAAATTGCACGACACTTACTGGCCGAAATTCAAAGGGTCCTACATTTAATTTAGTGTATGAACCTTCGTTTCGATACTCGTTTATTGTGTCGTTTCAGCTCATGATCAAATATGTTTCAGCCAACTTTGGCTCAGAAATGTGTATGTTAATTAATTTACTTTGAGAATTCAATTACAATGAATTCACAGTATCCATAGAATAAAGGGCAGAAAACAACCATATCATCAACTTTCTAAAACGGTTCATGATAGTGAAAGCAAGTAAAGAGTGATGTTTACTTTAACTTTAAAGATGGGATTTTATCCTGAAAAAGATAGACAGGACTGTATTTTTTTCATTTTTACCGTTCTTTTCCAGGAGTAATCGTATCTAGCCAGCAGTCGTAGAATATTGAGAAAGGGCTCATTTGAATGGGAATTTAAAACCTTAATACCTTTGTTAAGTGGCAGAAGAAGCCATATCACAAATAATTGCCGTAATATCACAAAATATTAGCGTAAGTAGCGGGAGCAAATGGAAATGGCACTTCTCTTATTTTTAACAATTTATATATCAAACGTATTAAAGCGAGACAGAAATTAAATGTAAAAAATGTTTGTTCAAATAGAAGTAATAGGTTACATTAAAACTAGATAGGAAATGAAATATTTTAAATATTGTGGTGGTTGCCCCCCCCCCCGTTTACTTCCTGTTCTTTGTACTAAGTTTGAGATTTTTATCACAATCCTTTGATAATGAAAAAACTCATTTTGTAGCATTTACTTTAAACATTAAGGTTTCAGTTCAACTGTTTTGAAAATGAAACACATACCAACTGGTTATATTCATTGTTTTTGTGTCTAAGATTGCTTTGAGAATAACAGAAGTTACCGGAGGTTGAGGAATATTTCGCTTCATGTTCAACATTTATGTTCGTTTAACTTTTAAAGTTACCTTTTACTTTCGCCTGAACTTTTCACCTTTTCTTAGTAAATGAAAAGAAAGAGTAAATAGTATGGTTAAGGCCGACAAAATGGTTGTGCCCTTTTAAATATCCACTGAGATGTTTTGTATCAGTGGATGAGATTCTGGAAAAGTTTGCTCATAGCTTAACTCGTTGGTTGCAAATTGTAATATTGGACGAATATCTATTTTTCGATATGTGTGCTTTTGGTTTTCGCAACATTACGTAATATAACATGCCTTATCAGCTGTGCGAAGGATTCGCCCTCCCCCCGAAACAACTAGAAGGGATGAAGTGAATCCAGCGAAGGGTAATGAAGGGATCCGCAGGTCGTGCGTAATTCTTTGCTGCTCAAAATCTTAATAGATTTCTGATTTATTTAAGGCAATACTATATATTTGCAATAGGACACCATCAAGGGCATCGTCAGGTAGGGACAAGGGAGACGGCCACTCTGGGAAACAAGAAGACATTTGAGATGTGTATCAAAAGAAGAAAATGAAATGCTCCAATTTAAATCCTGTGGAAACAAACTCCTGGTAGACCCCCCCCCCACGAGTTAAATTTAGTTACGGTGCTTTTGGGCCCCAGCAATAGTCGTAGAGAGGTAATTATGCAATTAATGATTGGTAATAGACAGTAAACTAGGCCAAAAGACATCTGAAAACTTGCCTCAAATCATTTTACCAATACAGGATCTGGACTCTATGTGGATAATCTTTTTTTTATATCCCTAAAAAAGAATAATGTGACTCTTTGAGCTCCGGATATCGTACCTGGTCCAAGAGGCATTGGTAAAAAAATCTTTTCGAACGCTGCAAAATAATTCAAAAGATATCAAACATTCTTCTGCCTCCTAACGTTCCGACCAGTACGCAAACTCTAATCTGACGGGATCTTTTGAATATAATTCTAGTATCGTCCCTGTTTATAAGCTTATCGTGTATATGCCTGTAAACACTTGGGCTGCCATGCCTCGAAGTAGGATGTCATTTGTAAGGTACTTGTAAGGTGCAAACTCAAGTTGCCGCTCAAGCGAAATGCGAGTTACCATAAGCAAAATAGATGTTCACCGTCTTGTGAGGTCTCTTACAAATCAGTTGGCCATACTCTAGGGCCAAAGACCCAGTTTGCCACCAGGGTGTTGCAAGGGTCTTAAGCCCGTTTTACGAGGTTTTGTTGCGTCCGTCTCTGTCTGTAAGAGAGTAGGATTTTTATTTTAATCTCCAGGTCACTCAGTACAGCTTTTGCGTTGCGTACAGGCTTCTCTTCTGTCTTTCTTTTTTTTTCATTTTTATTGTTATATTGTGCTACGAACGAATGCATGAAAGTTAAAAGAAAGAATAAAGTTGAACTTAAAATAGAAATAACCGTAAGTAGGAGTAGGCTACACCCCTCCCTCCTTAAACCCTTTGAAGGATGTCATTTAAGGATATATGTGAAATTGAGCCATTTGAGGATATAACTTTCAAGCTGATTGGGAAAAGAATGTTTACCTTTTTCGGGAGGGGGCCCACTTTAGGGGATCTTTGCCTTTAAACTGTTTTAGTATAGAATCGAAAAAGAGCATGGGAGGGGAGATGGTTGCCCTCTAATAACTTGGCCCTTAATAGGATTCCTACAAATTTAAATTTCCAATTTATTGAGCCCCCTTCATGCGTTCTACAATCGTCCCATCCATACGATGTGTCGGAGGAAAATAATGCATGGGAGACACTTCGTTCATTACGAGGTTGTTGACTCTCGGTTTGACTGTGACTCTAAAAAAGTAAAATTCTTTAAGATGAAATAAAGCTTTAAGCTGTTTTCCAGACCTGAGACCCCTGAAAAAAGCTGTTTAGGACCTGTCCATTCCCTCAGAAAAAGAGAGCATGCAATAGGTAAATTGTATAAAAATTTGAAACGTTGGAGAAAACAGTAAAATTTGTAAGGCCGGGTTTAATTGTTTGGATATTTGACGAACTATTAATTCACCTTAATTTTTAGGCCCATATTTTTGAATTTTTCTTGAGAGCTACATCGGATAAACATGGAGGGACTTAGGCCTAACCTCTGATTTTCGTTCATTACGAGGAATGTATTTGGACTACGCGCGCAATGCCAGTGTTGAAGTAGGACTATACCCCCTCTCCCTTATTATTGCAGGAAAAAGTTTTTAACGGGAAACTATAATTTTTAGGTGTCATATCATTGTAATAAAAAATTAAGCTTAAGTGTAAAGAGGGGAGTTTATTTGAAATTCAAACACACATAGATGAGCTCTTTGTCCCGAAGTATTAGAAAATATTGCAAGGTCGAGGGGTTTCTAGCCCCTCCTCTCTCATGCAGTATCTATGGTAACTTTGAGTGGGATGTTTAAAATGATCAAAATGGAATTTAAATCTATCTTCTACAAATTAAGGGAAAGAGTGACCAAAGAATTTAAACTAATTTTTATGAATTTCAAATTCTTTTCTACAGATTAAGGGTAGAACGAACCAAGGTGGTTGTGTATATGAAGGGGGTCGCCTTTTGGAAAAAAAAAACTATTTTTTTAATCTGATAAATTTAAAAGACGTGACGTTAATGGAATCTGTTCTTGCTTGATACGTAATTTTCACTTTTGAATTAGTAAGAGAAAAGTACCCGACGTGACATTAAATTAAATGAGATATTTGCTAATATCTTTTTTGCAGTATTTTAATGAAAGGCCAATTCCTTTTATAATGCAACGTTAAAATCCTTTTGAAAAGCGAAGAACGCAAGGTTCAACCATGCGCAAACTTTAACTCTTATTAAAGATTAGGAACTGCAGCTTTGTTTCTTGTCACTTTTTTTTATGCTTTCAAATTAAAGATCCTTATTTAATGTATTCGAAAAAGTAATTTTGGAGAAGCTGTTACTTTTGTTTATTTCAATCTTCGTATTTGGTTCCATTAATTTGATTAAAAAGACTTTTTTTTAATTTCTTCTGTATGGCTAATAGTCACTGTTAGGGCATGAAAAATATAAATTCGTAAATTTATTTTTTCAACAATGTTCGTTATTAGAAGACATCCAACATTAGATATTAAACAGTTGGGCACTATAGCCACCGAAACTGCAAAGAGAACAATCTAGATATCAGTATTAACACCAAAAGAGTCAGATTTTGACAGTGATTCTGGACATTTAAAATTCACCGAGTTTAAGTTTTATATTAAAAGTTGTTCCTATAAAGTTATGTCCCTGGTTTTGGAATATCTAGATGCAAGTTATGCCATCAAATTTGAAATTTTTGAAAACTCACGAGATGGAAGTTTCAAGTCCCAAAATACAAATTTATTTGTATATATATATATATATATATATATATATATATATATATATATATATATATATATATAATATATATATATATATATATATATATATATATATATATATATATATATATATATATATATATATATATAATATATATATATATATATATATATATATATATATTATATATATATATATATATATATATATATATATATATATATATATATATATATATATATAATATATATATATATATATATGTATATATATATATATATATATATATATATATATATATATATATATATATATATATATATATATATATATATATATATATCTATATATATATATATATATATATATATATATATATATATATATATATATATAAAGAAGGATGGTCATGCTAATGGATCCATGTGTTTTAGTTTCTGTTTTATTTTCAGGAGGTAATTTTACTGAAACAATGGTTACAGAATATTGGAAGGTCACTCATTCAAAAGATTGAACGTTTTGGTGCTTTTATTCAAGAAACTAGAAAGATTGCGCCAAAACAGAGTGGAGATTTCTGCCATTTTGTGGCGCAAAATAACAATTTTGGATACAATGCGCTCCTGATCTTTACAAATTAGTTTTTACAAGCAAGTTTTTACAAATTAGAGTAAAGAAACGAATTAAAACACAAAATGAACAGAAAATATCTCATAATTGAAGAAGAATATCCCCTCCATCTCACCCTTCCACAGCTCTCAATCATAAAACTTCATAAAACCTAAACCGAACAGAAATATAATTATTGAATAATCAAGTAAAACTTGAAACCCCTTAAATTTTCTAAAATCTTAAGTGTTATTTGTTCTTTAATGAAAACTGTACGTTCTTCCAGTAGAAAGGCCTTATTGACTCCGACGATTCATCCCTGCTGCCACCTACAACTTTTTTTAACATCAAATATGGGCATAGAGTCCCTAGAGAGAACACGTGGTTAATGGGGTCAATGACCTAAAGTCAGTCATTAATCAAATTGTTTCCGGGCAAAGTTTAATAATGTCTGACAGGTACTGTCAATCATTAATCAAATTGTTTCCAGGCGAAGTTTAATAGTGTCTGACAGGTGATGTCAAGATTGATTGATATGTCACGAAAGGGGAATTAATTTGTTGTTTCTAAGGGGAATTATTGATTCAAGAAAGGGGAATTAATTTGTTGTTTCTAAGGGGAATTATTGATTCACGAAAGGGGAATTAATTGTTGTTTCTAGGGGGAATTATTGATTCAAGAAAGGGGAATTAATTTGATGTTTCTAAGGGGAAGGTGGGGAAGAGATATATTGATTGCATAATCGAAGGGAGAGAATTCCCGAGAAATTGATTACATAATCGATAGAACCCTATAAGGAGCTCGTGACGGGAAACCATTTATGGGCATAGAATGACGTAATCAACTAGGACAAATGAATTTCTGAGAAATTGATTACGTAATCGGTAGAACCCTATCAGAAGGTCATGACGGGAATTCATTTATGGGCATAGAATGACGTAATCGACTAAGACAATTGGATTTCTGAGAAATTGATTACATAATCGGTAGAACCCTATCAGGAGGTCCTGACGGGAATCCATTTATGGGCATAGAATGACGTAATCAACTAGGACAAATGAATTTCTGAGAAATTGATTACGTAATCGGTAGAACCCTATCAGAAGGTCATGACGGGAATCCATTTATGGGCATAGAATGACGTAATCGACTAAGACAAGCAAGTTACTTTCTTAATGTCCCTCCTAAACCCATTTTCCAACTTGAAGTACTTATCTTTTTCACCCACAACTATACTTTACAGCTTTTTGGATACCCCAACACCAGAAAATACTTTTCAAAAGGCATTTCAGAGCAATTTCCTTTCTTTATGTCCCTCCTAAACCCATTTTCCAACTTGAAGTACTTATCTTTTTCACCCACACCTTAGTTATAGGTAAGAGTTTTAAGTTTTACCTTAGAGTCCTAGCTTAGAGTTTTTGTTAGTTCTAGTTTGGTTTAGTTTTAGTTAAAAGTTTAGAGTTTTATAGCCTAGAGTCTTAGCTTAGAGTTTTTGTTAGTTCCAGTTTAGTTTAGTTTTAGTTAAGAGTTTAGAGTTTTTAGCTTAGAGTCCTAGCTTAGAGTTTTTGTCAGAGTTCTAGTTTGGTTTAGTTTTAGTTAAAAGTTTAGAGTTTTTTAGCTTAGAGTCTTAGCTTAGAGTTTTTGTTAGAGTTCTAGTTTAGTTTAGTTTTAGTTAAGAGTTTAGAGTTTTTAGCTTAGAGTCTTAGCTTAGAGTTTTATTCAGTGTTTTAGTTTAGTTTAGTTTTAGTTAAGAGTTTAGAGTCTTAGCTTAGAGTTTTTGTTAGAGTTCTAGTTTAGTTTAGTTTTAGTTAAGAGTTTGGTGTTTTACCTTAGAGTCTTAGCTTAGAGTTTTAGTTAGAGTTCTAGTTTAGTTTAATTTTAGTTAAGAGTTTGACGTTTTATCTTTGAGTTTTTGTTAGGGTTCTAGTTTATTTTAGTTTTAGTGAATAGTTTAGAGTTTTAGCTTAGAGTCTTAGCTTAGAGTTTTTGTTAGAGTTGAAGTTTAGTTTAGTAATAATTAAGAGTTTAGAGTTTTAGCTTAGAGTCTTAGCTTAGAGTTTTTGTTAGAGTTCTAGTTTAGTTTAGATAAAGTTAAGAGTTTGGAGTTTTACCTTAGAGACTTAGCTTAGAGTTTTAGTTTAGTTTTAGTTAAGAGTTTAGAGTTTTTAGCTTAGAATCTTAGCTTAGAGTTTTTGTTAGACTTCTAGTTTAGTTTAATTTTAGTTGAGAGTTTGATTTTTCACCTTTGAGTTTCAGTTAGAGTTCTAGTTTAGTTTAATTTTAGTTAAGAGTTTGACGTTTATCTTTGAGTTTTTGTTAGAGTTCTAGTTTATTTTAGTTTTAGTTAATAGTTTAGAGTTGTAGTTTAGAGTCTTAGCTTAGAGTTTTTGTTAGAGTTGAAGTTTAGTTTAGTAATAATTAAGAGTTTAGAGTTTTAGCTTAGAGTCTTAGCTTAGAGTTTTTGTTAGAGTTCTAGTTTAGCTTAGATAAAAGTAAGAGTTTAGAGTTTTTGTTAGAGTTCTAGTTTAGTTTAGTTTTAGTTAAGAGTTTGGTGTTTTACCTTAGAGTCTTAGCTTACAGTTTTAGTTAGAGTTCTAGTTTAGTTTAATTTTAGTTAAGAGTTTGACGTTTTATCTTTGAGTTTTTGTTAGGGTTCTAGTTTATTTTAGTTTTAGTTAATAGTTTAGAGTTTTAGCTTAGAGTCTTAGCTTAGAGTTTTTGTTAGAGTTGAAGTTTAGTTTAGTAATAATTAAGAGTTTAGAGTTTTAGCTTAGAGTCTTAGCTTAGAGTTTTTGTTAGAGTTCTAGTTTAGTTTAGATAAAGTTAAGAGTTTGGAGTTCTACCTTAGAGACTTAGCTTAGAGTTTTAGTTTAGTTTTAGTTAAGAGTTTAGAGTTTTTTAGCTTAGAATCTTAGCTTAGAGTTTTTGTTAGAGTTCTAGTTTAGTTTAATTTTAGTTAAGAGTTTGATTTTTCACCTTTGAGTTTCAGTTAGAGTTCTAGTTTAGTTTAATTTTAGTTAAGAGTTTGACGTTTTATCTTTGAGTTTTTGTTAGAGTTCTAGTTTATTTTAGTTTTGGTTAATAGTTTAGAGTTTTACCTTAGAGACTTAGCTTAGAGTTTTAGTTTAGTTAAGAGTTTAGAGTTTTTTAGCTTAGAATCTTAGCTTAGAGTTTTTGTTAGAGTTCTAGTTTAGTTTAATTTTAGTTAAGAGTTTGATTTTTCACCTTTGAGTTTCAGTTAGAGTTCTAGTTTAGTTTAATTTTAGTTAAGAGTTTGACGTTTTATCTTTGAGTTTTTGTTAGAGTTCTAGTTTATTTTAGTTTTAGTTAATAGTTTAGAGTTTTAGCTTAGAGTCTTAGCTTAGAGTTTTTGTTAGAGTTCTAGTTTAGTTTAGATAAAGTTAAGAGTTTAGTGTTTTTGTTAGAGTTCTAGTTTAGTTTAGTTTTAGTTAAGAGTTTGGTGTTTAACCTTAGAGTCTTAGCTTAGAGTTTTAGTTAGAGTTCTAGTTTAGTTTAATTTTACTTAAGAGTTTAACGTTTTATCTTTGAGTTTTTGTTAGGGTTCTAGTTTATTTTAGTTTTAGTTAATAGTTTAGTGTTTTAGCTTAGAGTCTTAGCTTAGAGTTTTTGTTAGAGTTGAAGTTTAGTTTAGTAATAATTAAGAGTTTAGAGTTTTAGCTTAGAGTCTTAGCTTAGAGTTTTTGTTAGAGTTCTAGTTTAGTTTAGATAAAGTTAAGAGTTTGGAGTTCTACCTTAGAGACTTAGCTTAGAGTTTTAGTTTAGTTTTAGTTAAGAGTTTAGAGTTTTTTAGCTTAGCATCTTAGCTTAGAGTTTTTGTTAGAGTTCTAGTTTAGTTTAATTTTAGTTAAGAGTTTGATTTTTCACCTTTGAGTTTCAGTTAGAGCTCTAGTTTAGTTTAATTTTAGTTAAGAGTTTGACGTTTTATCTTTGAGTTTTTGTTAGAGTTCTAGTTTATTTTAGTTTTAGTTAATAGTTTAGAGTTTTAGCTTAGAGTCTTAGCTTAGAGTTTTTGTTAGAGTTGAAGTTTAGTTTAGTAATAATTAAGAGTTTAGAGTTTTAGCTTAGAGTCTTAGCTTAGAGTTTTTGTTAGAGTTCTAGTTTAGTTTAGATAAAGTTAAGAGTTTAGAGTTTTTGTTAGAGTTCTAGTTTGGTTTAGTTTTAGTTAAAAGTTTAGAGTTTTCAGCTTAGAGTCTTAGCTTAGAGTTTTTGTTAGTTCCAGTTTAGTTTAGTTTTAGTTAAGAGTTTAGAGTTTTTAGCTTAGAGTCCTAGCTTAGAGTTTTTGTTAGAGTTCTAGTTTGGTTTAGTTTTAGTTAAAAGTTTAGAGTTTTTTAGCTTAGAGTCTTAGCTTAGAGTTTTTGTTAGAGTTCTAGTTTAGTTTAGTTTTAGTTAAGAGTTTAGAGTTTTTAGCTTAGAGTCTTAGCTTAGAGTTTTATTCAGAGTTTTAGTTTAGTTTAGTTTTAGTTAAGAGTTTAGAGTCTTAGCTTAGAGTTTTTGTTAGAGTTCTAGTTTAGTTCAGTTTTAGTTAAGAGTTTGGTGTTTTACCTTAGAGTCTTAGCTTAGAGTTTTAGTTAGAGTTCTAGTTTAGTTTAATTTTAGTTAAGAGTTTGACGTTTTATCTATGAGTTTTTGTTAGGGTTCTAGTTTATTTTAGTTTTAGTTAATAGTTTAGAGTTTTAGCTTAGAGTCTTAGCTTAGAGTTTTTGTTAGAGTTGAAGTTTAGTTTAGTAATAATTAAGAGTTTAGAGTTTTAGCTTAGAGTCTTAGCTTAGAGTTTTTGTTAGAGTTCTAGTTTAGTTTAGATAAAGTTAAGAGTTTGGAGTTTTACCTTAGAGACTTAGCTTAGAGTTTTAGCTAGAGTTTTAGTTTAGTTTAGTTTTAGTTAAGAGTTTAGAGTTTTTAGCATAGAGTCTTAGCTTAGAGTTTTTGTTAGAGTTCTAGTTTAGTTTAGTTTTAGTTAAGAGTTTAGAGTTTTAGCTTAGAGTCTTAGCTTATTGTTTTTGTTGAAGTTCTAGTTTAGTTTGGTTTTAGTTAAGAGTTTAGAGTTTTAGCTTAGAGTCTTGGCTTAGAGTTTTTGTTAAAGTTGAAGTTTAGTTTAGTAATAGTTAAGAGTTTAGAGTTTTAGCTTAGAGTCTTAGCTTATAGTTTGTGTTAGAGTTCTAGTTTAGTTTAGTTATAGTTAAGAGTCTCGAGTTTTTAGCTTAGAGTCTTAGCTTAGAGTTTCTGTTAGTTTTCTAGTTTAGTTTACTTCTAGTTAAGAGTTTCGAGTTTTAGCTTAGAGTCTTAGCTTATAGTTTGTCTTAGAGTTCTAGTTTAGTTTAGTAATAGTTAGGAGTTTAGGGTTTTACCTTAGACTTAGAGTTTTAATTAGAGTTCTAGTTTAGTTTAGTTTTAGTTAAGAGTTTAGAGTTTTAGTTTAGTTTTAGTTAAGAGTTTAGAGTTTTAGCTTAGAGTCTTAGCTTAGAGTTTTTGTTAGAGTTCTAGTTTAGTTTAGTTACAGTTAAGAGTTTGGAGTTTTACCTTAGAGACTTAGCTTAGAGTTTTAGTTTAGTTTAGTTTTACTTAAGAGTTTAGAGTTTTAGCTTAGAGTCTCAGCTCAGAGTTTTTGTTAGAGTTTTAGTTTAGTTTTAGTTAAGAGTTTAGTGTTTTTAGCTTAGAGTCTTAGTTTAGAGTTTTTTTAAAGTTCTAGTTTAGTTTAGTTTTAGTTTAGAGTTTTAGCTTACACTTAGAGTTTTAATTAGAGTTTTAGTTTAGTTTTAGTTAAGAGTTTAGAGTTTTTAGCTTAGAGTCTTAGCTTAGTTTTATTTAGAGTTCTAGTTTAGTTTAGTTTTAGTTAAGAGTTTAGAGTTTTACCATAGAGTCTTAGCTTAGAGTTTTAGTTAGAGTTAAAGTTTAGTTTAGTTTCAGTTAAGAATTTAGAGTTTTAGCTTAGAGTCATAGCTTAGAGTTTTACTTAAAGTTACAGTTTGGTTAAGTTTTAGTTAAGAGTTTCGAGTTTTAGCTGAGTCTTAGCTTAGAGTTTTTGTTAGAGTCCTAGTTTAGTTTTAGTTAAGAGTTTAAAGTTTTACCTTAGAGTCTTAGCTTAGAGTTTTTGTTAGAGTTCTAGTTTAGTTTAATTTTAGTTAAGAGTTTGATGTTTTACCTTTGAGTTTCAGTTAGAGTTCTAGTTTATTTACTTTTAGTTAAGAGTTTGGTGTTTTACCATAGAGTCTTAGCTTAGAGTTTTAGTTAGAGTTCTAGTTTAGTTTAGTTTTAGTTAAGAGTTTAGAAATTTAGCTTAGAGTCTTAGCCTAGAGTTTTTGTTAGAGTTCTAGTTTATTTTAGTTTTAGTTAAGAGTTTAGAGTTTTTAGCTTAGAGTCTTAGCTTAGAGTTTTTGTTGAAGTTCTAGTTTAGTTTAGTTTTAGTTAATAGTTTAGAGTTTTAGCTTAGAGTCTCAGCTTAGAGTTTTTGTTAGAGTTGAACTTTAGTTTAGTAATAGTTAAGATTTTAGAGTTTTAGCTTAGAGTCCTAGCTTAGAGTTTTTGTTAGAGTTCTAGTTTAGTTTAGATATAGTTAAGTGTTTGGAGTTTTACCCTCGAGACTTAGCTTAGAGTTTTAGTTTAGTGTAGTTTTAGTTAAGAGTTTAGAGTTTTTTAGCTTAGAGTTTTAGCTTAGAGTTTTTGTTAGAGTTCTAGTTTAGTTTAGTTTTAGTTAAGAGTTTGGTGTTTTACCTTAGAGTCATAGCTTAGAGTTTTAGTTTAGTTTAGTTTTAGTTAAGAGTTTAGAGTTTTTTAGCTTAGAGTCTCAGCTTAGAGTCTTAGCTTAGAGTTTTTTGTTAGAGTTCTAGTTTAGTTAAGTTTTAGTTAAAAGTTTAGAGTTTTTAGCTTAGAGTCTTAGCTTAGAGTTTTTGTTGAAGCTCTAGTCTAGTTTAGTTTTAGTTAGAAGTTTTTAGTTTTAGCTTAGAGTCTTAGCTTAGAGTTTTTGTTAGAGTTTTAGTTTAGTTTACTTTTAGTTAAGAGTTTAGAAATTTAGCTTAGAGTCTTAGCCTAGAGTTTTTGTTAGAGTTCTAGTTTATTTTAGTTATAGTTAAGAATTTAGAGTTTTTAGCTTAGAGTCGTAGTTTAGAGTTTTTGTTAGAGTTTTAGTTTAGTTTAGTGAATAGTTTAGAGTTTTAGCATAGAGTCTTAGCTTAGAGTTTTTGTTGAAGTTGAAGTTTAGTTTAGTCATAGTTAAGAATTTAGAGTTTTTAGCTTAGAGTCTTAGCTTAGAGTTTTAATTAGAGTTCTAGTTTAGTATAGTTTTAGTTAAGAGTTTAGAGTTTTATCTTAGAGTCTTAGCTTAGAGTTTTTGTTGAAGTTCTAATTTAGTTTAGTTAAGAGTTTAGAGTTCTACTATAGAGTCTTAGCTTACAGTTTTACTTAGAGTTGAAGTTTAGTTTAGTTATAGTTAAGGGTTTAGAGTTTTAGCTTGGAGTCTTAGCTTAGAGTTTTAGTTAGAGTTCTAGCTTGGTTTAGTTTTAGTTAAGAGTTTAGAGTTTTACCTTAAAGTCATAGCTTAGAGTTTAGAGTTCTAGTTTAGTTTTAGTTAAGAGTTTTACCTTAAAGTCTTAGATTAGAGTTTTAGTTAGGGTTGAAGTTTCGTATAGTCTAGTTATAGTTAAGAGTTTATAGTTTTAGCTTAGAGTCTTAGCTTAGAGTTTTAGTTAGAGTTATTGTTTAGTTTAGTTTTAGTTAAGAGTTATAGCTTAGAGGTTTAGCCTAGAATCTTAGCTTAGAGATTTAGTTAGAGTTGAAGTTTAGTCTAAACTAGCATAACCATAAAATTCCACAAAATTGCATAGAAATACCATAACCATAGGTTAGATTAGGTTAGGTTAGAGGTTAGGTTTCTCCACGTTTAAGTTAGGTTAGATTAGATTAGCTTATCATGAGCGCTCATGATAAGCTAATCTAATCTAACCTAACTTAAACGTGGAGAAACCTAAACTCTAACCTAACCTAATCTAACCTATGGTTATGGTATTTCTATGCAATTTTGTGGAATTTTATGGTTATGCTAGTTTAGACTAAACTTCAACTCTAACTAAATCTCTAAGCTAAGGTTCTAGGCTAAACCTCTAAGCTATAACTCTTAACTAAAACTAAACTAAACAATAACTCTAACTAAAACTCTAAGCTAAGACTCTAAGCTAAAACTATAAACTCTTAACTATAACTAGACTATACGAAACTTCAACTCTAACTAAAACTCTAATCTAAGACTTTAAGGTAAAACTCTTAACTAAAACTAAACTAGAACTCTAAACTCTAAGCTATGACTTTAAGGTAAAACTCTAAACTCTTAACTAAAACTAAACCAAGCTAGAACTCTAACTAAAACTCTAAGCTAAGACTCCAAGCTAAAACTCTAAACCCTTAACTATAACTAAACTAAACTTCAACTCTAAGTAAAACTGTAAGCTAAGACTCTATAGTAGAACTCTAAACTCTTAACTAAACTAAATTAGAACTTCAACAAAAACTCTAAGCTATGACTCTAAGATAAAACTCTAAACTCTTAACTAAAACTATACTAAACTAGAACTCTAATTAAAACTCTAAGCTAAAAACTCTAAATTCTTAACTATGACTAAACTAAACTTCAACTTCAACAAAAACTCTAAGCTATGACTCTATGATAAAACTCTAAACTCTTAACTAAACTAAACTAAAACTCTAACAAAAACTCTAAACTACGACTCTAAGCTAAAAACTCTAAATTCTTAACTATAACTAAAATAAACTAGAACTCTAACAAAAACTCTAGGCTAAGACTCTAAGCTAAATTTCTAAACTCTTAACTAAAAGTAAACTAAACTAAAACTCTAACAAAAACTCTAAGCTAAGACTCTAAGCTAAAACTAAAAACTCCTAACTAAAACTAAACTAGACTAGAGCTTCAACAAAAACTCTAAGCTAAGACTCTAAGCTAAAAACTCTAAACTTTTAACTAAAACTTAACTAAACTAGAACTCTAACAAAAAACTCTAAGCTAAGACTCTAAGCTAAAAAACTCTTAACTAAAACTAAACTAAACTAAAACTCTAAGCTATGACTCTAAGGTAAAACACCAAACTCTTAACTAAAACTAAACTAAACTAGAACTCTAACAAAAACTCTAAGCTAAAACTCTAAGCTAAAAAACGTTAAACTCTTAACTAAAACTAAACTAAACTAAAACTCTAAGCTAAGTCTCGAGGGTAAAACTCCAAACACTTAACTATATCTAAACTAAACTAGAACTCTAACAAAAACTCTAAGCTAGGACTCTAAGCTAAAACTCTAAAATCTTAACTATTACTAAACTAAAGTTCAACTCTAACAAAAACTCTAAGCTAAGACTCTAAGCTAAAACTCTAAACTATTAACTAAAACTAAACTAAACTAGAACTTCAACAAAAACTCTAAGCTAAGACTCTAAGCTAAAAACTCTAAACTCTTAACTAAAACTAAAACAAACTAGAACTCTAACAAAAACTCTAAGCTAAATTTCTAAACTCTTAACTAAAACTAAACTAAACTAGAACTCTAACTAAAACTCTAAGCTAAGACTCTATGGTAAAACACCAAACTCTTAACTAAAAGTAAAATAAACTAGAACTCTAACTGAAACTCAAAGGTAAAACATCAAACTCTTAACTAAAATTAAACTAAACTAGAACTCTAACAAAAACTCTAAGCTAAGACTCTAAGGTAAAACTCTAAACTCTTAACTAAAACTAAACTAGGACTCTAACAAAAACTCTAAGCTAAGATTCAGCTAACACTCGAAACTCTTAACTAAAACTTAACCAAACTGTAACTTTAAGTAAAACTCTAAGCTATGACTCTAAGCTAAAACTCTAAATTCTTAACTGTAACTAAACTAAACTTTAACTCTAACTAAAACTCTAAGCTAAGACTCTATGGTAAAACTCTAAACTCTTAACTAAAAATAAACTAAACTAGAACTCTAAATAAAACTAAGCTAAGACTCTAAGCTAAAAACTCTAAACTCTTAACTAAAACTAAACTAAACTAGAACTTAACAAAAACTCTAAACTAAAACTCTAAGCTAAAAACACTAAACTCTTAACTAAAACTAAACTAAAACTCTAACAAAAACTCTGAGCTGAGACTCTAAGCTAAAACTCTAAACTCTTAAGTAAAACTAAACTAAAACTCTAAGCTAAGTCTCTAAGGTAAAGCTCCAGACTCTTAACTGTAACTAAACTAAACTAGAACTCTAACAAAAACTCTAAGCTAAGACTCTAAGCTAAAACTCTAAACTCTTAACTGTAACTAAACTAAACTAGAACTCTAACAAAAACTCTAAGCTAAGACTCTAAGCTAAAACTCTAAACTCTTAACTAAAACTAAACTAAAACTCTAAACTAAAACTCTAAACTCTTAACTAAAACTAAACTAAACTAGAACTCTAATTAAAACTCTAAGTCTAAGGTAAAACCCTAAACTCCTAACTATTACTAAACTAAACTAGAACTCTAAGACAAACTATAAGCTAAGACTCTAAGCTAAAACTCAAAACTCTTAACTAGAAGTAAACTAAACTAGAACACTAACAGAAACTCTAAGCTAAGACTCTAGGCTAAAAACTTGAGACTCTTAACTATAACTAAACTAAACTAGAACTCTAACACAAACTATAAGCTAAGACTCTAAGCTGAAACTCTAAACTCTTAACTAAAACTAAACTGAATCACAACTCTAACTAAAACTCTAAGCTATGACTCTAAGGTAAAACTCTAAGCTATGACTCTAAGCTAAAACTCTAAATTCTTAACTATAACTAAACTAAACTAGAACTCTAACTAAAACTCTAACTAAGACTTTAAGGTAAAACTCTAAACTCTTAACTAAAACTAAACTAAACTAGAACTCTAACGAAACTCTAAGGTAAGACTCTAAGCTAAAACTTGAAACTCTTATTTAAAACTTAACTAAACTACAACTTTAAGTAAAACTCTAAGCTATGATTCTAAGCTAAAACTCTAAATTCTTAACTGTAACTAAACTAAACTTCAACTCTAACTAAAACTCTAAGCTAAGGCTCTATGTCAAAACTCTAAACTCTTAACTAAAACTAAACTAAACCAGAACTCTAACTAAAACTCTAAGCTAAAAACTCTAAACTCTTAATTAAAACTAAACTAAACTAGAACTCTAACAAAAACTCTAAGCTAAGACTCTAAGCTAAAAAAAAAACTCTAAACTCTTAACTAAAACTAAACTAAAACTCTAAGCTAAGTCTCTAAGGTAAAACTCCAAACTCTTAACTATATCTAAACTAAACTAGAACTCTAACAAAAACTCTAAGCTAAGACTCTATGCTAAAACTCTAAACTCTTAACTATTACTAAACTAAACTTCAACTTTAACAAAAACTCTAAGCCAAGACTCTAAGCTAAAACTCTAAACTCTTAACTAAAACCAAACTAAACTAGAACTTCAACAAAAACAATAAGCTAAGACTCTAAGCTAAAACTCTAAACTCTTAACTAAAACTAAACTAAACTAGAACTCTAACAAAAACTCTAAGCTAAGACTATGCTAAAAACTCTAAACTCTTAACTAAAACTGAACTAAACTAAAACTCTAGCTAAAACTCTAAGCTGAGTCTCTAAGGTAAAACTCCAAACTCTTAACTTTATCTAAACTAAACTAGAACTCTAACAAAAACTCTAAGCTAAGACTCTAAGCTAAAACTCTAAACTCTTAATTATTACTAAACTAAACTTCAACTCTAACAAAAACTCTAAGCTAAGACTCTAAGCTAAAACTCTAAACTATTAACTAAAACTAAAATAAACTAGAACCCTAACAAAAACTCATAGATAAAACGTCAAACTCTTAACTAAAATTAAACTAAACTAGAACTCTAACTAAAACTCTAAGCTAAGACTCTAAGGTAAAACACCAAACTCTTAACTAAAACTAAACTAAACTAGAACTCTAACAAAAACTCTAAGCTAAGACTCTAAACTCTTAACTAAAACTAAACTAAACTAAAACTCTGAATAAAACTCTAAGCTAAGACTCTAAGCTAAAAACTCTAAACTCTTAACTAAAACTAAACTAAACTAGAACTCTAACAAAAACTCTAAGCTAAGACTCTAAGCTAAAAAACTCTAAACTTTTAACTAAAACTAAACCAAACTAGAACTCTAACAAAAACTCTAAGCTAGGACTCTAAGCTAAAAACTCTAAACTTTTCACTAAAACTAAACTAAACTGGAACTAACAAAAACTCTAAGCTAAGACTCTAAGCTAAAAACTCTAAACTTTTAACTAAAACTAAACCAAAATAGAACTCTAACAAAAACTCTAAGCTAGGACTCTAAGGTAAAACTTAAAACTCTTACCTATAACTAAGGTGTGGGTGAAAAAGATAAGTACTTCAAGTTGAAAAATGGGTTTTGGAGGGACATAAAGAAAGGAACTTGCTCTGAAATGCCTTTTGAAAAGTATTTCTTGGTGTTGGGGTATCCAAAAAGCTGTGAAGTATAGTTGTGGGTGAAAAAGATAAGTACTTCAAGTTGGAAAATGGGTTTAGGAGGGACATTAAGAAAGTAACTTGCTTGTCTTAGTCGATTACGTCATTCTATGCCCATAAATGAATTCCCGTCATGACCTTCTGATAGGGTTCTACCGATTATGTAATCAATTTCTCAGAAATCCATTTGTCCTAGTTGATTACGTCATTCTATGCCCATAAATGGATTCCCGTCAGGACCTCCTGATAGGGTTCTACCGATTATGTAATCAATTTCTGAGAAATCCAATTGTCTTAGTCGATTACGTCATTCTATGCCCATAAATGAATTCCCGTCATGACCTTCTAATAGGGTTCTACCGATTATGTAATCAATTTATCAGAAATCCATTTGTCCTAGTTGATTACGTCATTCTATGCCCATAAATGGATTCCCGTCACGAGCTCCTTATAGGGTTCTATCGATTATGTAATCAATTTCTCGGGAATTCTCTCCCTTCGATTATGCAATCAATATATCTCTTCCCCACCTTCCCCTTAGAAACATCAAATTAATTCCCCTTTCTTGAATCAATAATCCCCCTTAGAAACAACAATTAATTCCCCTTTCGTGAATCAATAATTCCCCTTAGAAACAACAAATTAATTCCCCTTTCTTGAATCAATAATTCCCCTTAGAAACAACAAATTAATTCCCCTTTCGTGACATATCAATCAATCTTGACATCACCTGTCAGACATTATTAAACTTCGCCTGGAAACAATTTGATTAATGATTGACAGTACCTGTCAGACATTATTAAACTTTGCCCGGAAACAATTTGATTAATGACTGACTTTAGGTCATTGACCCCATTAACCACGTGTTCTCTCTAGGGACTCTATGCCCATATTTGATGTTAAAAAAAGTTGTAGGTGGCAGCAGGGGTGAATCGTCGGAGTCAATAAGGCCTTTCTACTTTTTCCAACTTAATGTTTTTTAGTTTTCAAAATACCAACCAAGAACTTAAGAAAACGACAATACCAATCAAGGTTACTGGAAAGAAAGTAACATTCGTTACTTTCAATTTAATTTTACTGTTTTAAAAGGACACTTTGTGTCAAGGCTTGTCCTTTTGATTTAATTAATTCAAAAGTATAGGAAATTGATAGGAGATACAGCTTTTGAAACAAACATTTGAGTTTTTGAAGCTGTTTGTTTAGTTTTTGGAATCAATATTTTGAATTTGGATAATCAAGAGTAATTAATTTTTAGTACACTCAAAAGCAATTTTTATGTGATAGGGATAAAGTATGATTAAAACGTTCTGTGTATGAGACAAGAGCGGGCCAAGGATTTTTGTTCGGGGGGGGGGGGGGGGGTTACCCGATTTTTTCCCGTGGACTTTGTCTAACATCTTGCGTAAGCTGATCAGAACCGTTTACCCACAAAATGCAATAGGATTTAGTGTGGAAGCATATTTTTTTTTCTGGTAAGGTTTTGTCTTTACAGGTATTTTTTAGACTAATTTTGACTCGGTCAAAAATTTCGGGGGGGTTCAAACCGGGTACTCCGCCCCCCTGGATAAGGCCTTGGTATCAGACTAATGAAACTAGATTGAATGTTTAAATTTTGACTATACAAGGAATGGGAAATAAGGATATCCAGATTTACTTCTTCTGGATTATTTCCAAGAAATCTTGAAGAGATCCAAAATCTTCAGCGTCAGGGAATGAAGGGATTATTTTATGCAGTACATGCATCTGACGCTAAATGATGCCAAAGTAGTTTACTTTCGAAGTAAAGACAGTTGCATTTGTCTTTTGTTCGTGCAATTTAGGCAAGGAAAAAACTAATTTCTATTTTTCCTGGAAAATCAATGAAAATATTCTAAACTTCAGAGTTATTTTTCTTTTTCGTTTCACGATTTCCACATCGGAATTTGGTACTTATGTCTTATAGCCACCACACCCAAGAAGTGAAGTTACGTTTTTCGTAATGAAACAGTTCTTACTTCATAATATACAGAACAATTGTAGCTAACACATTTTGCATGCAGAACCGCTCTACTTTACCCCCAACCCCTAATATGCAAATATACAGTCCAAATTATAAATTTCCAAGTTATTCTCGCAATGCGTCTCTCTTGTTTCAATCCGTGTACCTGTAAAATAAATCAAATGTAACAAAACAAAAACTGGAATAACAATTTATGGGTGAGAAAATGCATTGAAAATATATAATTTTGGCTCTATATTTGCACATTAGGAGGGGGAGGGGGGTAAAGTGAAGCGAATCTGCATGCAAAATGTGTTAGCTACAGTTATCCTGCATGTTATGAAGTAAGAATCGTTTCATTAGAATTAACCTTACTTCACTTCTTGTGTGTGGTGGCTATAAGACGTAAGTACCCGCATTTTTTTGAATTTGCATCTCCCACCGCTACTGAACCGAGGCACTTACCGCTGATCGTGAACTCCCCCCCCCCCATTCCCCTCTCAAAAGCACTAGTATTGCTTTGCAACACAATTAACTAAGAAAATAGGTTTATTTATGTTTTATAGATAGTATTAAATAAAAAAAAACAAGTTTTTTTTGACTGAAAGTAAGGAGCGACATCAAAACTTAAAACGAACAGAAATTATTCTGTATATGAAAGGGGCTGTCCCCTCCTCAACGCCTCGCTCTTTACGCTACAGTTTTTTATTGTTTTAAAAAATAGAGTTGTGAGAGAGAGTCAAACTTGGTGAGAGCGTAAAGTTGTGAGTTGTGAGAACGTAAAGAGTGTGAGGTTGAGGAGACAGCAGCATCCCTCATGTGTAGGATAATTCATGCTCGTTTTATGTTTTAATACGTTCTTTACTTTATACGTAAAAGTTTTTTTTCTATTTAATGAACACTAGGATGAATGCATCAGGAACCATTCTAAAAGGATGGGCGGATATTAAAATTTGCTGGCAGCCAGGTGGGAGGAATTAGAATGACAGACATTTGATTGACAAAAAATACAAGTACTTTTTACATTAATTATCTTGAATAGGTCCAAAAGAGTCTTATCACTGCAAAAATTGCATGGGTACACCAAAGAATTTGTTCAATTTTCTTTTGAAATAAAAACAATGGTCGTTTGAAACACAGTTTCAAGGCACATTTCCAGAAGTCAGTGGGAACACTTTCAGAAACTGATAAATTAGTTTTAGATTATTCTAGATCACAACCATTTGTCCATTAATATAGACAAAAAGAAGATTATTATACAATTCACGATTGAATACGATTTTATGATAAGATACAACAAATTTACAAGCAAAGGCAATATTTATAACGTCAGGTAAATCCAATGGGTTGTAGCCTATATGATGGATTTTTCATCCTTACAACCTACTATGCATTCATAACTTAGAGAAAAAAATCTACCGGTCATGTACCTTCTGGTTGAGAATTACGCATTTGGTCTTGCAAACCGCGGAGATAAAGATGCTCGTTGAGCGCTCCGGACCTCAAATATTACCCCCCCCCCCCCCAAAAAAAAAATTCCTAGTTTCATAATAATGATGAAGCGGATTTAAGCTAAATGTTTTCCAAAAGCTTTAAAGTAAATATCGATTCAAACGTTGATAAACAAAAATAGCTAGTTTATATTATCTTAACTTACAAACATTTGAAATGTTTAGCTTAATAAAACAACTCAAAGTACCATTTTTCTCATACCATCACCTAAAATACGAACAACTTTATGCAAAATATCAACTATTTCAATACTTGACACAAACAACTATACAGTAAACATTCATTAGACAAATACGTGCCAATAAGAGAATGGCACAAGACAATTAGAATTCTTGGTGAAAGCTTGTGCCTTAGCTCACTTAGAAGACCCAAAGGTGCTTATCAAACAGTTCGTGGTAACGAACTGTAAGTAAGGAGCGACCCGGCTCAATAGTAACCGAAACTCTAAAAAATGGAATTTTGATACCACTAGATACATCAAAAGAATCGCATTCTTATGTTGATTTCAAATATATAAAGTTTATCAAGTTTAGTCTTATCCATCCTTATTTTCCTTATTTGGTTTATTTGGAAAATTTGCCTTAATATCAGAATAAGGAAAACACCCCTTAAAAGCCGTAGAATCATAATGAAAATCACACCATCGGATTCAGCGTATCAGAAAACCCTAATGTACAAGTTTCAAGCTCCTATCTGCGAAAATGTGGAATTTTGTATTTTTTTTTGCCAGAAGAGAGATCACGGATGCGTGTTTATTTGTTGTTGTTTTTTTTTTTTTCCTTTTCCCCAGGGGTGATCGTTTTGACCCAGTGGTCCTAGAATATTGCGGGAGAGCTCATTCAAACGGAAATTTTAAAAGTTCTAGTGCCCATTTTAAGTCATCAAAAAAATGGAGGGCAACTAGGCTCCCTCCCACGCTCATTTTTCCCAAAGTCATCCGATCAAAATTTTGAGATAGCAATTTTTTCAGCATGGTCAAAAATATAATAACTATGTCTTTGAGGATGGCTTAATCCCCCACAGTCCCCGGGGAAGGGCTGCAAGTTATGAACTTTGCCCAATGTTTCCGTATAGTATTGATTATTGGGAAGTATACAGACGTTTTCAGGGGGGGGTGATTTCTGGTAGTGGGGGGAGAGGGCGGGTCAGGGGTTACGTTGGAGGATCTTTCCATGGGGGAAGGGACATTGCTATGGAGGGGTTTGCCAGATTTCCCAGCATTATTTAAAAAACGATCATAAATTAAATTAAAAAAAAACAAGTTTTTCAACTGAAAGCAAGGAGTAACATCAAAACTGTCAACGTATTACGTATATGATTGGATTCGCCCTCTAGTCAATACCTCGCTCTTTATGCTAAAGTTTTTTTTAGTAATTATGGGCCTTTGTGATTAAGGGGCCATTTTTACAGAATTGGAACAAAATTCGAACTTTAGCGTAAAGAGCGAGGTATTGGCTAGGGGGCGAACCCCATAACATACGTATTAAAAATATATGAATATAGAAGTTCGTTACGTAAGTTAATTAGTAAGTTACTTGTATTTATTACTAATAAAAATGTTTGTAAATAAAATAAACAACTTTCGAGAAAGCCATTTAACCAAAAGAAGTAAAATTAATATGCAAATTTCGTTTGAATTATTCATGCACGGTGAGCCAAAATCAAAACCTGTATTAATTCAAAAACGTTCAGAAATTAAATAAAAAAACAAGTTTTTTTAACTTAAAATAAAGAGCGACATTAAAATCTAAAACTAACAGAAATTGTTCCGTATAAGAAAGAGACTGTCCTCTCATCAACTCCTCGCTTTTTACGCTAAAGTTTGACTCTTTCTCGCAACTCTATTTTTTTTAAACAATAACAAACTTTAGCATAAAGAGCGAGGCGTTGAGGAGGGGACAGCCCCTTTCATATACAGAATAATTTCTGTTCGTTTTAAGTTTTAATGTCGCTCCTTACTTTCAGCTAAAAAAAACTTGTTTTTTTTTTTATTTAATAACGTATAAGTAACGACCCAAATCTCTTGTCACTTTTACTGTCACGGATACGACTACAATACAGCTTTCAGGTCAAATTACGATCAGGATAAAAACCTAAATAGTTAAAACTAAATAATTGATCTAATAATACACCATTCAGACGAATTTTATTTTCTAAATATAAAGAGGATCAACCCTACTAAATGTCATGATTTTTGTCTTAGAAAAATTAATAGATAGAAAGTTATACCTCGTACAACTTACCATTTCGTTCAGCGCTTTATTACCCCTTCAATCAAAAGACTCGCACAAGATCACAGTTTATATAATTATCCAGTATGATCATTCTCTATCTCACCCATTATAAAAACCCGGACCGGGGAGCGAGTGCTCCAGAGAACGTAGAAAAATAGGCGGCATCAGATCTTTTCACGGGTAGACAAGTCAGACACGAAACAATCGGAAACAAGTGGAAACCCGCTATTACGAATAATGCACTTAGTAACCATTTCTCATTGAAAGACGCAAAGACACTGATCCATAACTGCACGAAGAAGTGGGAGGAGCTTTTTGTTCGCACCGAGAACGAAGACCAGAAATGATCTGCGATAAGCTTACTGGATAATTATATAAACTGTGCACAAGATGATCTACCTGTAAACATAGTATCATCAGCAAATGAGGTAAATAACGTCCCAGTGATACTAAAACGTATGGTTTTATCTTAAATGTTTATGGTAAACGTAAGGCGTCGGTACTCTGTGCCGACGCCTTGGAACTTTGGGCGTCTTAATTTAGTTTACATGTCCGCTTTTGTTGGCACACTGAACGATTTTGTCGGCATATTCCTAATATCCCCCTCCAAACTCAAAACCCTAGCTTCGCCGCTGTCGCCAGTACAAATTAATTGAAAAGGCGGTTCAGTACTTTCAAGACAATGATTTTGAGCAGCTATTCATCCATAATCTGGTGGACAAGATCGGTGAATGTTTGGAGAATTTGACGAAAAGTAAAACAATGACCGTTCTTATAAAACAAGAATGATTAATTTGCTCCGTAAAAAAAGGAAAAAAAACTAAAGTGCATAATATTTTTACTGGACAAAAAAACATATGTTTGTTATGTGTTTTCAGTAAAGCGCTAGTCTAGCGTGAAAAAATTCTTTAGTCTATATATCAAACAATCGTGCATATAAAATCCATTTTAGGAATTCTGATTGCGCACTGAAAATTTTGTAATTTTAGAGTTTCAAAGCAGGCCCGTACGCAATAATTTTCTCTAGGGGGAGTAAAAGAAAATGTGTAGTAAATGCAATTTATCACCGTAAAATGCATATAAGATTCATGGACCCTATAAGAAGTGCCAGGAAGTCGGGGAAAATTTATGATTGGTGGTTGAAATGCCCCCTCCTCCTTACGTGCCTGCTTCAAGGGGTATGATATATAAAAGGGACATTCTAATACTACTATTTTGAAGAGATTATAGTGTTAAATCATATTTTTAAATACACTGACAAACCCTCCTCCTCCGTCCTACACAATTTTAAGATATTACTTTCGCGACCTTCCAAGAAATCTCCAAATATGTTTGCTGTTGTATGACTATCTCATTATATCTTAATCAAAAATTCGTAACTTCACTTCTTTTAGTAGTGAAAGTATTATTGCATTCAATTCATCCATCAGTAAATATTTTAAAGTGGTATCTCAGCGAAGTTTAATGTTTGAGTTTTCTTCTAGTTTTTGTGCCAATCCCGAAAAACTTTTCTTGTCTTTTCCTTCCTTGTTAGCTAGAGTTTCTTGCTCAAAAGATATCGAATATAATATACATATTTTATGATTGATTTGCTTTTTAACCTTCAAATCATTCCATTTCCTAAACAATTATGCTAACTTTTTCTTGTGTAGTTTCAAATCAGTTAATATGATTAAGTAAACAAATAAGAAAAAATATGCAAAAAATGTTAGACCGAAAAAAAAGGAACGAAGCTATTTGTAATATGCATCTCATAACTATAACATGAGGCGTCGAAGATGTCTTTCCTTATGTTTTTTGTGTACATATATCACTGCCTTGTAGACTAACATCTCGCGAACTCCTACTAGAGAGACAGCTAAGCGTAGCTGTGTGACCCTGTTAAAGCTAGAGGCTTATTCGAAAAAATTCAGAGTGCTATCAGACCCGCCATGAGGTCTTGAGATTAATATTTCAAACGTGTCGAATTTTTTCCCTTGTCATGCAATAAATCAAATCGCGGCAAAGTGGAAAACCGCAAGAAAACTGTAACTTTATAAAAGTTTACACATGACTTAATGGCTGAGTCCCTCTGATATGCAAACAACAAATCATCACTTGAGTGCGATTATATTATCCTGAAAGCAAATGAAGTAAATGACAATGCAGAAAAAATTGTCGTTTTTGCTCGTTTTGCTTTGAGCAGATTACTTAAATATTTGCTTCTAGACCGATAGATATATCATTTCAGGCCGGAAATTCTTTTCAAAACTAAAATGGGCCCAGATTACAATTCAAGATATTTAATAATAATATCTGAAAAATCAGCATTCGTATCAGTGGCCAAGGACTTTAACTTTATTTAAATTGAAGCATTGTTATAATGAAAAAGAGCTTTAGTAAAGAGTAGGGGTTAAGTGGGGCTATGGCTCCCTCATCTTCAAAATATTTCTGTGGTATTGTGGAAATCAAGTACTCTTAAATGAGCTCTTTCATTCTGAAAGTACTGTTATTTAAAGTTTATTTTTAAGGGTAAGGGACCAAGGGAATGGAAGCATTCTTCCTATTTTGGACAGGCCTAAATACGATATTAAAAACGAACATTTTTTCTCCTTTTTGAAGAGGCTTTTCGTGTAAATGTAAAGAGAGGCGATAAATCTTAAAACGAACCGATATTATCCTATTTCCTATCTATGAAGGTGGGCACTGTTTCTCTCTCAATCTCCTGCTCTTTGCGTTAAGGTTTTATTAAAAAAAAATTATCTTATAATGCCTCAAGAATGAAGACTTTGGTACTTGTGTAGAAAGCGGTAAATACGCGAAAAGTGAAGTATAGTTAATGCTAATGAAATAAAACAAAATAGGATGAAAATATAATAGTTTATGAACAAAATTGGGCTATATATTTGCATTTAATTAAGAATTTTATATCTGCATTTAATTGCATTTAATTTATTTTTAATTAAGAATAGGAACTTTTTAACCAATGAACAAAGCAATTCTTTCTGTTTTCGGGTTCTTCTATTACTTTTCATTGTATTTTATGATTATTCTCATTTTTACTCTCTACTACACCGCCGCAATTTACTTGCAACTTCACTCTTTACCTCTTCCCTTGGAGCTCCAATTCAGTCTTCTGTCAGTCTTTTCTTATGACCTCTTTCAATCCCATTTGGGAAGACTTGCTTTTCGTTTGGCCCATGATGGATAACCATAAAGCCCAATCTATGCCAATATGTAATCCTTCATCCACAAAAAATGACTTAACCCTCCTAACCTCTTCCATTATCCCCCTAGAATGTGAGTTCAAATCACATTTTTCGAAAAACTTATTATTTGACATACAGGCATTCAAACGAGTATCTATTCTTTCCTGGATTAGTGCCTCTGGAAAGCATTTAACATATGTTTGTCAGTCTTTAGAAACATCCGCGTCCTGAACCACGCTCAGCCACTGTTATTACTGTGGATTCTATTATTCTAGTCTCCGTTCATAGACTTTTCTTTTTACCTATGCTGTTCAACTACGCAAAAACACCCTGTGCCTTGGCTATTCTACTTTTACACCCTCGATGCTTTTCACATTTTTACTAATAATCATATATCACTAATAATTTTACGTATTTACTAATAATTAAATTTAAAAAAAGTTTTTCAGATGAAAGTAAGGAACAACATTAAAACTCGAAACGAAGAGACATTATTCCATATATGAAGGGGTTGCCCCCTCCACAATATCTTGTTCTTTGCACTAAAGCTCTTTAGCACTTTAAAAAAAACTTCTTATTCTAATTAAACAGGAGGTATTCTTAAGAAATTGGGAGAAACAGTCATACTTTAGCGTAAAGAACCAGATATTGAGGAAGGGGGAGTCCCTTTACCTGCGAAATAATTTCTTTTCGTTTTTTTTTAGTTCTAACGCTGTTCCATGTTTTCAGTTGAAAAACTTGTTTTTTATTTAATTTCTGATCGTTTTTTAAATGATACCGGTAAATCAGGCTCCCCTTTGATGAAAAATCTCTCCTCTCACGGAAAACTCCTCCGTGGAAAGTTCTTCCCACGTAAAATATCTCCCTCCCATAGAATTCCCTCCTGGGAATTACGTCCTAGTTGAAAAATATTATACATACACAATAAGTAAATTTTGTAAAATACAACCCTTTCCACAGGGGTTGTGGTGGGTCATATTATCCCAAAGGCATACTTATTCAACCCTTCAACTATGCTGAAAAAAATAGCAATCTCGAAATTTTGATCGGACGACTTTGTAGAAAAAGGGTGCGTGGGAGGGGGCTAGATGCCTTTCAGTCTTTTGTGTTATTTAAGAAGGGCACTATAACTTTTTATTTCCGATCAAATAAAACCCTCCTCTAGGATAATTGGTTCGATACGATCACCACCGGGGAAAACATGCAAAATAAAATAAATAAACACACATCCGTGACATTTCTTCTGGCAAAAAAAAAATACAGATTTCCACATTTTCAAACAGTTCGTGGTAACGAACTGTAAGTAAGGAGCGACACGGCTCAATAGTGACCGAAACTCTAATAAAATGGAATGTTGATACCAGTAGATACATCAAAAGTAGATTTTTTACGTTGATTTTAAATATATAAGTTTCATCAAGTTTAGTCTTACCCATAAGAAGTTATTTGCCTAAGGAAATGTGCCATGTTTTCGAAAAAAGGCGGAGATATCCCCTAAATGTCATAGGATCTTAATTAAAATAACTACCATCAGATTCAGCGTATCATAGAACCCTACTGATGTAGAGGTTTCAAGCTCCTATCTGCGAAAGTGTGGAATTTTGTATTTTTTTGCCAGAAGAAAGATCACGGATGCTTGTTTGTTTTTTTTTCTTTTTCCCAGGGGTGATCGTATCGACCCAGTGGTCTTAGAATGTGGTGAGAGGGCTAATTCGAACGGAAATTAAAAGTTCTAGGGCCCATTTTAAGTGACAAAAAATTGGAGGGCAAATACGCCCCCTCCCACGCTCATTTTTTCCCAAAGCCACCGGATCAAAATATTGAGATAGCCATTTTGTTCAACATAGTCAAGAAATCTAACAACTATGTCTTTAAGGACGACTTAATCCCCTACAGTCCCCGGGGAAGGGCTGCAAGTTATGAACTTTGCCCGTTGTTTACATATAATATCAGTTTTTTCTGGTGTGTGTTTGGGGGGGGGGGGTCGATGGGAAGGTGTTACGTGGTAGGATCTTTCCATGGAGGAATTTTTCATGGGGAAGAGAATTTCCATGAAGGGGGCGCTGGATTTTCCAACATTATTTAAAAAACAATCAGAAATTAAATAAAAAAAAACAAGTTTTTTCAACTGAAATTAAGGAGCAACATAAAAACTTAAGCGAACAGAAATTATTACGTATACGAAGGGGTTCGTCCCCTCCTCAATACCTCGCTCTTTAGGCTAAAGTAGTTTTAGCAATTTCAAAAGGGCCATGTATTCTAATTAAATGGCCTTTGTGATTCAGGGGTCATTCTTAAAGAATTGGAACAAAATTCGAACTTTAGCGTAAAGAGTGAGGTATTGACGAGGAGGCGAACCCCCTCATATTACGTATGAGGGAGTTCGCCCCCTCGTCAATACCTCGCTTTTTACGTTAAAGGTCGAATTGTGTTAAATAATGGCCGGTATTAACAATAATTTGTTTGTGTTATTTTTGGGCCAATCCTATCATTTAATTTTATCTCAAGCCGCTTAATACGCGGCAATAAACTTAATACGAACATAAAATATTACGTATTTGAGGGGGGTTGCCTCTCCCTAATAGCTCGCTCTTATGCTAAAGTTTTTTTTTTTTTACTTTTAAAAGAGGTTATTATTTTAATTAAACAGCCTCCGTGATTCAGGAGTCATTCTTAAATACATGAACGAAAATCAAACTTAGGTTATTATAAGGTTATTATTAGTTAAAAAAAAGTAAAATTAATATGTAAATTTCGTTTTAGTTATTCATGTACGGTGAGCAAAATTCCAGACCTGCATTAATTCAAAAACATTCAGAAATTACACAAAAATGACAATTTTTTTAACTGAAAGTAAGGAGCGACATTAAAACTTAAAACGATCAGAAATTATTCTGTATATGAAAGGGGCTGTCCCCTCTTCAATGCCATGCTCTTTACGCTAAAGTTTGACTCTTTCTCACAACTCTACTTTTAAAACAATAAAAAATTTTAGCGTAAAGAGCGGGGCGTTGAGGGGGGGGGGGGGGGCAGCCCTTTCATATGCGGAATAATTTTTGTTCGTTTTAAGTTTTAATGTCACTCTTTACTTTCAGTTAAAAAAAAAAACTAGTTTTTTTTTATTTAATTGTATATAGGAGCTTCAAACCTTTTCATTAGGGTTCTTTAATGTGCTGAATCTGATGGTGTGATTTTCATTAAGATCACATGATGTTTTGGGGGTGTTTCTTCCCTATTTCAAAAATTGAGCAAATTTTCTCAGGCTCATAAATTTTGATGGCTAACATTTAACTTTGTGAATTTTATATATTTTGAATCAGCATCAAAATTAGATTCTTTTGATATATCTATTATTACCAAGACCCTGTTTCTTAGAGTTTCGATTACTATTGAGCTGCGTCGCTCCTTGCTTACAGTTCGTTTCACAAACTGTTTGATACTACCTAGGTAAGCGAAGCTATCTACTTGATAAATTTTTCTCGATACCTATTATCACCTCTTCACCTTCGTTTATTCCCATTCTAAGTGATTTAGTCTTCTGATCATTAATTGCTAGACCTATTATTGCATCCTGAACTTCCAAAACTTTCAAAAATTCATTAATTTCACTCGTCTGTATATTTTATATCTAGGAGACATCTATCCTCCCATTTAATTCCTTATTCTCTGATCGCAGTGTGTGGTTTAAGATAAAGTTCATAGAAATAATCTACATGAAAAGGCATATAACACAACCCGGCTTAATTCCTGATTCCACGCCGAACCAACAACTAACCTCACTTCCTATCTTAATCATACCAATGTAATCCTCGTAAATTGCACTGATCACTTAAACACCTAATGTATGTAACCACTTCATGTACTTTTGAAGAATCAAGCCATCGCCTCTATAATTACCACTGTATATAAATAACATAATATAATAACATCTTATATTTATATATAGTGATAATTACTAAACTCTCCTTTATTATCATTCTTACATGCGTGTTTATGTTAAACGCTTAGTACAAGGGCTTATAAAAAAAAAATTATTCCTGACTTCCGTTTCACATTTCTTTTCTTCACACTTTAATTCCATTTTTTACTTCCCTTACTTTCCTCTCATTCTCGTAAAATCTATCACTATAAACTTTTTGTAAAAACGTCTTCTGTCTACCTAGCTTAAAAGCGTTTTCGCTAATATTCCTTGCTGTTTTTTCTGATTTTCTCTCTAAGACAACTTTTGCTACTTTGCAAACTATTTTTCTAAGACCATTCCATCCATCTTCCACATTGTGAAATTCTGAAGTCTCCAGCTGCATTCCAAAGTCTTCAATTGTCCGGGAGGTAGTCACCCTTCTTAATTTTCAGCTTTGTATTAGCTCTAGACTCTACTAGATGATAATATACATTTTTAGTATCAATAATGTTACTAATATATACCCTATTGTCCTGTATCAATCCTGCCAGTCTTCGATTACAGTTACGTAAGCAAGAAGGTCAGCCACCTCACCGTCATTCATTATTTTCCCCCAGGTCACTTCGGATAGAATGAGGCGTGGTAACTTTGGAGAGGGTTCATTTGATTCGGAATTGCAGGTTCTAGTGCTCTTATTAAGAGTCAAAGGGATTGGGGGAAGCCAGTCCCCCTCCAACTACAAATGTTGGTGCCCTCCTCCTAGAGACATCTGATCAAAATTTTGAGACTGAATTTGGTCAGAATAGTTGAAAGGCCTATTAACAATGCCTCTAAGGATGGCATGACTTTCACAGCCCTTGGAACAAGGGCTGTACCAGGAGCTGTAAGTTATGCAAGTTGGCCATTGTTTACGTTTAGGTTTCGCTATTGGTAAGAAGGAGCATTTTCAATCCGGGGTTGCCAAAAAGGCTATGGGCATTAAGATGAAACTAACTTTTAGAGAATGTTGTACTAAATAAAACACACTATGTCCATCCAGATGGTTAAAATAACGGAACTGCAATGTCTCAGGAATAGCTGAGAGTATTAAGGTTGAGTTAAAAGTGTTAGGGCATTTTGAATGAGATGTTGAACCAAGTCAAAAGACACTATGTGTACTCAAGGTTATCAAAAGGGGATACCTGTGATATCTCAGGAATGGCTAAGGGGATTAAGTTGAAACTTTCAGGGCATGTTGATTGGGGTGGTCGATTAATATTTAATAGGCCTAATATTCCCCATACCCATCCATCCAGAGTACAATAGCATAATTATTATTAAATGCGTTGCAAAATTGTATTCAAAAATAAATAGGAAGCCGAAATTTTGATTCTTAGGGAGAAAAACCGAAAAAGGCTTTACAAGTTCTCTTGTTATTAGACCAATTAAAAACCATAAATTAAAAATGGACAGAAATTATTATTTTTCAAGGAAAAGCGAAGAGCTAAATTAAACCTAGGAAGAGCGGGAAAAAAAGTAAAAAAATAGTTCAAGCGTAAAACGAGCATAAGTCACTGTCAAGAAATAAAATGAAAGTACAATAAATAATCGAGTCAAACTTAAAAATAAACAGAAACCACCAGAAACATGAGTAGAGCTAACGTCCCTTATGGCTTCTAAAGATGGGAACGCCATTTGTGCTTTGCTGAAAAAAAAAAAAAAATTTAAACATTTTCTCGTTAATAACGTTAATCAATGCGAGACTTTCAGAAATGAATTTGAATATACATGAAACAGTTAATTCACTTTTTATTAGTTCTTTTCAGTTATATTGGTTTTTGCATTTTCTTTCTTTTTTTTTGTTGTTGACGTTATGGCAATTAAAACAAAAAGCTTGAACTAAAAATTGTTTTCAATAAAGAGAAAATGACGTTCTAGTCTTTGGAATTCTTAGAGGATGTTTTCCCCACTCCTGTTTATAGTATTGTCTGTCTATTTTAAGTTTTACTTGATTTTTGTGCATTTGACCCACTGCTCAAATTTACTTTCAATTATTTAGTGCTAATCCAAGGAATCCGACTATATAGTTTGAGATTTTTATCTTCGCAAACCGACGAGAATAGGCTACCGGAAATTCCTTGCCAATTCTGATTATACAATTATTGCATGTGTCGGATAAATATGGAAGACTTTTTAGTGAGAGTGTGATGTTGCTTTGTTACTATCATATCCTACTTACGTCTTCACCACAGGGAACGTGGCTGAGATGATATTCAAATTAACTTTTCTTTACGCTCTTGCCACTCTGGTATGAATAAAAAAGGTTGTCAGTGAAATATAGACTCTGATTTTGACGTTCAAAGTGCTTTGAGTTGTGACTGGGCAATAATAGATTTGAATATTTTCTCAATATTTTATCCTCATAAACGTTTCGAAACAGTGTTAGTCTCTAGGAGAACTAATGCCTGCTGTAAGATACATATTTAGGAACATGCAAATATTTTTTCATTTGCTATTTCAACTCTGCTCAGTCTAGAATTTAGTTATATTTTTTTAATTTTAGTTTATATTATATAACTTTTATATTATGTATTAATATTTTATGCTATTGTTTCATGATTTAAAATAATGTTAAGAGACACAAATGAAAGGACAAATTTACAAATGCAAGTTATTGAAATAAGGTCTTTTGTACGAGAATAGAAAGGTACTTGTTTAGAATCCGGGCAACACGCGAGAAGTGAAGTTTGGTTAATGCTAATGAAATAAAATAAAGTATGATAAAAATAGAATAGTTCAGAAACAAATTTGGGCTATATATTCGCATATTAGGAGGTGGGGACGGGGGTAAAGCATAGCATATATTAAATACGTAACCTAACCTAGGTACCTTTTTTGCCCCTTTAACCCCACAAAACTAAAGTTTAAATCTTTTTCATGGAGTTAGCAATACCTCACTAGGCAGCGAAAACCTGTTTTTCATATAGCATCTTTGAGATTTCTATGCGGTCTTTCTCGCGTGTTGCTCGGATTCTAAACAAGTACCAATAGAAACATTATGGTCTTCTGACCACTTTTTCTTTTAGAAAATGGGTCATTCAGATTCAGAGAGGTAAAAGTTTCTTTAGTGGTTGGTATTAAATAAATAAAAATAAGTTGTTTTTTTTAACTGAAAGTAAGGAGCGACATTAAAACCTAAAACGAACAGAAATTATTCCGCATATGAAAGGGCTGTGCCCTCCTCAATCCCTCGCTCTTTACGCTAAAGTTTTTTATTGTTTTAAAAAATAGAGTTGTGAGACAGAGTCAAACTTTAGCGTAAAGAGCGAGGCATTGAGGAGGGGACACTCCTTTCATATACGGAATAATTTCTGTTCGTTTTAAGTTTTAATGTCGCTCCTTACTTTCAGTTAAAAAGAACTTGTTTTTTTTATTTAATTTGTGAAGCTTTTTGAACTAATGCAGGTATTGAATTTGGCTCACCGTACATGAATAATTAAATCAAAATTTGCACATTAATTTTACTTTTTTTTGGTTAAATGGCTTTCTCGATAGTTGTATAATTTTATTTACGAGCGTTTTTATTAGTAATAAATATACGTAACTTACGAATTAACTTACGTACCGAACTTCTGTATTTGCATACTTTTATTACGTATATTAGGGGGTTCGCCCCCTAGTCAATACCTCGCTCTTTACGCTAAAGTTCAAATTGTGTTCTAATTCTTTAAAAATGACCCCTTAAGCACAAAGGCCGTTAATTAGAATAAATAGCTCTTATGAAAGTACTAAAAACAACTTTAGTGTAAAGAGCGAGGTATTGACTAGGGGGCAAACCGAATCATATACGTAATAATTTCTGTTCGTTTTAAATTTTGATGTTGCTCCTTACTTTCAGTTGAAAAACTTGTTTTTTTATTTAATTTCTGGTCGTTCTTTTCATAATGCTGGGAAATCCTGCGCCCCTTTTATAGCAATGTCCCTTCCCCCATGAAAACTTCCTCCGTGTAAAGATCCTCCCAGGTAACCCCTGAACCACTCTCCTCCCCCCACTACCAGAAAAAATCCCTAGGGAAAACGTCTGTTTACCTCCCAATAACCAATACTATGTGTAAACATTGGGCACAGTTCATAACTTGTAGCCCTTCCGCCGGGGACTGTGGGGGATTAATCATACTCAAAGACATATTTATTATATTTTTCGACCATGCTGAACAAAATGGCTATCTCAAAATTTTGATCCGGTAACTTTGGGGAAAAAATGAGCATGAGAGGGGGCCTAGTTGCCCTCCATTTTTGGTCACTTCAAAAGGGCACTAGAATTTTTAATTACCATTCGAATAAGCCCTCCTGCGATATTCTAGGTCCACTGGGTCGATACGATCACCCCTGGAAAAAAACGCATCCGTGATCTTTTTTCTGGCAAAAAATACAAAATTCCACATTTTTGCAGATAGGAGCTTGAAACCTCCATTGTAGGGTTCTCTAATACGCTGAATCTGATGGTGTGATTCTCATTAAGATTCTATAACTTTTAATGGGTGTTTCCACCCCTTTTTTCGTAAATCAGGCAAATTTTCTCAGGCGCGTAACTTTTGATGGGCAAGACTAAACTTGATGAAACTTAATATTTGAAATCAAACAGTTCGTGGTAACGAACTGTAAGTAAAGAGCGACCCGACTCAATAGTAACCGAAACTCTAAAAAACGGAATATTGATACCAATAGATACATCAAAAGAATGACATTTTTATGTTTAGTCTTACCCATCCAAACTTACGCGCCTGAGAAAATTTGCCTTATTTTTGAAAAAAGGGGGAAACAACCGATAAAGTCATAGAACTTTAATGAAAATCATACCATCAAATTCAGTGTGTCAGAGAACCCTACTATAGAAGTTTCAAGCTCCTATCTGCAAAAATGTGGAATTTTGTATTTTTTGCCAGAAAAAAGATCACGGATGCGTGTTTATTTGTTTGTTTTTTTTTTCCAGGGGTGATCGTATCGATACAGTAGTCCTAGAATATCTTGAGAGGGCTCATTAGAACGGAAATTAAAAGTTCTAGTGCCCTTTTTAAATGATCAAAAAAATTGGAGGACAACTTGGCCCCCTCCCACGCTCATTTTTTTCCCAAAGCCACCCGATCAAAATTTTGTTCAGCATAGTCGAAAATCTAATAAATATGTCTTTGAGGATGACTTAATCCCCCACAGTTTTCGGGGGAAGGGCTGTAAGTTATTAACTTTGCCTATTGTTTTCATATGGTATTGGTTAATGGGAAGTATACAGACGTTTTCAGGAGGGATTTTTTTCTGGTGGGGGGTCGGAGGAGGGGGTTATAGGGGAGGATCTTTCCATGGAGGATTTTTCCTTGGGAGAAGGGACATTTCTATGAAGGGGGCGCGGGATTTCCCAGCATTATTTAAAAAGCCATCAGAAATTAAATAAAAAAACATGTTTTTTTCAACTGAAAATGAGGAGCATTATTAAAATTTGAAATGAAAAGAAATTATTACGCATATGAGGGGGTTCGCCCCCTAGTCAATACCTCGCCCTTTACGCTAAAGTTTTTTAGTACTTTCAAAAGAGCTATCTATTCTATTTAACCGGCCTTTGTGATTCAGGGGTTGGTGATTCGAACAAAATTCGAACTTTAGCGTAAAGAGCGAGGTATTGACTAGGGGGCGAACTCCCTAATATACGTAATAAAAACATACAAATATAGAAGTTCGTTACGTAAGTTAATTCATAAGTTACGTCAGAACAAAAATTTCGAGAAAGCCATTTAGGCAAAAAAAAGTAAAATTAATATGCAAATTTTGTTTTAATCATTCATGTACGGTGAGCCAAAATCAAAGCTGCATTAATTCAAAAACGTTCAGAAATTAAATAAAAAAAGACATTTTTTTTTTTTAAATTAAGGAGCGACATTAAAACTTAAAACGAACAGAAATTGTTCCGTATATGAAAGGGATTGTCCCCTTCTCAACGCCTCGCTCTTTACGCTTAAGTTTGACTCTGTCTCGCAGCTTTATTTTTTAAAACAATAAAAACTTTAGCTTAAAGAGCGAGGCGTTGAGGAGGGGACAGCCCCTTTCATATACGGAATAATTTCTGTTCGTTTTAAGTTTTAATGTCCCTCCTTACTTTCAGTTAAAAAACTTGTTTTTTTTTTTATTTAATCACATAAAAACTTGATTCGTTTGATGTTTCTATTGGTATTAAAATTCCGCTTGTTTAGAGTTTCGGTTACTTTTGAGCCGGGCTGCTCCTTACTTACAGTTCGTTACCACGATCTGTTTGATAGCCACATTGAATTCACGCTTTGTCTAGGATTTCAGTTTGGTCATCTGTGATTTAGTAACCAGTCACAGTTGACAAGAACGTTTAGTATAAATTTAGGATGCTGAAAGATTTTCTAAATTACGGATACTCTACCAAACCATATCGCTAGGCTTAAGGCCCATACACAATTAGATTTTACTAATATCGAAATTTTACTAGCGCTGATTTAAACCAATTAGTCTATAATATAAATATATATATATATATATATATATATATATATATATATATATATTTATATATATATATATATATATATATATATATATATATATATATATATATATATATATATATATATATATATATATATATATATATATATATAATATATATATATATATATATATATATATATATATATATATATATATATATATAATCATATAATTCTTCAACCAATCAGAAAATGTTGCGAAAAGTTTGATTGACTCAAATTAGCGCTTGCTTAACATAGGTATTAGCAAAATATACTTGCGAATGGCCCTTTACTTAGTAGCTTCATTTTTGGTGTAAACTTTTGAATGTAAGTCTTGGAACAGGAAACATGGAACCTAATTTTAGTTCAATGTGGGTCAACTTTATCTTTGAAATTTGTACTGAATTCTAGAAACCCTAAGTAAAACACGGGTTTATAGAATTTATGCTTTGTCTTGTGGAAAAGGATACACACATACCAATATTAGATGATTATCAAAGTAAACCCAGACATCACCAGAAAGTTAGTAAAGGTGTACAGTGGTGTTCTTGGTAAATAAATGAAGCCCAAAACGAACAGAAATTACAATAAATAACCGAGTCAAACTCAAAACGAGCAGAAATTAACATATTTTGGGAGCAAAACCCCTATGCCTTCCCAAGGCCAGAACAAAATTTGCACTTTACTGAAAAAATACAAATGAATGTGCATTGTCAGTTTAATATACATATACGGATATTTAGTAATCAAAACGTTTATATTATTTGATTTATTAAAGTTATAAAAGTAAAAACATTTATATTTTCTCAGTAATGTGCAAATTTTGTTCTGACCTTGGGAAGGCATAGGGGTTTTGCGCACAACTTATGTTAATTTCTGCTCGTTTTGAGTTTGACTCGGTTAACTATTGTAATTTCTGTTCGTTTTGGGTTTCATTTATTTATCGATGCTGATTTGTGGTAGTTTCACGCTTGGTAGATTATTTGATTTTATTTTTGCTCATTTTTTGTTTAATGGGGTTCTTTACTTTTCTTTGAAAAACTTAGTTTGTGGAAAAAGCTTTTTTAATTAATAATAAATACGTCAGCTATCTAAAAACGCAATCTTCAGTGGTTAATGCACTAGATGCAATTTGTATTTCGAAAAAGAGAGAGAGAAAGAGAAAGAGAGAAAAAGAGAGAGAGAAAGAGAAAGGATAAAGAAATTGCTTCGAATGGAGTCTAGCATTAAAACACTGGTACTACCAAGTTGATAAGTAACCTATTAGGAAGAGTGACGTGCAATAGTTCGTAAATCAGCTTTTCAACATGAAGTGTCGATTGAGCTAAAGACATAAAACGGGTTCAGCAATTAATGGCATGTCAGATTCTTTGCAAGATACTTCTCAGTATGCAGTCTTTTGGCCAGAGAAATGGACATATTGCAGGATTTAATAACCCCCTTGCCAAAGTTCATGATGCGGGCATTTCTAGGTCGGTAAAAAAAACTTTCTTTTCCAATATAAACGTGGGGGAAGATACAAAAAAGATTTATTTTAGGAAAATGTCATGTCTTCTGAATTTTTAAACTTGTTCCGCTTTTTCTGTATCCCCTCTCCCTGCCATTGCTGATGTGTCCCGAACCTATGAAATTCATGGGCCGTCAAAAATTGAAAAGTATTAATTAGCTTATTCACGGCTGACATCTAAGAAAGAGCCAAAGGTCTCTGGGTGTTCTTATAACCGATTTAAAACAAATTGTCTACGAGATCCTTCGACAAATCTAGTAATTTCAAACCAACAGATTATGATTGCTCTGCTAATCATTTTGTTTTTGTTAGCTTTATAAGTTTTTGACAGCATTTGCTTATGAAAAATCAAATTTAACAATCTTTTTTTTCCACAAGAAAGTAAAGAGTTGTGAAATTTGGATAACCAAAATGATTCTTAATTCTTTATATGTTGCGTCCTTCATTATCGTGAATGGTTCGATTATTTGGACAATTGTATTATAGTATGTTTTAACTATAGAAAAAAGCATTAGCAAGCGATGAGATTCTGAAATCTAAATACATTTTTATAGTTGCTTAAACCCAAAGCATATCCAAACAAATCTTTAGACCTCTTTTACACTTGGAATCCTTTCTGGTTCTGATTTGCGTTTCATTTACCGAATTTCAAAACTGCACGAAATTCGATCAAATAATGGGTTGCCTATGTATTGAATCTGGTCTTGTACCGATGCTACCCTCATAGTCTAGGGGGGTCTGGCTTATTCTCCCCTGAAAATACCTCCCCCTCCCCCGCGGAAAATTCTTCTCAAACGTAAAATTGAGCAGTCAAAGGGAAAATAAGAGAAATAAAAAGGACGAAGAAAATTGTGTAATTGTACATCTCCATGAGCCTTTATATAAATATAGGAAGGCGTATGGGGGGGAGTTGTGGAATTAATCTTTCATATCCCTTTATTTGCAGCTCCCACCCATCTTTTGCATACGTCCCTTCTAATTGCAGAAAAATGTTTTTGACATTCACTTTAAGTCTTCATTTAACTAAATTTATTTGCTTCACATTTCATAAAATTTAAACAATGATTTGTAAGTGCTCATCAACTATTATGAAGGAGGGGTGGTGGATCATTTGGTCGACATGGGGAGGGGGTGTCTCAACGAGTTCATTTTACTGCCAAAACATCCTAACTCTAGGGAAGGGAAGAGAAATTGATATTTAATCCGGCTTGATTTCCGGGAATATTTCTGGCCTACTCCTTTATCATGAAAATAGAGAGTAACATTAAACCCTAAAACGAGCAGAATTTATTCCATATAGGAGTTGACCCCTCTTCAACCATACCCCCCCTCCGTGGTCGTAGAAACTTCGGAGGATGCTCGTTTGGTTGGAAATTGAGAGTTCTAGTGCAATTTTGAAATGACCCTTCTGTAACCCCTTAGGACCCCCTCAACCTGTAAACCCTCAGCCTCGCTCTTGGTTCCTTTTCTGCTCTGCGGATTACCTCTAGCCTCTGTGATATCGGATCAAATTTTAAGATAACTGTTTTGTTTAAAACCTTCGAAATGTCAAATAAGTTTGCCTTTGGGGTTGGTATCGCCTCCACAGCTCCAATGCTAAACTTTGTTTTACCCTGCTATGATACCGCAACCCCCAGAAACAGGAAAAAGGAATTGAAGTAAAATGAAAATGTAAAAATAAATACTAAAAGACATTCTCCATCACAGTTTCATCTTATATTTTGGAATATTTATAGAACATTCCAAAATTCCTTCTTTTCTTCATTATTTTTATATTTCGTACTGTGATTGCTCAATTGTCTATGTTCGGGGCAGTTTTCCGTAGGGGGTGGGAATAAGCCAAGCACCAATTTAGAAAATCTGTGGAAAAAAGGGGTCAAGCTTAAAAAAATCGCTATACAAATGATTCGTTCACTAACCGGCAAAAAAATATGTGCTGACTCTGGATCCGAAAGGTCTTTTACTCTAGCTCTTTCTCAAAATTAAATAAAAAAAACAAGTTTTTTTAACTGAAAGTAAGGAACGACATTAACACTTAAAACGAACAGATATTATTCCGTATATGAAAGGGGCTGTCCCCTCCTCAACGCCTCGCTCTTTACGCTAAAGTTTGACTTTCTCACAACTCTATTTTTTTTAAACAATAAAAAAATTTAGCGTAAAGAGCGAGGCGTTGAGGAGGGGACAGCCCCTTTCATATACGGAATAATTTCTGTTCGTTTTAAGTTTTAACGTCGTTCCTTACAATCAGTTAAAAAAAACTTGTTTTTTTTTATTTAATTTTTGAACGTTTTTGAGTTAATGCAGGTTTTGATATTGGATCACCGTACATAAATAATTAAAACAAAATTTGCATATTAATTTTACTTTTATTTGGTTAAATGGCTTTCTCGAAACTTGTTTAATTTTATTTAAACTGACGTAACGAACTTCTATATTCATAGATTTTTAAAACGTATATTAGGGGGTTCGCCCCCTAGTCAATACCTTGCTCTTTAAGCTAAAGTTCAAATTGTGTTCCAATTCTTTAAAAATGACCTCTTAATCACAAAGGCCGTTAATTAGAATAAATAGCTCTTATGAAAGTACTAAAAAATCTTTGGCTTAAAGAGCGAGGTATTGACTAGGGGGTGAACCCAATCATATACGTAATATTTTCTGTTCGTTTAAAGTTTTGATGTTGTTCCTTACTTTCAGTTGAAAAACTTTTTTTTTATTTAATTTCTGATCTTTTTCTTTAATAATGATAGGAAATCCGGCGCCCCCTTCATGGCAATGTCCCTTCCCCCATGAAAACTTCCTTCATGGAAAGATCCTCCCATATAACCCCCGTCCAACCCCACCTACCAGAAAAAATCCCCCCTGAAAACGTCTATATACTTCCCAATAACCAATACCATATGTTAACATTGGGTAAAGTTCATAACTTTCAGCCCTCCCCCCGGGGTTCGGGGGATTAAGTCATCCTAAAAGACATAGTTATCATATTTCGACCATGCTGAACAAAATGGCTATCTCAAAATTTTGATCAGGTGACTTTGGGAAAAAAATGAGCGTGGGAGGGGGCCTAGTTGCCCTCCATTTTGTTGGTCACTTAAAAAGAGCACTAGAACTTTTAATTTCCGTTCCAACGAGCCCTCCCACGATATTCTAGGACCACTGGGTCGATACGATCACCCCTGAAAAAAAAAAAAAAATAAACACGCATCCGTGATCTTTCTTCTGGCAAAAAATGCAAAATTCTACATTTTTTTAGATAGGTGCTTGAAACCTCTACAGTAGGGTTCTCTTATACGCTGAATATGATGGTGTGATTTTCATTAAGGTTCTATAACTTTTAGTGGGTCTTTGCCCCTTTTTTCAAAAATCAGCCAAATTTTCTCAGGCCCGTAACTTTTGATGGGTAAGACTAAACTTGATGAAACTTATATATTTAAAATCAGCATTAAAATCTGATTCTTTTGATGTATCTGTTGGTATCAAAACTCCGTTTTTTAGAGTTTCGGTTACCATTGAGCCGGGTCGCTTCCTACTTACAGTTCGTTACCACGAACTGTTTGATTTGAGTTTTTTAGTTTGAAACTGAGGTTGAGGCAAACAATTGTGGTCAGGTACGTAATTTCTACGCTTTTTTTGCCGATGAAATTAAAACTCAATGTTTGAAGTTAAGGAAATCATTTGGGGCTCAAAGTTCTGAGGAAGAGGGAGGTTGGGGGATTGGAAACGTTGAAAAAAAAAGTCAGCCTCAAACAATTCGCTATATAAATGATTGTTTCACTAACCGACCAAAAATATGTGCTGATTCCGAATCTGAAAAGCCTGCTAATCTAGCTCTTTCACGAATTTTAGGTTTTGGCAAAAAAAATGTTGCTTACGCTTTTTTTGTTTATAAACATGATACTAAATATCTGAAGTCAATAGAATTGTTTGGGTCTCAAAGTTCCGAGGAAGAGTGAGGTAGAGAGAGAGGTAGGGTTCGCAGTTGTATATTAAACTTGGCTCATGGTAAAAGATTTGCGGTCTCAAACCTGTGGCATGGGGCAAAACTGGGTCCAGGTAAAGTCTAGCATGCCTTGAACCTTTAACTTTGTGAAAATAAGTAAGAATCAGAAGGAGGATGGGAAGTTGAAAGGCATATTGGAAAAAAAATATTGTGTTAAAGAGCTTCCCTTAGCTGAGACGAAACATTAGTTTCCAAATAAGAGATTAATAATCTCGTATAATATAGCTCAGGGATCAACTACATAAGTCAGATAAAAATCACACTAACTCAAATATTTATTGAGTAGTGGCAAAGCTGTTCAAAAATTTAATCTTCATGTTCGCTACCATCGTCTTCAAGGTTCCCAGCACCAACTGTTTCACAGTTAGAACTGATTGTCCCTTTAAAATTGCCACAAGCCCATGTACATTTTAAGTCATGCTTTTTGCAAGAACAATGCAGCCTCGAACACTCGCCCCTGCAATTACAATGAAACACTAAGAGAAGGGACGGCGGTACCGGGGATCTATAAAAATACGCAGGTCGTAATTCATCTTGCTGCACAATACTTCCAAACTCCAAAGGATCCAGTCGACACTCAACGTTTTTCCACGCCTTTACTTGGAAGTATGCTCGAAGCGAATGATAATTGCAAACATTGCGTCTTGGTGGGCGCGTTTTTTGCCTCTACATACTTCCCAGAACGTCCAACTTTTTCGAGGAGTTTCTTTTAGCGGGCCTGGTTGTTCCATTGTCATCTTTTATAGAAGCTGAATCCAGGAATAATCCGGCGATGTCCTAGAAGTCTTCGTTCTTTTTCACGTGGTTTAGTAGTGTAGATTTTCCTATGCCATAAATTTGTGAAGTCGAATCGTATCCAAGAAAAGTATAGAGGAAAAGAAGTTGGTCATACAAGGTGTCATTGAATTTCGGTTTGGCTACCAATATATCCCACAGACGGCCTCCAGACTTCTGTGACTTCGACTCGAAATGGAAAAATATCGGTTTTTAGTTTCACTTGGTATGATACAATAAAAGGAGTAGTAAGTACGTATCTTCTCTTCTCTTATCGTATCTTCTCCATGCTACGACAATGGGCTGGCTTTTTGAAGACTCGACGGTACTCATCACACTCAACAGGTCAGCATCGGCTGGCAACTGGTACACTTCACATCCCGCATCATTAAGGTAGCCGGACAGCATGCTGATAATTACTTGCCTTTTTTCTGCGTTGCATCTTCTTTCTACTAAATAAGGCATCTGTGGCTGAATGCTGATCATATGACATAGACCTGCTCCTCCTCTCATACGCCATGTCTTTTATTGAGGGTCCAACTAAATACCGGTCAAACATTTTGAAAGAGCATCCATATCTTAGCAAAATGTGTTTTTCTAAATTTAGATAATATGTCTTTGGGGGCTAAGGGGAAACAAAAAAAGGGCACGACAAGAAGGCGGGTTGCCCTCCGATCATTTTATATTCTTAAATTGCATTAGAACTTTCAGTTTACACTTTGTTCTAAGGAGCACACCAAAGGCAATGGGAGAACACGAAATCAAATAGGGAAGTAAACTCTCCTAGATTTAGATTATGCAGATGATCTAAGCATCTTAGATGAAAATGAAAGGAAAATGAATGAACTTTAGAGGTTTTGCATGTTCAGAGCGCAAGAATAGGTTTGAAAATTAACGTTAAGAAGACTAAGTTGTTAAGACTAGGAATAAGTGAGGGGGAAGGGGAAACGTTGGATAACAAGATGTTCGATCTAAAGCTCGGGTGCTCCAAAAAACGGAGGAGGATTTGCTAGATGTTTTCCGGTGGTCAAGTATGGTGGGTTGGCTTTCTGTAGACTCGACCGTACTCATCACAATCAACAGGTCGGCATTGGCTGGCGACGGGTACACTTCACATCCCGCATCATTAAGGTATCCGGAAAGCATGCTGATAATTGTCTTTGGGCATAATTGATAATTGTCTCAAAATTTGGATAATATGTCTTTTGGGAGCTACGAGCGGGAGAGCAGCAAAAGAGGGTACGAGAACAAGGCAGGTTGCCCTATCATTTTGGACTTTTAAATGGCATTAGAACTTTCAGTTTCCACTTTGTCCTAAGGAGCACAGCAAAGGCAATGGGAGAACATGGAATCAAATGGGGAAGTAAAACTCTCCTAGATCTAGATTATGCAAATGATTTAAGCATCTTAGATGAAAATGATAGCAAAATGAATGAACTTTTAGAGGTTTTTCAATTTCAAAATGCAAGAATAGGTTTAAAATTAATGTTAACAAGACGAAGTCGCTAAGACTAGGAATAAGTGAGAGTGAATAGGTGATGTTGAGTAACGAGAAGATTGATCAAGTGGGCAGTTTCGCTTACCTAGGTAGTATTATTAGTAAAGACGGTGGATGCCCTGAAGATGTTAAAACTAGAATAGCAAAGGCCCGGGGTGTTTTTTTCACAGATGAAAAATGTTTGGAAGATAAAATTGCGAACCAAGATTAGATTATTGGAAGCTACAGTGGTCAAGTATGGTTCTGAAGCGCGGGCGCTCCGAAAATCGAGGAGGATTTGCTAGATGTTTTCCAGAGAAATTGCCTACGGATCGATTTGGGTACCCGCCTGACTGACCGTGTCAGGCTGTACGAAAAATGTAGTTCAATCCCGCTTTCTAGCGCTATAATGCGAGAAAGGATGAGATGGCTAGGACACGTTCTACGAATAAAAGGGTGACAGGTTGCCAAAGATTGTCCTTTTCGGCCAACCGTCTTGGGCCGAACGAAAAACAGGTCGTCCCTGAATGGGGTGGTAGGATGTCATAACGAAATATTTAAGGGAAATGAAAAATTTTTGGGAGGGTGTCAAGAGGGAGCTGTACGAAACAATGGATGGAGGAGGAGTGTGCGTAGCTGTGTTGGCGTCAGGCGGCTTGGTGCTACAGCACCACAGTAGCCTACACTACAGTAGTAGTAGTTTCTAATCGCATGAAATACCTCCCAAGTTTATATGACTAGAAACGTGGTCCGGGAAAAAAACACTGCATTTAGGGCATATGGTTCTTTAATAAGGCAGCTCCAAGATCCAATTGATTGCCAGATCCAAGTCATTTTGACACATCCGAATTGTTATATTATTACGTGCAGTGGGACATGGCTTGTGGTTCCTTAAAAGTACAAAGGCTATGACATATTTCATTTCATGTACACTCGGAAAGAAAAAATTATTGGCATGTTAGAGAGGCCCCTGAGCCAGGCGTCGGTAACCTTTGACCTGCAGGACACTGGGTGACCCTTTACAAGTTCCTAGTCACCTACTTTGGATACGAAAAGAGTATATTATGTAAAAATAAATTTTAAAACCTGTCTAAAACGAATACTAAAGAATTAAAAAAAAAAAAGATAGATATTTGGCTGTCCTCTGCAAAATCCAAACATTTACATTTTACAAGTTTTGGAGAAAATTAAAAATAGTGATTTCTTTTTTTCCTTTTCGGAACGGGAAATATGAGTGAAGATTTAAGATTGCGTCTGTAGGTTTTCCGAAGTCTGTTTTTCTTCTCATCTTTTGCACTGTGTTTTCTGCTGGACTTGGATAGGAGGTTATTCTAGTGTGTCCGTACTGGATTTTGGCGATGAGAAACCGTTGAAATCTGTTTTACCTCTGTAGGCTGTAGGCTTCTCGTGGTAAGGAGTGGTTCGGTTCAATAGTAACCGAAACTCTAAATAACGGAATTTTGATAACAATTGATGCATTGAAAGAACTGGCTTTTAAGCTGATTCCAAAAATATAAAACCCCTTAAGTTTAATGTTACCCATCAAAGGCTACGACTCTGAGAAAATTTGTCTGATGTTTGAAACAGAGGAAGCATCCCCCAAAAGTCAAGCGATCTCAATGAAAATCACACCTTCAGATTCAGCATATATGAGAATCCCCCTGTACGTGTTTTAAGCTCTTATCTACAAAAATGTGGACTTTTGTATTTTTGGACAGAAGAAAGATCACTGATGCGTGTTTATTTCTTATTAATTTTTTTCAGGGATGATTGTGTCGAACCATTGGTCCTGCAAGATCAGTAGGGACTCATTCGAACGGAAATCAAAAGTTCTAGCGCCCTTTTTAAGTGACCTAAAAAAATTGAGGACAATTAGTCATCCTCCCACACATTGTGTTGTTTTTTTTGGGGGGGGGGGAATTTTTATTGAGGAGAAAAGTTTCTAGAGGGAATTTTTGAAGCAAAATTTTACACGGGAGGAGGTGGGATATTTCCTGGCATGATTTGAAAAACGGTTAGAAATTAACTAAAATAAAACAAGCTTTTTTCAACTGAAAATAAGGACCAGCATCAAAACTTAAAACGAACAGAAATCATTCCGTATAGGAGGTGGTCTAACCCCTTCCTCAACGCTCGTTCTTTAAGGGTACTTCCGTACTAGCCAGTATACACTCGAGAAGTTTGCTGAATGTAAGATCTAAAAAAAAACCGGTATCATAGCCACAAAGACAAATGACGGGTGACAGAATGCATTGGACTGGCATAGTTTGGGCCATATATTTGCGCTTTGGAGGGGGGGATATGTCACGTTAGGCAGGGTTACTTTACCCCCCCCCCCGCCTTAATTTGCAAATATATAGCCCAAGTTATCTTATTATATAAGCTAAAGTATTATATTTTCATCATATTTTGGTATATTTCATTAGGATTAACCTAACTTCACTTCTTGAGTGTGTACTGGCTAATACGAAAGTATCGATTTTTGTCACAATTCTCTAAAAAAAGACTGCTCAAACACAAGGGTCGGTCAATTTAAATGAGAAGTATTTTTAAAGAACTTTATGACTAGCTTAAAGATTGAGGGTTGAGGAAGCAGCAGACCACCTCATATACGGAATAATTTCTATTCTTTTTAAGTTTTAATGTTGCTCCTTACTTTAGGTTGAAAGATTCTTTTTATTTAATCCCAGAAATAATAGCAGAGACAAAAATTTCTGATTGCGCTCTTGGACTTGCTCTGTCGAGATTAGGGGAGGTCCATCCTTAAGTGAAAATCTAATTTTCGTGTAGAAACTGGATTTTTGGCAGAGGACAATGTGCTAAGAACAACATTTTAGTTGAATGACAAAATTGCGTTAACGATAATAGACATAATACAGCAACATTCTTCGAAACTTTTTTTTTACCATAATTGGAAGTGTGTCGTTCTGCTTAGTGGTAGCTTATGCTCGATAATAATGCCGTTACCTAGCCAAATAACTGTTATGCATAGTATAGTACCTTTCAGGGCCACGTTGATGATATGGCCTAAAATAATTCGTTATCTATTGATGTAATTACCATTTCAGGTGATGAAAGTACATTCATTAAAAAAATATTACTGATCCGCAGCCGAAAAGGATTGCCGACCCCTGGTGTAAGCCTGTAAAACATCTTGTATGGGCTATTTACTCTCGTACTCATTTCACAGATATCCTACAAGCCCCTAAGAGAGCTTGCATAGATCTATATACTCTTGTCCAGAAAATAATTCCATTTATTTACTAGGAGCAGTGACTGACTTAAGTCACTTTGATTTTTAATTGCTGTTCTTGCTTAAGTCGAATGGAAGGCAAATGGCTACTAAGTCACATAAATTAGAATTTCTATTCATAGGAATGCTAGATTGTAGCGTTTGTAACAGTTCCAATCTTCGGTAACAAACAATCCCATGTTCCAACTTCATAAATTCATTCGTATTCAAGAGGATTCCTTCAAATATGGTCATCGGTAAATTGGCATGGTTAGCAGATGCAACACCGTTGCAAGATTTAGTCGTGATTTTTTTTAGCAGAAACTATTGACAGCCAACTGTTATATATAGACTTATTTTCTTGAGTTTGGTATACTAGACGAATGTGAATTTGAACCATTCACGCGCCTTCTTAAGGAGGCAGATTTATTACCTTTTTTCTGTATCTAATCATATAAATAGTATCAGTAATGCAATTATTCCTGACACCAGTAAGTAACCGAAAAACGCATGGATAACATTGTATCTAGCTATAGTTTCCAGACAAACACTTCATTTCGTGATTATTTAGTTAACTGGCTTACAATTTCAAGAGGGGTTGGAAAGCCCTATAAGGATTAAATTAACACCAAAATTTAATAAAAGCCCAACGGATATGAGATTTCTACACAAATACGTAATAACCAATTGTAGGTTTTAGTAAGGATTGTACCCAGGAATCGGAAACACCGTTGTCGTTCTAAGGCTTTAAAATCAATATATAGTATACAAAATCGTCGTGGCAAAAGATATAAAAATAAACTTTTTTTTAACCTTGTAATTCCTATTCAGAAAAGGCTTTGCTCTTGTCCCTGCAGCGACAAACTCAAGTGGCGTCTTTTTGTTTGTCCCCTCACTTATCTTAGGCCAAAAAACGCATGATTTTAGTTTAGGCAGTTTCAAATGGATTATTTAAACCCTGACTGTGGCTTTCAGCTAATCATTCCTAAGCGCCCCTTAAAGTAAAAAACATTCCTAACCAACCCTTAAAGTAGCTACGTTAGTGTTAATGTTTTTTACAACATTAACCTTCCGGTTTTGGAACGATTTTCGAACTCTTTTGATTTTGATCTGAGACGAGAAAAGTTTTTGGTAAGGACATGAGTTACGTAACTAATGTTTGGGCCCCTGTATTCGCTAGAAGCTTCTCCGTAAGAAAAAAGGCGGTATTTTGGATTCATTATAGTTATTTTCCTCCGAGATTGACACATTTGAAATCATTTCCTTAATTAGAACTGGTATTGAGAACCGACTGGGTCACAGTTGACATCAGTTTGAACTCAAAACTGAAACGTTGTCCATAGTCTATGTTTTTCTTCATTTCATTAGCTTCGTTGAAGGAATTGGAAATATTTAGTATTATTCTGCGTTTAGAAACCGCACCGCAAGGCTTTCGAATGCTATTTGCCGTCTGTATTTACACTTTATCCCGCAAAAATAACATCCGCTCCATTTTGAAGGATTTTGCTCCATCTCTCCCGTAGCTTGTGTTTGTAGAAACGGATCCTTTCATTTCTATCAACGCAGCAGGAGCTTCTGCTTGCGTTTGTTTTCTTCTGGGCATATACGGTTAGATATGACTGTGTTTAGACGATGAAAATTAGTGTCAAACCGAAGCTTTCGGTTCGCAGATGTTCTCAGTTATTGATAGTAGTTCATCAAGTACCTTAGTACAAAATTATAAAACTTAATTGTGAAAGTACCTTGAAATATTTGAAAAACATGTATCCAAGAAGTCCTTCTCAGAATTTTTTTTTACAAAATTTCGTGTTTACATAGATGCGGGGGGCTGAAAAATGCCTTCTAGAGTTATCGGACATATTCAAACTGATGTTTTATATTGCAATCCTTAATAAGTAAGGAAGATAAAACTTAATTGTGAAAGTACCTTGAAATATTTTGAAAAACATGTATCCGAGAGGTCCTTCTCAGAAAAAAAAATTACAAAATTTCGTGTTTACATAGATGGGAGGAAGCTGAAAAATGCATTGTAGAGTTCTCAGACATATTCAAGCTGACGCTTTATATTGCATTGACACCACAGTTTATATAATTATCCAGTAAGCTTATCGCAGATCATTTCTGGTCTTCGTTCTCGGTGCGAACAAAAAGCTCCTCCCACTTCTTCGTGCAGTTATGGATCAGTGTGTTTGCGTCTATCAATGAGAAATGGTTACAAATTGCATTATTCGTAATACCGGGTTTCCACTTGTTTCCGATTGTTTCGCGTCTGACTTGTCTACCCGTGAAAAGATCTGATGCCGCTTATGTTTCTATGTTCTATTCGTAATAGCGGGTTTCCACTATTTTCCGATTGTTTCGCGTCTGACTTGTCTAGCCGTGAAAAGATCTGATGCCGCTTATGTTTCTACGTTCTCTGGAGCACTCGCACCCCGGTCCGGGTTTTTATAATGGGTGAGATAGGGAATGATCATACTGGATAATTATATAAACTGTGATTGACACTAAGCATGGGCACTGTTCTGTTTTTCTGAAGAAACAGAAAGAAAAACAGGGCTTGAATGAAAGAGAACAGAAACAGAACAGGTCACAAAAAAACAAAAGACCTGTTTCTGTTCTGCTTTTTGGTAAACACAGAAAACAGCTGTTTTTGTTAAAGAACAGCTGTTTAAACAGCTGTTTTTCGAACACCTGAACATTAAAGAAAGAAAAATTCTAAATGACAAGTTTTGGATTATTATCGTAAAGCTAATTATAACATCAGTTGTTCAAGCCTTAAAGCTTATCATTTAAAAATTGTGCTTTCCCCTTGTTTGGACATTGATTGGGCATACTGCTTCTGCACGAAATAATCTGCAATCAAAAATGCGTGTTCGCTCGACACACTAGTAGTAGTACATTAAGAGGCTTTATAGCGGTTTCTGGCGGCTCCTGAAAGATCTCTTGGTTCGAGTCCATAAAACGAATGGGTCTCTAATATGAAACATTAACCTTTTAGTCTCTCATTCTCTCTTTTAGACTTTTGTCAGGAATGCCACTTGCCACGGGTAGCGCTTTTCCCTGGTGGTAACACTTTTGAAAAAACCTAGTACTATTGCATCATTTTTTCATAAAAAAGAGCAGTTTTTCTACTAAAGGCGAGAAAAATTGTCAGTGCACACAAATATCGCCATCAATTTTTCTATGGTTGTTTTCTTCAATTTTCCCGTTCCAAAAATACACTTTTATGTTTATACAGCATCTACTCAAATTTTCCGAAAATGTATACTAGTTACTTGAGACATTTCGAAAAGCAAATAATTTTCAGTCTGAAATAACGCAGTCAGCTCAAATTAGTATTTAAGCAGAGCATGTAGTTGATATGGAACGGGGCAGTTTTCTCCTCCAGACCGTGCTTTCCCCTCCCCCATCCTGATGTTTGGGAGCCATCTTAAACAAAAATATGAAAGAAGAAAAATGCACGGGAAAAATGACATTTCTTACTGCCAATTAAAATTTTTTCGTTACCTCGCGGCTTAAAGCTGCCTTTTAAGATTAATTATTTCCTAGCCAATTTGTGTGAAAGTTTTTCAAAAGAAAAACTAATGGTTTAAGGGCACTTCGCATATTTTACGGTGCTTTGCGTTAGAAAATGTTGTTCTAGGCCCTCGACCAAATTCATTCTTAAGTAAATAGGTAATATGAAATTTCTCAAATTCTGGATTACGAATAAACTTAGACTCTTTGCTACATAATACTTTCTTTAAGTATTCTCTTCTCTTAAATAGGTTCTCGAAGAGATGCAAATATAGGAAAATTGTAATTTTTGACAACTTATATCGTTGCTTTGCGGCAGAAAATCTCCAATGCATGCATTTGCTCTATCATAGAAATTGATACTATTTTAAACTTTGGTTTTAAGAATACGAGCGGACATGCTTTTGATTATGTAAGCATGTTTTCATGATCCATTCCCAAAGGAGAAGGGGTAGTGACACCCACGACCGTACCCAGGGTAGGGGGTTAGGGGGGTTTGACCCCCCCCCCCGAAATATTTGTCTTGACTCGTAAAAACGTAACAAAAAGGGATATAAACACATTTTTTGAGTTTTTTTGTTTAAACCCCCCCCCCCTCCAAAAAAAAAATCCTGGGTACGGCCTTGGTGACACCCTGAATTATAACTAACTATAATTAGACAATCCAAGAATTCCAATTTTATTTCTTAACGGAGCCCACCCCCTCCCCCCAGAAAATCTGGATCTACCAGTATTGCAAAGGTTTAATATAAGAAAACTTACTTCCCCCCCCCCGGATTTATATAGATTTGTACTGCTGTATTTAGGTAAATTAATCAAGAAGGAAATTCTCACGGTATAGCTCCACAACACTCTAAAAGATAGACTAGCAGTTTCTCCTCAAAAGATTCTAAGGTATTTACGGGAGAGTTGCCAACACTGCAGAAACGTCTAACAATTTTGAAACCTATTGTATCTAAAACGACTGGAATCAGCTTTCCTCATCGGACTCTACCATAGGCTCAAGGACTTCAGGAGTACAAAGGCAAGTTGTAGTAGCCTCTCTTGCAGTCTCTGCACCATTACCTAATGTGTCCTACAATAATGGTGTCAAAGATTGAGAAACCAGAGAACAATCCCCAAGTGAAAACCTTTCAAATTTTGAAGGATCCAGATAAGCTGCCTTTTGGAAAAGATTAATTTCAAAATGAAGGCTTTGTCATGCAATCCTTTTTAACTCCACGATTATGAATTTTTTGAGAGGTGCAAAATGGGACTATTGCTAGCTCTAGTATTACAAAAGAGCTCAAGCCCATCTAGGACTATTTGTACTCGACTGCCACTCGGATATGAAGAGGCACTTATCATTACAGTGGTATTGTAATTAGTTGAAAGTATGGTAATAGCAGCTTATAGTACAGTTCAGCTATTAGACATAAGCCAGAGACTCCTAATGGAATTGTTGCATTTTTCAAGTGTAAAAACTATTTCCAGGCTCCCTAAGTTTTATTGTAGACTCAATCGTTTCCAATGTGGTATTCTATGGCACTTTTACATCAAGAGGTATATGAGAGCGAAGGCCACTCTCTTTGCAACATCATTTAAAGTTACAATGCTGAACAACGGAAACTTTAGTTTTCTATATAATTTTCACAGTTTTATCAATGTTTGAGCAAGTCTAACAGGTCATCGGATAGCCTGGGCTGCAACCTCGTTTTCTGACAGACTCCCAGCTCTCCACTGTTCTTCTCCTTCAGTTTCACCATCCTCTTCCGTAGACACTGCCTCAGTTTAATCAGATTCTTCCGCAAAAGTATCTTCACTTCCGGAAATTTCAGAAAAAGGAAGAGAAAGGCCGTATGAATTATTTTCACCAGCCTTCTGTTTAACTTTTTTTTTTCTGGCATCAACATTTATGTGATGATGGATGCTTTCCCAGGATGGTGCTTGCAAGCCCCCTGTTGTATTTTAAATAAGCTATTTCATATCTAGCTTATCAAATATTAAGTTTTAAAAAACAAAGTTTTCCGAAGAAAGTAAAGAGTGAAGTTGAAACTAAAACGAACAAAAATTATTACTTCACAGCCTATCTAAGAAATATCAATAAAACTAATACAAATAGACTAATGAATTATGTTTCACATTCTAGGATTATAGAAAACTAGAGCTTTACTGAAAACACAAAAGTCAAGTATAAAAAACAGGAATATTGATTTGGGAGTCAAAAGTGAGTGTTTAGCCTGACAACAACAACTAATCTTTAAAGATTTTTATAGTCTTACACCAGTTGTGACATCAGTAACTTTCAGTATACAGAAATATTGGATTGATGTATCAGGTAGCATTTTGGTCAAGAAATATGCAAGAAATATGTATGAAAAATTGTAAGAAATATGCTTAAGTATTACTTGAAATGAAGATCAAATAATATGAACTCTGGGAATCTGGTTTTTTCTCTCTATACAACAGTGAATTTCAAGCTATGATACAAATTTTAAAGCTAGTATATAGTCCTAATACTATCAAGATGGATTTACATCGAACTTGTCTACAAACTAATCATGGCATGTCCTTTTCAGAACCAAAACGAGAGCCAGTCTTAACCATTGTGCAGAAGTGATATCAACTTAAACGAAAAAAAAAGAAACAATCCTAAAATACTTTATTTTGTTCCGTAAAAAGTGTCCTTAATTGGTTTGCTTTTACTGTACCAAAACTCCTATATTATCTTGTGTTTTCGGTAAAGCGCTATTTTTCTATAATCCTAGAAATATTGGGAAACATATACAGTAATAGGTGATTTTTTTGTATCCTGTTTCTTCCGGGCAGTGCCTGTACAGCTTTCCTGCTCAATTGACGAAATAATGTACTGTAAGACAAACGCTGTTTTAGTGGGATTAAACTACACCTTTACCGTACTAACATTCAGGGGCGGATCTAGAGTGAAATCTCTGGGAAGGCCTAATGTGGCAAGGGCGCTAATGCGCAAAATCTTGAGGGGACCCAATGTGACAAAGGTGCCAATAATTGACCAGATTGACAAATTTATTCTAAAAAAAAGAGTGAAAAAAAGGAATGAGGGCGCCAGAAAAAATCTTGGAGGGTGGAGCGGGGTCCCCCCTAGATCCTCCGCCGCTAACATTTAAGCAAATACCTACTATCATCTGATTCCCACTCCCTAATTCTGCCTAGCTGAAACAATAGCAGCACTATTTGATATGTTCGACAGACGAAGTTCCATCATTTTACTTACGTTTCAATTCGAAAAATCGCATGAGGCGTAACCACGCTTCTTCACAATTTCAATTTATGATTTAAAAAACTGTTTTGTAAGTTCGAAATTCTCAAGTATATCATTCTCGAATCACATAAATAAAATCCAAAACAGAAGAAAAACAGGTAGAAAAAAAACAGAAACTGGACGAAATAGCTATTATAAAAACAGAACAGAACAGGTAAATAAAAGACAGGTCATCTGTTTCTGTTTTGTTTCTGTTTTGTTTCTGTTTTTTTTTTTTTTTTTTTTTTTTTTTTTTTTTTTTTTTTTTTTTTTTTTTTTTTTTTTTTTTTTTTTGCATAAACAGAACAGAAACAGTGCCCATGCTTAATTGACACTGCTCGCCAGGTTGGGTGTTAGTTACCTTTTATCATGGTATTAAGGCCTACCTTATTAACCTCTTATTGTAAATCAGAGGCTGGAAGGATCGATACAAGATACTAGGGTACATAAGAGTGATGTTACTGACGTTAAAAATAAAGATCACCATCTAGTAGTGTCTAGAGTAATTCTAAAGCTGAGCTTTAAGAAGCGTATCCACGTTCGGGGAAGCTATGATGTTGGTAGAATCCAGAGTGAGACTTTGAAAGGGATTTTTCAGGGACAGTTGAATACGAAACTAGAAAGCCTAAAATTTGACAATGTAGAAGATGGATTGAATTATTTTAGGAAAATATTTTGGAAAGTAGCAGATAGTGTCTTGGAGAGGGAAGTTGGAAACGCAGCTAGAAACGTTAACAGTAAGGCTTTAATCTTGGCAGGAAAGAGGAGTTTGTACAAGAAGTAATAGAGTGATAGATCGTATGAGAATAATTGAAGGGTAAGGAAAGTAGAGAAATAATTGAAATATGAATTAAGGAGGCATGAAGTGGAGGCCATTGATTAAATTACCGGAGACATAATATTTCGCAGCTAGGCGACAAAATAGTAATTTATCGTATTGTTATGTTAAAACTGAGAGGGTATCGTCAATCTAGGCTTGTCTGAGATATTAGAAATTAGCTAGAAAATAGGAAAAGCATCACTGTAATTCACCTCATGTTTTCAGTATTTCAATTTGACCTGCTTTGAGACACGATTCACTCTTTAGTTGGTGTATCCCAACATGTATACCCTGAAATACTGATTTGAAACATATAGAACTTTTTAAGTTTAAAGTGGTTTCTCAAAGATTATAAAGCTAAGAAAACTTGCACAGTTTCAGAAAAGGGGGTAAAAGGTTTATGACGCTGATAAAATTACATTATCAATGTCAGAAGGGCTGGCTACTCTACAAGTTTTGGATGTTCCATCGAAGAAGGAAATGTTTATTTTGATCAAATCCCAGAGGATTTCGGTTTTGTTTAGTAATTGGGATTGTGTCGAACGTAGGGTTTCTTGAAATTCATGAGATGGCTCCTTTGAACAGATTTTGTTTTCGAAGGTTATTTGTAGCAAAAGAAATTACACGGCATCATAGTTTCGGTTTTGGCCATTTTATTTTGCGAGCGCGTTTCGTACCAAACTTGACCAAAACCTCGTCGGGCAAAGATAGTCGATTATTTTTACACAATATAAAGGCCCTATGTAAAGCCTTCCAGCTTCTAAAGACATACTGCCGCTCGGTGGTGCATTTCATCTGTACACATACAGGCAGAGCTTGCTTTGTGTGTAGGAATTCATGGAATACGTGTGTTAGTGTTGTTTAGTTGCTCATCGACTCTTAGGGGGAATTCCGAGAGTTTTACTAGGATAGAGGAGTAGGGAGAGAGACCAGGGGTGTGTGAACCCTGAAATAGTGCATCTTTAGGCTCTATTATTAGAACTTTTGGGGAATTTTCTTTAGATCAAACCTGAAAGGTGTGTTTACCTCTAGCCTCTGTTAATTTACCTTGTTCATAATTATAATAAAATGGATTTTCTTGAATTGTTAACTTCGGTCAGGTTCTTTTTATTTGTTGTATGTATGCGCAGATCCCCCCCCCCCAAAAAAAAGATATAAATACAAGTTTAATTTACTGTTTTTCTCTGTTCAGTTATCTTTTCTGTTGCAATTTCAAGTGATTGCGCACTTGTTTTCGCAGTCAAGTTTGTTTTGTGTTTTGTTGTTTTGTTGCTTTTTTTTGGGGGGGGGGGGAGGTCTAATCTTTATGCGTTTTTCTAGTCTACATATGTGTCTATGGAAAACCTGGAAAGCTTAAAAAAAATCAATATCCTTTAGTAGAATCGTTCGTAAAGACCAAAAAGTTGGTTTTGACAAAAAAGGACCCAAAAAGTGGTTATATTAATACTCCGCAATAAAAAGAAAAATCATAACATATATACTTCACGCCGTTAGGACGACTATCGTAGCAAAACTTGGTATTTTGAAAAAAAAAAATCAGTTCATATTTTTGAAATTCCTGTTTTGAACCATTTAGTTCATGTCTGAAAAGTGACATTTAGGTACTTTTTATGAGGTCAGGCTGGAAATTATGTAGTGTCAGTTTATGTCAAGGATGTTGAACATCTATGGCAATCTTCAATTTAAAAAAAAAGAGCAAAGAACTTTGGAGGAAATTACTCGAAACACAGATTTGACTAATTATCTTAGTGATTGAAGAATTGGAATTTAAGAACACACTTATTTGGCCATCAACAATCTTTTTTTTTTGTGAGTATAGGTTAGCATAATGGGCGTTTTTTATTGTCTGCTGATTTCTGGATGATTTTTCTTTTCTTATGTCCTAGACCTTGTAGCAGCCATGTGTATACAAATGGTATATTGCATGCTTTGATACTTGTCTTTCAAATTAAGTGCCTTGGAATTCCAGAAGCCTTTTTAGAAATGTTTCTTCGACAAAGTAATTTAACTTCTTTTATTTAGTGATTGTAAAATGAAATTCAGTAACCGCCCATACCAATATGATTCGTTATCAAATGATTAGTTTTGACCAGGCAAAAATTTGACTATTACATGAGTATGCACTTGCTCAAAGACAATTTGTCTTATGACAAAGAAATACCAGATAGACACCATTCATTTAACTGTATCGCCAAATGGGATTTGAGTCATTCTCCTTTTCTTGAATAAAAACTTACTAAAAAACAAGAACAACAAACTAAGTGCTCGAATGGTGTTTGATCGTGAAGTAATAAACTAATACTTGCTTAATGAGCTAGCTGCTTTATTCGGCATCCAATAGATCTTTTCAATGTCCGTATTAAGGGGAAGGATTTAAACGTATTCCTTTCCTAAATTTGACCTCAAGGGTCCTTTACCAGGAATTAATGTGGGCCCAAAACGCACATTTCGTGTCTTTTATTTATTTTTTCCTCTAACAAAATTAACCCAAATAAATATAATACTAAGCTGTGAGGGAACATGTGATGTCCAGAAAGCACGCGAAGAAAACTTGATTTCTTGGTAATTTAATCTCTCTGTCTCTCTCTCTCTCTCTCTCTCTCTCTCTCTCTCTCTCTCTCTCTCTCTCTCTCTCTCTCTCTCTCTCTCTCTCTCTCTCACACACACACACTCACTCACTCCCTCTTTCGTAATCGGCTCTGGGATCCCATTTCTTAAGAAGTGGAGTGCTACTAATTTTTACCATAGATTTGTGTTAGTTTTTTTCTTATAAACAGATAACGACGCAAAGGCAGCATGCCATGGGCTCAAAAACCTTACGATTGTCCGGAGAGCTAATTTCAATAATTAAGCACAGAAAACAAAATAGTTTGGGAGTGGTAAAAGTGAAAAAAAAAGCCGGTTACCTTGGAAGAAAATAAGAATTTAATGTTTTTACTTCCCAAGATAAAAGTGAACTTTCACACAATGACTATTGAACTGCCGCGCAACATTTGAACCACTGTATATAAATATAATACAGTATTATCATTCCCAATCTCAACCATTATACAAAGCCGGGCCGAGATGCTAGTGCTCCGTAGAATATTTAAACAAGTATAAACATAAGCGACATTCGATTTTTTCACGGGTAGACAAGTCACATTTCTCTTGAACGCAAAACTTGGCTTCACCTTTGTAACACTAAATTTTAAAGAATTTAATTTTAAATTAATTTATTCCAATACATATATAACAATCGGTAATTAGTACTGAAAGGTAATTATTAAATGTTTTTAGGAATTACAAGTAGGTTTCGAAGTCTCGAGTTGGTTTCAAAGGCATTTTGAGAAATTTTCTGCGAAAATTCACTTTCCAGGGTAATATACACTGGACCGCTGATGGCAGATTAAATGGGAGGAGCTGTTTGTATGCGCCAAGGATGTAGTTGCCGATAATCACTAAGCCGTGATCTTACTGTTATATATGCAGTGATTTGAGCTACCGGGCATATCATGGGGATGTTTTTCTTCTGTTGTAGCTATAAATAAATAAGTCTAAAATAAACATAAATACATTGTTGTACAATCTGAGTCGTATCTCATAGACAAGATGAGGGTGTATTTTTCAATTTTTCATATTCACCTCTAAAGCCTCGTTTCAATTTGGCGTTTTAAGGGGAAACCGGAAAGTTACTCAGCCAATGAAACTGCGAAATATAATTTTCTCGCAGTTTAATTGGTTAATTTTCTTTCATGTTTATCCGTAAAACACGCGAGTAATTTCCAGCCAAACATTGAACTAACAAAGGATGTATAGGCGTCAAAGCGAAAAACATAGGGATCTTAAAAAACTCGCTGTTAGTTACTTGATTTTACCTGGGCATGGGCATTCCTGCATTTAGCATTCGATAACTCTTGTGGCGAGGAGTTCAAATCCTAGATAGCTTTGTACTTGCATTAACCAAAAAACCTCTTCAAAGATCAGACCTTCAGAATTTTTTTTTTTTTTTTTTTTTTTTTTTTTTTTTTTTTTTTTTTTTTTTTTTTTTTTTTTTTTATTGGTGAAGCATTACTGGTGCTGATGAATCGGAGGGATGCAACGTCATATATATATGTATCAGCTGTAAATCCTCTGTCTTCTTCCAAATTTTAAAGCGTGTTACACGTTTTGTATGTTTAGTGTTTTTGGTATCTTTGAATATCAAAATGAGCTCAAAACAAAATAGGTCCCTTCCTATTTGCGAAAAAAAAGTGCGTGGTTCAAGCTCTGGATGGTGGACAAAACAATTAAAATAAAATGTCGTTATTATTCTACCTTTAACATTGTGGATGATCTTGAAAAAATAAGATAGTGCCAGGAAACATTATGCCTGGTTAAGGCTTTTGAGGTGTCCTTAGGTTAGGTGATTCGTCAGTATAAAAGAAAAACGTTCCTGTGGGCGGTTTCATACCAGAGAAGAAAACGAAGTATTTTAGCTCTTGCTACTATGGAAATTCGTTCGATTGGGCTAAATGGCTTTCTCGGTTAAGAGTATTTTGATTCAAAGAAAATAACACACTTTTCTATGAATATTTGTGTATGATACAATAAATTTGTTAACAAAATAGTATTTGTTACATCTTTCAACAACCGAACCGTAAGGGAAATCCTTTTTTATGGTTGTTTCAACCTATTCTTTATTCAAAACTTCACTATATAAAAAAAGAATGAAACCTAAATCATTATCAAATTCTCTGAAAACAACTTTTCAAACCTACTATTGAACTCGTTAATATTTTCTGCTGACATTTCCTACCCTTTGGTGGAGTATTTCCCACCTTTTGTACCGCAAAACGCGGAAGCAAAAATACTCGTTGAGTCCCCTGAGCCTCAAACGCTAGCCTCGAAGAATTCCTAGTTTCTAAGCGATTATGAAACCAGTTGGACCTAAATATTTCCCGAAAACATTTGGGTGAATATTGATTTGAACATTGATGAAAAGAAATAGTTTGTTGATATTCTTTTGAATTATAAATATTTAAAATATTTAACTTAGTAAAACAACAACAGTACTACTTTCAAATGTCGCGTAATCACTTAAAGACGAACAACTTTATTTTGTAAAAATCTGAAGTCTTTTAGAATTTGACACAAAAAGCTAGTCCACAGCAAATATCCATAAGAAAAATATGGACTATTACGAGAATGAATTGTACAAGACCGTTAAGGTTCTTGGCGGAAGATTATTCCTTAGCCTTCTTAGAAGACTCCAACATCTCGGTACTTTTGCTGTTGCAGCATCACAATGCAGTTTACAGCTTTAATTGCAATCAAGATAAACCCTAAATAATTGACACTACAAACTTGATTTAAAAACACATTATTCAGATAAATTTTATTTTCTAAAAGATAAGGAGTACCAACGTTACTAACAGTCATGGTTACTGGCTTATCTAGGGCATTATTAGCCTTTTCAGTCAAAAGATTCGTGCCAGGATTATGTACCTGTAAACACATTGTCATCGGCAAGTGACGTAATTAAGGCACCAGGTGCTATAGGTGCTATTCGGTGCTATAGCACTAAACCTTGTGGAACACCGCACTGAATCCTAAAACTTCTACATACGCAACCATCAATTTTCACTCTAAGCTTTCTCCCAGTAAGGCAAGATTTAAAATATTTCAATTATACTTCCTGGACCCCTAAACAACGTAGCCTACTCAGTAAAAACTTAAAAATAAAAGTATCAAAAGTTTTATTAAAATCTATGAAAATATAAAATGCTAATTCACCATGTGCAAGCGCAGAGTTAATAAGGTCTATGAGATGATGGACTGCGTGAATAGTCGAATGTTCTTTCCTAAGTCCAAACTGTGTTGCCCTGGTGAAATTCATTTAGGCTCAGGTGATTGTACAATTGGTACTTACCTATGATAGCGACCACAGTCAAGAAGTGAAGTTAGGTTACTCATAATGAAATATACCAAATATGATGAAAATATAATACTTTAGTTGCAAAATTATGAAAACTACAACAGAGAATTACGGAAAGCAGGCCGCCCGGAACGCATTATATTGAATACCTAACCTAGCCAGCTCTATATATTGAATATTTAATTAAAATATACCGGCATAGTAGTTTACCTCACTCATGCTAAGCCAATTATCTTGGAGTGCACACAGAGAAACTGGTTTTACAACAGATCAAGAACAACAGTGCGGTCGGTATAATACGTAAGTACCGTACAGTTTTCTGTGTAGCCTATGTATTTTTCGGTTTTCAATAACCGCAACATCGAGACCATTTTCCTGTTTGAGTGATCTGTTTTTGAACTTCCTTTATGCAAAGGTTTTTTTTTTTTTTTTTTTTGATCGTGATGTAAAGTCATCCTTTTTCAATGACAAGTTTATCAGATAAAGAAGATAGGGCAATAAAAAGACCATCACTGATTAAAATGTATGCCGATTAGGACTATCACGCTCAGACCATTTCGAGCTAATCACTTCTATTATTTGCTTTAATTCATGTCTTTTTTCGGTTAATATTCATCTTCACTCCCGAACGGCTTTCATCTTTAAAAGACTTATAGTAATGTCATTAGTTTCATTGTATGGAATTGCATCGGGAATTTCACTTAATAATTCACCTATTTTTGAAAAATAATCACCAAAAATATGAAAAATTTCCTTACTACCATTAACTGCAGTGTCATCAACTTTCTGGTTAGTCCGAGTTTCATTTTTGTTACCGCCATTTAGCTCTTCATTAATGACTTTCCACCTACCTTTTGGGTCCTTTTTGTTACTTTTAAGGGGGAACGGAATAGAAAAATTCCCGGCTATCTCTTCCATGTTAAATATTTTAAGCTTGTTTGGCGACACCAGACGCATAAAGGCTTCAATTTTGGTTTCTATCTGTTCCCCTGATCTAGCAACATAATCTGAGTTTGCTATTTTTTTTTTTTTTTTCTGGGCTTTCTAAATTAGGCTTCTTCGTGCAAGTTCCATTTCAACTTGTTTAAAAGAACGGCAAATACAAGTATAATAAAATTAACATGGACTTGTAGAGGATTTTGAAAGGAACAACTTGACTTTTAGTGTTTTTTTCCTAATTAATTCAAAAAAGGCATTTCCATAAGTTTATATGTTTCAACTAAAAGTTGTTACCATCAGTTTTATATTAGAAACCCCTCAACTGTTGCATATTTAGTTTCAATAGGCGGGCATAAATACCAGTCTTCAGGTGATAAACAGTCAGGGTTTCAAATTGTATCGGCTGGCATGATAAGTGAATATTTCAACATATTATGCAAATGGTAATGCTCCGTCAAATTAGGTTGCTGTCAAAGATTTTGAAAGAAGAGAAAGGCAATTAAAGAAGAACTTGGCCTAGTTAGTTCACAAGCGTGCTGTGTTAAATACAAGAGTGCCGGCAGAAAATTTTCGGGAGGGTGGGGGCAAACGCCGAAATATCAGTGGTGGTTGGGTGACATGGAATATATTTCAGGAATTTTTTTGGTAGGAATAAGCTTATTTTTAAATACTTTTAGAAAAGAACTCTCAAATAAAGAGAGCAACTAAATTGCATGCAAAATGAAACAAAATACTGTGAATTTTAAACCGCAAGGATTCCTGGCAAAAGATCAATTTGTTTAATCAATAATATATTTAATTATTATGTATTTAATTTTAAAAGAAAATCAAACTCAAACCAAAATTACAGAAAGATTTCTTTCGTAGATTATAACAGTTGTAGACTTGCCTTTATACAATTTCCTACGCCTTAGAATACTTTACACAAGGAGTAGAGATACTCAAAAATCATCCTGCCTGCACAGATACCACTTTTTGATTTTATAACGGCCATCTAAAATATACCTCTTTAATAACAGGACAATTCTTCCCCTCGAACTTAAATCCGTTATACATTCATACATTAAGAAAAAGAAAATAGAATGTCGAAAGAAAAACAAAATTTAAACATACTATTCAGCTGTCAAATCGACCCTCTTTCTTTTTATTATCCTATTCAACTAAAAAAAAATAAACAAGTTAAAAAAAAAAATTTCGTCATAAGAGAATCTTATCAAACAGTTTGTGAAAAAAAAACTGGATGTAAAGAGTGACTTGGTCCAATATTCACCAAAACTAGAAATTTAATTCTCGTGACAATTGCTACACCGGCAGTATTGGCTTTTTATGCTAATTCCAAATATTTAGAATTCTTTCAGTTTATTGTTACCCACCCAAAACCAAAAATCTGAGAAAATTGGCCTGATTTTTGAAAAAAGGAACCCCCCCCCAAAAAAAAAGCAAGCGATCTTATTGAAAAGCTCTTTATAAGGTACATCAGATCAGAGAACCCTGGTTTCAAGCTCCAATCTTCAAAATGTGGAATTTCGCTTTTTTTTCCAAAAGAAACATCGTCGATGCATATTTATTTGTTTTGTTTTTTCCCAGGGGAGATTGTATCAAACCAAAGGTCCAAAATAATTGGGAGGGAGCTCTTTCAAGCGTAAATTTAAAGCTCCTTTTTAAGTAACCATACATCAGATTGGACCAGAGTAGCTAGGGCCCTAGTACTCGTACGGGGTGTCCATATATGGGCATAGGGTCCCTGGGGAGAACACCGGTGCTGTCAGTTCGACGGGGACTCCATATATGGGCATGGAATCACCAGGGAGAACACGTTTCCGAGAAATGTCTCCGGGCAAAGTTTATTAATGTCTTTGATGTATTTCCAAGGAGAATTGTCTCCGGGGCGAAGTTTATTAATGTCTTTGGAGTTCTTCCAGGAGAATTGTTTCCGGGCGAATGTTTTGATCTTAGAGATGAAGAGATTAGCGCGGGAAAGGGTTTCTTAGTAATTTCAAATGTGACAGCGCAGGGATGCCAAAAACAAAAGGAACACGCTGAAATTACGTTTAGGGGTTATTTGGGCGAAAGCGTTTTAGACATTTTAGGGAATTATTTCGGCGAAACAGTTAGAGACATTTTAAAAGATGATTTTAGAAGAGGTTTTAGAAGAGGATTTGAGGGTGAAACTCTGTGGTCGTTATAATACACAAGTTCCATTTGAACAGTGTCGTGAGGTCCCCTACCCCAACCCCAAAGGGCTCCGATCCCCATACCTCAACCCCGAAGGAAGCCCCCGGTCCCCAAAGGTCCCCCGGGCTCCCAAAGGGCCCCCGCCGTCCCAAAGGCCCCTGAGCCCCCATTTTTTAATACTTTTTTAAGGCTTTATTATATCTTTTCAGAACAAGTTATTTTCTTAATGTCCATCCTAAACCCATTTTACAAGTTGAAGTACCCATCCTTTTAACCCACAACTTTACTATACTGCTTTTTTGAATGCTCCAACACCAAGCAATACTTTTCAACGGCATTTCAGAACCAGTTCTTTTCTTAATGTCCTTCCTAAACCCATTTTACAAATTGAAGTACCCATCCTTTTTACACACAACTTTACTTCACAGCTATTTGAATGCTCCAACACCAAGCAATACTTTTCAAAGGGCATTTCAGAACAATTTCTTTTCTTAATGTCCGTCCTAAACCCATTTTACAAGTTGAAGTACCCATCCATTTCACCCACAACTTTACTTTACAGCTTTTTGGATTCCCAACACCAAGCAATACTTTTCAAAAGGTATTTCAGAACAAGTTCTTTTCATAATGTCCCTCCTAAGCCCATTTTACAAGTTGAAGTACCCATCCTTTTCACCCACAACTTTACTTTACAGCTTTTTGAATGCTCCAACACCAAGCAATACTTTTCAAAGGCATTTCAGAACCAGTTATTTTCTCAATGTCATTCCTAAACCCATTTTACAAGTTGAAGTACCCATCCTTTACACCCACAACTTTACTTTACAGCTTTTTGAATGCCCAACACCAAGCAATACTTTTCAAAAGGCATTTCAGAACAAGTTCTTTTCACAATTTCCTTCCTAAACCCATTTTACAAGTTGAAGTACCCATCCTTTTCACACACAACTTTACTTTACAGCGTTTTGAATGCCCAACACCAAGCAATACTTTTCAAAAGGCATTTCAGAACAAGTTCTTTTCTTAATGTCCTTCATAAACCCATTTTATAAGTTGAAGTACCCATCCTTTTCACCCACAACTTTACTTTACAGCTTTTTGAATGCTCCAACACCAAGCAATACTTTTCAAAGGCATTTCAGAACCAGTTATTTTCTTAATGTCATTCCTAAACCCATTTTACAAGTTGAAGTACCCATCCTTTACACCCACAAATTTACTTTACAGCTTTTTGAATGCTCCAACACCAAGCAATACTTTTCAAAGGGCATTTCAGAACAAGTTCTTTTCATGATGTCCATCCTAAACTCATTTTACAAGTTGAAGGTCCCATCCTTTTCACCCACAACTTTACTTTACAGCTTTTTGAACGCTCAACACCAAGCAATACTTTTCAAAAGGCATTTCAGAACAAGTTCTTTTCTTAGTCACCGTCCTAAACCCATTTTACAAATTGAAGTACTCATCCTTTTCACCCACAACTTTACAGCTTTTTGAATGCTCCAACACCGAACAATACTTTTCAAAGGGCATTTCAGAACAAATTCTTTTCTTAATGTCCTTCCTAAACCCATTTTACAAGTTGAAGTACCCATCCATTTCACCCACAACTTTACTTTACAGCTATTTGAATGCTCCAACACCAAGCAATACTTTTCAAAGGGCATTTCAGAACAATTTCTTTTCTTAATGTCCGTCCTAAACCCATTTTACAAATTGAAGTACCCATCCTTTTCACCCACAACTTTACTTTACAGCTTTTTGAATGCTCCAACACCAAGCAATACTTTTCAAAGGACATTTCAAAACAAATTCTTTTCTTAATGTCCTTCCTAAACCCATTTTACAAGTTGAAGTACCCATCCATTTCACCCACAACTTTACCTTACAGCTTTTTGGATTCCCAACACCAAGCAATAGTTTTCAAAAGGTATTTCAGAACAAGTTCTTTTCATAATGTCCCTCCTAAGCCCATTTTACAAGTTGAAGTACCCATCCTTTTCACCCACAACTTTACTTTACAGCTTTTTGAATGCTCCAACACCAAGCAATACTTTTCAAAGGCATTTCAGAACCAGTTATTTTCTTAATGTCATTCCTAAACCCATTTTACAAGTTGAAGTACCCATCCTTTACACCAACAACTTTACTTTACAGCTTTTTTGAATGCCCCAACACCAAGCAATAGTTTTCAAAAGGTATTTCAGAACAAGTTCTTTTCATAATGTCCCTCCTAAACCCATTTTACAAATTGATGTACCCATCCTTTTCACCACAACTTTACTTTACAGCTTTTTTGAATGCCCCAACACCAAGCAATACTTTTCAAATGCATTTCAGAACAAGTTCTTTTCATAATGTCCATCCTAAACCCATTTTTACATGTTGAAGTACCTATCCTTTTCACCCACAAATTTACTTTACAGCTTTTTGAATGACCAACACCAAGCAATACTTTTCAAATGGCATTTCAGAACAAGTTTTTTCCTTAGTGACCGTCCTAAACCTATTTTACTAATTGAAGAACTCATCCATTTTACAAATTGATGTACCCATCCTTTTCACCACAACTTTACTTTACAGCTTTTTTGAATGCCCCAACACCAAGCAATACTTTTCAAATGGCATTTCAGAACAAGTTCTTTTCTTAGTGACCGTCCTAAACCTATTTTACAAATTGAAGAACCCATCCATTTTACAAATTGAAGAACCCATCCATTTTACAAATTGAAGAACCCATCCATTTCACCCACAACTTTACTTTACAGCTTTTGAATGCTCCAACACCAAGCAATACTTTTCAAAGGGCATTTCAGAACAACTTCTTTTCTTAATGTCCTTCCTAAACCCATTTTACAAGTTGAAGTACTCATCTTTTCCCCACAACTTTACTATAAGGCTTTTTGAATACCCCAACATCAAGCAATACTTTTCAAAAGGCTTTATTATATCTTTTCAGAACAAGTTCTTTAAGTAATTTTCTTCCTAAACCCTGGGAACTTAAAACTGAAGTGGAAGATTTTTATTTTCTCTGGAGAAATACTCTTCCAAATTTTTCATGGAAGATAGAAAAGTTCAAGTTCTCTTCTGAATTTTACCAAAGAACACACTTCAATTGTAATTTCTCCAGAGAAAATAAAATCTCCACTTCAGTTTTAAGTTCACCAAAGACATAAAGAAATTTAAAGTTCGATTCTAAATTTTTCCGTAGTAGATAGAAAAAGCTATACCATAGTTGTGAATGTTTTCCCGGAAGATAAAAAGTTCTAGTTCAATTTTTAATTTTCTCAACGAAGTGAAGAAAAGTTCAAGTTCTATTCTGAATTTTCACAATGAAAAAGAAATTAGTTATTAATCATTTCTATTTTTCCAAATAATATAAAAATTTTCCACTTTAGTTCAGATCTGTCTCGAAGAGATGAAAAATTTTTAAAACTGTTCCAAATTTTTCATAGAAGATAAAAAAGTTCAAGTTCTCTTCTGAATTTTACCAAAGAACAAACTTCAATTCTAATTTCTCCAGAGAAAACAAAAATCTTCCACTTCAGTTCTCTATTTCACAAAGACATAAAGAAATTTATAGTTCAATTCTAAATTTTTCGGTGGAAGATAGAAAAAGTAATACCATACTTGTGAATGTCCCGGAAGATAAAAAGTTCTAGTTCACTTTAAATTTTCTCAACGAAGTGAAGAAAAGTTCAAGTTCTCTTCTGAATTTTACCAAAGAACACACTTCAATTCTAATTTCTCCAGAGAAAATAAAAATCTTCCACTTCAGTTTTAAGTTCCCCAAATACATAAAGAAAGTTAAAGTTCTATTCTAATTTTTTTCGGTAGTAAATAGATACCATAGTTGTGAATATTTTCCCGGAAGATAAAAAGTTCTAGTTCAATTTTTAATTTTCTCAACGAAGTGAAGAAAAGTTCAAGTTCTATTCAGAATTTTCTCAATGAAAAAGAAATTAGTTATTGATCATTTCTATTTTCCAAATAATATAAAAATTTCCACTTTAGTTCAGATCTGTTTCGAAGAGATGAAAAATTTAAAATACTGTTCCAAATTTTTCACAGAAGATAAAAAAGTTCAAATTCTCTTCTGAATTTTACCAAAGAACACAATTCGATTCTAATTTCTCCAGAGAAAACGAAAATCTTCCACTTCAGTTCTCTATTTCACAAAGACATAAAGAAATTTAAAGTTTAATTCTAAATTTTTCGGTGGAAGATAGAAAAAGTAATACCATACTTGTGAATATTTTCCCGGAAGATAAAAAGTTCTAGTTCAATTTAAATTTTCTCAACGAAGTGAAGAAAAGTTCAAGTTCTATTCAGAATTTTCTCAATGAAAAAGAAATTAGTTATTGATCATTTCTATTTTTCCAAATAATATAAAAATTTTCCACTTTAGTTCAGATCTGTCTCAAAGAGATGAAAAATTTAAAATACTGTTCCAAATTTTTCACAGAAGATAAAAAAGTTCAAGTTCTCTTCTGAATTTTACCAAAGAACACAATTCAATTCTAATTTCTCCAGAGAAAATAAAAATCTTCCACTTCAGTTCTTTATTTCACAAAGACATAAAGAAATTTAAAGTTCAATTCTAAATTTTTCGGTGGAAGATAGAAAAAGTAATACCATACTTGTGAATATTTTCCTGGAAGATAAAAAGTTCTAGTTCAATTTAAAATTTTCTCAACGAAGTGAAGAAAAGTTCAAGTTCTCTTCTGAATTTTACCAAAGAACGCACTTCAATTCTAATTTCTCCAGAGAAAATAAAAATCTTCCACTTCAGTTTTAAGTTCCCCAAAGACATAAAGAAATTTAAAGTTCTATTCTAAATTTTTCCGTAGTAAATAGAAAAAGCTATACCATAGTTGTGAATATTTTCCCGGAAGATAAAAAGTTCTAGTTCAATTTTTGATTTTCTCAACGAGGTGAAGAAAAGTTCAAGTTCTATTCTGAATTTTCTCAATGAAAAAGAAATTAGTTATTGGTCATTTCTATTTTTCCAAATAATATAAAAATTTTCCACTTTAGTTCAGATCTGTCTCGAAGAGATGAAAAATTTAAAAATACTGTTCCAAATTTTTCACAGAAGATAAAAAAGTTCAAGTTCTCTTCTGAATTTTACCAAAGAACACAATTCAATTCTAATTTCTCCAGAGAAAATAAAAAGCTTCCACTTCAGTTTTACGTTCACCAAGACATAAAAAATTTAGAGTTCAGTTCTAAATTTTTCCATAGAAGATAGGAAAAGTTATACTATAATTGTGATTATTTTCTATGATGATAAAAAGTTTCACTTTAATTCTAAATTTTCTTAAATTCAGTTCCGACTTTTCTCAAAGAGATGAAAAAATTTAAATTTCTGTTCCAAATATTTTCCCGGAAGAAGAAAAGTTCAACTTCGATTCTGAATTTTCTCAATGAAAATGAAATAAGTTATTGATCAATTCTATTTTCCCAAAATAATATAAAAATTTTCCACTACAATTCAGATTTTTCTCAAAGAGATGACAAAATTTAAAATATTGTTCCAAATTTTTCATAGAAGATAGAAAAGTTCAAGTTCTCTTCTGAATTTTACCAAAAGAACATAATTCAATTCTAATTTCTCCAGAGAAAACAAAAATCTTCCACTTCAGTTCTCTATTTCACAAAGACATAAAGAAATTTAAAGTTCAATTCTAAATTTTTCGGTGGAAGATAGAAAAAGTAATACCATACTTGTGAATATTTTCATGGAAGATAAAAAGTTCTAGTTCAATTTTAAATTTTCTCAACGAAGTGAAGAAAAGTTCAAGTTCTCTTCTGAATTTTCTCTATGAAAAAGAAATAAGTTATTGATCATTTCTATTTTTCCAAATAATATAAAAATTTTCCACTTCAGTTCAGATCTGTCTCAAAGAGATGAAAAAATTTTTAAAACTGTTCCAAATTTTTCATAGAAGATAGAAAAGTTCAAGTTCTCTTCTGAATTTTACCAAAGAACAAACTTCAATTCTAATTTCTCCAGAGAAAATAAAAATCTTAAACTTCAGTTATAAGTTCCCCAAAGACATAAAGAAATTTAAAGTTCTATTCTAAATTTTTCCGTAGTAGATAGAAAAAGCTATACCATAGTTCTGAATATTTTCCCTGAAGATAAAAAGTTCTAGTTCAATTTTTAATTTTCTCAACGAAGTGAAGAAAAGTTCAAGTTCTCTTCTGAATTTTCTCTATGGAAAAGAAATAAGTTATTGATCATTTCTATTTTTCCAAATAATATAAAAATTTTCCACTTCAGTTCAGATCTGTCTCAAAGGGATGAAAAAATTTTAAAACTGTTCCAAATTTTTCATAGAAGATAGAAAAGTTCAAGTTCTCTTCTGAATTTTACCAAAGAACAAACTTCAATTCTAATTCCTCCAGAGAAAATAAAAATCTTCCACTTCAGTTCTTTATTTCACAAAGTCATAAAGAAATTTAAAGTTCTATTCTAAATTTTTCGGTGGAAGATAGAGAAAGTAATATCATAGTTGTGAATATGTTCCCGGAAGATAAAAAGTTCTACTTCAATTTTAAATTTTCTCAACGAAGTGAAGAAAAGTTCAACTTCTCTTCTGAATTTTCTCTATGGAAAAGAAATAAGTTATTGATTAAGTCTATTTTTCTAGGGAAAATAAAAATTTTCCACTTCAGTTCTTTATTTCAAAAAGAAATAAATAAATTTAAAGTTCTATTCTAAATTTTTAGATGGAAGATAGAAAAAGTAATACTATGATTGTGATTATTTTCCATGAAGATCAAAAGTTTCACTTTATTTCTAATTTTTCTTAAATTCAGTTCCGATTTTTCTCAAAGAGATGAAAAATTTAAAGTTCTGTTCCAAATTTTTCATAGAAGATAGAAAAAGTTATACATTGATTGTGAATATTAGACATGAAGATAAGGAGCTCCACTTTAATTCTGAGTTTTCTCGAAGAAGTGCAAAATGTTCAAGTTCTCTTCTGAATTTTCTTAAAGAAGAGAAAAAAGTTAGCTCAATTCTGAATTTTACCAATGAAAATGAAAAACCTTCCACTTCAGTTCTTAATTTCTCAAAGACATAAAAATTTAAAGTTCTGTTCCAAATTTTTCATAGAAGATAGAAAAAGTTATACATTGATTGTGAATATTAGACATGAAGATAAGGAGCTCCACTTTAATTCTGAGTTTTCTCGAAGAAGTGCAAAATGTTCAAGTTCTCTTCCGAATTTTCTTAAAGAAGAGAAAAAAGTTAGCTCAATTCTGAATTTTACCAATGAAAATGAAAAAAGCTTCCACTTCAGTTCTTAATTTCTCAAAGACATAAAAAAATTTAAATTTTAGTTCTAAATTTTTCCGTAGAAGATAGGAAAAGTTATACTATGATTGTGATTATTTTCCAGTGAAGATGAAAAGTTTCACTTTAATTCTAATTTTCTTAAGTTCACTACCGATTTTTTTCAAAGAGATGAAAAATTTAAAGTTCTGTTCCAAATTTTTCATAGAAGATAGAAAAAGTTATACATTGATTGTGAATATTCACTATGAAGATAAAAAGTTCCAATTTAATTCTAAATTTTTCTCAATGAAGTGCAAAATGTTCAAGTTCTCTTCTAATTTTTCCAAGAAAATAAATAGGTTCCACGTCAGTTCTGTTTTTTTTCTCAAAGAGATGAAAAATTTAAAGTTCTGTTCTAATTTTAAATTAAATTTTAGCTCCTTTGTCTTATGGATTTACCCCTCAAATTTTTAAATTAGAAAATGAGTGACTCGTTCTATTATTAAAGAAAATCGTTCAAACTCGTTCATCTAACCTCCAAAACAATAGGTTAGATTAGATTAGGTATAAATAAATAGAAACATTTCAACATGTTTAAGTTAGGTTAGGTTAGGTTAACTTATCATGAGCGCTCATGATAAGTTAACCTAACCTTTTCCGGCGAGTATGGTTAGGTTAGGTTAGGCTAGATTAAGTTAGGTTAGATTAGGTTAGGTTAAGTTAGGTTAGGTTAGCCTACGTACGCTTCACCTAGGTTAGGTTAGGTGAGAGACAGGCAAAAAGTTAGGTGTATGGTTAGGTTAGGTTAGGCTAGATTAAGTTAGGTTAGGTTAAGTTAGGTTAGGCTAGGTTAGCCTACGTTAGATTGTTACCAATCTATTTCCCTCCCAAGCCCGTTTTCACTACCCTTCTTCCAAAGATATTTGATCAAAATTAGCCATTTTGTTCATAATGGTCAAAACGTCATAAAGTTTCACCGTAATGTCTTCATCCTTTTTTTTGTTAACCCAGGATATAGCCCTCCCCCCCTTCTGAATCATAAATACTACATGGAAACAATCGATAAGTTGCATAATTTTTCATTCTTGCCCCAGGGTCTGTTGGGGGCGAGGCATAACTGATATATGAATTTTAGTTGTCTGGTATTTAGCCCCCTTCCCCTCAATTACTTTCCGACATCCCTTCCAACTCCTATTTCAACATATTTAATTCTCCCTTAAATTTAAAAAAATCCTTTAAACATAGGTTACTCTACATTATTAAGTTTGAGGTCTAATTTTACAACATATTTCATGCCTGCATTGTTCATGCACGTCCGTGCTGTTTAAGAAACGCATGTTGCAGCGTCATAACTACACGGTTTTACGTAAACAACCTTACAATGAGCTAACAAGACATAGCAAGGACGAGTGGAGACCTCTATACCCACTCGTTTTCTAATGTCTTCCCTTTTTCTTGGCTTAGACGTTCTCAGGGGGTTCCGGGTTTAACCTCTGCATTTCAGCTGTTTCCCCGTGTTCCTCTCTTGCTTTACGCCTTCTTAGTCTCAGGATTTTTCCATAATTAAAAGTCGGTAAGGTTCTCATGGTCAGGGAAATCGCGAATACGAAACATACGGTCAATATTATGTTCCACCAAAAATTGGTTGAGAATAATCCGTATCTATCATCCGCATACGTTAATCTCTGGTCTTCATTCGTAAACAGGGGGATCTGGGAGTCTAATGCTTCTCTTATTTTTGTAAGTTTTAGTGTCCCTTTATTCTTTTCTATTTTGGACCATATCGAGGTTTTCATTTCATCGTTTTCTATATTGGGAACAGTGTACGACAGGTTAATTGCTTTGAAATTGATTATTTTGGGACTTATTGTCTTTGTGCTCGTGTTAATTAACGGCGTTCGAACAGTTGACTCTTTAGTTACAAGTCGACACCCTTGTTTTATGGTTATCGTACCCACATTTTGTAACAGTAATTCTGTTTTGTAACTTGGGTCTATTCTTTTTGTATTATTATAACAAGACAAAGTTCCAACAGTTTCTCTTGGAACAGAAAATAACCAAAGATCATTTCTAAGGTGTATGAATATTTCTCGCTTAGTACTTCCTATCACGGCTTCTTTCAGTTAGACTGGATGCATCGTACTTGAATGGTATGGGTAGACTTTTTATATTAAAGGAAGTTATTCGAATTAATTATATGCAACTTTTTAATTAGAATTTGTTTTCGGGAACTGATATATGTTGAACAGACGGTATCAGACGGTTTTGATTCATGCGAAGCCATGATGTATGTTGAACAAAATTTTTCTACAGGATTTTTATAGTTGTATGATTTTTTACTCGTTAATTAAAAGTTTTCAAATTATTATTCCTTTATGACGCCTATCCATTAAAATCTTTTTTTTGTATTTTTATGGGTATTTTAATCTGTCCGGTTTCTTAACCGTTCTACCTGACTGTGTCGTTACTTTTTCTTCTGTTTCTTGCGGTTTTTTCTTTTTAGTTTTTGCTAGCGAAATGAGATCAAATTTTTTGTATTGTTTTTTCAAAGATTCTTGCCCTTTTAATACTGTTTCTTTTGCGTGCGCAGCTGCTGAAGTCGGTTTTGATTTCCCTATTTCTTTAACTACTATATGGTCTGATTCGCCGTCAGACTCTTCGGAACTGGTTTCCGATGATTCCGCATTAGAACTTTTAGAGGTTGCACCTCACGTTTTTGAGGTATCACCTCCCCTTTCTTCGTAAATTTCTACTCCTCTGGAAGTAGAAGGTTTATTCCCTAAGTCCTCGCCTTGAGTTTTCAACTCGGGAGATTTGAAAGATTCTTGAGAGCTTGGAGAGGAATCAAGAGTTTTTGCGGGGTTCCTCCACTGTTTAAATGCCATGTCTTCAGGGGGATGGGGCATTCTTTGCACTAGTGTTTCCCTCCATGAAGTCCATTGATTAGGTTTGACCTTGGACACAGTTATATCATGATATTGTCCTTGCTGGTCATCCTTGGGAGTTTTATTCTTAGACAATGTACTTTGACTCATTTTTATGGGAAAATTTATTAAATCCATAGCTTCTCGCAGATTTGTTTTAGTTGAATCTTTGGGAGGAGTTTTCTTTACAGTAATACCGGGGGTTTCTACAGCTCTGTTTAATTCCTCCTGTAAAGGCAGGGGCCTTTCTATTGGTGTTGCAGGGGAAACCATATCGTCTGTAAATCTTTTGGGGGGACAAGGGGTCGAAATTCTATCGGGGAAAAATTGGGTTTTTGGAGATATTGTATAATCCAATTCTCCCGCGCTCTCTGATGATGAACTTTTTGAATCTTTTGGCGTTTTTACTCTCTCTGGTAGTAGAGATTTTCCTTCAGGAATAACTAAATTTTTCATAGCTAAAAATTCTTCAAAATTTTTCTCATCGCTATCATCCTCGAAATAGTCTTGCTTGAAATTAAAGGGTTTTAGCTCTGCCAATCTTGATCTAGGGGGCTCATTTTCTGCATCTGACGAATCTGTTGAGGAGGGATGTGATACCCACTCTCTGGATATTTGGCTCTTTTTATTCGGCTAACATGCGCCTTGTAAGTTCTTCCACTACCAGTGTTTTCCATTTTAAAAGTATAATCGTTATCGTACTTTTTGATTATTCTGTACGGTCCAGAATATTTGTTGGAAAGTTTTTTGCCTTCCGTTTTTGCTTCGTTCTTTAGGTAGACGCAGTCTCCTACTTTGAAATCTATACTCCCCTTGACTTTGGGTTGGTTTCTTAGCTCTTGGTTTATTTTACATTTTTCCAACTCTTGTCTAACTATTTTATAAGTTTTCCTCATCCTATTTATGAATTCTTGTTTGTAATCCTCCGAGTTATTATAATACTGCCGAGATTCAATAATCTCATCATACGGGACTCTAAAATCACGACCAAAAAGTAAATAAAATGGATTGTCTTTAGTTGTTTCTGAATGAGCAGTATTGATTACGTTAGTTAAATAAGGTAAAAATTGATCCCAATCGTTCCTTTTGTCTTTTGTATAAATGCTTAATACATTCGAAAATATTTTATGCCTATTTTCTATTTTACAATTAGCTTGTGGGTGATACGGGGATGTCACCAATTTGTCTATATTAAGAAAACTCATTAAGTCTTTTGTTACTTTTGAAACAAAATTGCTTCCGTTGTCACTTAAAAATTTATTTGGAACGCCAAATTGTAAAAATAATTTCGCTAACGCCTTACTGGTGGCGTAAGCACCTTGATTTTTCAATGCTTTTGCAAAAGTAAATCCTGAAAAGTGATCTATAACTGAAAGAATACAAGTATGGCCTCTGTTGGAAACAGGCAAGCCTCCGCTGGTTCCGTATAAGTCAAATGAGACAATATCGAAGAGGTACTTTGCTACCGGGACCCTCCCCATTGGAGGATTAGGATAAGCTTGGGGGATTTTTCTTAAGTTACACGCTTCGCATGTACTTACAAATTCTTTAAGTTTTGTTATTTCCGACGGCACGTAAAAAATATTGTTTTAATTTATGGAAAGTTTTCGTTACTCTTAAGTGTCCACCTGTATCTGAATGAAAATACTTGAAGGCAGGTATTATTAAGTTTTGTGGTAATACAGATATTATTGAGGTTTGGTTTCTATTGTCTCAGCAGTCACGATTCTACATAGTATTTCTTCATCAAGATATAGTAAAAATTATCTATCTCTTTTCTAAGAGTTTTGAATTTATCCGGTAACGCATCGTCATTCACAAAATAATTGATAAGTGCTGAACACATTTCGTCCTTTTTTTGCTTTCTTTTTATATTTTCTAAAGACAGGGTACAATAGTTAATCTTATTTTCCTTTACTGTGTCTTTGACTTTGTTTTTCTTACATTTATGTTTACTCTTAGCATTGATAGTGTTAACTTCATTTTTCTCAGCTTCCGACGGAATATTTTCTGGGTATCTACTCAAAAAGTCACAAACTGCGTTTGGTTTACCTTTTAAATGTTCAAATTCGTAATCTAGGTCTTAGATTTTCATAATCCATCTGGCTAGAATTCCCGTGGGGTTTTCAAATGTGCGCAGGTACTGCAAGCTTTTATGGTCTGATCGTAGTATAAATTTCCTACCAATTAAATAGTGTCTAAATTTGTCTAAGTGGTGGATTATAGATAATAATTCTAAGTTTGTGGCGGAATAACTACTTTCGCCCTTTGATAAGGTTCTACTCGAATAGCATATAACTTTTTCCTTTTTTTGATAAGAAAGTTCTTGTAAAGGATCAGGGTTTCCTATGGGAATTATTTGCGAAAGAATAGCCCCAATGCCTTTTTAACTGGCATCGGTTGTGACCACAAATTGTCCGTTTTCGAAATCAGGAAGTGATAATATTGGTTCAGAAGTGAGTGTCTTTTTGAGACGGTCTAGGGAAGTTTGAGCTTTCTGGGACCAGGTAACATTTTGGGAGTTCCCTTTAGTTAATTTCGTGAGGGGTTTTCGCAATTTGGGCGTAATTGCGCACGAGTTTTCTAAAGTAGCCAGTAAGACCTAAAATTCTTCTTAATTCTTTAAATAGTTCTAGGGGGTTTGAGGTTTTCAACACATTTTATTTTATCAGGGTCTGGGGATATCTCTCCTTGTGTCACTACTACTCCTAAAAATTTTATTTTAGGTTGAAATAAATTTACTTTCTCAGGCCGGCATTTTAAATTGCCCTGTCTGAACTTCTCGAACACCTTAGCTAATGTTGCTAAGTGTTGTTCAGCGTTTTCTCCCACGCATATGACATCATCAACAAAATGAATGATATTCTTTAATCCTCTTAACAGGTTTAATAGGGGTCTACATAGTGCGCTTGAACTTGTTTTGAGTCCAAAAGGTACTCTTAAGTATTCATATGATCCACATTCAGCTGTTGAAAATCCAGTTTTATGGACATCTTTTTCGGCTATTTTCACTTGGTGGTAGCCTTGGGTGAGGTCCAAAGAAGTAAAAATTTTGTTTTTGCTTGAAATTGAGCCAAGAATTTCATCTATTCTTGGTAGAGGAAATTTATCACTAACTACTTGTTTGTCAAGGGCTCTATAGTCTACTACAAGTCTAAGATCACCATTCTTTTTTGGTACCAAGATCACTGGTGCAGAATACGGGCATATACTGGGGCGTATAATTTCATTTTTTTCTAATTCATGTATTTTATTTTTTAACCACTCTTTGTGCTTATACGACACATGATATGGCTGTTTCGCTACAGGATTACCAGTCGTTAAAATTGAATGTTCATAAAATGGTATCAGTCCGATGTCATCTTCAGATGCGGAAAATACATCTTTAAAATTCCATAATAATTCGCATAATTTTTTCTTAAGTTCCAAGTCCGTAATATGATCCATATTAGATTTGTTTAAAAATTGCGATTTAGTTAGAGGATATTTGTTATTTGAGGTTTTAATGCCGTTAACTAGGTTTCTTTTAGAATTTTCCCATCTATTTAAATCATCCTCCGATAAAACTTGGATTTGAACTAAACACGTCCCCTTTTTTATTGTAATTGTATCATTTTCGTGGTTATTAGTTACCCAAATAAAACCTTCTCCTTTGTCGTAAGATATAATCTGTTCCTCACATAGCAGATTTTCAGGAATTTCATTTGATGGGGTCGCAAACCATATTTCAGATTTGCTATCCACTGGTTCCATCATCTGTGATATTTGAATTCTTTGCATCGTTTTGGGAGGGGCTTTTGTTTTCCTTATCGCGAATCCGTAATATTTTTCTTTATTTTCATTGTCTATTAAGTTTAGACTGGCGCTATCCGTCAATAGCACTGGCTGTGTCTGAACTGCAATGGGGTCACTACTTTTTTCCATAATTCAACTATTTTCTTGATTTCGTTTGACCTGTTTTGCCGCATATCTCCTATTTTTATTTTTGCGGATTCAATACACTTATTATTTAAATTTACTTCATCTCTGCAATGTCTCTCAGAATAATTGGACAAGTTTCTGATTATTCCTTTTCCTCCTTGCGAGACATGAGGTTCAAAAGATTGCGACATTATACCGCCAGAAATTTTATTTATTGTTACGTTGTCTTCGTAACCTCTGTTACAATTTCTTAAGGTAGAAATTCCTTCCCCTACCTTAGCCGGGTAGACAAGCCTTTCTTTCGCTACGTCTAATAATACTCTATTAGACCTTAAAAAATTTGCGCCTATAATTGCTTCATACGGAAAGTTATAGCATATTATAAAATTTGTCGGAAAGATTCTATTGTCTCTTTTTACGTTTAGGTGAATTGAACCTCTTGCATCCAATTTATGCCCTGTCACGCTAATTAGATTGGGATTATTACAATTTCTTTGTTGTCTAATATGGTGAGGCAACATATCAAATACGCATGAATTTATAATGTTCGCAGTAGCACCAGAGTCAATTAAGGCTTTAAAGTAAATATTTGCCACACAAAAGTCATTAAATATAGGCAACTTATTATTACTATCACTACAAGACGGTACTACTATTGTTTTGGACCTATAAAATATTCTGGGCACCCTCTGGGTCCAATTTATATTTCTGAGGGGCCTGAAACGTTTCCCTGTGGATTTGTTTCATACGTCGGTGTCTGTAGTAGAGATTCAGACACGTGAAATTCCGTAGGCATATCTAATTGATTTACATTTGTTTGTCGATTTGTCTATTGGGGGGAGGGTTATGCAAATTTGGTTGGTACGCGTTGTAAGGTACTGATTGGCGCAATCTTCCCTGGCTATAACCTAGTGCACCACCGGCGCTAAAATTTGTTCTTCCGAACAAATGGTTGCCATAATTTTGCCTACTGCCGACAGCAATTCTTGGTGTGCTATTGGGGACATAACGGCACTCCCTCGCGATGTGTCCAGGTCGATTACAAATATAGCATCTTATTATTGTATGGTTATTTTCATAATTAGATTGTTGGACAGGCTGAAAACGCACTGTTTTCTGCCTAGCGGGTTCTTGCGTTTTATTTCTTTGTGGCACTGGGGAGTTATCCCTTGAAAAGAAATTGGGAGACGCCTGATCGCCCTTGAAGATTAGGCTCGCGTTTGAATCACCTAGGCTATTTATTTTTGCTTTACTGTGATTTGCGACCATCGTATCAGCTTCGATCAATCGATCTACCTCCTGAACTGCAAGATCCAACGTCTGAATATTTTTGGATATTATTATTCTATATAGTTTTGGGGGTAGCCCTTGCAAAAAGGTATTTAGTATGACTTTTTCATACAGTTGTCCTGAACCTCTTCCGTATTTTGCCTCTACTGAAATGCGTATACTATCAAGATATTTTTTTATATTTTGTGAATAGTCAAAGCACACCATTCCGTGTTTTAATTTATTTATGGAACTGGTTTCGATAAATCTATCTTTAAATGCCGTTAACAATTTGTCCACCGTATTTATTGGCAAGCTGGCGTCGTCACCTATGGTATGTTCAATCTGCTTTAGAAACGTTAAGGCCTGGCCTTTTAATCGTAATAGAAGCATGTCGACTAACGTTTCTAGCTCTGTTTTTGTTAGTTATACAAACTGGGCCAATTTGATATTAAATTCGTCGATATTTGACTGTCCGTTGTACTGCGGGATAGACTTTGCTATTTCTATATTTTTCGCGACCAACTTTTGCGCCATTAATAAATCGCTTAGGTCCTCTGACATTTTTTTTGCGTTTGAATTAACTCAAAATAAATTTATTATTTCACTTAACCTATTTGGGGGAGGCTATTATCTCCTATGAGATATTCTAAAGGGTTTCCCTGTAATAGCTTAGCGGCAATAGGTCTAATCACTTTTCTTATATGTCTGTATCTTTCCAATGATTAAATTTAGATTACAAGGTTTATAGCCTAACTAGTTCGCAAGTTTTCCTCCAATTTCCGACTGCGCCAAATGTGGCGATAAAAGAAAGGACTGAGACAATTCGGTAATGAAGATTGATCGCGTCATATGGCGCAGTCGGAAATTGGAGGAAAACTTGCGAACTAATTAGGCTATAAACTAAATATGAAATAATACAATGTCAATCAAAATTATGTAGAATAAATAGTTAATAAATTGCGAACATTTCAAAAGCCCAAAGGCAAGCAAGTCCTAATGACGGGACGTCATTAATTAATGGGAAGGGTAATATGTACCGTGAGTAAAATGCGATATATTTAAATTATCGCATTTTACTCACGGTACATCTCCCAAAACTTGTGGAAAGTGTAACTTCTGTCGAGGCACAGTTAGCACAAGCGAATGTTCAGCTAAAATCGAACGCAGAAGCTAACGAGAAACTGAAAAGTGAATTGATACTGGTTCGCCAAAATTTACAGTCAGCCACGCTTAGAACTGACCGTTTAGAGGATGAGTTGCGGCGCAGCAATGTTATAATCTACAACTTTGAGGCGGTGGATCCGAGAAGGTATACCCTTAGTGAAGAGATTATGAAGGTTTTGAACGACGTAATTCCCAATTTGCGCCTCACCCGCAGTGATGTAAGAGACTCTTTCCGATTGAAGGCGGGTCCTATTGTGCTAAAGCTGAATTCGATGGATGTAAGAAATATGATTTTAAGGGGAAATCCACGTCTACGAGAATATGGACTTTCTGCTGCACCCGATTATAGCCTCGCCCAGCGTGAAGCTAGAAAGCACCTCAGAGTAGAAATGAATAAAGCTCTCTCTGAAGGTCATTCTGCCTATCTCAGGGGTGTCAAACTCTATGTGAACGATGTTATGTTTAAATATGATGAGCTATCGAATAAGGTTATAAAGGAGACTCCGCGCACCACGCAAAAAGTACAAAAGGCAAGCGAAGTTGTTATTCGAGGAAATGCGGAAGACAATTCGGGTAGCGATGCAACAATGTCTGATAGCGATGCGGAAACAGTAGTTGAATTTGATGTGAATAACCCCGCACCTACTGGCAGTAAAACCTACCATAAAGACACTATTTTAGCGAGATCTCCATTAAAGGGTAATGATAAGAAGACGCGAAAATTTTCGGAAGTTATTAGTCCTGAAGAACAGTCAAGGGGAAAGAGTAGGAATGTTTCCAGGCGAGTGTCGCCCACAGGTAGTTGGCCTAATAGAGTTGGTCGGTATGTGTCGAGGGCCCCCGTGGAGGTACCCCCTATAGTAACAGATATCGTGACTATTCCGCATTACTCCGGAAGATTCAGATTTTGATGCAGCTAGTACCGAAGAGCGACAGGTACGCAGGGACTAGGAAAAACCCGGCCATATACATCGAATAAGTTTAGTAACCTGGAACGTACAAGGTGTGAAAAATAAAGTGAAACAGATTAGTGAAGATTTAAAGTCAATCGATATTATAGGGTTAGTTGAAACATGGCATAGCGCAAGTGACCCTCCGATATTCGACGGTTTTAGTGTTGAGCAGGTTGCGCGAAAGCCAGCTGGAAACATGCGCTGCTATGGAGGGATAACCGTGTTACTAAGTAAAGCTCGTTTCCGGAGTTATCATAGAATCGCTAGTAATTCAGAGAACATTCTTTGGGTACGATTGGAGTTAGTGAGAAACAAATGGATGACTTTAGGATCTGTGTATATAGCGCCTCAGAATAGTTCCTATAATAGAGAGGAAACATGGGATGTGTTAGCTGAAGAGCTAAGTAGACTAAGAAGGATTTTACAGAGGATGTTTTTGTTGTTATGGGCGATTTTAACGCGTATATGGGTGCTATATTAGAAATGGAGAGTGTCTCGTTCCGAGAAGTGCCAGACTTGGTTCCATCTGAGTATGGAATGCCTAGAAGTAGCAGAGATACGGATAGGAGGGTGAATTGTTGGGGGAGAAGGCTCTTGGAGCTCTGCTCGGAGAATGGTCTAATAATTGGGAATGGGAGATTTGGAACTGATGGGGGAGTAGGGGAGTTTACCTGTATGTCGGGAGCTCGTCCGAGTCTGATAGATTATGTGTTGGTTGACAGTGGGCTTGCAGCTCAATCAGTTGACGTTGAGGTACTTCAGTCAGTTGGTTCAGACCACTGGCCAGTTAAGTTAGAGTTGGGCATAGAGGTTGAAGGTAAGAGGAGCGGTATTGTAAAGAGGTATGAGACAGTCGGTCAAGAGAAGGTTAGAGTTCGAAAGGCGTTAAAAAGAACTTGGAATAATAAAAAAATTGATAATATGAATGAGATAATAGCGAGACCGGAAGTAATGGATAGATTAGAGGAGATTAGAAATCTAGATTGCGGTGCTGAGGAAGTCCTTGCCGAGTTATGTGAGTTTGTGCACCAGTGGTCTAGTAAAGCGGTAGAAAGGAAAGTTAAATCAGGAGATAAAGGATATTATGATGAGGAATGTAGAAGGTTAAAGCAGGAGGTAGAAACAGAATTAGAAATTGTTAGGCAGTGCCAGGATGAAGAACTGCGGTTAGAAGCGTTGAATTTTTATAGAGTTAAGAATAGGGAATATAAGAAATTGCTGAAGAGGAAAAGTCGGGAATGGGATAGTTTAGAAAGGAAAAAGATGATGGAGGATTCTACACTAGGGAATGTTAAAGAATTTTGGAGTAGAATGAGAAAGGAAAGAGCTAATATTTCAGGTCGAACTCCTTCACCGGAGTCGTGGCCTGGTTATTTTGAGAATTTAGAAGGAGATTGTGAAGGGCTAGATGAGGATAGACAGTCGTCATGTTCAGGTGAAAGTATTTTCCCGCTGCAGGAGAATGATTATGAATTAGTAGGGGAAGTAACAAGAGAGGAGGTTAGAGAAGTAGTTAGTAAGATGAAAGGAGGTTCAGCACCAGGTTTGGATGGGATACCAGCCTGGGTGGTTAAGAAATTTTTGTCGGTGTTTTTGTCGATATTAGTTATAGCATTTAATAGTATTGTATCTACAGGTAAGTGGCCAGAATTATGGAAGACTTCAGTTGTTATACCGCTTTTTAAGAAGGGGGACCCTAGCTCGAATGATAACTATAGGCCCATAGCTCTAGCACCAGTTTTTAGTAAAGTGTTAGAGAAAATTTTAGATAGGAGGCTAGATAGGTGGTTAGATAAAAGTAAGATTATAAATGAAGAGCAAGGAGGATTTAGGAAAGGCTATAGTACAGCAGATAGGGCATTTGTGCTTAGAGCTTTAGTCGATAAGTATGGAACAGGGAATAGCCGTCTATATGCAGCTTTTTTAGACCTAAGAAAAGCTTTTTATAATGTTGAGAGGGTGCTTTTGGTAGATATTCTTAGAAGTATAGGATTACCTAGTATTTTTGTGAGGTTAGTTACTAGCATGTATTGCGGAACTAAGGCGGTAGTAAAGGTAATAGATCAGGGTTTTTCCAGAGTATATAGAAACCGTAAAGGGGTAAAACAAGGTAGTGCTCTTTCCCCCCGTTTGTTTTCTATATTTATAAATGATTTAGTTCAGTTTTTGGAAAGAAGGTGGGCTCCGACAGTGGGTCTTGGCTCAAAATTATTTTCAGTTTTGCTTTTCGCTGATGATAGCATACTTGTAGCTAAGTCTGCCCAGGAATTACAGACTTTGTTAGATCTTGTTGCAGATTACTTAGATCTGAAGAAGCTCCAACTTAATGTTAAGAAGACAGAAATAGTTATTTTTGGTAAAAGAAATGATAAAGAAAGTAATGGTAAGTTTATGTTTAAAGGAGATGAAATAAAGATAGTTGAAAATTCAAAATATTTAGGTTTTGTATTTCAAAATAATGGTAGTTGGTGTGTCCACATTAAAAAGTCAGTAAAAAGGGGGAAAGCGGCTATATCGACAGTTTTTAGGAATGGTACAGTTATGGGTATTAAAAGTCTAGCAATGCATAAGAGAATATTTTTAACGAAGATTATGCCAGTTATTTATTATGATGGGGAATTATGGGGGATGTAAGTGGCAGAACAGCTGGAGACCCTACAGATAAGTTACTTTAAAAGGCTTTTCGGCCTCCATAGAACTACGCATACCTAGTTTTTGAAAGGGGAGCTAGGGCTTTTTTCGCTCCGTAAACATAGGCTAGTTCAGGTAGTTAGATTTTGGATGAAGTTAGTGCAGGTACCACGAGGGAAACTTATTAGAGAGGCTTATGAAGAGCTATTTGCTTCAGGGCGTAAGAGGTCGTGGCCGTTTAGCGTTAAATCCTTATTAGACAGATTAGGATTGTCATATATATGGAATGATGGTAGAGGCCTCGCCAATAGTCAGATTGATATATTAGGAATAGTTACACAAAGATTAGAAGATCAGGAGATACAGACATGGGGGAATGAAATTGAGAGATCCGAGACATTAAGTGTTTATAAGGAAGTGAAAAGGGTGTTTGGTCCGGAGATTTACTTTAAATTTAATTTGCCAAGTAAGTATTTGTCATATTGGTTGCAGCTGCGGGCCAGCTGTTTGCCTTTAAGATAGAGGAGTAAAGCATTTGAGATAGGTAAGGGGTTCCCGGCGTCTAGGTACACGTGTCCCATGTATTCAATTCTTTATGCCGGAAGGCTAAATTCCTTTATTATTTCAAAAAATTCTCGGATTGTGGGAAAGATATTCGAAAAACTTGGCAAGTGATCAATTCCGTCCTCAAACGTTCTTCTCCGGCTCCTTCTATCCCTCCAAGTCTTTTAGTTGGTGATGTGGTTGTTGAGGGTATTCCATCTGTTCAAGAAGCATTTACATCATACTTTGCCAATATTGGGAAAACCACTGCTTCTTCAGTCAGGTCTTCACAGTCACAACCAGATTACAAATCTTATCTTGGTCCGCCTTGTCTCAAATCGATGGTGTTATATCCGGCTTCTGATGTTGAAGTAGCCAGGATTGTAAATAGCTTGAAGGGTTCTTCGTCGTCTGGCCCTGACTGTATTCCAACTAAGGTAGTTAAGTTCATTCTTCCTTCAATTATTTCTCCATTGACAAAGCTTATAAATCTTTCTTTTGAAAATGGGATTTTCCCCAGTTCTCTTAAGCGAGCTAGAGTAATTGTTTTATGTAAAGGTGGACCAAGAAGTGACCCAGCCAATTATCGCCCTATATCTTTGCTGTCTGTTTTTAACAAAATTTTTGAAAAGACCATGCTTTCCCGTCTACTTGCTTTTCTAGAGGCTAAAAGATTTTTTCATGATTTTCAGTTTGGCTTCCGAGCTAAACATTCTACGGAGCATGCGTGTGTAGCTCTTTTAAATTTTCTCCACACCGCGCTTGACTCTGGTTTGATTCCTGCAGCTATATTCCTAGATGTTCGTAAGGCTTTTGACTCTTTAACTCATGAGATTCTGCTGTATAAGCTATCACGCAATGGTGTAAGAGGACAGGCTCATGCTTGGTTTGATTCCTATTTGTCAGGTAGAACTATCTCCGTAGATTCCCTTTCCCACTTTTCGTCTGAAGTTGAGTTTGGTGTTCCTCAAGGTTCTGTTCTTGGACTGTTTTTGTTTTTGATTTATGTTATTGACCTTATAGTTGCGGTTATGAATCAAAAACGTACAGTTTGCTGTCGCCTATGTCATCCTGAATCTTTCAATGCAAAAAAATCCATCGTTTTCGCAGGATGTGGACACTCGTTGCTTTCGCTGATGACATTACTATTGGTACTGTAGTGGGAACTGAGTCTGAGATGCTTCCCAAATTAGTTGACCTTTTTGAGAGAGTCGTTCTTTGGTTTGATGCAAATTGCCTTGCCCTAAATGTTGCTAAGTCAAGTTTTTTTAATTTTTTCCCGTATTTCTCTGGCGTGCCTTGACTTATCTAAAATCCAGCTTTCAAGGGGCTCTCTCAGTAGACCTAAGGAACGATATGTCCGATTTCTTGGTATTCTTCTCGATGAAAACCCTTTCATTCAAGCATCATATTGGTCTAATTAATATGAAGATCTCAAGGAGTCTTGAAATTTTGAGGAAGCTAAAACACATTTTTCCTGGATCAGTTTTTAAAATTCTGTTCCATTGCTTAGTTCAGTCCTACGTCTCTTATTGCCCTACAATATGGATGGCAACTTTCTCTTCTTTTTTGAAACCACTTTCTAAGTTATATGATAAAGCAAGAAGGCTTATACAGGAAACAAATTGTTCTACAACTAACCCAACTATTCTATTACTTAATTTGCAGTCTCTCTACACTCTTTCTTGCGCGTCTTTCACTTTTCATCAAATTCATGTTGATGTTCCCACAGCCCTTCAAACTACTCCTTCTTTCGTCACTGATAGGTCTTCGCATCATCTTCGCAATGCAAGGAATATTCGCAATGCAAGGAATATTCTATTTATTCCATCGGTGAGGTCTGACTTTAATCCATTAACTGCTTGTTATATCGTTTGGAATAGCCTACCTGAGTCAGCTAAAGAATGTCACTCGTTTGGTACTTTCAAAAGAATCTTAAGAAATTTTTTAATGTCTTGATTTTTCATGTTTAAATATATTTTTGTTAATTTTTATTATTATTATTTGGGGGGGGGGGGGGGGTGACACTAGCCTGGGTTGGAAACATTTGTCATGAGGGGTTTTGAGTTTGTATAATATTTTTTTTTGTGGTTTGGTTTCAAATATATATTTGGAATTTGGTTTATTTTATTGGATTGTCCTACGTCCTTTTTTTTTGGGGGGGGGGGGTCTCATAAAATCGCTTTTTGTTTGGGTCTTTAATTATTGTTTTTTTTTCTCTTTTTGTTTTGTTTTGTGTGTGTGTGTGTGTTGAGTCTTTGAAAGGTTGAAATGCAATGCATTATATTGAAAATACTTGTATTTGTTTCATTTTTGTTTCTCCCCTGTTTTTTTGCTGGTCATAGAGCCTTACGGGGGAGTTTATATTGAAGTGTGTTTTGTTAAATTGAATAAATTGATTGATTGATTGATTGATTGTTTGATTTGTAATATTGAAGAGGAAAATTTGGACCATTTTCTGTGCCGGTGCCAGGGGCTTACTGATTTGAGGGAGGGTATTTTGGGGAAAAGTAATTTTTCACTTCGGGGCATGTTGTCTCTGACGGTACCTAGCCTCATGTGTAGATTATGTAGATTTGTTGATCAGGCACTAAAGATAAGAAAGGAACTATTGTGAAGAAGGTTTGTTATGGTTTGGAAAAGGAAGGCTGAAGGGAGTTTTACTTTTGTTTTCCTGTTACATTTGATGTATAGTGTATATGGCCCCTTATAAAGGCTTTTGAATACACGATTATTATTATTATTATTATTATTATTATTATTATTATTATTATTATTATGTGTGTGACATTGTGTGTAATTATGTGAGTTAGTTTTATAGTATTTTGTGCACTTTTGTGCTGCAATTGTTATGTTATTTTATTTTTATTTGCTATGGGCTATGTTTAGTTATTGTTATATATGTTATTATCATGTGTTCTAACTATATATGTAGCTGTGTTTGTTTTTGCCATGGCCCAAACAGGCTTTTGTTTGCAATAAATATCTATCTATCTATCTATAAAAGGGATTTAAGTTCGAGGTGGAGAATTGTCCTGTTATGAATGAGGTACATTTTACATGGCCGGTATAAAATCAAGACGTGGTATCTATGCAGGCAGGATGATTTTTTTAGTATCTCTAATCTTTCTGTAAACTATTCTAAGGAGTAGGAAATTGCATAAAGACAAGTCTACATCTGTTATAATCTATAGAAGCAATAAATCTTTCTGTAATTTTGGTTTGAAATAGATTTTCTTTTAAGATTATATGCATAATAATTACATATACTATTATTGATTAAATAAAGCGATCCTTTGCCAGGAACTTTCGTTTAAAATTTACTGTATTTTGTTTCATTTTGTATGCAATTTAATTGCTCTTTTTATTTGAGAATTTTTCACTAAAAGTATTTAAAAATAAACTTATTCCTATAAAAGTAAATATCCTGAAATATATTCCCTGTCCCCAACCACCACTGGTATTTTGGCGTCTGCCCCCCTGGAAGATTTTCTGCCGGTGCCCTTGCTAAATAAGTGTATTCTTTCCTGTCAACGTTTTACCAAACGTCCTTACGTTCTTCTTTAATTGATCCTTCTTCTTTTTTAAATTTCTAGTTTTTTCTCAATTTGACTTAAGGCTAATACTGAGAGGGAAACAAAATTCTACATATCTGTCCGCTTTTTTACCTTTTTTTTTGCGATTTTGTCTTTTAAAATCAGGTGAGAGCTTGAAACCCTGCTATTCAAATTTTGCAGAGTCAAGTTAAGGACCGCCTTCTAAACCCCTTTGTATTCATCAAAAGATAACCGCCCCATTTTTGCACAGTAAAATCTCTTCTGCATAGTTAATTTTCGGTTTTCATATCGTCCAGCCTTAAGTTTCTTTCCATGTGTTCTTGAATACAAGATCTTCGAAGCCGATTAGTTTTATTCCCAAGTTTTTTCTTATTTCTAGTGATGATCTCTTATGACTCTGAATTCAAGTAGAGCGTGTAGCAGTTATTTCTTTTCTACACTAGTCGAATATGCTCCTGGGTGACCCATGGCTTTCTCTTGACCTCTTCAGCTTATTTTTCCATGTCGAATAATATATCGGTTGTAGAATACCCATTAGCTTATCATAAACCTACGAGAAAACAGTCCTCGTGTTCTCAAGAGAAGAGAGAAGAACTCTTAGAACACTCAGTTCTTGTCTAGATATTTCAGTTCCTTTATCTTTGTTCTTCGCCTTGTGCATTTACCGTAGACAGGCATAAATCAGCCATTGTGCAAATGCTATGAAATAAAATCAAGAGTCTCAATCAAACTCTTGTTGATTTGAATTCATTTTTTCCCTCCCTCTTGTTTACTTGAACCCCTTTTAGTTTGAACCTTTCGTAATTTCTGATTTTTTCTCTGTTCCCCTGGGTTTTAAATTGTCAAGAGGTAGAGTAATCCCTTTTCCGCATTTTCTTCCCCTCTTTTCCGGCACAAATCATCCCTACCCGCATAAGAATTAGCTCCGTTCACTAGCGTTCCATGGAGTGTAGGCTACTCCAACTCTGGCCATCGACAGTGTTTTTATTTCCTTTTATTTTAATTATTTTTATGCGATCTGAAAATCCACTCTCGGCAGTTAATTGAAACGCATCATAGAAAACGAAAGAGAATTTGTCTTCGGTTATTACTGATTCTTTGTAAAGCCGGTACATAGCTATATATGGCCTCCAGACTGATTGGCTATACTTTTATTAATAGTCTTGGCGGAATCTTGTTTTTTATTATTTATGTGGCTGATTGAGAGATGGCGCAAGAGAGTGTATTCGTCTAGAACATTTGATCTATGCTATTTTCTCACGAGATTTTATTTCCAATGATGGTCACTATTTGATTTCACCTTTTAAAAATTTAGTACCTTCGACTCTAATATCGTCCAATCAGCAAAAGTTCTATTGCTCAGTTGGGAAATTCAATCTTGGACTGATATATGGCAGGGGATGTGCAATTGGCCGCTTTAGGTATATCTGAAGTATATAGGTAAGACCATAGGCACGAACTTAAAAATCAAAAACAGGGTACAAAACACATATACAGGGCTGAAGGCATGGGCGCCCATAAGGGGGGGGGGGGGGGGGGGGGGTGCCCCCCCTGGCTGAATGATGCTGCCTTATTTTTATATATTTGTTCTGAGATTTCTATTATATAGCATTAAAAGTGCAAATTAGACGAGGTTTGCCCCCCCCCTGACGATTTCCCCCCCCCCCTGGAATTCAGCTTATGGGCGCCTATGGCTGAAGGTTCATAAGACTGGACCGGAGATATGATCAAAGATATAAAGGTGTATGCAGCTACGACAAAGACTGTGAAGCCCCTTGAATATATGCTGAATTTTGCAAAGGCTTTTGTTAAATTAATCATAAAAGTGTATATAAATATGCAACAGGGCTTTCCAGAAATGGAATCTTTGATGGGATGGAGTGGTTTTTATTTCACAATGACAAACTCGTTTTTAAAGCCTCTCCTTCTAGTTTTCATCGTGAAAATGATTCTGGAACGTATGGTGATATTTTTATTGATGGCTGTTGGATGATTAGTGGATATTTAGATTTATGTGAAGCAGATTTGAAAAAATGAAACATTTACTTTGCCTGCATTGTTTATCAATTTTAGTCTTTATATCGATACGGGGGGATGAATGCAGAGAATTTCGGGCCATTCATTGAGATTCAAACACAAAATTAAGATTTTATGTGTTCTCTACCTCAGATGTATCTCCAAACTCGCCATTTGAACCAGCCTTGACACTGTGGGCGCCTATAAGCTGAATTCCAGGGGGGGGGGGCAAACCTCGTCTAATTGGCACTTCTAATGCTATATAATAGAAATCTCAGAACAAAAATATAAAAATAAGACAACATCATTCAGCCAGGGGGGCGGGTGCCCCTCCCCCTTATGGGCGCCCATGCTTGACACTCCTAATGAATCTAAAGCGATCTTGTGTTCAACCCCTTTTTTTTGCCTAGAAAACAATTTAAGTGTTTCCGGGAAGTAAATATTGATTATTTTAATATTACGTGCTTTCAGAGGCTTATTTTAACAATCTGATTATGTAAAGCTATTTAGGCCTACCTATTTTGAAAAAAAAAAATTAATTAAAAAAAACTTTTTTCACAAAATAAGTTTTTCAAAGAAAAGTAAAGAACTCCATTAAACCAAAAATGAGCAAAAATAAAATCAAATAATCTACCAAGCGTGAAACTACCACAGATCAGCATCGATAAATAAATGAAACCCAAAACGAACAGAAATTACATTAAATAACCGAGTCAAACTCCTATGCCTTCCCAAGACCAGAACATAATTTGCACTTTACTGAACAAAATATAAATGTTTTTACTTTTATAACTTTAATAAATCAATTAATATTAACATTTTGATTACTAAATATCAGTGTATGTATATTAAACTGACAAGGCATATTCATTTGTATTTTTTTCAGTAAAGTGTAAATTATGTTCTGGCCTTGGGAAGGCATAGGGGTTATGAGCCCTGCTCATGTTAATTTCTGCTCGTTTTGAGTTTGACTCGGTTATTTATTGTAATTTCTGTTCGTTTTGGGTTTCGTTTATTTATCGATGCTGATTTGTGGTAGTTTCACGCTTGGTAGATTATTTGATTTTATTTTTGCTCACTTTTGGTTTAATGGAGTTCTTTACTTTTCTTTGAAAAACTTGTTTTGTGGAAAAAGTTATTTTAATTAATTTCTGTTCGTTTTATATTGACGTAGTCTGTTTAGGGAAAAAGAAAATAATTCTTTAAATCTTTTCGGTTTTTTTTAAGACTTTATAGTTTGGCCTGCTATTTGTATGCTGGAGAAAAATTTTCAGCAATTTTTAACAACATACACCCTTTTAAAAATCTGGACACAAATAGTAGTGTTTAATTTACTTTCATGCCTCCTCTAGTTGACCTGAAATAGAAAACTTGATACCAATCGTAAAAAAAATCTGTTTACTTTCTTTGATAGCTTGGATACACTTACGCTATTTTGATAGCAGAAGTAGCCTCGAAAGTTTGAACATAATACCCTCAGTCGTTCTCGGGATACTGCTGAGATAATTTATTGGGAATTAGCATTAACATAGTGCATTTTGATTTAGTTTTAAGGCAACATTTAGTTTGTAAACATAATGGGCAAATGGGAGGGTGGGCGTGGGAGGAGGACTAGTTGCCCTCTAATCACGTTCGACTATTAAAAAGGGCATAAGCCCTTTTTATTTTCAATCGAATGAGCCCTTTTCGAAGTTCCTGAGACAACTCCTTCGATACGACGTACCCTGGTCTATAAAAAAAAAAAAAAAAAAAAAAAAAAAAAAAAAAAAAAAAAAAAAAAAAAAAAAAAAAAAAAAAAAAAATGTATTGTACCCACATCGATCTTTGCTATAAAAATGTCAAGCCTTCCAATCACTTTTGACTATTAAAAAAGGCACTAGCCCTTTCAATTTCCAATCGAATGAGCCCTTTTTAGTTTCTACGACAACGCTTTCTATAAACACTTTATATGCCCCCAGGGCATAAATTACAATCCTTGTCCAGAGGGCTGTGACGGGGTTGTCATCGTCAAAGACCTAATTTCCAGAACTTTCAACTACATAAAAAAAATGGCTATCTCAAAATTTTGATTGGATGTGGAAATGGTGTTTGGGGAAATGGTGGGCGTGAGAGGGGCTTTAGTTGCTCTTCAATCACTTTCAACTATTAAAAAAGGCGCTAGACCTTTCAATTTCCAATCGAATGAGCCTTTTTGAAGTTCCTACGACAACGCTTTCACTAAAAACCTTATATGCCCCCAGGGCATAACTTACAACCCTTGCCCTGAGGGCTGCGGGGGGGGAGGTCATCCTCAAAGACCTAATTTCCAGAACTTTCAACTACGTTGAAGGAAAATTGCTATCTCAAAATGTTGATTGGATGTGTTTGGGGAAATGGTGGGCGTGAGAGGGGGTTAGTTGCCCTCCAATCACTTTCAACTATTAAAAAAGGCGCTAGACCTTTCAATTTCCAATCGAATGAGCCCTTTTTGAAGTTTCTACGACAACGCTTTCTATAAAAACCTTATATGCCCCAGGGCATAATTAAAAACCCTTAACCTGAGGGCTCTGAGGGGATTGTCATCCTCAAAGACATAATTTCCGGGCCTTTCAACTACGTTGAACAAAATGGCTATCTCAAAATTTTGATTGGATGTGTTTGGGGAAATGGTGGGCGTGAGAGGGTTACTTGCAATCACTTTCGATTATTAAAAAGGGCCCTAGCCGTTTTAATTTCCAATCGAATGAGCCCTTTTTGAAGTTTCTACGACAACGCTTTCTATGAAAAAAACCTTATATGCCCCCAGGGCATAACTTATAACCCTTGCCCTGAAGGCTGTGGGGGGAGTTTCATCCTCTAAGATATAATTTCCAGATTTTTTAACTACGTCGAACAAAATGGCTATCTCAAAATTTTTATTGGATGTGTTTGGGGAAATGGTGGGTGTGAGAGGGGTGTTAGTTATCCTCCAATCACTTTCGACTATTAAAAAGTGCACAATCCCTTCTAATTTCCAATCGAATGAGCCCTTTTTGAAGTTTCTACAACATCACTATCTATAAAAAGCTTATGTGCCCCCAGGGCGTAACTTACAACCCTTGCCCCGAGAGCGCTGAGGGGGTTACCATCCTCAAAGACCTAATTTCTAAAACTTTAAACTACGTTGTACGGAATGGCTATCTAAAAATTTTGGTTGGATGTGTTTGGGGAAAAGGTCGTCGTGAGGGGGGGGGGCTTAGTTGCCCTCAAATCACTTTCGATTATTAAAAAGGGCACTAGCCCTTTGAATTTCCAATCGAATGAGCCCTTTTTCAAGTTTCTACGACAAAGGTTTCAATAAAAACCTAATATGCCCCCAGGGCATAACTTATAACCCTTGCCTGAGGGCTGTGGGGGGAGTGTCATCTTCTTAGATATAATTTCCGGACCTTTCAACTACTTTTAACAAAATGGCTGTCTCAAAATTTTGGTTGGATGTGTTTGGATAAATGGTGGGCGTGAAAGGGGTGTTAGTTGTCTTCCAATCACTTTCGACTATTACGAAGGGCACTAGCCATTTCAATTTCCAATCAAATGAGCCCTTTTTGAAGTTTCTATGACAACGCTTTCTAAAAAAAACCTTATATGCCTCCAGGGCATAACTTACAACCCTTGTACTGAGGGCTGTGGGTCAACCTCAAAGACCTAATTTCCAGACCTTTCAACTAGGTTGAACAAAATGGCTATCTCAAAATTTTGATTGTATGTGTTTGGGGAAAAGGTGGGCGTGAGAGGGGGGTTAGTTGCCCTCCAATCGCTTTCGACTGTTAAAAAGGGAACTAGCCCTTTGAATTTCAAATCGAATGAGCCTTTTTTGAAGTTTCTATGATAACGCTTTCTATAAAAAACCTTATATGCCCCCAGGGCATAACTTACAACTCTTGCCCTGAGCGCTCTGGGGGAGTTTCCTCCTCAAAAACATAATTTCTATCTGGAAATCAACTACGCTGAACAAAATGGCTACCTCAAAATATTGATTGGATGTGTTTGAGGAAATGGTGGGCGTGGAAGGGGTGTTAGTTCCCTTCCGATCACTTTCGATTATTAAAAAGGGCACAAGCCACTCCAATTTTCAATCGAATGAGCCCTTTTCGAAGTTTCTACGACAATTCCTTCAATACAAAGTGCCCTGGTCTAAGACCAAGAAAAAAAATAATAAATAATACGTTGGGTCCACACCGTTCTTTACTTTGGCAGCGCTATTGCGCTGCCTATGATATACATCAGACTTCAGCATCCTTATGTGCAAAAGTAATTTTAGCTACCTTTTAATTCATATTGGTCGCATGAAAAAAGGATAGAAATATTTCTCCATTCGCTTCCAAGTGGTCATCCATTGAGTTATTTCATGAAACCAGAAGGCATGCGTGTTGGTAGAAATGGGGGGGGGGGGGTTGTCCTACCTTTCAATCTCGATGTGTTTACTATTGCTTCTTAACTTTTTATATTTTACATGTTATTACTGGTTTTTTTTTATGCATTTGAAAATGCCCCCCCCCCTCTTCAACTAAATTTTTGCGTATATACGTGGCGTGAATGTAGGCTTGTAGGCAAAAACTAGAGGGACTGATTTCTTTACATATACGGCAGATATTGTATTACTTCCAGGTTCACTTTCGGGGCCTTCATTACGGTTTTTTTTTGGCGTCGGTCTAGTGCATAACCACTACTAAAAGAAACAACAAAATTTTGAAAATTATTTTCAAACAATCAAAAAGACTTAGTTATATCATTCCTAATAGCTTGTTTGTTTCACTTTACCCCCACCCTCATAATGGACAAATGTATAGCCGAAGTCATATCTATTCGTTGTATTTCCAATTGCGTGATTCTTTTCTTCTTATTATTTTACTAACAAACGCTAAGCAAGTGATGAGAAGAAAAAAAAATCGTGCTATTGAAAATACATTGAGCTTTGGACAATATATTTGTCCGTTCGTGGGGAGGGAAAAAGTGAAGCAGAGTAACCTTTAGGAGTGGTATAAATGAATATTTCTGAATGTTTTGAAGTATTTTTCAGAGTTCTATAAACTATTGTGTTTCCTTTAGTCATACACGCACTGAAACGACACTTCTTTTGAAGTGCTCATTTTGACCTTGTCCATAGTAAAATTCTGTGAAGAAATAAATCCCAGCGGTTACTAATGTAGAAGAATGGACCATTCTCAACCATCAAGCACGTAGAGAAATAAAAAAAAGACATTTTCACCAATAGATTGCTAATACCCTAAGATTAAACACATGATGATTTTTTTCGCTCTGTTGCTTGTTTAATGGACTTAGTCTGATTTGGCTTCTGAGTGTTTAATGTAAATTATTCAGAAATAAATTTTTGACAGAATTTATTATTTGACAGAATTATTATTTATGTATATGGTTTTATTGCCCGAAATTATATGTAGACTAATACATCTGAGAAATGCTACATATTAAATACAATTATCTTCGTTTTTCACACTTTTGATTTGTCTTTTTGTTTATAATTTTTTTGCCTTTAGAACAGTCCACTCGTTAAGCCTCTGGCATTATTTGTGTCTGATAGACCCGTTTGTGATCGAAATTATCAGATAGTTGAAATTTTCTTTTGGTCGTTTACTGTTTCGACAACTTTAATTTGTACTTTTCAAGTTTTTATTGAAAACTATTTTCTAATCCTAACAAAAAGAAACGCTTCTGGGAGGCAAGCTATTAAGTGTTGAATATTAAAGTGATTTTTACTCCTTTTTTATGAGATCAAATAGGGCAAACTACACGAGATTTTTAGGATGCTTGTAAGCAGAGTAATTGGTTTGCTGATGAATGTCCACCTTGTCTACACCTTTGGCGTAAAATTAGTTTGAAATATTGAAATGTAGGGTGTAATTCTTTTAGATTGTAATGTTGAGGATGTGACTCGTAAGCACATTGACAATAAAAAAAAAATCCCTGAAAGATTGAAAAGTTTGAGGAATTGTATTTTGGACTTTAGAGATTCCAAGGAATTAACAGCAAACAGTTTATTTCCAGCAAGAATTCATAGAAAAGGTGATTTTGTTGATAACAGTAACAGTATGGAAGAGCAATATATATATGTGGCACAACTAACTCAAAATCTTCTTCTTTTATTGTACCTGTCAATTGGTTTTAATGTTGACCACTGATTTGTACGATTACCAGGTCAGAACTAAAAGGTTTAATTTACAAACAGAGATAAAATATGTGATTGAGGAAACTGTAGAAGGTAAAACTTTGTTGCGCGTCTTTCCTAGGATGTGTCAAACAGTTCGTGTTTAAGAAGTATTTGAACTGTTGTGAACAGTTCGTTTTAACGAACTGTAAGTAAGGAGCGATGCATCTCAATAGTAACTGAAACTAAGAAACAGAGTCTTGATAACAATAGATGCATGAAAAGAATCGAATTTTGATGCTTATTCAAAATATATAAAATCCGTCAAGTTTAATTTTACCCATCAAAAGTTATGAGCCTCAGAAAATTTGCCCAATTTTGAAAAAGGGCGGAAACACCCCAAGTATCAAGTGATCTTAATGAAAATCACACCATCAGATTCAACATATCAGAGAACCCTTCATCAGGAGTTTAAAGCTCTATTTTTGCCAGAAGAAAGATCACGGGTGCGTGTTAATTTGTTTGTTTATTTTTGTTCAGAGGAGATCGTATTGAACCAGTAATTTTAGAAGATCGGGAGAGAGCTCATATTATCGGAAATCATAAGTTCTAGTGCCCTTTTTATGTGACCAAAAATATTGGAGAGCTAGCCCTTCTCCCATGCCCCCTTCCCTGAAGCCGTCCGATCAAAATTTTTGAGATGTCCATTTTATTCAGCATAATTGAAAGATCTAATAACCATGTTTTTGAGGATGACAACCCCCACAGCCCCGGGGGGAAGGGCTGCAAGCTCCGAACTTCGTCCATTGTTTATATATAGCATTGGCTATTGGGAAATATACAGATATTTTTCGGGGGGGGAGGGGGGGTACGGGGGAGCATCTTTCTATGGAGGAATTTTTCGGGGGAAGGGAATTTTACAAGGAGGAGAAGCTGGATTTCCCGGCATTATTCAAAAACGATCAGAAATTAAGTTAAAAAAAAAACAAGTTTTTCAACTGAAAGTAAGGGGCAACATTAAACTTAAAAAGAACAGAAATTATTCCGTATAGGAGGAAGATAGCCTCCTTCACGATACCTTGCTCTTTACGCTGAAGTTTTTTAGAACTGCTTAAAAATCCCAACAAAAAGTCAAACTGTAGCGTAAAGAGTGAAGTGTTGAGGAGGGGGCGACCCCCCTCATATACGTACTAATTTTTGTTTGTTTTAAATTTTAATGTTGCTCCTGAAAAACTGAAAATAAAACTTGTTTTTTTTTATTATTACTTACAAGGACGAACCTTGGTTGGATTTGGCCCTACTCTAGATTTGTTCACGGAGATGGATGGAAAGGGCCGTCCATTGAAATTGATATATCTTGTATTTTTTCTGCCCGATTCTAGTTATGATGACATCAACAGATTCGTCGTTACAAACTCCATCCTGGAGCAGTGTGTTTGACAGGGTAGGTTGGTTGTCTATGAAAACTCCTTAAAACGCAGGAATAATACTGGGCTTTGTGGAGATCAGGAAGAAATTAGTGGAGAAAATCAAGTAAATTAGGCACACACGCTGAGGAAAGGAGTTTTGGGCCATTATTCCAATTATTAATCCTACTCCCCTCCTAAACGTCCAGCTTATGCGCCTGAGATAAACAAAGAAAGTAGTGATTGCATGATGGTTGATGCAGTTTACAATTTTTGCTGACATAAACTTGCGGCACTTATATACGTTGTATTGCTATCCACTCGCTGATTCGAATATGTTGGTTAAACTGACTTGGAATTTAAAAATTATTCTGTTGTTTTTTTTTCAGTGCTATTAGGAAAGTTTACTTTTTCTTTTCTTTTTTATTGATCCAATTTTACCGATCGAGCGCAAAACTTGATCTCGGCCCTCCTTTTGCCCCTGACATTATTTGTAGGTTGAGTAAGTTTCTTTATTCTTCTTTTTCAACATGATCTTTGCTTGAGACTCAATTTGTTTTGTAAACAAATGTTAGCGTTTTATAGTCTTAAAATACAAAAATGTATAAACCTTTCCACCTTTTGCTGGTGCCTCATCCCTAGACCTGAGATGTGTGCGTAAATCAAAGTTCTACTTCGTCGTATATTTTGGTCCTGATTCCTTAGCTCCGATTTTGAATATTTTAAATAATTACTGATGGCGTGGCTTAAGCGTGTTCTCTCAGTTCTTGCGTGACGAGTGACTGACAGAATGTAGCCATAGATAAATTTCCAGACGAGAATTCACTTCAACCTATCATATGTAAAATATTTTCTTCCTGTTGAATCTTGCATAAATCTTGATTGTCGATCTTATGCAAAAACTAAAATTTACTAATTAGTTTGTATCAGATTAACTTAGTGGTCAATAGTACTATTTCTGGCGGGTATTGTGTGATATGTAATTACTTAAGAATAAACATAAGTAGAGGACTGACGAATAGAACACCTACAATCGTTTATCTGAAGAAAAACGATGTTTGAGTCTAAAAGCACGCTTTTCTAGGCATACACCCCTTTGGTAAACTATCTTGATAGCCCACGCGTAGACTACTCCTGCCACCCCTTGATAAGCCTATTTCCGGGCTATTTGCCAAGATAGCACAAGATAGGCGAATTAATGGAAATCATAATAAAATTGTGACATCTTGGAGGGTGTTGGCTCGGAGTCTACCCCTCTGCAAATGCCTGGCCTTATGTTTTTTGATTCTGGATTTCTTTTTCCATAGGATTGTCATTTCTTAAAGAATTCATACATTGCTTTTCAAGTCTTTTACGCTTCTTTGTATTTTTTTTTCTGGGAATTATGACTTAAGTTCCCCACAAATCAGTTTCATTTCATTTATGAGTAATAGTGAATCTTAAATCAAACAGTTTGTGGTAACGAACTGTAAGTAAGGAGCTACCGGGCTCAATAGTAACCGAAACTCTAAAAAAGGGGATTTTGATATCAATAGATGCATAAAAAGAATCAGATTTTAATACTGATTTCAAATATATAAGTTTCATCACGTTTAGCCCTACCCATCAAAAGTTACGCGCCTGAGAAAATTTGGCTGATTTTCGACAAAAGGGGGAAAGGCCCCCTAAAAGCTATAAAACCTAAATGAAAATCACACCATCAGATTCGGCGTATTAGAGAACCCTACTGTAGAGGTTTCAAGCTCCTATCTGCAAAAATGTGGAATTTTGTATTTTTTGCCAGAAGAAAGACCTCGAACCAATGGTCCTATAATATCGTGGGAGGGCTCATTCGAACGGAAATTAAAAGTTATAGTGCCCTTCTTAAGTGACCAAAAAAATGGAGGGCAACTAGGCCCCCTCCCACACTCATTTTTCCCCAAAGTCACCCGATCAAAATTTTGAGATAGCCGTTTTGTTCAGCATGGTCGAAAATATTATAAATACGTCTTTTAGGATGACTTAATCCCCCAAAGTCCCTGGGGGGAGGGCTGAAAGTTATGAACTTTACCCAATGTTTACATATAGTATTGTTTATTGGGAAGTATACAGATGTTTCCAAGGGAGATTTTTTTCTGGTAGTGGGGGGGGGGGGGTTATGTGGGAGGAAGTTTTCATGGGGAAAGGGACATTGCCATGAAGGGGCGTCGGATTTCCCAGCATTATTAAAAAAACGATCAGAAATTAAATAAAAAAATAAACAAATTTTTCAACTGAAAGTAAGGAGTAACATCAAAACTTAAAACGAACAGAAATTTGTAAGTATATGATTGGGTTCGCCCCCTAGTCAATACCTCGCTCTTTAAGCCAAAGAATTTTTTAGTACTTTCATAAGAGCTATTTATTCTAATTATAGCCTTTAGCCTTTGTGATTATCACAATATAGTACATATAATCACATATATGATAATCGCAATATAGCCCTTGTGATTAAGGGGTCATTTTTAAAGAATTAGAAGAAAATTCGAACTTGAGCGTAAAGAGCGAGGTATTGACTTGGGCGATACGTATTAAAAATATATGGACATAGAAGTTCGTTGCGTCAGTTAATTCGTAATACATAAGTAATTCGTACGTAACTTCCGAGAAAGCCATTTGACCAAATAAAAGTAAAATTAATATGCAATTTTTTTTTAATTATTCATGTACGGTGAGCCAAAATCAAAAACCTCCATTAGTTCAAAAACGTTCAAAAATTTAATAAAAAAACAAGTTTTTTTTTAACTGAAAGTAAGGAGCAACATTAAAACTTAAAACTAACAGAAATTATTCCGTATATAAAAGGGGCTGTCCCTTCCTCAACGCCTCGCTCTTTACGCTAAACTTAGACTCTTTTTCACAACTCTATTTTTTAAAACAATAAAAAACTTTAGCGTAAAGAGCGAGGAGTTGAGGAGGGGACAGTCCCTTTCATATACGAATAATTTCTTTTCGTTTAAGTTTTAATGTTACTCTTTACTTTCAGTTAAAAAAATTTGTTTTTTTTTTTTTATTGAACACTTTCTAAGACCACACTGGCTATCATGGGCGTAGGGAGGGGGGCAGCTGCCCCCCCTCCCCCTAGACCTTCAAATTTACATTAGATATGGCTGGAAAAGCAGATGGTTTGGAAAAAGCATTTGATAAAACTCCATCACACTATCGACTGCCCCCCCCCCCCCTAGACAATATGCTGCCTACGCCCATGCTGGCTATACATGACGTATGAAGCTAAGAGTGGAAAGAAAATAATAAATGAAATATAAAACCAAAAATGGGTGAGAAAACGAGGATTTTGTCAGCCAGGGGTAAAATATGAAAACGGAAAACAAGCACTGAGCACTGAGGACGACTTGGTGGAGGTCCTTGTTGAAATATTTGCTTGTTTTTCTTTTTCACATTTTACCACTGGCTGACAAAATCCTCGTTTTCTCACCCTTTTTTGGTTTTATTTTTCATTTATTGTTTCCTTTCCTCTCTTAGCTTCATACGTCATAGTGAATCTTTTAATTGGAACCTAAGGTCTATATTGCTTCTACTCAAGATATGAATTTGTAAGGTACCAGAGCCATTCCTAGGGTTAGTGGGGCCCGGAAAAAATTTAATACAGCGCCTCCCGCCGGCTCAAGCATAAGCAAAAAGGCCGTATCAAAGTGAAAAAATTTGGTCTAAGTGGCTAAACCCCTTTGAACAGCTCTGAAGATATGGCTAAGCCTGAAAATGCTTGCTCCCTACCCTTTGGCTATCTATGCTTAGTTCAGGTTTTGAATAGGCTCATATGTTCTCATTTAATAACATTGTTTTTGTTAATCGTAGGTATCGGTGAGTGGCTCGCTTTTGAAATTACTTCTTTTTTAGCTTTTAAGTTTTTAATTCTGTTATTTTTTACTTTGCCCGTTGTTAGTCTATCTATGTTGTTTGGTTTTTAGGTTTTTCGGTTCTTCCAGTTTTGGGTGTATTTGTCTTTTTTGTTTGCTTTCTGAGTTTTTATCCGATTTGTTTCGTTCACATTTTCGTTCAGAAAATATCTTATAGTGCTGAAGAAATGAAGCGGTTGTCCTCCCGAAATATTCTGTTCGTCTGTTGGCCGTAAATACCCCATTAATTTTTTTTTTTTTTTTTTTTTTTTTTTTTTTTTTTTTTTTTTTTTTTTTTTGATTATAAACCTCAATATTCATTTCTTTAGTTTATTTTTTGTCATGGCAGGCCAGAGGGGTTCTTGAAATTATCTCTGATGGGCTCAATGCCATAACGGTGAAAAAAAAGCTACATAGAGTTAGTAACCCGTCTGCAGTAATTGGGAGGGGGTAGCCTACTCTCCCATTAGATTACCCCCTCTGCCTGCAGATTTTGATTTTTTTGGGAGGGGGGATATTTTCATTGTAAAAATGCCTTTTTCCGTATTTTCATTGACAAATTAAAAAAAATTCCCCGCTGAGGGCCTTATCCAGGATTTTTTTCGGGGGGAGGGTTTACAAAAAAAGCTAAAAAACATCAAAAAAATTTTTACATTCATTTTTGTTATGTTTTTACGAGTTGGACAAACATTTTGGGGGATTTAAACCCCCTATCCCCCCTGGATATGGCCTTGCCCCACCCTTTTTTATTTTAGAAAATACATTTTGCCCTCCCCGAATCCTCGTGAATTGACTCCCCTGTTATGAACCCCTTCACCCTTCTCGACTAAACCAAAAGCTGGGTACGCCCATTTGTGGTTTGTATGATTCTTGCCAAACTAAAGCCAATTTATGCTTGTTATTTCCAATTAAATATTAAAGAATATGAATAGTTTTTGTTTGGCATTTTATCCGCTTGGCTGTGCTGGTGATGCTCGACCCGTTTCTCAGCGCATCCGCACATGAACCCATGAAAAATACTGATGGGAGATAATTTAGTTGGTGTTTGACAGTGAAACTACTCGTAGGAAATGTATTTGTGAAGTTTAATTCATTACGGATGTATATTTTCAATTGATGGTGTGATTCTCTGTCTACTTACAACTTACTCCCTAGTTATTTACTAGGAAGTGATCTATCCTAAATATGGAAGATAAAATGTATAATTGTGCCGAGTCTGCAAAAGAATGTCGTGCCCAGAATAGGTGTTTCTGTCAAAGAAAAAAGTCTAGTCCAAAATATTATTCTGAACTAAATTGTTCAGAACATTGCAATGCCAAGAAGAAAACATTAAGATATAATGGAGTGAAAATATATGCGTTTCGCAGACATTATGGATTATTGCCGTCCAGTGTTTTATTAGTTGTTGTGTTTTTCTTGGTCCAAACTTTATCGTTGGCTGCGGTGACAGCTGCGAGCAAAATGCATTTCGTTCATTGGAATACTACAAACCCCATGTAAGTTGAATATTGTTTTGGTACTGTTCTATTTGCTGGGAAACCCGCGAGATTTTGTATAGCGAACATGATAAAAGAAACTAGTCAGACAGATTTTGACCGAAATTTGCCTCCCCCTCCCATAAACACATACAAAAAAAATATGTTGGAAATAGCCAGCGTTTGTGTTTTGACAGAATTGCCTAGACCGTAAAACATGGGTTAAATGGTAAGCATATTGTTGTTGGTCCAGTAGGCTACTTGTTAATTAGGCTATGTACAAAAGAAATCGCCCCACCCCTCCTCCAATTTGCTTTGGGATCTATTCCTGTTCTATGTTGTTGGTAACAGCTCCAGGGTAAGTGGCTTTTTGGCTACGGTTACTTGTAGGACAGAGGTCAGACAAAAAAAAAGAGAGAAATACTGTTTCCTTTCTCATTCAATGTTTTTTCCAAATATATAAATCGCTGCCGGCGCAATTGCGTGAGATAACTCGCCTCTTAGACGTTGCTTGGGAAATGAAGGATTCTTTCAGCTAACCTATTAAACAAACAACCGACAAATTTATTGACGCTATCGATAATAATGGAAAAAATTATTTTAGTATAGTTGTAAAGAGGAGGGGTGACAAGTTTTACTGATCAAAAAGGTAGGATAATACAAATAATGTCTCCAAAAGCATGAAGAGGATCTCTTCTCTTTGTTGATGCATTGAATTTTGTGGTAAAGGTATATTTCAGCTTTCCAATAAAAACGTTTTGATCAATAAATTTTAAATTCTCGCGTTGTACTATATTAACATACCTTCTTTTAATGTTACTGGAATTCGACTCCCCGTCCAGTACTATTTTCGAACATACTGATCACGATCATGATAATTGCGTACGAGCGTACATCCTCCCCTCCCCTCACCCAATAGGGCCAGAAATACCCTCAAATAATGCAAACCAATAGAAATTGTTTTTATACATAGCCCTGGGCTATATCTGGTCCTATTAGAGTGGGCAAACGGGACCCAATTGTCATGGTACCGACCATTGTATTTAATAGTAGCAGTGAATGGGAAACGAAAATGGTACTACTCATTTTTTCTATGGTAGACCAAGGAAAATGAGTAATAGAAAGTTTTAGAAGACCTAGATTATTTAGCCTTTTACGATTACTGGTGCTGAGGAATCGGAGGGATGACTATATATATATATATATATATATATATATATAATATATATATATATATATATATATATATATATATATATATATATATATATATATATATATATATATATATATATATATATATATATATATATAATATATATATATATATTATATATATATATATATATATATATATATATATATATATATATATATATATATATATATCTATATATATATATATATATATATATATATATATATATATATATATATATATTATATATATATATGATATATATATATATATATATATAATATATATATATATATATATATATATATATATATATATATATATAATGAGTATGTGTGTGTATTGTGAAGTGTGCTAGCCTATCAAACAGTGATTGTCGTGTCAGATCTTGACGGTCGCCCTCTAATATGAAAGTGGAAGGTGGATTAATATGTCCATACATCAAATTGTGTTATTCATTTCTTTGGGTTGACGGGCCACATTTAATTATCTCTTTCAATTGTTGCCTTATAAAAATCGCTCTATTTCTCCTTTTCCATTCATCTTGATTCAAACGTGCACTCCAAGTGCAATAATTTTTACATCTTGCATAGAGAAGTATGGCTGTGAAGTAAGCAAGTTGAAGATCTTGTCTGACATTCTGAATTTTGTTATTTTCAGCCTTAAATGCTCAAATTCCAAACTTTTCATCCTCATATTTGTATTTTATTATTCGTATTTGCTAGTTCTGTCTCTTAGTGGTTGTAGATAGGCAAAAGCCACCTGTGTCACGATGGCTTTTTTTTTAAATAATTAGAAGAACATTACGGTACTCTCGAATTAAAAATTTTAGTCCCTAAATAAGGTTTAAGCCTAAATATATTGGAAACATTTCTTAGTAAATAATTTTTTGTTACTTGGGCATTATATGGGCATTTCTAAAAAGTCAAGTCTGGTTAATGCTAATGAAATAAAATAAAACAGGATGAATATATAATAGTTTATAAACCAATTTGGGCTATATATTTGCACATTAGGGGGATGGGGATAAAGCATAGCATATATTCAATACGTAACCTAACCTAGGTACCCTTCCCCCCCCCTAAACCACAAAAAAACAACAGTTTTAATATCGTATACGCAATGAAAACCACACTATGCATTCCATTACTATATAGTGGTGTCTTGAATTAACCCGTCAAAGACGGGTTTTTCGTGACTGGTTTCCTTGTAGCTGCCCGTATAGTGTCCAAGTACCAATTTTTTCAATGTTATGTTTGTAAGTTCCTATTTTGAGTTGAAAAATGTCGAGGTGGCTAGAGAGGCGAATAAATTATTTTGGCAGGACCAGCAAGAAGGTGATGTGATAACCACGAAGCAAAAGATATAAGAAGTCTGATAGTCAGAAGCAATCTTCACTGACTTCAAAGCTTTAGTTTATAACGACTTTTAGCAGTAAATCTAACCAAGCTCCAAGACTCCGACGCCAAAACTCAAGTGGGTCTTTCAAACAGTCGTTTCTCAATTGTTTTTCCACTTTGATGTGTTTTGATTTTGTACAAGCAAACATAGTACTGTTTGGTAGTCGCAAAACTATATCCGTCTAAAACCGTACGTGCTTTTGCTTAAGATCTAAGATGCTTTTGCAAAGCTTCGATTTGTAAATTGACCCGCATTGGTTCTCTTGTTTGCATAGGAAAGTATCAGTTTTCCTTGGCTCTGTGATCTGTGAGTGAATGCTGTTTCGCCAGCAGTTTTGATTGCAGAATGGGAAAAACCTGGGAAGATAATCTTTACTGGGACATATTAGATCAAACTATGCTAGAGTTGTAATGTTTCGTGTATCGTCTGCGTATTGATTTACTGTGTCGGCAGAATACGCTTTTCTTTAAACTGAGTTTGTTATAACGTGTTGGAAATCAGTATCAGTTTTCACTTCGGTTTAAAACAATTGGTTTTGAACTCTAGTTGCTAATTTTTGTATAGATAGTGCTGCTAAAGTCGGTTTTCAAATTAGACGCTGGAAGTAGGGTCATATCCAGGATTTTTGTTTGGGGGGGGGGTACAAAAGGATTTTGCGGGGGTGGGGGTACAAAAAACTTAAATAACGCATCAATATTTATTATATTGATTTATGTTACGTTTTTACGAGTCGGATAAAACATTTTTTTTTTGGGGGGGGGTCAAAACCCCTAAATTCTCCCCTGGATACGGCCTTGGCTGGAAGTGAGAATAACAGGGCATAACAAAATTTAAAGCAAAAACAATCACTAGAAACAACCTGGTGAGTTACAATCATCTCTTACAAATATAGTTAATCTAATGGTCAAAGTTAATTTAAGTTGAATCGTAAATTTAATGATCTCTGCATGCATCGAATTTCAAAGATATCTGTTTTTTTTTTTTTTTTTTTTTTTTGCATACGCTGACATCAATAGTGCTGAATCTTGCTTTATAAATTATGCTATGAGAAGTATTTTTAGAAAAACAGCAATGATGGAAGAAATATTTGATGCTTTTTGCTAACTTTCAGCATTTACTAATGTTCGAAAATGTTTCTTTCGGATACAGCATACAGCAAGTTTCTTTTTAGTTTTTTCCCCTAAACATGCTCATTTGTGTATTCGTTCAGTTTATCTTGAGCTTTAACTGAAGTCTTTACTGCCCTCCTAAGTATTAAGACATATCCCAAGAAACTAATTTTGGATTACGAGCATTTGTGTGGAGTCATCTACCGCACTCGCTAACATGTGATATATTTTATCAAAAACTTTTGACCTTTTTTAATTGACACAGTTTTCCTGGTTAGGAATTAAATAAAATGACACCCCGAAAGGTAGAAAACATGTCGTGTAACTTATGGCTAAGAAGGGTTAGTACATGCGCGTAATTTTGTTTGGTATGGAGGTTCAACTTTGAAAAAATGACACCAAAATGAACTGAATCATGCAGAGAATATAGGAAAAAATAAGGCTATCTGTAACTGACGGTGGATACAAAATTAATGTTTAGGTTGAGGGTAAAGCGATGAAACGGTATTTTCAGCCCTCAAACCCTTTAATTAGTACAGTTTTCACCTTTTGGGGGGTGGGGGTACACGCTCCTAACCCCTCTCCTCTGGATTTTCCCTGTCTGCAACTGGTGCTGATCTTGAAGTAGTGTGACATTGCCAGAGCTTTCACCGACGATTAAGCCTTATGTTCAAAGGGAATCCTTAGCAGAAGAAATGCAGCATCTTGGGTTGCATTGCAAAAAGAAAAAAAAAATGCTCAAATTTTCGTTAACCTTAGACCATATCTGTTCAGGAAAAGCTTAGTTTATCCGACCAATATTTTTGAAGTTAACATTAAGGTATTCGATGTATTAGCCGGCTATTATCGTTTCTGTATCAGTGCTAAAAGCCATGCGAAATACCTTTGAAAAGAGTTTCTATTATTGACGTATCCAATAAGCGATTTAAGGGTCAAACTGTCAATTGATTTGAATAAGCGATGGTTTCACTCCATTCCCCTCCCCTGCTTGACATTAGGCTGACATGAAAAGGGAACTTGAATTGAGTTTTGATAGCCTTTACCAAGTCAATGGAAGAATGAATCGAGTTACCTTTTTGCCTTTTTGACAGACGGAGTTCGTCGATGACACCTCCCATATCTTCAAATCCAAAATCCTTATAGATGGTTAAGTGCTCGCGATGAAATATCTTCTATAGAGTAACTCCTTTCAAATGCAGTTCACGGCCGCTAGATTTAAGAAGGGCTAGAGACAATGGTGATTCCAGTTCCAGTAGTCTACTTGTAAAAAAGGAAGGTATTTCTGCACTAAATAATACACACGAATGAAGTCAAGTTTGATTAATGCTAATCAAAAAATAAAATAGGATGAATATATAATAGTCTAGAAACAAATTTGGGCTATATATTTGCACAATGTGCAAATAAGCATATATGCTATGCTTCTAAAGCATAGCATATATTACGTGCGTAACCTAGCCTAGGTACCTCCCCCCCCCTAAATCCCAAAAAACAACAGTTTCAATGGTGTAATCGCAATGAAAACCACGCTTTGCATTCCATTTCAGTATTGCTAATATCCGTTTGCGGGTTTTGTGTCTGGTTTCCTTGATAAAGTCTATAGCGATGTGTACCAATTAGTACACAAGTACCAAAAGGAAGTAAAATATAAAATCGTTAATATTTACAAGGAGTATCTCCATCTAAGCAGACTAGCATGCTGTCTAAAACTTGCTCTTGCATAGTCTCATTGCTCTTGCATTATCTAGGCCCTTAAAAGCATTTACGTCATAGGTATACAGGTGTGACTCATAGGGAGGGGGACTGCCAAAATATTCTTTTGAGGAGTCATAGAAAGGTAACTTTAATTTATGTCTTAAGATTTTCCAAAAATTGTGGAGTCAGCTCCCTTATGTATACAGATGGCGTTAACGTGAGGCTTTATTTCTCTGATTTACTATGGAGGGAAGAATTCACAGACGAAGAGATGCACAGGAGGTTTGTAGATTCATTTTAGCATAAACCGTGGGGATATTGGTGTTTGAGGAGCCTAAGGGGCTAAAAGACATTGAAATGTATAGATTTGTGATAGGCTAAAGCTAAAATATAAAATAACCCGTGTGACCAGAATCAATTTTTAAAGTACAAAAATAATAGTGATTGCACTAAATCAATAGATACTTCTGAACATATTGACAGTAGGGGTGTTAAGGCTCTGAGATGGGCCTAATTAAATTAAATCTATTTCCGCCTTAGGTATTACTGCTGCAAAATTTTTTTCCCGTTGCAATTTTGGGTACTTGTCGGTTATTGGAAACACGCCAGTGAAGTTAGGGTAACCCTAATGAAAAATAACAAAACAATGATAAAATTATACTTTAGAAACAAAATTATGGTTACCTAACCCAACTTAACGTAACCTAACCCCCGCCCCCACCCCTAATGTGCAAATATATACCCCAAATTTTACAAGTTCAATGGATTTCTAAGTCCAATGTATTGTATCATTCATCACTTATTTTGTAGCTATGAAACCGGTTTTCTGAGACGTAACCTAAGCGTGGTTCTTGAATGTGTTTCCAATAACCGACAAGTACTCAATTTAAAATAAAACTTGATTAAACGTAAGGAATCAAGCCAAAATGTTAAAGTTGATATTTCAGAAACCTTACCTCATAAATTTGTAGTTGTTACAATTTAATTGGTAACACTAGTGTATTCTCAACTGCAAAATTGGCTTTTATGTGAGAGTTTTGAAGAAAACTAATTAAGAAAAGTTTTTTGTTGTGCTAACTCAGCCTTTACGTTTTCGTGATTTCTTAAATTAATGCATTTTCTTCCGTTCGCTTTTTTTTATTTAGCCTACATGCTGTCAATTGCCCAATTTTATTTTGAAACCTACTTTTATTTCTGACAATTATTCCTGTTCAGAAAATGTGGTGCAAGGTTATGATTGCTAGATTGTGTCCTCAGTTCCGGTAGAAAATAATAAGATTGTCAAGTGGCAAAATTTGCATTAGACTGTCTTCTTTGAAATTCCATTCACAATGACATCAAATTCAAACTGTTTGCCTTTTAACAATGCCTTCATTTTGCGTAACCTCAGTATCTTGATTTCGTCTGGCCTTTCCGCCCCTTTTTTCCATTCACCGATGTGGAATGCTATCGAAAGAAAAGATGGAAAGGCGATGCTTTGTGAAAAATAAACACTCTCGACAAGAGTATTGATTCACGGATGAAAGATTTGAGAAACCCTTGAGGGAAAGGTAAACCGCGAAATTTCAGCCTATACCTGCCATTCCAGCAATGATATACTAGAAGTGAGATTAAATTTCCCATTTAATTTTTTACTCTCCTATTCCCAGTCGGCTGTCCGGATTTAAAACAACTGAGTTAAGAATCAAGTTTGAGTTTGTAACTAATTCATGGGATGGAAATGCATTGCCCTAACTCTGTTTTGGGCTGGAATGAATCCTCTCCAAGTGCAAAACTGTCATACTTAAATGTCCTTTTCTGCTCAAAAAAATATTTTCTTAAGGATTTGATTCCTTTTCCAGAGTTTCTGAGCGTCATTTCAGTGACTTTCAAGTATTCGATGGACCCAGTCTAAGATTAATAAAAGCAAATCTCATTTTCTATGCCATCGCCTCTGTAAAATCTCGAAACTGCTCCTATAACATTTCACATTTTTGTGTTTCTTTGGATTTTGGCCCTCTATCTCCTCGAAAATAAGCTTCTCTGTATCCCTCTGCTAGGAATGACCTATACTCTTTATAGGCTCTACAATGTTCCTTGCTTGAAATGTAAGAATGTGACGGTACTTACTTCTTGTAAGTCCCCAGTCGCAAATGTTAACATTCAGTTTTTAAGCCATTGATATATGGTCTACTTGATATATATATATATATATATATATATATATATATATATATATAATATATATATATATATATATATATATATATATATATATATATATATATTATATATATATATATATATATATATATATATATATATATATATATATATATATATATATTATATATATATATATATATATATATATATATATATATATATATATATATATCTTGTCCATTATATTGATTCATTGACCAGTAAATCATGCGTTTTTGCTTGTTCAAAGAATAAATCATAAAAATCATGAAAAGGGCATTTAATTCACCTACGGCTAATGAAAAGAACCACATCTTACCACTCGGTGCTTTGTTCATATATTGATTTACAAGGAAAGGGCGTTGGGTCCATTGTAATTCGAACGATTAAATCCCCCGGGCATATCAGCTTGAATTAATGGAAATAACTTCCCCCTTTTACAAAGGTAGTTTACAAATCTACAACAAAAGAGAAGAAAATCACCTCGAAATCCTTTTTAAACGACGTGGATAATGACCGGTTGTACGGAATGTTGAGGCGAGTTTAATAATGTACTCCAGGCTAATAAAGGCCCTCAATTCGTCCGCGACAGAAAGCTGATGGAGGATCGGTCTTCTTCGACGTGAAAACATACAAAAATGCTCAACCACTATTAATCAACTGGCTGGCTGACCAGGCCACATACTGGGAAGTTAAAGGTGGTCGGAATGCAATATTCAAGGAGTCTGCCGTCGATTTTTTCCCTTATGGAAAAAATTGCATGTACCTCGTTTGGCAATGATGAAACTCTGATTTAGCAGCCAATAAAAAAAGAAAGATGTTGACTTCGAAAATCCATTACGTTAAAGTATCACTACAAGATAAAGAGTATGGGGTGCACATTCTTAAGAAGAAGAAAAAACTGCTTACGAAGTTTATGGCACTTGTTGTCTTACTAAACATGGACTTGATGATTCAACGGCAATAATTTTCGTATTTTTTCCTGGATCTCTGACGCTACAGGGTGCCTCTAATAAATATTCCTCAAGGTATACTGTAGAAAATTTTGTTTATGCACGTTTTGTTTTATTTTTGAATTAGCTCGTTGTATACAGTGGCATCAATTCATGAAGATACTTATGTATTATAGCGACCACACCAAATAAGTTAAGTTGATCCATATGAAATATACCAAAATATGATGAAAATGTAATACTTTAGTAACAAATTATGGAAACTACAACAGAGAATTATGGAAAACAGGCCGCCCAGAACGCGTTATATTAACGCTATATATTACATGTTTAATTAAAACATTTATCTCGTTCAGGCTAAGCTGATTATCTCAGAGTGGACACAGAAAACCGGTTTCATTGCAGACCGAGAACCAAGTCTGGTCGCTTTAACACGTAAGTGCCCATGAACATTTGGGGGAATGTAATATTCTAAACCTAGACGGGGGCAAATTTGTCTCTTTTTATTGTTTTATAAAAATGCCAAAAAAAAACATTTTTTTTATGAAAATACCGCAAGAAAAGGCATTTTTAATTGAAAATACTGCAAGGAAAGGTATTTTCCAAAACTGGGGTGCTCCTGTCACTTTGTACCCTTACCCCCCCCCCCCCCCCCGAATTGACGACACTGGTTTTAAAATATATTATATGCCGTAAATGTCTTCAGGTTCAAAATATATTTCAGTAATATGAATTATACACAAGACTAGCTGATCTTATACGCATTGAGTGAATGGGGGCCTCAAAGAATTGAAAATAGGACTAAAAAAAAATGTAGTTATTTATGCTTCGACCCCCCTTCCCCAGGAAACCCTTCTTTGCAACATATCCTATATATATATATATATATATATATATATATATATATATATATATATATATATATATATATATATATATATATATATATATATAATATATATATATATATATATATATATATATATATATATATATATATATATATATATGTATATATATATATATATATATATATATATAATATATATATATATATATATATATATATATATATATATATATATATATATATATAATATATATATATATATTATATATATATATATATATATATATATATATATATATATATATATATATATATATATATATATATATATATATATGTGTGTGTGTGTTTGTGTGTGTGTGTGTGTGTGTGTGTAATATTTAGCAGTTAATTCTACACCAAATGAATTGAATGCATTGGTGTAATTTTATTTTATTTTTAAATCCAAATTATAAAACCAGTTTTTAGCTGGATGTAAAGATCAACATCAAAACTTAAAAACCAGTAAAGCTATCCTATATGTGAGGAGGCTGCTGGTCCCCTCACTTCCCCAATCCTCGCGCTAAACTTTTACTGGTGGAATTAAATGAAATGACAATATGGTAAAATGGGTAGACTATTTAATAAGACAGCGAATTTTAATTAGTAGCCTAATGTTTTAGTTATTAACTATGTGAATTTATTAAAACTTGTAATACAGGTAATTCTTTGCACACTCACTAGTATCAAGGGCTCTTACTTGTCGGCTAGATCCGCGGGTAAGAGTCCTTCGAAATAGTTCTCAAAGGGGGTCTGGTCTGAGACAGGCTGATCTCATGCTGAGTTGAGAAAACCTGTCAATAAGACTAGATTGATTGACACCTTTTCTGGGTTGTGCGGTATTCTTTTTGAGAGACTTGATGTCAAGGTGACTCGGCACGTAATGATTGTTTCTTAAAACCATTTTTGTCGCTTGAATATTGCCTGGTAAAATATTGCCGTACCCAGGTTTTTTTTGGAGGGGGTCTTACTCGAAGATTTTTTTCGGGGGGGGGGGGTACAGGAAAAAAACCTCAAAAACGCATACAAAATTTGTTGTTACGTTTTTACGAGTCAAAAAGATATTTTGGGAGGGGTTCAAACCCCCTAACCACCTCTCTGGATACGGCCTTGCCTGGTATAATGGTTTCTTTGAATTATGTAATATTTGCATCGTTTAATGTAATGTTTATCGTTTTTTGTATACTGGGCGGCTCTGAACATTCAGAATTTTCGAAGATATTGATATAACCTCTTCCAATTATTGACATTTGATAAGCTGAAAACTATATTATATTACGGTGATAGCTACTACTCCTACAAACTAGTTATTGGGTTAAGTCACGTACGGCCGATCCATTGACAAACTCTTACCGGCTCTCGCCCTTTTTAAAGCTTGTGTTTTTGCCACTTAAGATATCCTCAAAGGTTTCGTATCATTTTTGTTGCCTCAGCCGATACTAAACTGGATTACCTGGTCGCATGGATGTACTCTGGGAGGCCTCGGGGTCCTCCCCCGGAATCCTTTTTTTCAAATCTATGGGCATTTAGCGTTCATAATATCCACTAAAACTTTAATTTTTGCCCCCCCCCCTGATAAAAATACTGCATGCGAGGCCTATCATACAGGATCATAATATGTTTAATCGTAGATAGATGCAACTAAGTAAAGGGTTTCTGTTGCAAGTAGCCCACAGGTCCTTACGCCAGAATTGTTTCGAGTTATTGTTCGAAATATTTTTTTTATAACATGCAAATTATACAGAAGTTATGAATAAATCTTTAGATCTAGGAGACTTCTCCTAGGAAACTCCAACCCTATCTCCGTGTCTTCATGCCTCCTGTATAAGCAAGAAAACCTGGTTCATAATCACCTCTTTGTATGTAAAACATTTCAAGGTTTCAACTATGGTCACTCTTTACAGTTAAAAGAAAACAGGGTACTTGTTTAGTATCCAGAAAACATGCGATAAGTGAAGTTTCGTTAATACTAATGAAATAAAACAAAAGAGGATAAAATTATAATAATTCAGAAACAAATCTGGGCTATATATTTGCACATTGGGAGGGGGTAAAGCTTAGTATATATTAAATACCTAACCTAGGTACCTTTTTTTGTCCCTTCAACCCCAAAAAACCAAAGTTTAAATCTTTGTCACGGAGTGAGCAATACTTCACTATGCAGCGAAAACCTGTTTCTCATATAGCATCTTTGAGATTTCGATGCGGTCTTTCTCGCGTGTTTACTGGATTCTAAACAAGTACCGAAAACAGTATAGAAAAGTTTTTCAACCAGTGATCCACGGACAGTCTTTAACACCCGTCGACTGATACTGTTGTATCTGGGTGCATAAGTTCAGCAAGTTTTGTCAATGTGTGCAATCAGTTTTTCCCATCTTATCTTGTCCTCAAGATACTAAGAAGTTTTTTTTATAAAATATGTTCACCACTCAGAAACATTTGGAAACTGCAGTTACTCATGCCAAAATTGTTTTAGTTATATGTAGACTGCACAAAAAAAACTCATCATAAAAGCAACTGGTACTATTTAGTGAGAATTAATTAAAAAAAACTTTTTCCACAAAATAAGTTTTTCAAAGAAAAGTAAAGAACTCCGTTAAACAAACAATGAGGAAAAATAAAACCAAATAATCTACCAAGCTTGAAACTACCACAAATCAGCATCGATTAATAAATGAAACCCAAAACGAACAGAAATTACAATAAATAACCGAGTCAAACTCAAAACGAGCAGAAATTCACATAAATTGGGCGCAAAAACCCCTATGCCTTCCCAAGGCCAGAACAAAATTTGCACTTTACTGAAAAAAAATTAAAATGTTTTTAGTTTTATAGCTTTAATAAATCAAATAATTTTAACATTTTGATTACTAAATATCAGTATATGTATATTAAACTGACAATGCACATTCATTTGTATTTTTTCAGTAAAGTGCAAATGTTGTTCTGGCCTTAATAAAAACCTTATATGCCCCCAGGGCATGACTTAAAACCCTTGCCCTGAGGGTTGTGGGGGAGTGTCTTTTTCAAAAACATATTTTCTATCTGGAAATCAACTAGCCTACGCTAAACAAAATAGCTATCTCAAAATTTTGATTGGATGTGTTTGGGTGAATGATGGACGTGGGGGGGGCTAGTTGCCCTCCAATCACTTTTGGCTATTTAAAAGTGCACCAGCCCTTTGAATTTCTAATTAAATGAGCCCCTTTTTAAGTTTCTACGACAACGCCTTCTATAAAAACTTTATATACCCCAGGACATAACTTAAAACCCTTGCCCTGAGGGTTGTTGGGGAGTGTCCTCCTCAAAAAAATAATATATCTGGAAATCAACTACGCTGAACAAAATGCCTATCTCAAAATTCTGATTGGATGTGTTTGGGGGAATGATGGGCGTGGGGGGGGCTAGTTCCCCTCCAATTACTTTTGACAATTAAGAAGGGAACTAGCCCTTTGAATTTCCGATCGAATTAGCCTTTTTTGAATTTCTACGACAACGTCTTCTATAAAAAAAACTTATATGCCCCCTGGGCATAACTTAAAACCCTTTCCCTGAGGGTTGTAGGGGAGTGTCTTCCTCAAAACATATTTTCTATCTGGAAATCAACTACGCTGAACAAAATGGCTATCTGAAAATTTTGATTGGATGTGTTTGGGGGAATGATGGACGTGGGGGCTAGTTGCCCTCCAATCACTTTCGACTATTAAAAAGGGTAGTAGCCCTTTGAATTTTCAATCGAATGAGACTTTTTTGAAGTTCCTACGACAAAGCCTTGTATAAAAACCTTATATGCCCCCAGGGCACGACTTAAAACCCTTGCTCTGAGGGTTTTGGGGGGAGTCTCCTCCTCAAAAACACATTTTCTATCTGGAAATCAACTACGCTGAACAAAATGGCTATCTCAAAATTTTGATTGGATGTGTTTGGGGGAATGATAGGCGTGGGTGGGGGGGGCCATTTGCTCTCCAATCACTTTCGACTATTAAAAAGGGCACTAGCCACTCCAATTTCCAATCGAATGAGCCCTTTTCGAAGTTTCTACGACAACTCCTTCGATACGAAGTGCCCGGGTATGGAGAAAAAAAAAACACATTGTGCCCACATCGTTCTTTACTTAGGCAGCGCTAGCGCGCTGCCTATGATAAGCACAACGATAATTTTTCAGCTTTTCCACTTTGTTGAAAAATTTATGTTGTTTTACATAACGCTTTTTGACTTGCCTCATCGAAATTCATACGAAAAAATCTAACTGCAGAATATAGAACACAGTAGCAGAAGACTTTTTGTTAATCAACTTATGATGTTATAATATCTGCACCTGCACATAGGAAAGAATCCCTCCCGAGGAAAGCCTTTGATTACTTCTCCCAAGAGTTGATCTGTGTAAAATCTTTGAGTAGGCTATTATGATCAGAAATACCAGTATCATATCGTATTCCGCGCATCACTATGCAAGGGCATTATAATTTTGCATCCTTTTCATTATATTGCCCAAATTACGATGAATGACAGAATTTAAGAGGAGAAATACTTAGGGATTTTATCATCCGAGATAATCATCTTATCAATGAATGTTGACTGTCCCAGTTGTTGACTTTGAGAATACGCGGTTTGTCTCATTTTAGTCTGTTTACCAGGCTACATCGAAGATTGATGACCTGTGAAATCCAAAGATAAAAGTAAATAGCCTGTGTCTTATTCATGCTTGTAATACTGCATTGTTTGTGAACAAATCAGTTTTTAGCTGAACAGTCGTCTTAACGTAGGTGCACATAGGACCAGGCGCGCACCCACGGGGTGGGGTGGGGGGGTTAAGGAGGCTGTAGCCCCCGCTCTCAAGAAAAATTACATTATATTTTTAAATATTATTTAATCTGCTCGGTTTTATCATTCATTCCTTAGTCCCTACTCAAAACTTGCATTCAAAGAGCTAAAATTAGCTTAAAGTAATGCCTTAAAATACCGTTTTTTCTAAGGATTTTTAAAGAATTCCGTTGGTTGGCTCAGGGACCCCCCCCCCCCCCCCCCCCCCCCCCCCCCCCCCCCCCACCCCCCCCCCACCCCCCCCCACCCCCCCCCCCCCCCCCACCCACCCCCCCCCCCCCCCCCCCCACCCCCCCCCCCCCCCCCCCCCCCCCCCCCCCACCCCCCCCCCCCCCCCCCCCCCCCCCCCCCCACCCCCCCCCCCCCCCCCCCCCCCCCCCCCCCCACCCCACCACCCCCCCCCCCCCCCCCCCCCCCCCCCCCCCCCCCACCCCCCCCCCCCCCCCCCCCCCCCCCCCCCCCCCCCCCCCCCCCCCCCACCCCCCCCCCCCCCCCCCCCCCCCCCCCCCCCCCCCCCCCCCCCCCCCCCCCCCACCCCCCCCCCCCCCCCCCCCCCCCCCCCCCCCCCCCCCACCCCCCCCCCCCCCCCCCCCCCCCCCCCCCCCCCCCCCCCCCCCCCCTCCCCCCCCCCCCCACCCCCCCCCCCCCCCCCCCCTTATCATCTCCCCCATAATTATTTTCTTATTGCACCACTGCATAGGACCGATCCTTACAGTGAATCTGGGCTTTTTCCGGGGGAGGGGTTAAAACACGAACATAGTGAGTTTCAGGTGATTTTGTTTTTCGAGCTAATTTCTTTGAACACAATATTGTGTTCAAAGAGACCTCGCTTTAACCCCATTTCTAGATCGCCTCTTAGGAAATAAAATAATAATTGTTGATCAGGCCCGTACATAGATATTTGAAACACTTCGAGCAAATTTAAGGAAATTGCAAAAAAGGGTTGAATCAAGTTAAAAATATAAGAAAATATGAAAAATCTACGTTTTTATAACCTGAAAGCCCCCCTTCCTTCCTGCGTACGTGGCTTTTGTTGACATCTTAGTTTATGAGCGAAATACTGTATCTGGCACGAAAATACCTCCCCCCCCAAAAAAAAAACAAAAAAAAACATACATTTCAAGCTCGTGGCTTTGCCAAAATCATGAGACGTCAATTCCGACAGCATCAAATAATTTTGGGCTAATGTCTTAGTTGTATGAAATAGACCTGAAGAAAAACAGTACTTAGTTGAGCTTTTATTGAATGACTTATCTGCTCTTACATTTTTAGCATCTTATGATAACCTATTTTTGCGTTCAAAATTTTAAAAATCACTCCCAGAATATGATGAGATTGTGTAATTAACGCCGTCTGATTTGGGGTGGCCTTTGGTGCTCGTAAGTATTTCTCTTACCCGAACAATTTCAGTGTAAGCTTTGGTTTTCAACACTTCCAAACAAAATTTATTTATGTGTAAACAATTTTTTAGTCACGACTGATGCTGATCGAGTTAATAAGTAAATTCTTGGGATATAAACCATCATAATAGATTTTGCACAATGATTGGGTTGAAATTAGTTTGTGTTTGCAAAAATTATATTTGCAAATTGATGACCGAAACCATTGTTCAGTTTTTTAGCTAGGAGTCAACCTGTCAAAGTAATCACGATTCTGTGACCTATCGTCTGTAATAAGCTTGAGATCTGTCGCTTTCACCTACCTCTTCAGAATAAAATTTCTTGCTCGTTGACTCCAGACATTTGCATTTTGCTTTGTGGACAGGGAAAAAACGACTGCTTCTTTGAAAAGGATTATGGAATTCCTTTTTGGAATTGTGACCTTTTAACTCTTGCTGTGGATTGTCAGAGGAGTGGGATGCTCTTGACTTTTTTAGGTTGGACACTCCGAAAAAGATCAGTTTGTTGTGTGAGGCATTAGACTATCAACTTATTTTTCTCATATGTAAGCTTGAAAAAGCTTTCTTGTATCCTATTTAAAAATCTTTGAGTAAAAATTGAGTTGTCGTTATGATTGTACCCACGAAGGTCTTGCACCCAACAACAGAGTTTCTCAAAGTTTACCGCTCTCTAAGCCTAGGACTTCAGCCGTTTTAGCTCCGTCAAGTAACTTATTTAGTTTTGAAAAGCTAAAACTTTTATCGGACAACTAAGGCAGTTTTCTATAAAATAGTAATAACCATAGAAAATGTGATTTTTTTTATTATTATTTTTTTTTATTTTTTAACAGCAGCAACAGGCTTGGTAGAGGCAAATGCTGAGAACAAAACTTGATAATAGAAGAACTAAGTGTTCATTTATCCCACGAATATTGCCTATTGCTGCAATTTTGTCTGTGAAGCTAAGCTCTGGCTTCAAATCTCGATTCTCTAAAAATTCTTGAGTCCAGTCTTCCTGGAACCCCTCCTTGTATAATATGGGAGTCGCTTTGAATTTAATATGGGCCAAAACACCTACAAATATATATATATATATATATATATATATATATATATTCATAGAACCATGTCAGGCTTGTCTTGTGGGTTTCTCCACCCCTCAAAAAGCTATTCACGTGTGTCTCTTGCCCTTGGGCTCCCAAAAGTTAATGCCTTTATCTTTAACGATTTCCTCGAGAGTCCTTGACCATTTAGATCTTTGTTCATTCTTATTTCATATATCTAAGGGCCCCCTAGACTGCTTTTCTTCTTGGATAGGCCAAGAGCTAATTGCAAGGTAATTCATGCTAAGGTATAACCTAACGACATTCGGTCAAATTAGATTTGGTACCAACCCATATCAAAGGTCGAAAGATATGTGTCTCGGTTCTCCCGATTAATGTGTTAGCAATGTTGTTTCCCAACCAATCAGATAGTTTCGATTTTTGACTATTCCCTTTTAATTGTCTTGATGAACCCCCTTGTAAGTGTTGTCAGTGTGACGATCTTCTGATTTTTATGTTTATAGGTTAATCCACTCTTTGTAACCATGGGAAAAGACGGGTGAAGATATAAGCAACAAGAGACTTTAAAAATATTTTAAAGTGTACCCAAATTTTTGATTTTATTATGATTAAATAAATAAAAACTTGTTTCGAAACAAGATGAGAGTAAAGAACGACATTAAAACATAAAAAGGGCAGAAATCATCAAGGCCGTTCCCAGATAGGAGAGTTTGAACCCCCCCCCCCCCGAAATGTGTGTTTGACTCGTAAAAACGTAACAAAAATGGATATAAACAAATTTTGTATGCGTTTTTTGAGTTTTTTTTTGTTTACCCCCCCCCCGAAAAAAATCTTTGAGTGAAACCCCCTCCGAAAAAAAATCCTGGGTACGGCCTTGGAAATCATCCTGTAAATGAATGGGCTGTCACCTCCGCTCGTACACCAAAGTCTGATTAGTGCTTTTTTGATTGCATTCTAGGCTGCAATAAATATAGCAAGTTGGTAATTGCAATAGTTTTATTTTACGATTGCCTTTCCAAACAATTGGAATTCAAGTTCTATTGTTTAAAGCTAATTTAACTAAACTAGACTTGTCGTTGCGGAAGTATGCGAAAAAAGTAAATTTAAGGTGGAGGTAGCCCATCATACATACGATAATTTGTGTCCATTGTAAGTTTTAATGTCACTTTTTACATTACTTTCGTTTCAAAATTTTGTATCAAATTTGTGTTTATTTTCAAGGTCATATTCAAAGTAATCCTAAATGTGACATGGGTGCCACCTCCTCATCCTTCTGATCTTCACGGTCCAACCCTTTCATTGATTTTTAAAAAGTTAGTTTTTCTGAAAAATGTCCTGCTTGTGCAATAATGAGGGATGGTGTCGTCCTGTAATACCCATATTGTACGCTATGTCCAAATATATTTCTCCAAGTGAAGGGAGGCTAGGAGAAAATTACCCCCATATTAGTCGGAGGGACCTTTTCTAGTAATCTCGGAAAATTGGACCTAAAAATACAATTGTGATACTATAAGCGTATCCCCTGATACAAATTTTTAATAATAACCCTCTCCCTCCCTCCCCCCCCCCCCGCGTAACAGTTGGTATGTAATTATGTAGTACTGTTTAACCTGTTTTTCTTATGATATGGTATATTATTTCATTTTTTATGAAGTACATATATGTTGAAGAATGTGACACTGTGTGGAAGTACAGCCTCTGAGTCTGAGAGATTGCCGAAATAACTTCTCGAGGGTTCTAAAATGATTGATCAACTCAGAATTTCTTCATGATAGTATTTTGGTGTTATCTGGCCCGGCATTTTTATTTCACAGAAACAAAATTGAAGAAATCAGCACTTCGCTTGGGTATAATCTCTATTGCTACTTTAAAAGGGTACTTCAACTTTTAGTTTCTGTCAGCTTTTGTTAAGTATGTCAGTATTGTACTACCATCGGCTCAACTCGATCAGCCCTGGTGAAAAGGATTACTCTTATTCAAGTATACTGAGCATGACTATTAGATTAATTCTAATAAAACCTTCTTTTTACTTTTCACCTCCATTCCTAAAAGTGTATCGGGGGGCCGAGTGGGCCCCAAAGTTTGTAATTGTGGGGTGTTTAGTGTAACGATGATCCTGTTTCCACTATTTGTGCTACTGTTGGTCGGTATCTATATGGTTCGATTGGAAAGCCCTAATATTACATAAATGATTCTTATCAATTACTAGCAATATTAGCCTCAGTCATATTGTTGTGTAACTGATTTTCACCATTTACTGGCTGCTTTTCTTTGGGGTGTGACAGCTTAAACAGTCCTGCTAATAAAGGCGGATGACTTGTCGTATGTTTGTTGAATTCTGTCTTATCACAAGCAATAAAGATAAAGGTACTATTATTGCTTTCGATATGCTGAGAAAACTGAGTGTGAACAGGAAGCCAACCGCCACAAGTCATAATTGCGTCAAACAAGGCTTAATTAATCCCTGTGTAGTTATGCCGACTTGGGTTTTGTTAAAGCTTTTATTTTTGAGGTTTCACACGTGCGTCCAATTATCCTAAGAAGTCTCATCACTCAATCTGTAGAAATCTTTTGTCTCTTTGGAGAACTGATAGCATGGGTTTCAAAGGAGACAGTTTCGTGAAGACGAATAAAAGAGGCAACACATATTTGTTTCATAGTGTTTTACGGATTTCTAAGAAACTAAAATATATTGTTATATTTTAAAATGTTGTGGGACACTGTATAAGTCTGGAATTGACAATCATTATCTAGAAGGATTTTTTAATCATTTGCTACTAATGGCCTCAATCAATGTTACACAATTAGTAAATCTTACACAATTCAAACCTAGAAATTTTAATAGCAGTGAAAAACTAATAAAAAATATATAGCTTGGAAACCTAATTTTCACAAAGTTTTTTTCTTTATTTTTGGTCACTAAATTGTCTCACTAAGGTGCAAAATGAGGTCCAGACTCTTTTTAAATCTCAGATTTAAATAATTAAAAGAAGAAATGTAAATTATAGACGCCAATTCCACGCAATTTTAGACCATGGTCACTCTTAAAATCAGTGCTTGGCGTCGCCGAAGCAATTAGATAATTCTCTCCCTCCCCATCGTCCAAGGGCATCCAAAAAATTATTAGCTATACGTATTTCCTTATTTTATTGCATTTAACTCCATTAGTCGGTTTGAAAGTATTTCAATAAGAAATAATTTAGCAGATGATTAAAATTTTCCAGTGGATCTGTGGTGTTTTGCGGTCACACAGGAGTGTCAAATAGGATAAAAAAAGTCGTATTTTTAGACATCCTATTCCGCGCTGGAGAATTAACGGCTTGGAACGTGGAACGACAAAACAGTTGAACATTGACCATCAATCCTTGGAAAATCTTCGCAGGAATTTGACCTGTATTTCTTAAGTTGCCTCCGAGTTGGAAGTTGCACTGATTTAGTCTATCTTTTGTTATATTAAAGAAATACGATGGCATAATAAGGTTGTGGTTATACAAATATTACACCACTATATGATCATACGGTATGCACATGAAGGTTGGAATCTTAAGGGGAGGGGAAGCCTTTTATCCCGGGGAAATCACGCAAAATCGTATATTAGGGCTATTTGCCCTTGTATGCAGTTGAAGAATTGATATCAGTGTACATAGTGAACAGTGTTGTATATAGTAATGATGGTCAAACTTTAATTACTCCTCCCCTTCCGAGCTAAATTCATGATTATGCACCTGCATAAATGCAATCGGTAGGTTTTAGGATGACTAAATCATAGCGAGGAATATTTAGCTTCGATTAAGGCCCTCTCAAAACAAAATTTTACTCATACCGAAATTTAAGCTAGTCCTAGTTTAAGGCAATCAGATTTTTCATAGAATTTTCTGATTGGCCCAAGTTAACGCCGTTAGCGTCGAGGAGAGCTGTAGGTTCTCTGTCCCTTCGATTTTTTGGTCCACCCCTAGATTTTTAAAAAATACCTTTTTTTGGGATTTTATCATCAAAAAATGTTTTTTGACATTTTCGCTGAAAAAAAAAATAAATAAAAGGCAAATTCCCCCCCCCTCCCCCTACCTAAATATTGAAAACATATTTTGCCCCACTCCCTTTACTCTTTGCAAAGTGACGCTATCTAAATGATTTGATTAACGCTAGCTAAATGTGGTATAAGTAAAATATCTTTGTAAATGGGTCTTCAGTCCAAAGTTTTATAAGGGTTTAGTCTTTCTATTAATAAACAACGAAAGAACAAGGGGTGAATTACCTGAAATTGCCGTCTGGCTCAGGGCCCATTCTCTTAAAAGAAAATTGTGAAAATATACGCTTTATGTATTAGGAAAGCTATAACATGCTTTTAAATTTAGCATAGTTAAATAAGAAAATGTCGAAAAACTTAATTCATGTGTTCAGATGAATACACGCTTGAACAACCATGGCGAAAGAAATGATTGCCATATAAAAGTATATTCTTGAATTTTTATTGATGTAATGGTAATATAGATTATATATGGTTATAGATTAGTAGATGCTGTCACAAATTGATCAAAGTGGTGGATTATAACTATGGACAAACGTTCCAAAATCATTAGATCCATCAGCATCAATTAAGTATGGACAGGTGAGCGTCTTGTAAACAATGATTAGATTTTAAGCCCGGGGTTGAATCTGTTTAGCCCGTGTTAGATAACCACATAAACCGCATTTAATTGATGTAAAATTTTCATAAGGTGGGACTGACTAATGCTTTAGCCACTTGTTTAAATGGCTTCAAGCTCCTCAAAAACCTGCCTTTAATTAATGACGGATATTCTTAGAAACTCTCGGCTATCAGACTGTTATTTATGGCATATTATTTGTAGGGATGTGGCAGTCTTTTCGACTGCTGCTTGGTGTGGTAACTCATTTTCACCACTTATGTGTTGTGGCTCTGTTCATTCTTAAAAGCGGAACTTTCTATTTATTTTTTATTGCATTAATTTGAAAGAGCAGAATAACATCTCCTAGCGTATTATGATCAGATAAGTGTATAGCTACTGTGGGAAGCCAGGTAATACCTCCTCCTGTTGGACCGATCCAAAACACCCCTGAAAAAGATCTTCAGTCCCCCTCCTTTTTAAAATTTTGGACTGTAACTATTCTATGGGTGTAATTACGCGTTTTTTTTGTGTGTTTTTTTTTACAGACATTTTTGTGTATGTCGCTTTTGGAAGGGACACGTTGTTTTCACTAAAAAATGTTTTTTTTTAGAAAGAAAATACATTATAAATTTCCTTATCTCTCCAGAAAACTGCCCTGTCGGCACAAAATATCTATATGCAGTCGAAGTTTTTACTTTTCTTATTGGAGGACCCCGTTTTAATCTCACTTTTTGTAGGTGTGAGTCAAAACATGGTTATTTGTAGCAGGGCCGTATCCAGGATTTTTGTTCATGGGGGGTTTTACTAATTTTTTACCTTTTTTTTGGGGGGGGGGGGGGTACTAATTTTTGACTCAGTTTTCGACTAATTTTACTGATTTTTACCTAGGTTTTACTAATTTTCGACTTATTTTCGAGTCGGTCAAAAATTTCGGGGGGCGGGTTCAAACCGGGTAACCCCCCCCCCTGGATACGGTCTTGATTTGTAGGCTATAGGCCGATACAATAAAAAAAGGAAAGTTGAAGTACCACTTCCAAAAGTAATTTCAATCTCTGATTCAGCTCTAATTCCTTGAGTTTTTTTTTCTTCTTACTTTAAAAATGTTGGCCTATTTTGTGCCGAAAAATGAATATGGTAGTAAAAAAAAAGTGAAATTGGAAATTTTTATAATGACTGGACAAGATGAATTTTTTCCCGATTTTTTTTCTCTGAGTATGACAACTCTTCATAATATGACAAGTTTCAAGTTTAGTTCTTGTTAATTGAGCCAGGAAAATAGCCTTACTACTGTGTGTCCTTTTCACAGACAAAGCTATGCCACAATATCAATCTTAAAATGCCATAGTATCCCTAAAAATAACTGCATCACGTAATTTCTTAAATTGCCAGTTCATGTAAAGCATTAATCCAGTAATGAATAGGAAACGTTAACTTTTCAGAAGATATTATATATTCCCGCCATAGCTTAAATAAATAACTGGTAAAAACAGTCACTATTCGCAAAAATTAATTCTTTGGAAATGACCTGTTATTCCAGCCGCTTACATGTGCATCTATTCTGGGGAAGCCAGATCCGGCCGTGCAACCAAAAATAGGCAACTAATGAATGGCAAAAATGATGGGGTTGGGGGATATCGGGGCTGAGTGCCATGTACGTTCCTTTATTATTCTTATACATGCTTAGCTTAAACAATAGTATTATAATAAATAGAAACTAATATCAAATGACTGTAAGAATGTGTCCAACTAGACATAAAGAAATTTGTTTTCGGGTTGGACGACATCAAAAAAGTAACCACAAAATAGACAAGTTATATGTAAGTATAATAAATTTTAAGGAAAACTTCGTATTTTCGAGGTAGAGACAAGGGGTTCAAAATCTTCTTCTTATATAGGCTACGTGCCTGTGCCCAACCAATATAATTTTTCAAAATAATTTTCATAATTTCATCCTTTATTGTCAGTAAGCAGCACACATATACGCAGGGTAGATCAGGCGGATTTCTTCCATGACTCCCTCGAAGAACCCTTCCCAGTAAGGTCCTAGCTGAAACATTGGTGACCTTCCTACTCTCCTCTAAAAAAAACTTGGTACTGGTGCGTTATATGGTCGCTTTTATATACTAATGAGAGACGAAACCCGCCAGACTGGTTATTTTCAAAAGACCGCTATTGAGAAATGGAATGCAAAGAGTAGTTTTCATTGTGTTTACGATATTTAAACTGTTGTTTTTTGGGGTTTAGGGGGGGGGGAAGGTACCTAGGTTAAATTACGTATTTAATATATGCTATGCTTTACCTCCCATCCCCTATTGTGCAAATATATAGCCCAAATTTGTTTCTAAACTATTATATATTCATCCTATTTTATTTCATTAGCATTAACCAAACTTGACTTTTTAGAAGTGACCATATAACGCACCAGTACCAAAAACTCCATATTACTCTAATGGTGTAGCCTGTGCTGGCCTTAGAGGGCGTGATTTTTCTTATGAATATGCCGGCAATTAAAGGTGTTCAAGCACAAGTTTTATTCTGCTTCCAGTTACCACAGTTTGATTGTCTAAGGAGTATTGATGAATGCCCGACTGAGTCATTTTTTTCTAATCTGGTTCCCGACTTTGTGATAAAGACGAAATGAACATCTAGATTCAGGTGAGGATAGATGCATATTGCGCTTGGTATTGCTCATTAGATATTCATAGAATTGAAAGGTCTGAATAGCAGAGTGTGGGAACGTCGAGAACCAGAAAAATAACTCAACGCTTCCGCAAGACGATTGGTCTGTAGTTTATTGGCTGCATCGCGATACCACTCATAGCTTGGTCGATATTTTTAACAAACTGATGAGATTCGTTTAGCACGGAGACCCCAGGATATCATAAAATATGTGAGAGGTTTGACTTTTAAGTGAATAAATCATCATCTAATGGGATCAAATCTTTGATCGCATCTACACTGCATTAAACATTCCAGAAATAACCGAAACCAGATAAAGAATGCGATGTGATTAAAAGAAATTTTTTTACATGGGAATGGTTTTCAAAATAATCAACAATTATTTTGTTATTTACTGGTAAGTCAGTTAATTTTTTGTCAGGTCTAGCTAGCGAAGCTTAAATTAGCGTCTCAGGGAAGTAGCCATATTATTTGTCTTAATAAAGTTAGTTCTTATTCTTCCATAACAGGTTATCAAATATACAGATATGGCTGGATTTATATATGTGTTTCTTAACATATCACCTGGTCCCCGCTTCAAATTATATGACATGATTCTGCTCTTCTTTAAAATAAGATACAAGATTTTGCGGGAACAGCACCTTATGGACGACATGTGGTGACTTATAGAAATTCTGTCTAAAATTAATCCCTGGAATCGTTTCTCACGCTCCGAGTAGGGAGCTCTTGCTTTATTTTCCTCGCAGCATTCTATATCTTAACTTTTAGCTGAAATGTCCCATTATCCCTTGATTGGCTTGAAAGTCACAATTTGATGGTGTAAATCGATGACACCGAAGATAGTAAGCCCACTAGCACATTTATATATTGATGGCCAAGTTGCCACAAATTCTGCACTGGTGCGTCTTCATTTTCACTTTATCCATACTTTCGGGGCATGGTGTAATTGCAAATCTTCTTCGTTTGTTTTAAAAACCTTATTGAAAATGATGCTATTCGCATATGGAATTAAGACCTACAGAAGACCTACCTGTTAATAAAGACCTGGAATAAAGACCTACCTGTTACATTTGTTACCTCATTAAAAATTTTCTTGTAAAGTCAGATTTCTATACTTAATTCTAAATCGTCTGGCTGTATCTTTCAATGAAATATTAAAACTGCAAAATATGGTTTTCGCAGTAACTACTCCTTAGAGATTTTAGATGACTTTTTGATGCGCTATATTTATGGATTACTGACCAAATCTACCACAAAGTTATGGTAACAAGCTTAATTTGATGACTGCGATTACCAATTTGATCTTTTACGCTTAAAAATGGTACGTGACTGTTTCTAATATTTGCACAATCTATCGACTCTTCTCTCTCTTTTCTTTTTCTATCGTTACTCTATCCTTTTTTTATTATTCTTCTTTTGCTCTCTTAGTTCATTCTAGTACCGGATCTTGACTAATTTAACGTTGCACCTTGGATTAAGATATTGGCACACTGTCGATGAGAATTCGTGTGAAGTTAAGACTCAATAAATCTTTAATTGTTTGGATTTCCAATTTTATCTCCTATTCACTATTTCTCACAGCAATAATTATTCGTAACACGCCATTTAGTTTTTTTCTGTGCTTCATTTAATGGTTTGTTAATGTTACATTAGTGTTTTTGGCGCCAGAAGCAGGGATTTGATGAGATTACTAGTGTTGAGTAGTGCAAATTGTTTCGATCATTTCTTTGTGTGCTGTCCGAATCTCGTATCTACATCTGCCACTCCTCTGGCTATCTCTGCCTTGTTTACCACCGTTGTTGCCGTAGTTTATTGCTTGGCAAGGATCCTGGTTTCACAGGTTTGGATGATGCGAAATATGCCGACAATCTGTGGTCGAGACTTTTACGATTAAGTTGCATGCCACAGACTAACATTAAGGTTGTTTATTATATTCCTATGCTGTCTAGTGGTGGACTTCATTTCAGTCTCTCTCTCTCTCTCATCTGTACCACCCAAATCCAGTTTCACCGTGAACTATGGGAACATGGATCCCAAAGCTGGTCTTACCTCTCCCCCCTTCTCGCCCACAATGTTCTCATGGGACCCACGAGGTGCTCACTCACTATAAAGAGATATTAAAAATACATACTACGATTTTTTAACTGTTAATTCTTTAGAACCGAGCGGTAGGTCATTTTTATCTTCAAAAAGGGCGGTGGGCTAAAGAGTTCGGATATCCTTAAAGTGTCAACCTTTGTAAAACATTCCATAAATGCATTTGCATCCTTCCTCCGTTAGCTTATTTTGCGTGTTTGTGTTTACATTATCAGGCGCTTTCGAATCATTGAAAGTGTTCACAATGTATTCAGTAGTTAGTTCTTTGTAACTTCAACTTTTTTTCTTTGAATATGCCCTTTTTGTCTAAGATCAGGAGTCCTTTCGGTACTTATGCATTATACGAGACACATTCGAGAATTGGATCGCGAAGATATAGAATATAGTGTCTGACCATGGATGTTCAAATAAATATATGGCATTTGCCAAGGACCCAAGAACAGGCAAAAATATATTTTTCCAGGATTAGGGGTTGTTGCCCAAAACAAAAGAGTGCGTCAATGGACACACCCTGACTTTGTACTCTTACGAGAAGCAACATCTTTGGAAGTGTAAAACTAGGACTTATTTCTACGCAATTCTTAAGGACATTTCTGCATTCTGATGGACACATAGTTCTAAGTTGTAGTTTTCACAATTTTGCTAATAAAGTATTATATTTTCTTCATATTTTATTTTATTTCATTAGCATTAACCAAACTTCACTTCTTGGGTGTTTCTTGTATAATACGTAAGTACCGTCCTTTCATGAAAGTGATGGTATTTGTTTTACTAAGATTTTAGAAGATGAAAAGATATTCGTTTTTTAAACGTGTGTTTTCTTTATTTTATTTTATTCTGATTTCTTTTAAGCTCACGATTTAACGGATTCAAATATAAATTAGTCTTTGGTATTAGAACTAGTTAATAGATCCCTTTGCACAGTCCAATGTTTATCAATCAATTTCTTCTTAGTTCTTTTAGTTTTTTTTTTTCAACGTGAAACCATATTGTGTATAATTACAAAAGTTGCGTTATCAATGTATTGTGTATATATTTTGTTGCAGACGGTGCTTAATGCAGGTTGCTTACTTTTGAAAGGTTGTCGCTTGAAGTGGCAGCTGAAAACGAGCTATTTGTTCCGATGTCAATTTTCCGATTGATTTTACTTCCGAGTGTAACTTCTTTATATCCTGTAAATCCTAAAAACAAATATTGACAATAAATTAAGAACCCCTCAACTCTTCACTTTAGGTGTGAACTTCGCGCAGATTGTGGGCGAGTGTGTGTGCCGAGATGATTTTGCATTTTTGTCTCTTGTGTATGGTATGTCGGCTATGTTTGCTTTAGGATGTAACCAACAATTGATGACATGTCTGGAATAGTCATCAAAATAATATAGCATGTTTGAAACTTGATGAAGTTGAAACTCTGTGTCTGGAGGAGTTCTTTAGAAAGAACTTCCTTTTTTACTCCTGTCTTTCATGGTGTTGAGAGACATTAATAAGTTCATGTTATGCCATTTTTTTCAACAACGGGTATATTAATTTAAGGAAAATAACCATACAGGATGTAAAAATTATACTTGCTTACTGTCGCTGATCTACATGTTTGAACCCGAGAGGGTTCCAGGTTTGCCCCTCCCCATTAAGCATAAGGCATATAAATTTATGTGCTTTTGTGTGTGTATGTAAAAGAAAGTACTTATTTTGATTTGTATATTGTTCTTTGTTATGCTTTAGTTTTAATTCATTTGGCCACTGTTCAAGGGGAAATTTAATACAATCATAATTAATATTTATAGGTTTTCTTTCCCTTATTTTCTTTTTAAACCAACTCCCATTCTGTGTCTAATATTTCTCTGGACATAAACTAATCACATATAACATCTATCATCAGTTGGTAACATTTAATGTTAGAATTTTAGCCGTAAAAACTCCCGAATGCATTTTAATATCCTATAACTAAATTCTATAAACGTGAAACCTGCTGTTTTTCTTCCCGATGCGCTACCCATTTCATTTGCAGTTGTTTGCGATGATACTGACGCGAGATTGATCGCTCTGTGCCTTCATGCAGAGAGGCCGGGGGAAAAAAGAGCCCTTGCTGTGACAGCCATTTAACCTTCGAAACCGTTTATTATTCTAGACGACCAAGTCAAATTTACTTCTGCATTTTTAAACCAACTCACTTATTTTTGGTCCGGGTTTTCAGTAATCAAAAAGCCTTAGATTGATTTGATTTTAGTATTAGTGGACGAGCTTTTATTTAAACAAAAAGGTTCAAATTCAAAGTAAATTGAATAATTTAACCCATTACAGAAGTTGTACTTTTTGGGGTATTTTGTGGAGCATTCTTTTCACCATTATAATGAATAGGTTTTAAGGAAATTACGCTTTAAAGATTCTAATTTGAATACAATCAAGAGTTCACACTGGACTCTGTGAATATAGGCCAAACTCCAGTTTTCCCAAACAACATGTACCTGTCTTGTGGGGGAGAGGATTTGTTAGGAAAAAATAGGCAACGAAATGTGAAAATTTTAAGAAAAAATGTTGCGAATCGTAAAAATCGTAAGAAATTGGAAAGGTTGGCCTAACCACCCCTTCTCCCTACATGCGCACCATGAATGTTACCTTCCATTCAAAGGTTCAATTATCGAAAATGAGCTCAGAGTTTACGTCCAGGCTCGTTCTTTTACAAGGGATTTTCATAAATAACATCAAAGTTGATGATGAGGATAACTATTTAAATGCATTAAAAATCTGATTTCTTCAAGGTAAAATTATTATTATTACTTCTAGCTCAGAGAAGAGGTGGTTCCGCTATACTCCTTACAGTCGTAAATGTGTTGTCCTGGTGCTTCTTATTCTTTCATTTCCTCTACACTTGTGTTTTGTTTCGTACGTTTCGATTACCCATCTCAAATATTGTCCGACACCCAAATTAACGGACAGGCACGTTTTATCTGGATGTGTAGCTGTTTTTAAGCTAAGGGTAGGGGCATTGAACTTGAAACACTGCAGGTGCAAACGAGTTCTTCACTTCCTAATGTAAGGCCAAGGAGCTCTCGTTTTGATCTGTGTGACACTCTTAATTGTTTTGTCCTAGGAAATTATTCATTTTGTCTTTGGTCTTCACTGGGGTTTGCCACCCTTCGTGATTTATCACTATTTCTAATGATTTTTTATATTGCCTAAATAAAAAAATCACTAAATCAGTGCATAAATCACTACATTATTGAAGAAAATCACTGAGTCAACCAAACAATCACTAAAATCTAATGATTTTTCTCACCTGGTGGCAACCCTGGTCTTCACCCGCTTGACAAAGCTTTGTCCTGACCTTCCTCTTTTGGATATATGAGTTATGAAAACATGAAGTAGCAAATTTTATCATTTTGATCAGGAGCAGTTATTTTCATGTTTTCTCCCTCCATGCTAGTAAAAATACGTGAGAACAAATCATATTGCCTGGGCCATTACACGAGGCACATGGCATTCGGAAATGTTCAGTGGAATTTCAAGTCAATTATTTCTTAATTGAATTTTCACCTTATCTTTTAAGGTCAAGATCTCGACCTAACGAAGTTTCGGAAATAGAGTCAATTAGAAGCTGGTCTGGAAATGTTTGCAGTCCATATGTTTCTTCTATGTTGTCTGTTTATGCTCAGCTTGTAAGAAAATCGAATTTTGGTTTTAAATTTACATTTTATCTTTCTATAATGGACATTAAACTTATGACAAATTCCATAAATTTTATTCCAGTTTTCTGACTCAGGTAGAAGAATGGGATAGGGAGTAAGCAGTGTGAAAAATGTCATGCAACACTATCGAGTTTCTCAGAGGCTAATTCTTACCTCATCCCCCCTCCCCAAAAAGTAGGTGCTTTTGGAACTGAATTATTCTATCTTGATAATTCCTGAATAGGTCTTGTGCAATTGGAACCAACTCTAATCCAGCAGGTGGAGTTCAAGTTATGCCTATGTAACTTTTGAAGATTAAGGTTTGTATTGTTCGATAGCATGAATGGCCGTAATCCTAAGCATTAATTTATCGGAAGACATGCATCGAATTCAAAATTTGCCAGTTTTACGTAAAAAAAATACCATAATTAGACCTCATCTAAGAAAAAAAAGTACTGTCGGTGTTGGAATTAGTTTCTCTTTTTCTAAAATGTGTATGCTATTGGTGAGCTTCCGTGGCTGTGTTGGCCTCAGGTGGTTTAGTGCTGCGGTGAGTTGTTGTTAGTAGTAGTAGTAGTAGTAGTAGTATTGGTGAATATAGAAATATGCTCAACGTTATCTTCTTCTCACTTTGACTTTGTTAGTTTAGTTTTTTTTTGTCCCACCGAGAAACTTTCTTTTTAATACTTTGAATCCAAAGGACCTGAGCATTATTTTATTGAATTAGAATAATGTTTCAGTGTATAAGTTCGTATGCAGAGTAGCACGAAGGATCATTTGGAAACCAAAGACTTTGGGCCAGGAAACCCACGTTAATCGCAAGTTTAAGGTGAGGTGTTCCCTGGGTAAAGTTCTGTATGCTATTTTTCCATAGTCCGGCTTCAATGTTAAGGTAGACAACAATTCCGGCATCATTCTGTAGCTTAAATGGAAATTTGTCAGTCTATCGGATTACCTTTTCGAAAACTGCTTTGTATTTTTTTTCTTTTTAATTGAAAAAATATGTTTAAAATATGCAAAACGTAAAAAATGTTAAAACTCTTGTTCATTAAGTAATATAAACATGGGTGACCAGGAACAACTTTTCTTTGATATCCTGAATAATCAAATCTCCCGAAGAAATGTGAAAATGGGTCTAAATTCACTCGCTGGCTGCATGTGAAGCCCATGGAAATATGCTAGGGTGCTCTTTCCTCGAAGTATCGGTAGATGGGATGTTGAAGGAGGGAGGAGCCATTCTCAAAACTTGAGATTGAGAATAAAATTGTCTGATAAAACTTCGTCAGGATAAAATAAACTAAACAATAAAAACACTAGAGATCATTGTAATATTTCACGAAGCTTGGCACAAAGCTATTACTGTACCGCATGGTGTTGCAGTGGACTGGGGTCAGTTTCGGAACCTTCTCAGCCACTTCCCTGGGGGGACCAGATCTTATAGGGACAAAAGGTGGGGGAAGGAATGATCGGTAGATGGGATGTCGAAGGAGGGAGGAGCCAAATCTTTGGCATAATTTTTCTCGGCGGGAAGAAAGGGATTCAAGTTTAAATTCTAGGAGGTAAAAGGAGTAAGGTAGAGGGGAACCGCCATAAATGATTTGCAGTGATCTCTTCTGAACTCGTTCTATTTTATCAGTACTTCAGGCAATTTCAATTTAACCGTTGCATCGGAATTTTTTTTAGAAGTAAGGTTATATATATATATATATATATATATATATATATATATATATATATATATATATATATATATATATATATATATATATATATATATTTCCTTGTTTTCTTGCATGAAATTTTGGATGAAAGTCGTGTTTATAATTTATTATGATTTATTATCACTTGTTCGTGTTATAGTATAACAAGTTCATTGGAGCAATGACGGAATAAATTCCAACTTGGTATTGCTGTAACATGATAACAGTCTGTAATAACCAGGAGGTAGATAATGTAATTAATAAAATTGCCACATTTGTGCTAATAGGCTGTTAAAATTGGCGCAATGAAACGAAATTCAAGGTGAGGCGGAGCCTACAATTGAAAGGAATCAAAGCTGGTGTTTGCTATTTCCTCTTATCTCTAAATTTATTTGCATATATGTTAATTACTTCATTTGTGTTTGTTTAACCGCGTTCTTCTGAAGTAAGATGACTTGTAAAAAATAATATGAAAATACTTGGCTAAAATCAAAGCACTGGAGAACAGAATAAAGAGTTCATGTTTGTAATTCCGTAGGTAGGAATTTCTACTTTTTCGTGAAGATTTGTCTAAATGCTCTCAGTCGGCTGATGGTTAGGTGGTTTTTACGGTTGTATTTTTCAACCTCTTATGGTTTATTTTCCCTGTCTGGGTACATTTTTTTCTGTAATCCTACGGCTTTAATGTTTCAAATGTATTACAAACATTTTGCTATCGTTCAATGGCTGACGTTCAGAATTATCTATCAGTGGAATTTTTGGAATTTGCTTTCATTTTTTTTTTCTATTACCCTAATAAGTGGTTGAAAAAACAAGTTTTCCTTATTTCTGATTTGTATGCAAGTTTAGCTCAATCTCTAAGAAAGAGTGTGAGTAACATCATAATTTGGGCTTTATGAATAGATAGTTCTGAAACCAATGATTCCAACGACATAAATATCTAGTCCTTTCGGTATAAGTTATAGTTATAGCTGTTGGCTGGCCAATAAAAGGATGTTTCACAGGAAAAAAAAATACTTTAAGTTAAAATAAACAGTCAAGTAAAATTGGGACTAGTAGCTGTAATTCTGGCTACATGTTGAAGAATGGCCTATTCACAATGAGAATATAGTGATACGTACCGAGATTCAGCTAATGGTAAAAATTGGTTCTAACTCATGCTTGTGATCAGGTTTTAATTTTCCTACATGGAAATTTAATGCTAAAACCGGCTAATTTCTTTAGTTGGGCTATCTATGATAATTCCGAGAATTGTATCTAATAAATTTTGTTTTGCTTTTGTAGGATTATTTAGTTAGCGACTTTCGACTCGTTGCGATCGATAAAGTTTTCCCCAAATGGTCTCCCATCTCAGAGCGCCACGCGTGCCGCAAAGCTCTGTCGCGCTTGGTACAGTTCCATCTCGCTTGAGTGTGTTATTATTTTTCCATGACCATACCATTTTCTGTTCTTCGGGGATATTAATCCTTACTTATACGAAATTTTTCAAGGAAAGTCCAAAGCTAAGTCAGGCTTTGACGTTAAATTTTATATGTGAAAAAAACTTATGTTTCGAACATTAAATGTCTATAAAATCCGTATGTCAAAGTACTTTATCGATTATGGTACAAGTTTTAATATTTATTTCCCTTCAAATGGTAAATAATTACATCTCCATTTCTTACTTGTCTGTCTATATTCGTTATAGATATCCATGTTTATTTTTGGACTTTCATGACTATTGCTATTTTTATCGTTAAATTCTACTCCAGTGTTCCTCAAAACTTCGGCTATTGTGAAATCGTTCATTCGAAGAGATATGAGAATTTAAAGTGGAACTCTATCAAATTCTGTTCGCATGTCATGCTTCATAAAAGCTCTCTTTCGCACCGCTCACACAAAGATCTTTTTGAGTGTTTCGGATTGAGGCACCTTTTTGATCGTTTTTCTTCCACAAGGATCATTGAAGGTTTTTCCCACCCTTGTTAGTGAATTGAATGGACTTGATTTTTATAACAATTCAAAAATATCCGGGTTTGTGGCGTGCCAATCGGCCCCTTAAGGCTAAACAGCCGTCTGTTTCTTCGCACCATGGACTTCTTACCCAGCCCCGGGCTTTCAAGTTTCAGATTTTATATATTGATAAAACTAGCCTTTTTCGGGTCGTATGATAAGTACGGCAATACCCTAATAACTAGATGTACTAACTATAGGGATCCTGGACATGATTTTGCCTGAATAATGCAATAATTACTATATTGCTAGTCGGTTGTTCGTGCGGTTCGGTCCTAGATTTTGGAGTGGTCGATAACAAAGGGATTAACTATTGACGAAAAAAGCGATATCTTGAGATTTGGAACACAGGGAGAATGTTGGGCCAGCTACTGTAATAGATAAATCATTTCTACAGTTCCCAATTGATGATATTGAGTAAAAAAATAATAAAGACCTAATCTCTTACGTATTTTTCTTTTTTGATTAAAATTTCATCAGTCCGCATGAAGATTCTCATCAGCGGAAGGATGGGCATGTATGCAAGAATATCTTGGGGGGGGGGGGGGTAAAAATATGAAAAACATGATAAATTTGTATCTGTATTTGTTTTTGCTATAAAAAAAATGGCAAAATACGTTTTTGTCTGGCCTTAAATATGAGGTATTATTGTTTATTATCGAAACATTAAAGCAAATTGCAATACACACATATATATATATATATATATATATATATATATATATATATATATATATATATATATATATATATATATATATATATATATATATATATATAATATATATATATATATATATATATATATATATATATATATGCATATATATATATAATTAGTCGATATTTGGCAGTTTTATCTAGGGTATATCATATGGCTGCCATAATGAATAAAAGGATACACAGCGCGGCATCAATTCACGAATATTTAAGGGGTAACAAAATTTATTTCTAAAAATCCAGGGAGTGGGTGAATTTGTGTTTTTTTTGTATTTATGCAATGAAAATACGAAGAAAAGAACCTGGTCTATAAAAATACCTCCCAAAAAGGTATTTTCAAAATCTAGAGGAGCAAAACCTATAGGGGTACATGTCCCCCCAACTGACGCTACTGGGTAGTGGATACGTATGTTATTTTGTCCAAATTGATTTTATAGAAGGTCTTGTCAAATTCAGTCTTCAGAATAAATTAAGGCAGTCAGAATCTTTGTCTCTTTCTTTTATAGGAACGAACAAGAATCGATTTGTCTTACAGGAATTGCCCTAGCTTATTGTCACTTCTTCACAGTAAAAATAAAGATCTTAATTGTTCAGCCAGGTGATTTGTCTCCCATTTCTCTGATTTTGCTGTTTGATACACAAATAGCTTTGTTTTGTATTGTATTTGACAATAAACCGACATTAGATCAATGTTTTTGCATTCTCTTTCCTCTTTTTCTTCTAGAAATCGATATCATCTCAGAAAGTGGAGTTGACAAGATTAATAGGATTATTTTAGGCGAAAATCCAAAGGGAAAGTTTTTTTTCGTATATTTACACGATTTTTATGCGCCATTACGCTAGGGCTTAGAGTCAGTTTGGTTGGTTTTCTGGATTGCTTAATGTTTTTTTTTTTTTTTTTTTTTTTAATTCAATTTCTGAATTGTTTTCTTTTCTAGATTCCGGATAGACAACACCGACCATATCATCGATGTAAATAAAGGAAATTTAGCATTTGAATATGACCAAGTAAATATAATTTGTCCTGTTTATGCTCCGGGAACACATGAAGATGATGCAGAAAAATATATTATCTACAATGTAAGTATCTGTCATCTCTTTTCTCTTTTCGTTGCTTCTTTTAGTCTTAATTATTTCGTTGTCTTCAAATATTTCGATGACTTCAATTCAGTTCTTTCAGACGTGCAGATGCAAGAATTAATTTTGGATGAAGGAGGAGGGGGGAGTTTTTTCGGACAGCATAGAATAGGTAAATTAGATAGTGTTGAAAATATTATATAGTCATTAAATTTCGTGGCACCTAAATTATTCTTGTCTGCATTGCGCCTCAGTGTGGCAAGTCGGAAAATTGTGCATCCTGAGACAAAAGTCCCCTGGTAAATGGAATATTTACCATACACTTGATTAATTAGTAATTTGCTAATTGATCAACTTGTGCATAGCAGAGCGGATCATTAGGTATAATGTCAGAATTTTCTATTTTCAATTCTGATTTGCCCTTTTGTGAAAATCTTTGAGACAGTTTATATACTAAGGTCTGAAATTTAACAACCCTTCTCAAACGCTTTTATTTTTCATTTTTAAATATGGGGGAAGGGATATATCGGCAGGGATATCAAGAGAGGGATTGATCAAAATCCCGAGAGATTTCGAGCTATTTTTAATCTGGAAATTTATGATAAATTTACTTCGCTTTTTGAAATTCATACCGTAGTCGAAGTGTTTTTGTTTATAATTTGCCTTATCTTTTTTCGGTTAAATCGAACTTTGAAAATCAAGAAGAATCTGCCGTCTAAAAGTAAGATTTGCTCCAACTCCAAAGTGTCGGATCTCAACCTTTTACTCGTCCCAATCCCCAAACTATGTTTAAAAAAAATATAAGAATGACATGAGTACTTAAAAACAAACAGAAATCACTCCACACATGAGGGAGATTAACCCCTCCTCAGCCCCTCGCTCTCTACACTAAAGTTTTATAGTGCTTTAAAAATACTTCTTATTTCAGTTCAACTTATTGTGTTTAACTTGTAAACTTTAATAGCTGTGCTACCAAAAATGCACTTTTTGTCAAAAACTGTATTTTATTTTAGTGCATTCACTTTTGCTAAAACCGCCCTTTAAAGGAACAAGTTGGAGGGGGGGGGGGCTATAATTCTCCTGTGGGGTTTTCTGCTATGGTAATTCTATGATGTAGTTTCCATTTTTACTGAACATTTTTATTGACAGTAGAAATGTCTAATTTACTTATTGAAGGTACAATACATTTTAAAAGCTAGTGTACCGTCTTTCTTTCTATGGAAATTGCGATCCGTAATTTCAAGCATTTCTGAGAAAAATTTGAACCATATGCGTGGTATATTGCTGTTGACCCTGATTTTGAAGGTGTCTACAGAAGAGGTTTAGTTTTGCCCCTTCCCCCCCCCCCCCCAAAAAAAAAAAGCAAAAGAAAAATGTAGTTTCATTATCTTGCGTTCGATCCATCATCATCGATTCATCAGTTACAGAAACCTGAGAAACGTCTAAAATTTACTTCTTTGATGTTTTTCTCAATAATCTAGTAACTTTAGATTATTTTTATAAGCCATTTGTTTTGATTTTTGACGTCTGAAATACCTTATCCAATTGAAGGAGATTAGTAAAAAATGACGGTTGTAGGATTTCATCTTGCCATTGAATTTTGTATTTTCCAAATGATAAGTAGGCTCCCTATATAAATACCTAACGCATTTGTTTTTGAATTTACATATGGAGGATTTTTTTTGGTCGTAGATAGAAAATGTTCCAAGGCAATAAGCTTATTGATTTTTTAAAAAGAAACCTAATACAGGCGAGGAAATAAGATGAGTTCTGGAATTGTTGATAAATATATACAAAATATTATTAAATATAGGATAAATATGCCTGTATACAATGGGATGAGGTGTTTTCCTCAGTATTGTTCTGAGGGACCTCTAGAAAACCAGTAACCTAAAATGTATAGTTTTCAAATTTTCTCCCCCCCCCCTCTCCAGGTTTGAACATATGTGCACTTGTGGCCTCATTAGGATTATTTGTTGGAATATTGTTAAGTGTGTTATAACGGAATTGTGGAATCGCAGTTCCAATAATACGTAGTGTACTGAGTTGTATTTTTTCTGTCGGTCAAGTCAGTTATGAATTAATAGTCTCTGTATACCTTTGAATCATTTGTTTAGTACTCTGCTATTGTGTATAGCTGACCCTATTTCGTTATATTTTTTTCCTTTTTTCATGCTTCTCTGTGATATCTTTTGTCTATAAATTACTTAACGTGCTTGCAGGAACGTTGAAAATTTCGACTACTTTCCTTTCCTGAATGTAGTGATATTTTTTACTGTTCTTAATGCCAGAAAAAAAAACGGGAAACATCACTTCACATGTATAACTGGAGAAATTGAGGGGTTATTTTTCTTAAATTTGTCAAGCATGTTAAATGTTTTCCAATTGGCCATTGGCCAATTTCAACGATAAATTTTTCATTCAGGTTTATTCCGCTCTTTGGGCTCTAGTCTATTGGGCGCAGGCGCATGTCAATTGGAGTTTTCAAGCCTGTCCCGCAATATCTCACAATATTCAATTTTTTGACTATTCATAATTGTCTTCTACTTCAACTATTTTGCTCTTTTGAATATCCTTCCTCCAGGCAAAAAAGTCAGCCGACATGCCTGACATATTTCCAAAATATATTCTTCCGAATGTATTCAGTACCTAGTGCCCTTCAGAAAAAAAGCAGATATACAGAGTAAGCCAAGTGCTTACTAGCTCCTTGGTCTTATCATGCGTTTTTGATGGGTCCTGTCCCCAAGGCCGTGTCCAGAGGAGGTTACCAGGTTTGCCCCCCCCCCCCCCCAAATTTTTATGCGACTCGTGAAAACGTAACTTTTTTTGTATTCCTTTTTTAAAGTTTTCTTTTAAACCTACCCCCCCCCCCCTAAAAAAATGCTCCTTAATCAGTATCCAGCAGTGACATAAGAAGTCGTATCTAGCTTCAATTAACATGCATATTTTATTGACAACACATCTTGTCAAAAATTATCTCTTTTTTCATTTTTCTTTTTCTAGGTATCTAAAGAAGAATATGATTCTTGTCGGATAACGAACCCAAATCCTAGGATAATAGCTGTTTGTGATAAACCTAACAAGCTTATGTATTTCACAATTACATTTCGTTCATTTACACCCCAACCTGGAGGCTTGGAATTCAGACCCGGACAGGATTATTATTTTATTTGTAAGTTGTTACTCCTCTATCTATTTTCTTCTTTTAGTAAGAGTATGTGTTGCCTATGTTTAACGAAGTTCCAGACTCGTATTGGAATATTAACAGCTTGACTTTGCGAAGTTACTCTAAGGAGTAAAATGGTCTCTAGTCATAATTTACACTAGTGCCCGGGCTACATTATTGTCACGCGTGTCGATAAAATCAAAATTACGTACGACTACAGCGCCAATTATGTATGCCGTTCGCAATTTGTAGAGTTGGACATAGTTTACCTTTCAAGCATAAAATTTGTGATTGACCAATCAGAGTCAAGAGTTAAGGCATAAAGTTTAAAACTTGAAGTGATGAAATTATGGGCCCCAGTTTTTCTATCTGTAAAAGGAATCTGGCAAAAGATACAAAGGCATAGCATTAGTAGAGAATAGTTAGGAACAAATTAATGTTGATAAGCTTTTCAAGCCAATTTCTTAATTTTCCGCTTTTGAAATGCAAGTATGACGTTAAAATGAAAGAAAAACCTCGTGGCATTCATGAAACTTGGCTTTTTTATTGATAGTCGTGGCTATGACATGGCTCTAAAATAACCCATAGACCAGGGGCGTAATTGGCTATGGGGCGGGGGGGGGGGCAACTGCCCCTCCGGACCCCATTTTGCACTCCCCCCCCCCTGCTGAACTTTAGTTTCTTCGAAAACCTTGTCAAAACTAAGACAAGTCTGCATAATTCAGCGGAACGGGTCAGTTTTCTCAAGTTTATCTTTACATTTATGGTACTGAATGGCTAATTTTCACTATTATTTTCACTTGATCTGGGAAAATTTGGTCCACCTTTTGCCCCCTAGGATTTTGACGAAATTACGCCCCTGCCATAGACCCTTTTTTCATACTTTTTGCTATATTTTTTCCCATCCCAATATCAAAGAAGTCAATGTTCTTTAGATAAATTCTCGACTTCCCGCATTTCTCTTAACTATCATCATTAATTCATGTATGAATAAGCCTAAGCGTATGATTCCAATGCAGGCCTATTAGCACAAAACCGCCTGCATCTAAGCATATAACAATGGTTGATAATATGCAAAAGATAAGAAAGAAACAATCTTATTTTGGGCAAAGCAACAGATGCAGACAGTCATAATGAAATTGGTGGAATATTGGTTAAAGCATCCGTTTTTTTTCTCATTTTTTTATACCATTAAGGTAGTTGCATACGGTTTATGCGGATGCAGTGGTATCAATTGGTGGAGGAGCATATGCCCCTCATAGATTTTGATAAACAACTTTTTAGAGTATTTTCATTGGAATGGTTGTATTTTTTTTTAAGTTCAAGAAAATGACAAATTTCTTCCCCCTAGATTTTCAAAAGTATAGTCCCCCCCCCCCTGAATCTTTAGGAATGGACACTGTTGCCCGGGTGAAAGCCTCTAGGGATCATATTTTTGGAATGCACATCGTTTGAGGGAAGGCTGACGACGACGCGTTCCCTCCTAAAGATCAAAAATTATCCTTGACGAATTTTTCAAGACAGATTTATATTTTTAGAATAACATAAAAATTACAGTGTTCTGAATTATAACCATCCTGTTATACCCCACCCCCTGAAAAAAAGAACTGGTTTATTGACATTGTCTTGCAAACAAATTGGAATTTTGTTTGCAAGACAAAATTCATTTAATGTTACTCGACTTAATACGTTTCATCTAAAACTAATGGGATTTGAAACTTTCATAAATAAATGTACTCATCTTTATCACAATTTTGATACAATTTCAATGATTTATTAATTAAAAGTCTACGAAAGAGTATATTTTCCAGTTAATTTTGGAATTTTATGTCTTTACATGTTTTAGTAATGCAAAAAAAAATGTGTCGCCTGATATGTCTACTTTTTTCATTAACGTGAATTAGAGTTTTCAAATAAGCTTTAACAATTTTTTAGTTCGTTCGGAGTAACAAAAAAGGACAATAGTCATATTAAAACATTTTAAATGGTTCGTTGCAGGAGTGAAAAAAAAATATCAGAAGTATTTGTATAAATTTGAATTAAGAAGAAATAAAGTAATTTGAGGAGGGAAAACGGCAATATAAATCAGGATAATCGCTATCTTTATTTTATATAGCCCCTCCGTTTGTTGATACAGCTCTAAAAACGGAAAAGGCATTTACTGATTCTTTAAAGTAAATTTTATCTTTTCGTGTTAAGTTAGGTAACATGAAGTTAAAATCGAGAATAAGTCAAATACGCCATTTTGTTTCAAGACCCTGTTTTGGACAGTATATCAATTTTGGTCTGTGCTCATTATGTGGATGTCCTGTTTTTTTTTCTTCAGTTTTAAATATCTGCTTTGTTCTTCATTGTTCATAAATACTCCTTTCTTAAATGGTTCATATTGTTTGAGCAGTAAACTCGGCGGGCTTCTACCAAAATAAGGATTTTACGATTTTGGCAAAGTACGTAAAATACTTGTGCGGTTGCATTTTAAGTCAAATGGCATGGTTTTTAAAAAATGATAAATACTTCTTATTATCAGTTCTATTTTTATTGCTTTAGAAGTTATGGGAAAACGTTTGTGATATTAGACATGGTTTATGAGTCAATTTATAATGTTGTAGTAGCAAATTCGAGATGAGCCGATCATCTCTTTCTCTCCTCCTCTCTGTCTTCCTCTCTCTCTGTCTTCCTCTCTCTCTGTCTTCCTCTCTCTCTCTCTCTATCTCTTAATGTTTTTTTGGTGTTTTTAATAAGTTTCCATTTTGAAGCTACGTCATAGGTTTTCTTTGATGCATGTGACTGGCGACTAAGATACTAAGAATATATTTCACTGCAAAGAGGACTTCGGTTTCCATTCAACCCAACCCCAATTCGATTCAACCCCTGCAGTAGGTTAGGTTTAATGGAGTTGAGTTGTGTGGGGCTGAACTGAATACAGTTTTATTTGAATGGGGGTTGAGTTGAACGAGGGTTGACTTAAACAAGTTGAGTTATACGCGCAACAAGGACGTCATATGAAAGGGACCAGTGTATTTATAGCTCGATTTTCGCTATGATATTTTAGAAAGAGAACTATCTGATAATCTGTGAGTAGAAGTAAATTGATTATTTGATAATGGGTGCATTTGTAAATTTTATGATATATAACTGGGTATGGTTCATGACTTGCTGCAGTCTTAGAGGAACGACATATTCTTCTTAGGGAAGAACACAACTGTTTCGGGGACATTATCTCTTATTGCTTAAATTATTAGAAAAATATCTTGCGTAGATAATTATTAGTTGTTTTTAATTATTAGGTGATAATTATTATGTGATAGCTGAAAGTTGACATTTCTGAAGGTTTTTATTTGATCCAGCGTAATCATATATCTAGTTTGTTCCCTGTGTAATTGTTGTACCTGGCTGCTGACTTTGGTGAGTTTTATTTTTCTTATGAAGTATGAAAAAACTGCCAGAAAAAAGGTAATTATGTGTCTTCAAATTTCTATGTTGGGGGATTTCTCAGTTAAGTGTAAATAAGTGTGTAAGATAAGTGTAAATTCTTCAAAACATTCTCTAAGATTATCTAGTCAGAAGAATTTATCGTTTTAAGTAAATATGTTGTTACAGGTCATTAAAAGATTGAAATTATGGTTTGGTTGACACGTTCTAGAGAACATCCATATGTTTCCGGCACGAAATTTTCTAAAGCTGGAAATATGAGATTTATTAGACATTCCGGAGTTGGTATGAGGCTTTTGAAATTGATATTCTAACAAAGAATTAGGTTTTGCCTTCTTATTTTGCTGGGGAGAAAAAAAATCAGCAGTTAGGCATTTCATCATTTTGTGGGACATCTAGTTGAATTAGGTTGTCTGTGCTTGAGGTTGCATATATTTGTCTACTGATTGTGTTTATACAGTCACATCACCGTTGATACATTACAAAGAGGTCCGCAATGGTTAGTTTAGATTTGTTTTCAATTTAGGGATTTTCAGGGGGCTTACACTTTCTATAAGAAAATTTAAAGCAGAACCTTAGCTGAAAATACTCACAGAGGCTTGACAGCTACCTCCCTTGGCTTCTGCCTTGGAACTAATCCTGTCTAAAGGCTTGAGGATCCAATCAGACTAATTCCAGGTTTGTCATCTTCTATGAGCCTGAACCGGGGTCGTATCCAGGATTTTTTCGGGTTGGGTTTGGGGTTACAAAAACATTAAAAAACGTATCAAAAATTTGTTTATATACTTTTTTATTGCGTTTTTACGAGTCGGACAAACATTTTGGGGGGATTCAACCCCCTCCCTTTGGATCTGGCTTTGACATGAATATAGCTTAATCTCATCTTAAGATTGTTTGTAAATTCGTCAATGAAGTTCTAACCCTGGTATTGACCAAGATTGTTCTGAAAATTCTGATTATAGCCACCCATTAACAACATTATGCCCTAAGTAAGGGATTCAATTTTCGTCACGCCCTTTGGGAGCTTTGCCTGTGTCTCGTAAGTGAGTTTCCTGAATTTGGCCCGTTTTAGTGCTGGCCCATCTGCTTTTCAAATAATCTAAACAAATTCTCTGCTTCCCAGTAGGAAGTTAGTTCTATAACCTGACAGTGTCGATTTACTGCTGTCTAGCTAATGGATGTATTTATTTCGTGGGAAATTTATTTGAGAAAAAATCACAAAAATTAGCTAAATTAGATTAGAAAAAAGACAATAGATGAAAAATGACTAACGTCTCGGAATTATTGAAGAAGGAGCAGGGTTTTGACAACCCTGCGCTCTCTGGGCTCCTAGAGGACCCAAATAACCATTTTATTTATTTATTGATTTTTGTCCTCTTTGTATAAGTCTCTAGAAACCAAGTTTTGTTTTTTTGGGGAATTTTACATTAGTCTCTAAGAAAAAATGTTAGCAATATCACAATTTTTGTTCTGTGAGTGGATGGATCTGAAATTAACGAATCAAACGATATAAGAATCTCGTCCTTTCGGTGAAATTTACCGGTATAGGCTTGTCATAAAATCGTATGTTTTAGAAGGAACTTAAACCATAAACTTGCTGAAAATGAGACATATTTTGGTAATTTTGATAGATGACAGTTAAAATACTCGTAACCCAAGTTTTCTTTTTGATACGCCTTTCTCGTTTTGGAGGGCCCAATAGTGGACCAAACTAAGTCAGCACGTTCGCAGGTATTGTTTAAAGTAATGAATTTCGAAGGATCGGAGATATTTAAGAGGCTCGTCAAAATGGCAAATTGTATGAGATGGCAATTGTATGGGCAAATTGTATGATGATGGCGTCAATGGCCAAATTGTATGAGAGGTTTAAAAGAAATCGCGACGCTTAGGATTTGGCCTGGACTCCTCTCCGTTTCCGGCATAATTCTGAATAAACATATTTGTGTACCCGAAGTGCTTCCACTGGACACGTAGAGTTGGTTAGTAATGAATATTTAACGTTCACTACCCCAAAAAAATAAAACTGGATGGTTACGTCTTATCCCGTAACCACACTCAAGCAGTGAAGTTAGGTTAATTATAATGAAAATATATCTAAATATGTTGAAAATATAATACGTTAGTAACAAAATTGTAGAAACTACAAGAGAGAATTATGGAAAGCAGGCCGCCCAGAACCCATTATATTAAATACCTAACCAGCTCTATATATTAAATATTTAATTAAAATATACCTCCATAGTAGTATATTTCACTTAGGATAAGCTTATTATCTGAGAGTATACAGAAAACCCGGTTTTAAGTAGATCGAACTTATTGACTGTGGTCGGGATATCACGCAAGTACCCAAAACTGTAGTTTTGTGTTTTTATTTATTTATTTATTTTTTTACCGTCTCCTAGATTCTGAAAATTCCTTTTTTTGGATTTTTTTTTCATTGAAAAATGTCTTCTTTGGTATATTCAATGATAAATTGAAGAAATGACACCCCCCTCCCCTCCCTCTCCTGAATTTTCATGAATTGACGCCACTGATTCCCTGTCTATTTGTATGCTAAACATGCTTTAAATCACTATTTGTTTTGAGAAGGAATGCTTCCGAAAAAAGATGAAACCAGTTACTTGATGTTTGGGCGATAAATAGTTCTGATCCTACTTTCGGTATCTAATATCGTAATTCAAGATAGAAGAATTGGCTTTAGGCTAGCCTTTATCTTACTTTGCTGTCTCAAGTGCAGAATGGCATGAAAAATAATATTATGGTAGTTTGGCCTCTGGGGGTGTCTTAAAAACCGGTGGATAATGTGATTCATTCTTCTTTAGTATTGTACGGTATTATGTGGTAATATTTTCTTATTGTCAGTTATGGTCCTGACTATATTTTCGGTCATATTTGTAGGCGTGCAAGGGTCTAATCTTGGGGGGGGGGAATATAAATCAGTAATTGTTTTCTATTGGCATACCAAAAGCCTCTCATGGTCGTCTGTGAGTGAACAATTCGTATTTAAAACAAAAAACATCAACTTTTGAGCAGTGCCATAATTTCATCAAACTCCTTGGAGGGGGGAGAGGCAAAGTAGGAGCCAATTCTCCTAAATCAAGTGGAAATGTCAGTGAAAACCGAAAAAATGAGCAATATAGTACAATAAGGCAAGAATATACTAAAGAAAAATGACCCGTTTCTGTGGATGCTTGAATTATGCAGGCTTATCTTAGTTTTGACAAGATTTTCAAAGAAACTAAATTTCAGCTGGGGGCAATTTGGGGTCGGGGGCAGTTTCTCCTGCCCCATAACAAATTACACCGCTGCTTTTCAGGAGGAGTTCATGTTTATTCTAATGGTTATATACAGGGCAGTAAAATACATCAAAAATTTGTTTATATTCATTTTTGTTACGTTTTTACGAGTCGTACTAACATTTCGGGGGTGGGGCTCAAACCCCCTCCTCCCAGATACGGCCTTGGTTACGGATAAGTTTTAAAGAGTTAACAAAATAAATATAGAAGGCCTACTTTTTAGGTAAAAAAGGAGACATATCTTTCGGTGATGAGTCTTGTTAATGAATACTTAAAAATTGCCTTTTTGACTTACTAAGAAGAAAAAGAAAATGATTCTGAGTTTGAAATAACTTGGGTTTTAATATTGTAGCGTAATTTGAAAATTTGCTTGGTTTCAATAAGTTTTAAAGTTTTGGCTAAAGCGTTAAAATGTTTAACCACTTTAGGTTCGTACAAGATATATAGTCTTCTTGGTACCTTTGTCTTATAGCCACAACAATCAAAATCTTGTATCACGAACATGAGACAATAACCGGTTTTCATGGTCTTTATTCCAGACAATATTAGCTTCGGCTCGGTGGGAAACTACATTGTAGCTTTATTTTGACTGAATATTTAGTTGGTATTTTGGTTAGATTAGTTTTGGTTAGGTATTTAATATAATGCGGTTTGGGTGGCCTCCTTCCATAATTCTTTGTTGTAGTTTTCATAATTTTGTTGATAAAGTATTATATTTCCATCATATTTTGTTTTATTTCATTAGCATTAACCAAACTTCACTTTTCGACAGAACTTGAGTGCGGTGGCTATAAGACATAAGTACCGTCTTCTTCTTTTCTTCGTCGGGTTTTAATGTTGTGCTTACAATAGTGATGTGTATCTCTTACCTTCTATTTTAATCAGCGTGTTTTACCTGAATTTTAGTTTCCAAAGTTAATTTACAAAATTGGATCAAGTTTCTCCCCCTCTCCACCCTTGCTTGCGTTCAGGGTCGTTATTTCCATTGTTAATATTATTTTCTTCCTGTTCTTTGCTCAAATTTCTTATTATTCACTAAGTCAAATATTCTAATTGAAAACAAGTTCCAAAAGCATTATTGTTAATCCGAGAATATATTACGTTTTGGGAGGTTTGCAAAACGGCCATGGCCTATGGACTCTTGATGTTGATGAAGCTTTTTTCTATATTCAAATAGCCCGCTTTGGCCTTCAGACGCAAAAAGTCGGCTTGTATAGAAATCATCTCCATTTAAATATTAAACGCTTGTCTGTGCTGAAAATAATATTGTACATGACACTGCACTTCATTGTATGATATTAAGCCAGCTTCGTTTAAGGACAGTTCGTAAGAAAGATGCAGTTTTTGCATTCCTTCTTCGTGACCTAGATGGATTCTATTCTTTCCTATGGATTTTTTGTGAAGATTTAATCATCTTTGTTTGGTGCTTGTGGCCATTTCTTAACTTCTTTGTTTTTTGGGATAAAGAACTTTGAATATTGTAAGCGCTCATTGTTAACCCGTTCATTTTTTTTGTAAAATATACTGGCATCTCTTCTTTTTTTGAGTACGTAATTTCCTTCTGATAAATAATAGTGAATATTGCTACAAATGCAAGTCTTGTTGGTGTTCAGTCTAGATATTCATTTCTACTGAACGTTTACTTATATAATTGGTAATGTCAGTGAAGCAGTGGCTCTTCTCGTGGCTCAGCTCTGCCACACGTGGCGCAGTTTCGCCTCACTTGGCAGAGTTCCGTCAGGCTGTTCAAAAGCACTCTAATTATGGTAGACTTCCGTGGCGCGTGCCACGTATGGCATGGACCACCTGGTGTCCGTAATTTTCGAAAGTCGGCAGCTTCTCGGCAACAATTGTGTGGTGTAATACAGTGGGTACCTGAAGCAAGGATTTTACATATACACTCTGAGACTCAGACTTAGTAGGTTTCTACTTTTTTTTGCGTTCGGCGGCTAGTTTGAAAGTATGTAATACTCGGTTTTTATAATTTCTTTTGTGGCAACAAAACAATTATAAAACCATGCACAAAACACTCTATTTATTTTTGTGCTGTTCTGTTCAAAAGAAAAGGAACAATTGAAGAGGAGAATGTTTTGTAATTAAGCAACAGTATCAAGTAGTTTGTGGTAACGAAGGGTAAGTAAGGACCGACTCGTACGAAGAGTAAGCGAAATTACAAAAAAAAAGAGTTTGGATAATAATATTTAAGTTTAGAGTTACCGACCAAAGGTTACGAGCTTTACGAAATTGCCTGGTTTAAAAAAAAAGGAAGAAAACGCCCCTAAAAAGGGGAATGATTGTGAGGAAAAATTACACCGTGAAACTCAGCATATTGAAGAAATCCTTCAAAATTGTGAAATTTATCATTTTTCAGGAGAGGATGATCACGAGCGCATACTGTTTTCTTTCAGGAGCGATCGTATCAAACCAATGGCAGTGTAATATCGGTATAGTTGCGCTGAAAGTCCTAACACCCTTTTTGAGTAGCAAAAGAGATTTTGCCATTTTGTGACCTTTTTTGTGTCATGACATTTTATGACAAAATTGCTGTTAAAATTTGACAGCAATTATGGCGCAAGGAGGACCAAAAAGCTACTGAGCGAAAATGTTGAGTTAACCAATCGATTTGAAATTATGGAAAAACAAGTTAACGAGCCTCAGAGTATTAGAAGACTTGACGCGCGGTGGCACATTTGTTCCTACAGATGCACGTAGTCAATTAAAAAATAAACACAAGGGTCATTGAATTGGAATAAGAAGCTTTGTTAAAGTAGTAAAAAGTTTAGCGTAAAGAGCGAGGGGTTGAGGAGGGGGCAGTCCCTTTTGTATACGACATAATCTCTGTTTGTTTTAATTATTCGTGTTGCTCTTTATTTTTAGTTGAATTCTTTGTTTTCCATTCAATTTCTGATCATTTTTTGAATCATGCACCCATAGAACCCCGTTCTATGGAAACTTTTCCAGGGAAACTCCTCCCACGGAAATCTTCTCCCCTTCTCCACAGAGAGCTCACTCTGAACGATACCCTGGATCGATACCCTGACGGATAATTATATTTAACTAAACAAAATTTCCTGAAAAATCAAGTGAATAAACTTAGTTAAATCAAGCATTAAGATAAATTTCTATATTTACCATACGTTACTTTCCAGGAACGAATGAGCCATCGTGTGACATTACTTCCTCTGCAATCGGGAATCTCAATATATAGTTTTTTTTTAGACTGATAAATTGATTGGCTATCTTAGAATTGTCATTTGATGGCAACTTAGCCCTCATTCTGGCAAAATCGTAGTTTGGTGCCACATTATGGCAGGAAACACCACTTTCCGGCGGCAAAATCTATTTATTCACCAAAAAAGGCACTACAACTTTGGATTTTCGTTCGAATGAGCCCCCTCCCGTGCTTCTAGGATATTAGTTCGATATAATCACTCCTGAAAAAAATGAAACCTCTACAGTAGGGTTCTCTGATATGCTGAATGTAATGGTATGATCTTTGTTAAGATCTCTTGCCTGTTTAAGGGTGTTTCCCCCTTTTTTTGAAAATCAGGCACATTGTTTTAGGCTCGTAGCTTTTGGTGGGTAATATTAAACTTACTGAATTTCATATATTTCGAATCAGCCTTAAAAGCAAATGCTTTTGATGTGTTAATTGCTACGAAAATTCCATTTTTAGAGTTTCGGTGTCAATTGGCCCAAATCGCTTCTTACTTCCAGTTCCTTACCACAAACTTTTTGATTAAAAAGACAACGGTTCGAAACTGATGACGAAATTAAAATATTTCTTCACTTGGCTTAAATCGATGATGCCCTTTTAAACTTCTTTAAAATAAACGAAGGTCAACCTTTACGATGAATCTGCTTCCCATGCTCTAAATTCATAAATAGTTCTAGTGGCGTAATTTCGTCAAAATCCTGGGGGGCGGGGGCAAAGTTGGAGCTAATTTTCCTAAATCAAGTGAAAATGACAATAAAACAAAAAACAAGCTATTTGGTACCATAAAGGTACTATTTAGCACTATATAGGTAGGCCTACTTTAATAATAAAAAAAAACTAATCTGTCTCTATTAATGCTTGAATTATGCAGGTTTATCTAAGCTTTGACAAGATTTTTGAAGAGACTAAATTTCAGCTGGGGGAGCAACTGGGGTCTTGGGGTGGGGGGGGGGGGGCAAACAGAGGTCTGGGAGGGGCAGTTGCCCCTCTGCCCCATAGCAAATTACGCCCCTGAATAGTTCTGTAATAACAAACTGACCTTACTTGCGCCACCATTTTAAAATAAGTGACAGAAAAGGCCCAATTAACCTACTTCTACAGTTGAATCCATGACTTTTTTGTGATTTAATATGATGGGGTGATTCGCCAAACTGAGTCGAGGCACAGGCCACAAAGGCCTATTGCCTCTATTTTTATGACTTGAACCCATACCAACATCCATAGGGAAGAGGATAGAGAATAGTGTTTTGCTTCTCCCAAAAAAGTAAAGAGCCGTCCTTTTCTTAATAAACAAAACCATTAAAGAAAAATAGTAGCTTTATCAAAATATATTAATATTGATATTTGATAGATTGTTCACATAAAAAGATGTTCCTTTTTATGTCAACTCTCAATACACCCTGTGAAAATGGAGCGTATATAGTTGACGAGGTCATGCACTTGCGCAGAAAGAGGGGAGTCGTTTGGAACCATCTGAATCTGCGCTCCATTCCTCACAAAAACAACTTCTCGTTTGCGTGCTTTATCGTGTTCAATTTTGAACCGAACCTGTTATAATTTAATCGTTCTTTGCAATGGATATAAACATTAAATTGAAGAAAAACTGGGTTTGTTTTGCGAAACAATGGTGTAACGATGGAGACCTAACAAGAGTGTTTTGGGAGGTGTTTTCCTTTTTTTGGAAAATCAGGCAAATATTCTCAGGCTCTTAGCCTTTGATGTGTAACCCTAAACTTAATTAAACTTATATGTTTGAAATCAGCATAATAAGCCGATTTCTTTGGTATATCTATCGGTATCAAAATTCAGCTTTTTAGAGTTTCGGTTACTATTGAGCCGCGCCCTTCCTTACTTACAGTTCGTTACCACGAACTGTTTGATATAAACGTTAAAGTGGAAAAAAAATGGGGTTACTTTCGCCAAAAATAGTGTAGCGACGGAGACGTAACAAGAGTGGAAAATATCTTGGAACACCGACAGATTACAACTGATACTTCCTAAAAGCAGTTAAAATACTTGTAATTGAAGCAGCAGTCTAAATTCAGGAACTCTCTTTTAGAGTGTTTAATGCTACCTGTTAGACGCCTTGTTATTTTATTTCATGAGATTTTCTCAAAATCGACTACAGTTCCTCTCTAGCACTAGCATTAATGTACCATTGGGAATCGTTTACACTTCTTAACTAGTGTTAAGTTGAATATGGCTGCAAACTGTTACAATAAACCTTCCTATGATAAAGCTGAATGGTATTCAAAAAATAAGACGGAAATATCCAAGTAAAAACCCTCCTTCAGTGTCTGCTTGCTTCATCTCAGGGACAACCGCTCCATCGTTACTTTTTTTTCATGAGAGTTGCACACGTACAGTGATTCATCGTTTCTCATTTCATAATAATAGCCAAACTATGCAGTTTATGACCTATTCGTTTCATTGTATGTAACAAATAATAGAGACTGCCATTTTAAGGGAGTTGCCTGATGGAGGGCATACCCTTAGAGTGTCATGTATGTCCTTTTTTTCGCAGTAGACAGAGAAAACTAATCGATATGCTAATCTTCCGTTGAAAAATCTTTACTTTGTGCCGAGTGTGAGAAACGGCGTTGAGTAATTGAATATTCTTAGTTGGGCTTTGGGTTCACCCTTAAGGTCAATTGCAATATTCAATATGCATACATATATTAGTTTTGATGAAGATTCCCAAAAACAATAACGCTTCCATGGTTTTTGGCTTTCATGGCTGTTGGGGTAATTTGTTTTTCTTTTTTATGTATAATGACTCGAGTTGCTTTTACTTAAATTTTTTTTTAAATGACTAGGCCGGATTTCTCTTTGCAGTCGATTCTAAGTTTTTGGTGCCTATGTATTTACTGCCAACTGACAGACACATATACACATATCTGCGACCCCTCGTGAAATTTGGATACTGTTTACAAATGTTCCTATTGTCTTATAAAACTTTTCATGTAATTCGTCTGTTTTTGAGTTTTGATATTGGGTTATAATCCTATCCCGAGATATTTTCTTTTCGCGTGCATGTCTGTTCCCAATGCCTAGATCGGCCCAGATTCGAATCTTATTCATTGATTGCTTGCGTTGAAAAATTAGGACGAGATAAAAGTGATAATATCCTTGTTTGATTACAAATCTTTTTTACGTACACATTCATTTATTACATTTTTTTTTCTAGCCACCTCCTCACGTGATGATTTACATCGCAGAATTGGCGGTCGCTGTTCTACTCATAATATGAAAGTGGTTTTCAAAGTTTGCTGTAAAGATGATGCCCCTGAAAAACTGAAAGGTACACACAAATTTGAAAGTTAAGCACAATTTTAGTTTTTACTGCAATATAATCATGGACTTGGTCTTTTTTGGGCATGTTTTCATCTTTTCCTATTGTAATTAAACAGGAACCTTGAATGTCCAATTCCCCAAAATGTAAAAATAAATATTTTTGAAAATAGACTTGTGTGCCATATAATGGCTCTTCAGAGTTCTTTTATGTAGCCATGTTTTACCCAAGTCATTTCCAGTAACGACCATACCCGTTTATATCAGCCTGTTTTCATAGGATTCTTGATTTGTCTAAGAACTAATAAAACCGTTTTGTTTTTCGTTTTTTTTCCAGTGTTTTTCTGACGCGAAATGGGTCAGTTTTTAGAAATTGCCAGCCCTGCTTAACGACAATATGTGCGGTAGGACTATCTAAGCTTATCTTCATGGTTACGCCCTCTAAGTGCCAACATTGTTCCTCCCCCCCCCCTCCCCACTTTAAAAATATAATTATAAAATTGGTCATTTATTATACTTTAAACTATTTTATTGAGGCATCGTGCTTCAACAGAACGGGATCAATGCAAACAAACAGAGTACAGTATTAGTCTAATAATTGTTTTCAATTCAGATAGATTACGGTCTAGAACAGTCGCCAAATCCAATTATATATAGTAATCTTCCAAGGGAGTAAGCCAGGTTGATCCTATTTTTTATTTTCATTCAGTAACTGCCAGAACACGTTTTTTTTTACACCTTTAAGCTTGTTTCATTACTTGCCAAATCGAAAAATTACCTGCGCCTTCCTGAGGATCCATCCATCACTTGTATTTTTACATGGTACCCGTATCAAGACTTCCGTTGCACTGAAAGACAAAAAAAAGAAGAAGAAACTGAATTGTGTAGCATTAGCAGTAGAGGGATGTGGTACCGTTTATATGAATGTTTTGTGAGCCACGGTGGACATTATTAGGCTAGACTTTAATGTGTTTTTAGATTGGGGTCCACTGAAAAGGGACATGAGTAACTTGTAAGAGTGGAAACTGGTTCTAGTGTTGGCAAAAAAAAGCATCAACGCCATCTAGCGTTTGGCAACACTTAGCATTTCTCTAAGCTTTGTAATCGTTTTTCTGTCAGGAACTGTGATCAGACACATATTACTACACTAAGTTTACCAACTACACAAATTAAATTAATTTTCTTATTATTACACTTAAAAAAAAGAATGTCATGTATCGCAAAATGCTAGATGGTGTTGGGCTTCTTTTTTTTGTCGACATTAGAGCCAATTCTTACTGCTGTGATGTCTTTAGGAAGAAAATTTATCCTAATGAATTTTGTCTCTTCAAATCCCACTGGGCATTTTTTTATTATTATTATTATTATTCTTCAATGGTCACATCCTCAGCAGTCACTTTCATCCCTTTTATTTCTAATTAGTCGACTACTTTTGACCTAGTTGCCTATTATTCTTAATTTTATCTTCAGTAAACGTGTAGCCTAAGAAGTTTCAACGTACTCTTTAACATGAAACCTGTTAATAACCCATTTGCTAACAGTTACGATGCTGAAATAACTCTTTGCAAGAAGATGTAACTGCCTATTGTTTTATTATAATGCTTCGTAATAATGGCTGATATTTTTAATGATGTGTGTGAACCTAACATCTTCCGTGTACTGGAATAATAGTTTTATTTGATGATAGACATGCCTTAATTTGATAGACCAATTTCCGCGTTTAAAAAAAAAAAATTGGTAGGAATTTTGTCTTAAATGTTAATATCGACATATTCAAATGACAATTTGTACAGCTTCTGCTTCTGCAAACTTACGACAATGTTAAACCAATCAAGGCTGACACACTAGCGAATGCTCTTCCTCTATATAACGCTTCCTCTCCTTCCCTCCAGGCTCACCTCTCTTTGATTTTATTGCAGCCGAACCTGGAGCTAATTGGTGAAACTACTCAAGGGACACAGTCTTCAGCTAGGCATTAGCCTAAACCGCTTTCATTATCATGGTTGCAGCGGTAGATGCAGCCTAGTAAAGGACGAACCACGGCCCATAATTACAAAAAAAAAAAAAACTGACAAGTGAAAAGACATTGCCATTTCTAGCTGATTCATAAATAATCTAGTAAGGAATTATATTGAAGTATGGATGAAGGGTAATGGAAGTTAAAAACGATGTTGGAACCTAAAACGAACAAAAAAAGCAAGCCCATAGTAACCGAAACTTTAAAAATGCGTTCTGAAAAAGTTTTCTTAAGGAATGATGTTAGGTTGGATCAACGAAAGGAACTAGACAATTATCAAAGTTATGGCATCTACCGCAACTTGGTGAACGAACTTTTGCCCATAGGAACCGAAAAATTCAAAAATGCGTTTTGAAAATAAACAATTGAGTGGGGGTAAGTCGCTAGTTACACATATAGAGAATGGAATCGAACTTTCCCTCACGAAGGGTAGCACATAGCATCTCGTCACCGAGATTTGTTCATATTTATCCCTAGACAATTTGAAAAATATCTAGTGCATCGGGATATGCTGTTCCTTCTTTAATGTCCCCTGTACTTTTCTATATCCACGAGGTCGAGTCCATTATCTCGAGTTTTGACCTGATTTTGATGATGTTGCTTTCCTAATTTAGGCTAAAATGCGAAAATCTATAGAAAAAAGGAATTCGTTTCTTGTTATTATTTATCGAAGTTTGTTTTTATTGTGTTTCGATCCTCATTCTTCAAAAAAAAATCTAACATTAGAATAACACACAATAATATAAACACTGCAAACGAGGATAAAAATTGCTGATTTCTTGTTAATGATTATCTTTATATTGAACACCTGAATGTTTCAGTTCATCCAGAGTGTTTATGATGTAATTGAACATGAGTCTTTCGCTTTGTTTGTATATGTGTATTCATCCACAAATAAGGTTTTTATTTATGCATTCTTATATATTGGCTTGTTTATTCCACATAGAGTTGCCTGCCAATGATGTCAATTCATATACTCCATTGTTTTTGTTGTTTTTTTGCAGAACTCTGGTAAAACGGTTTATGCTAAATAAGTCATTAGCTTGATGTTACATTCATGAGTAAAATTTTAATGTTGTTTGAGCATGATCATCTTTTTTGTACTTAAGCTGGAATTTAGGGGTGAAAAGTGAGTGGCGTCGGTGCCAGGCTTCTTGATGCTGAGATGAGTTGTTAACACCGTAATTATGCTTTTACGAAAAAAGAGATGTTTATTGCCTTGTTGTTATATGGTCTTTTATTTTCTTGTTCTAATTCAAAGAAAATATTATATTTTTAGTACCCTGTCCGTCTAAAAAATAAAAGAAATCTTCCTGAAAAAACTTGAAGTATTGGTAGTAGGCAAGATTATCTAGATTGCTGATCCGATTTTTGTTGAATATTTAAAAAAAAAAGAACTTAAAATAAAACGAATTACTAAAAGAAGAACTATGTTATTTCTGACTATTAAATATTGTTTCAATGACTTTAATCTAATAAGATGTGTTTTTCTTAATATAGAAAACTTTCATTGCTGATTTTAATATTTTGTCCGTCTTATGTTTCACATAAGACTACTTCACAAGTCGCGTAAATGTAACAATACTTCTTTTCATTTATTAGGCCTAGCATTAAATTTGGATTAATTTTCACTTGCTAAACTGATCTATAGGCATTTTGTGGGGTCTTCTACCTGCATTTACTTATGGCATGTTTTGTAGGGTGTTGTAACTCGACACCGTTCAACTCAAACTCCATTAAGCTCAGTCCTCGTTTAGCTCAATTCCCATTCAATTCAACCCTATACAACTCAACCTCCGTTAAACTCAACTCCGTTAAACCTCAACTCCGTTTAACAGGGATAAATCCTTTTATTAGACAGTGAAAACGGTGACAAAATCTCTGAATATTTCGATCACATACACAGTGATTGTCATCAGCAGATAAACTAAAAGTTTATCCAATAAAAGGATTTATCCCTATTTGAACTGTTATTTGTACGCCATCGAAAGGAAGTATGGTTTTCGAAAATACTTGACCGAACTCCCGTTATGTGAGTTGTAACTTGGGGTTGAGTTGGGTGGGGGCTGATTTGCATAGGAGTTGAATTAAACGGTGTTTAATGGGGTTTAGTTACATGGGAACCGTTTTATAAGGTACCTAAAAATAAACTTTTTTTTGGAAAGCTATATTGCCCAGGAGTTAACTGATTCCTTTTGATCCGTACTGAAATAATACGGCGACGTGTTCTTTAAGCGTTAGCTGAGAGTTTTACAACAAGCAACTCAAAGATTCTCTGAAAAGTCGTTTTTTTCTAGATCCTCTTTTTATATGATTGATTTCAAATGTATACGTTCTTTCAAGCTTAGGCTTGTCGCTCAGAACAAATTTACTCAATAGTAAATTATATCCAGTGAAGTAATTAAGAGTGACATAAATTATATCCAGAGCCAGTAGTAAAATTAAATTTTATTTATTAATTCAGTTCAAAAGGAATATGTATACATAAAAAATGAAATTAAACTAATATTTCTTGCCCTCCGACCCCCTATCACCCCGCCCCTCCGACCTCTCCCTTCCTAAAAAAATGTTTAGCGGGTAATTTTGCAGTGTATACTGAAAATCAAAATGGTACTTGTATAATATAGCGCCGACCACTCAAGTTGTTCATCCATTAACGTATTATAGAACCGCTTTCTTTCGCTAGTTCTTTCAGCTTAGCGTGATACAAGACAAAAACAAGTGAGAGAATAGATGGGGAATATATAATTTGGGCTATATGTTTGTACATTAGGGGGGGGGGGTAAAGTATTTGGACAGTGTGAAGTCAGAAACAATTCTTACTTCATAATATGCATAATAATCGCAGCTAACACATTTGGTATGCAGACCCGCTTTACTTTACCTCCACCCCCACTAAGGTGCAAATATATAGCCCAAATGTGTTTCTAAAGTATTATATTGTTATAATACTTAGGTATATTTCGTTAGGATTAATCTAACTTAGCTTCTTGAGTGGTCGGCGGAATATAATACTAGTACCATTTAAATTGCTATTTTTTTATCACTGGTAAACAGTTGCCACGCTACTTAATCCAAATTCCAATATACTTAACTGGTAACTTCAGTCTATAATAATAGTCGCCAAAATTCATTTTAAGCCATCTATAGAAAAATACGAGTCGATACGTTCGTAAATGTTCCCAAATGCTGCATATCGTGGTCTTCTAGTCTAGTCTTTCAATTTCTTAGAAGAAAAAAACATCTCTTGTTATTCAATATTTTGGATAACATGAAATCATTAACCGGAATTGAATTATCTGCATAAATCTTTGTTTCCTCAAAGAAAACGAGCCGAAGCTCCTTTAACGCCCAGGCTCAGTGCTATATTTTGCAGGCAAATATCTTCAGAGTATTGTCATTGAAAAGAATCTATTTACTTAGTCGAGTCCATTCCCCATATTTCTGCCCATTTTTGAAGAATTTACGGTATTTTTATTTTTCGACTTGTTTTAGCATCTTATACACGCTATTTCCGTTAAGTTTGATTTTCCCTTTCAATATTTTGAGAATAAATTCTCTAAAACAAGAGTAGTGTTGAAACCCTAGTGCCTCGACAATGATAGACCTCATTTGGTTGTTTTTGCCTTCAACAATACATTTTTACGCTCAAATGTTGTGATTGGCAATCGGTAAATGAAATGACTGCATATACCCTCTATACATATTTATTGTATTCTCTAATGCGTTCAGTAAAGTACTGGCCAAACTTAAGTGCAAAGAACGATGGATTTATGCCCGCGTATATACAATAACTTATAATCTTTGTTTCCTTTTTAATTTAATTAAAAAAAATTTTACATTTCTTATTCTAGTAAAAAATAAATTTGATCCTCTGAGCATTTCTAAATTGCAAAGGTGTTGTGTTTTTGGGCTAAAGCGGGCAGTAGGCTATTGCCAAGGGAAGTTTTTTTAATCGTGTCTTTGAAGTTCCTTGACGCCACAATGCTTCTGCCTTAAACTTGGTCAGTCTTATCAAAGTAAACATTTTAGTAGAGGTACACGAAAAGAAACTTGACAGTCGCTTACTTATTTATCTCAGTTCCATAATAGAAAAACAAACAGGTAATGCGAGGTTCAGCTGCATGATGAGCAGATGACAAGGATACTGGTGCCTAATTTTTCTTTGTTTAAATACTTCCTTTCCTGAGATAAGTCCACGTGTTACTGAACATACTAATGACTGTGACACTAACTGAGGTACCTCTCTGTTAAACAGAACATTCTCAAGAAGTGAAGTTATGTTAAACTTGATGAAATATACCAAAACATGATTTTCTCCCTCAAAATAAGCAAATCATAACCGATTCAAACCGGTTTCGTCGTATCTTAGACAGTGTAAATCTTGAGTATGTTTGTTTAACAGACAAATACCCTAACTGATCATTAGTGACAATTTAAGCGGTATCAATTCCTAAAATCTAAGGGGAGGCTGGGGAATTTAGGGATCATCTTTTTATATATTGATTAGACACACGGAGATCAAAATTCAATCTCCCAAAAATCCAGCTGTTGTCGAGCTTAACATCATCGAAATCTGGAGTATCGGAAATAATCTTTGTAGTCAGAACAACTTCAAGCGAATGTTATGAAGATAAAAATATTGTACATGAGGATTTAATTTTAACAATCCCGATTAACGACTTAGGGATTAAAATCCTTTCAGTTTTTTTTTTATCATTTACTTAAACAGATACTAAAAGTATCCGTATGAGTTTTATATATCTCTTTTCCGGGGTGTTTACTTAAATTACCATATTTTAACAGTACCACAACGGCCAGTTTTACCAGCTGTACAGGCAACCACGAACATTCCACCGATTCCATGGAATATATCGTCTGTATCAACAACTACATATAGAACAATGACTTCGCCTCCAGCCCCACCTCCTCCAGTTGTCCCTTCTATAGTAACGACAACTTGGCGATACAAAGATATTATTTTCCAGAGCTCAAGTGCGAAAACTGTCACGAAGAAATCTGGTAAGTTTTATTGTCTCTCTTACCTTTGATGTGTCTTATCTCTCTTTTTTTTTTCTTTTTTGTTAGAAGTGACCTTTTGGTAACCAGGTTCTGACACGAGTCAAAATTCGCTTTGGTGGGTGTCTTTCGTGTCATTTTGTGATTAAAAAGGTGTTTTCATGCCGACAAATATCCGGTTCATTGCTGTTTCGGATCAGAGTTGAAAATTTTATCTATCTGTGGTAAAACTATGCAAAATACTACTACCGACAACGCATCGAAGTTCCTTAGGTCTACCTTAGGTCATCACAATTGAACACGCTCCTCCTTCCTCTTACTCTTGCAGGGCTTCACTGTTTACTCTCTCCAAGAAATTTTCCACTTTCTTGAAGTTTTTCCTTATTGTCCCTCCCAGCCCCATTTAAGAACGTCCTACATGTCGTTGAAACCCAGTTGGATTGCACAAACCACGATTTTCGCGACCTATCCTTGTTTCGCGACCTATTATACTTATCCATACATGTCCTAATAATCTTAACTTTACAGACCTTCCCATTTATGCATTAATATAAACGTACAACTTCTAATATTTTTTAAAGTAGGTATTGAAAGGAGTTTTCCTTTCCTTTTTCGAAATTTCCTAGAAAGACCAGACAATTTTGCTTTCAATTAGACATTCCAATCAAATGAAATTATTAGAACGATGTTGCTTGGTTGTCTTCCCTTGAAAAAATTTATTCCTCAGTCAGAACTTATTTTTTGAAGTATTCGGGGAGCCGCTAGATCGAGAGAAGCACGTGATAATGTACTAAAGTGTGGGATTGATTGACGACTTCTTAGATATCCATTTGCAAAAGCTAGAGTTGCTTGACATGCCTCTTTTAGGCTTTGAGAGACTATTCGCGTTTGTTATACAGTTTGATTTTGAACGTTTTACACCGTTTTTCACTTTTAAAATGTTCGATTTAGTTATGGAATAATATTGTGGCTATTCAAACAGAAATATTACATGTATGACGCATATCAAAGAGGAGGTTCCATACAATTTTTTGGAGACATGTCAGTGACTTCTAAATCACATCGCTCTCAGTATTTAGCATTGGTATGACCACTTTTTATGATGACATGCAAACATGGATAATGCTCAGACTCAATCGAAATTTTGGTAGATTATACTGGGTTAACTTGTTACGAGTCGTAAGCGGAAAAAAAACATGGTAATAGTTTGTTAACGGATTAATAGTTCAAATGGAGAGATAAGAACACACACACACACATATATATATATATATATATATATATATATATATATATATATATATATATATATATATATATATATATATAGGCCTATACCAGTCTCTTCAAACTTCACTCCTTAGCTCCTCCAATGAAGATACAATTTTGTTCAGCCCCAGATGGATGACTGGAAACTATGACTTTCGGCAATCTCACTTCCAACTTTAACCGCACCAATATTGTTCTCATGTAGAATAATAATTACTCTCATGTAATTATCTAGTATACCATGCAATCACAGGACCTTCAATTCGAGCCAAGGCACTGAGTCAGGTCGCATCTTGAACTTAGTTCCTTTGAACATTGATTCAGGACTTGGCTTCACCACTTGGGCTCAGTTTGATTTTGCATCGAATCTTTCCGCCAATAAATAATTTCTGAGACACTGGCTAATCATGATAAAACATAAAGTCGCGAAGAAAGGAAGAAAACGAGGACAATTAACAGCCAGTGAAAAAATTGAAAAATTATGCAAATATTTCGGTCAAGACCTCCGCTTTACCCTTTCACCGTTACTAAGAAAGGGTCGTCCAATTTTAGTTTTGTGTTTTTATTTTAAGGTTTGGTTTTTATATTTTTATCAGTTTTATTCTGCACTGAGGACGGTCAAGCGGAGGTCTTGACCGAAATATTTGCATATTTTTTCAATTTTTTCACTGGCTGTTAATTGTCCTCGTTTTCTTCCTTTCTTCGCGATTTTATCTTTTAATCTTTCCGCCGCTTAGACTATGTTCGATTTTGTACCGATTCAAGACTTAGCTTATGTTTCTGTTGAAACGGGACTTATCTCTTTTTTCATTGAGGTATTCTGCAGCTTTGACTTCGTACATCTTGCACGAAGTTTTACTATTTACTTTGATATTTGTTACATTTCCATCTATTCGACCTATTTTCTTGTATTTTTTTCAAAGTTTTATCGATTCCTCGGAAACAAATTGTTGTGTATGTCCCCGTATGCCAATATCTACTTTGCTATTTTCTTTGTTAATTAAGTAAGGATCCTAAGTACCAAAAGAGGAACAGACAATGTAGTAAATAATAAAATGTGGTATTTTGCACTTTCCATCCCCAGTGCTCCGAAAATGGAGTAAAGTTGAGAAAACGACCAGATTACAACTTTTTTAGAGGCACCTTGTCAAACAACTTTTTCGAGGTACTGTGATAGTCGGCCCTTTTTCATTGTTTGAATGGAATGGAGAACAAGCCTGTTCGGTGTTTTATGGGCCATTGTTTGGAAGATAACTTCCCATATCCCAGAGGGAGATTTGCTCCTGTCGTTTTGATATGACGCCATCTTTGATGTCCCTGACGATCAAATTTTAAGACAGGGTTAATATCTCGTAATCTGCATTTTTGTCTCAATTAACCTTTGTAAAAGGTAAATTAGATGATGTAATTTCTTTATAGTCTGTCAGTTACTATAGAATCCTTTTCGTAAATTTTATAACATGGTATGTCGCTCTTTAGTAATTGCCTTTGTAATAAACATTTTTAGCTTCTGGAATGCTAAAGAAAACCTAATAAGAAGCCATTAAACGGTGTCTTTGCAGCCATCTTTTTGCGCTCAGTGCCACCTTCTTTATCTAAATATAATTTATTTGGTCTCTGTTTTTTGAACTTGTGGGCCTGAAATTGCATGGTGATCATGTATTACCATCTTCAAATGGTCAAAGAAGAAGAAGAAGATTGAACTTTTTGAATATGCATATATATATTAAGCGGTGATAAACGAATTACTTAGTTGCCCAATCTACTAATTGCATAAAGCAAACAACGAAGGGATTAATAGAGTACAGATGCGAACATTGTTTAGTAAGTAACATTGACTTCAGTAGTTCTCACTGCAAAAGTGGTTCCTAAAAATTATTTTTTGGATCAAAATACAAGGGAGTATTTGTTTTACGTTTTTCCTTTCCCTTCCTCTGTTCAGGTAGAGAGACATTCGTGTTGATGTTGTGCTGTTTTAACGTGAATAAATAGTAGATAAATATTTTATAATTTTTCTGTTCTCACGGTTACTTTTAGGTTGTTGGTTTTTTTTTTTTTTTTTGAAAAAAAATGGAGGAAATTCTCGAATTCTTGTAAACATCAATCAATTTTGCTAGAACCATCTATTACATTGGCTGGCATGACATAGCGTGCTGTTCTTTTTAAGATGGATCGTATCGTATCGAAGCAGGCAGTTTGAATTTGACTAAAGTGCTTTCCTGTATCCTCACAAAAACAGCTATATGTTTGTTCATAATCGTAGACCCTCTGTGTAAGTTTTCATTGAATTGAGGATTTTTATTAATTTTTATGAATTTGATTCAGATTGAAGAATCTACAGGTCATCTCCAGCCAGTGATTTTGGTCACCAGTGGGTGAAACTAAGATTTTCACATGAAATTTCTAGTATTTCACATTGCACTGAAAAATTTTTGTACTTAACACCAAACTAAGTCCACAAGTTGTGTCAGTAACACCTTCTGAATGTCTTGAGAGGTTTGAGACCCAAACGGGGGGGGGGGGGGGGGGGTGAGGGGACAAAGCTTCAAAAATGAGTTGTAAAACAGATCATCTATACGAAAACCTAACAAACTGTTTGAAAATCAAAGAAACTCTTAAAATTTCAAAGGGGCCATTTTATGCGCCAAATATTTCTCCCCGCCCTAGTAGCCTACTGGATTGTCACAGGCTGGTGATTAGAAGCTCGCTTTTTTTAGATGTTTTTCATGTCTATCTGTTTTATAGTCATTTTTGCATCGCCAAAGATATCTTTTTCGTCAACATTGGTAGCCTACAGAATGATTGTAGTCGTAGAAAAAAAAAATTAAGGTTTTTTTAAGGGCTCATTCGAAACATAATTTTTTTGCAATTCCTATAAACCTATTTTAAACGCGCCAAAACAAAGTGTCAGATGGTGCAAAAAATGGCAATTTTTAGCGACACTTTTTGAAGCGACGTTAAAATTTACAGCGATTCTATGCTTGCGATGATCATTAGGAGGGTTGTTGCTCCTTTCAACTCCCCACTCTCAGTGTTCCAGGGGCTGCTTGTGCTTTACTGAAAACTTGCTACACTACAATCTTAATAGTATCCTAGATGTTTTATCAGATTTTAAACGGTGGAAGTATTTTCATGTTCACAACAAAAATATTTTGCTCTCAGTAATGAGAAGGCAACCGCTTGACTGTTATACGAGCGAGAAGCTGACGGGACAATAGCTTCCCCTCACGTTCAAGGCAATTTTGTGCTCTTTTTTATTTCTTACATTGATCTTTCCTCGAATTTGATCGAACTTTTTTTTTCTGTTTAGTATCGTATAAAAGACAGTCGAAAATTGGTGTCGATATTTCCATGTTTTTGCTTAGTAGGAATAAAGAAGAATTCTCCCTGGTAAATTCTGGCGGAGAACCCCTTAGCTGTGCAAAGGCTTGGATACTTGGTCCTAAAAGATGCTTTTTTGAAGCATCAGGCCTCAATCCCCTTCTTGAAAAATATCTTTTCTCCCTGCCCTCCTTGCGTGTTGTAAGTTTTTTTTTTTTTTTTTTTTTTTTTTTTTTTTTTTTTTTTTTTTTTTTTTTTTTTTTTTTTTTTTTATCAACAATAACCTTTTTCTCCTGCTTTATATACCCAACTGCCTACTCAGAAATGCAAAGCTCGAATCATGTTTTATTATCATTTTCATTGTATACCCTTTTTGTCATCAATTAGATACTTACTACTGCGTAAATAAGTCTATGTGCAGTCTTTTACTAGCTTGGGTCAGTTAAATTAAAAATAATGTCCAAAACATACTTAATTTGTTGTCATTGTAAATCGTTTGTCATTCTTATCTCAAAGAGATAAGCGATACCTCTCAGTATAACAGAGGCTCAAGTCAGACAGATGTTTGTGTTGTAACAGAGACGGGTTCCCATTTTTATTTTTATGGGAACTTACCCGTCGAAGGAAATATACCTTGGGAATGTGTCTTTTTTCAAAATATTGTAAACTAGTTTCGGAGAATACAAAATTAATTCAGGACAAATGAGGTCATTCTAATCTTTTGCCCTTACCATATGCCCAACCAAAATCAATTAATATTAATTCCAGTCCCTTTCATAATTTCTGTGAAAAAAGTGGCTTTTCGAACATCAGTTAGATAAGTCTGACATGGGGCTAAATTGTTTATTACAATCTCATCTTTATATATAATTTCAAGGCAAATTGATTCGGGCAGATAATCTTACTCTCACTGGGAAGATACAATTGAGATCTATATTTTAAACCCTCTTGACTTGAAGTCAGTTTCATAATCGACTATACACCAAAATGTCAATTAAAAAATGGAATCAGTAACTGTTAAGCTCATAACTTTAAAAAACGCATCAAAAACTTGTCTACGTGCATTTTTGTCACGTTTTTACGAGTCCGGCAAAAATTCGAGGGGGTGGGGTAAAACCCTGTAACCCCTCCACATGATGCGACCTTGATCAAGCTACTTTTGAATTGCTAAATAATGAAGCCCTCGAATCGCATTTATGTTTTTATGCTCTAAGCAAGATTCGGCGAAAATTGTCCTAGCAGTAACATTACCCTAGTGTAAGGAGAGGAAAAGACGAGTAGACTGTTTTTAGCTAACGCTACTCATATGTACCTGTTCATGTGTTTTTACGTCTGCAGTCGTTTTGTCGCAACAAGTAGTCCTTTTGAAGCTTTAAATATTCTTATTACTGATTAAAATAATAATAGTAATAAACAATTCCCCACAATCTACCTAGGGGTATATAGCCCAGACTCTTTATTGAGAATCAGAGAAGCTTATGGACATAAAATCGTCAGAATAATGATATTTCAGAAGAGACCCAGAGCTCATATCCCCTCAAAAACGCACAAGATTCAATTCCAATGCCTGGAGAAAATATTGGTGTATGTCTTGAAAAACTGGGTTGCTATGAATTTCAAAATCTCATTTATTTCGTTGGAGATTCTTTGCATCATGTATATGTGTTCAAACCCTGTTGGGACATTACTTACCTGGGGAGTCAAAAGTATAAAAAGGGGTGTAGTCTTTCCACAATTTGTCTAGGGGTTCACCTACGTAATTTCGGGGGGGGGTCACCCATGTCGATCTAAACACAACGAATATCTAGCCAACTCTAAAACGACAAGCTGCTATAAATTCCAAATGAAATCAGCTTTCGAAAAATAAGTCAAAAGAATGGAGTTCATTAATTGTGTTTATAATTTGTGTCCATCAGTGATAAATATATTATAGAGAATTCCATACTCTCTAACTTTGCATAGGATATTCACTTGCTCGGAAAAATCTTTATGACAGTCATAAATGTTTATCACTTTAATTTATAAGTACTTTGTACATTGCACATATTTAATTATGTGGCCATTTCAATTTAATTTGAAAAGTGAATAGTAATCGTTAAGATCTGGGAATGTGAAGTATTCTCTACGACAAAAACATTTTTATGATCATTATATGGTTATATTATTTTAATTCTGTAAGTATTGTATGCTTCAATTACGATTATTTGATTCTATGGTAATTAAAATTTAACTTAAAATATTTAACAGTGATCGTTAAAATCTATGAATGGGAAGGTATTTGCTCCGATCAGAAACGTTTTTAGGATAATTATTTTTCGAATTCAGTTCCATATCACGTTAGCATTAATGCTTAGATAGATGTTCGTTATTAGATTTTTTCTGGTGGAACTCCCACCCCATGGATGGTCAAGATTAAATCAAGAGAAATCCCATTAAAAGGTGTACTTAATGCAATCCCATAACCTTTTATAGCATGCCAGCTTGAATATTTAGTTTCACATCAAATTAAGTTGCAACAATTGAAAGCCAATAATTCATTACACTGCTTTTGTTGAGTGTCAGCGTCAATAATCAACTGGGCACTACTGATGCCTTTTCCTCGTCGATGGGATGATAATCCTAAGTTCAGCCATTTTTAAGTCCGGTCCTAATGAACTGGCAAATTAAGTGGCATAACGATTCTCCTTAAGAAATTTCAAGCTGCATCATGGTTGCAGCGGTAGCTGCAACCTAGTAAAAGACTAACCACGGCCCATAGTAACCAAAATAATGTTCAAGGAATAGCGTTGCTATATACAAGAAATGTCATTATTGCTCATTCCATTGCTCCGTTCGTAACAGCCCGTGGCGACGTAACTACTGCTGTCAACCTTGAAACCATAAGCGTAGTCAGTATGTTTTGTTTTTGTTTCGAAGACCAATTGACATAACAAAAGGAATTAAGATTGTAGCTTAAAATTATAATTTTATCCTGGTTTCCAACAAACAGGTGAGTGCCCATGGGGTAGGTCTTAGGGCTATTCGAAAAATTTGCGATGGCTTAAAATTTTTACAATTTTTTCGTAGTTTCATAGGTTTTTTAATAGAATTCCCCTGTTGTTTTTTTTTTTCTGTTTTCTTCTGTCCTATGCAAAGTGAGCGAAAAGATATGTTTCACTGAAATATTGTTTTAAATTCCAAATTCTTCCCTGAAATCAAATTTCTGAATGTATCTGTTGTCTTGTAGTTTCACATAGATTCAAAGTCATTTTATAAGAACTGGAAAATTGTCAAACATTAATTATTGCTGTCATAATCACTTGAAACCTTTATCGAGATCGCTGTTCATGTTCTTAAAAACATTTTTACTCATTCTAATGTAAGATAATTTATCATCAAATAGCATCAATTATTTAGGTATTTTGGTATTGAAAGATAAAAAGTTCTCAATTGTCTTTTAGATTGAACCGTCAAAGCTATATTTTTGCTTATTTCAACGTGTTACCAGTTTTTTTGCTTAGTAATTATTGAAGGCAATCTATTGATTGCTCTCTTTTTTTTAGCTCCAAAAGTATTTAAATTCTTTGAAAAGGAGTCCTTTTAATTTCTACCTTTAAAATCAGAATTGTATAGAAAAATCATTGGTTTTCCAACCGTTTACGGTAATGAAGGATAATTAAACAGTAAAACTCTGTGCATAGTAGCCGAAACTCTGAAAAACCATCGCATTAAAAGCTATTAGCCGAAGAAAATTTGCATAATTTTAGAAAAGGGGAAATACCCCTAAAAGGAATGTCATCTTTATGAAAATTATACCTTCAAGTTAAACATGTCTGAGAACCATAGAGTTGATGTTTAAATATTTCTATCTTTAAAATATAATATTTCATTTGTTTCTGGCCTTGAAACTGCCATTGCTCAAACTTTGTGGTTCGCAAGGAATATGTTTCGTTTTGGACGATTTAATATTTGAAATGTCAAAAAAAAACTGTCAGGTAAAATACATTAATTGAAACATAATTTTTCTGAGTGTGATCATTTCAATCAAAACTATAAAAAAAAATATATGAGATATAGTAATTTTCTCTTTGGGATATGAAAGGGTCCCCAACGGAGCGAAATGACTTAGAATGAATAGCATTTTATCCTTCCATTCCCTGAGAACAAAGTTTTTTTCTTTTGAAATTATATCGTAAAAAGTAAATGATAAAGTACACCTTCCATTCCCCCAGTGATAGGAGGTTATAACAAAAGCTGTTTCTAGTTCTAGGAAATTCTTTAACATACAAACTCATTGTTTTTCGTTCCTTGTATTGGAGTAAGGGTGACAGGTAAGGGGAAGCCAGGGTGTTTTATCAATACAGCTTCCCTTACAGCCTCACTGGTTGAAAAAGATTGTTGAAGTGGTTTTTTACAAGTTTTGGGAAGTTCTTGAAATAGAAAACCCTCGTGACTCAAACAAAAGGAGCTGGGAAGGAAGTTTGAATGTGACTAAGCCAAGTGGAGGGGAAGTGCGTACCTCCCGTATTTGATCATCTCATTAGTTAATTGTTGGCTCGAGTACTTTTTCCGGTGATATTTTTGTTTTTGACTTTCTTTAGGATTGTAATATCCGGCATTTTTGTTATTTTAACTATTTCCTAAGCAAATAGAATTTCTTGGTAGGTGATATTTATTGAGTATTAGCGTTTTTACCTTTCTTTGGTCATTTGTACTAGCCGGAAAGGACTGGGAAATAACCGGAATTTAAGGAATTAGTGATTTTATAAGTTGACGGAGCGTATCCTCCCAATGGCTTTTTTATCTGACCTCAGTCGTAATGCTTGTATGAAATGATTCTAAAAGAATATTAGAATTGTTTATAAGCATCCAATAAAGGGGGAAATCACCTGAATTTAGGCTAGAATGCAAGCTAAAAAAAGATATAATATTGGAGTGTTCGTTAATTTGTTATCGTCAAGTAACAATAATTTAATTTATTTAAATTAAAAGAGTCTATTATACAACTCACAATTTAAATATATTTTAGGCAGTGCCGTATACAGGATCTTCGTTCGGGCGGGGTATACAAAAAACAAACTAAAAACGCATCAAAAATATGTTTTTATGCTTTTTTATTACGTTTTCACGAGCCGAACAAACATCTTGGGGGGTGGTCAAACCCCCTAACCCCTCCCCTGAATACGACCTTGCTTTTAGGTCCATTCGCAATGAAATTATACCAATACCGAGATTTAGCTGGAGCTAATTTGAACCAATCAGAATTTTTCACATATTGCCTTTAGCCGTTCAGAAAATTCTATGAAAATTTGATTGGCTCAAATTAGTGCTAGCTAATTCTTGGTGTGAGTTCATTGTAAATGGACTTTTTGCAAATTTTCTTGTCATCGCTATCGTGCCTAAAGGTCGTATTCAAAAGCAGATCCAGGGCAAAATTTGTGGGGGGGGGGGGGTAATATGACAAGGGCGCCAATAAATGATAAAATCGACAAGTTTATTTAAAAAACAAAAAGTTAAAAAAAAGTAAAAGGCGGAATGAGGGTGCCAGAAAAATCTTGAGGTGGTGGCCCCTCTGGATCTGGCCCTGGTCGTATCTAACAGTTTCCCCTTTTGAGGTAATTGCCAAAGATAATTTGACAACTGTTCTAACAGAGAGGACTAGCTGCGCAATTTAGATGAAGATGATCAATGTCTGATTGAACCTACGTTGCCGTGATGGCATTCTCTCTGAGAACAACTTAGCCAAAGATTTTGTGCAATTTTTTCAGAAGCATAAAAATGTCCAATACGTCTTTCGTGTGTGACAGTGACGTTGTGCCAGTCATTTTTCCTATTTTGTGATTTGCAAAACAGTTGCAATTTAAAGTGGCGGATCGGTACCCTTTAAGCTGTGGCTGACAGCTTGATAGATACGCCCTGTGTAAATCTTAGGTTATATCCCCTTTGAAGACCTCGAAATATTAATGTATTACAATAGAGACATAGACATTAGGACTGAAAGTGTGCCGGAAGCTGACAATTTTCAATAACGCACGGTCACCATATGCACAGTCCTAAATTTATGCTGTTTGGAAAATAACTGGTTGAACTCTGACTTGGCAAGACACTAATTTGACGCACAGTGCTACTTATATCCTGTTTTTCAAAATTAAAATGTCTTTTGGATCCTAATTCACCTTTTATTTAATGTTGTGCCAGTGATAAGGTATGTGCCAGGCATGAGACTAATGTTAGTTGCAATCTTTAGCCAAAACGGCGGCTTAGACCTTAATCTTGGAATAACTATATACTCTTGTTACTTTTCTGAAATGATTAAAACAAAGACTTTTGATACCTATTTTTATTCCGAATGCATCTAGAGGAATCTCCTAATGTCTTTGGCTCCGCTAAAGTAATGTCATTTCTCTTATATAGAGGCAGTTGGAAGTTTCTATTTATTTCAGTACTCTGTGACATTTTAAACAAGTTTAATTAATTTTTTTTCAAAATTAAAATAGATTGTGACATGCCATACCAAATGTCACTAAATCCTGGAAAGTTTTTCCAATTTCTTCTCAACGATATATGCTCAATTATATTGTTTCGAAGCACTTGGCTTACCTTGTCAGGGATTTTCTTGAGTCGAAGTTGCATAGACGAAACTTTAAGAGTGTGCAGACCGAAGATGTCATCCGGAGGGCATGATTGGCCTCCAGGTCAATTGAATGTGGCCGGCGACCTAGATTGAGTTGAGTTTGTTTTGTTGACAGTTGAGTTTGAGTCCTCCCAAAAATATTGTACAAGGCAATATAACTGCCCAAATATGAAAAATGACACTGAGTATCTGCGGGAGCTCGTATTCATATTAGCAGCAGTTATTAACGACAAAAATCAGGACAGCCGCTTTGACGCCAAGCGTCGGTGACCTAAGCGTTTAATGGAATTCTGGCCTGTTGTTACCTCTGTTTAGACTTTATAAATAATTCAAGAGAATCGATTTTATTTTATTTTTTATAAAGAAATATCGATCATTCAGAATTTGCATCGGTACTTATGTACTATCTGTAACACACGCGCCATATTATATATGGAAGATGCTTAAGAAACTAGTCAAATGGGTTTTTTTTCAATAGAGTATTGGCATGGAAACCGTGGTTTGTCATTGCGTTTACAATATTTGAACTATTGTTTTTTGGGGTTTAGGGGGGGGGGGAGGTACATAGGTTGGGTTAGGTTAGGTTACGTATTTAATATATGCTATGCTTTACCCCCTACCCCCATCCCTAATGTGCAAATATATAGCCGAAATTTGTTTCTAAACTATTATATTTTTATCCTATTTTGTTTTATTTCATTAGCATTAACCAAACTTCACTTTTGGCGTATATTAAGATAGTACATAAGTACCTTTGCACTTCTAATCTATCTTTGGACACATGGGTCTACCTATATAATTGGCAAATGTCTGTAACTCTCATCTCTGAAAACAATTATTTGACACTATAGAAGGAGCATCTCAAGCCATCCTATCAAACGATCATTTTTCGTTATTCAGTCAGTAGGTTTTCGATCCTCACAAAAGAGTATTTATGCTATGGTTTCTTCTCTTTTCATTTTTGTGTCGTTCGACAACCTCTGCTGCAAGTTAACTATAGGAGTGGTAATGGATGGAAAAGAAGAGGTAGAATTGATCCGCATGGCGGCACTCAATTGGATTGGGTCCATCGGCATTCTTTGGGGGTCTGATGGTTTATCAAAAAGTTTGTTAGTCTGGGAAAAAAAACGTATATTAATGTACAACTACCCCTATGCGGCATTTTCTTCTAAGCCATTCTTGAACCTTTTGGGTGGCTTTAGGAGGTAATCTCAACCATCCTTGTCCTAGTATGCGAATATTATTTTGACCAATCCGGTGTGTAAATTTTAGAGTGCTAGCAAGGTCTGTCGCTTTGAAACTCATAGGTACCTAAAAAAATAATTAGACGACATTAAATAATATAAGGAACTATTTCCGTATAAGATCAGTTATGTCGAGTCAGATAACCATGGATTCGCACACAGGTTTGACTCTTAGGGAGGAGGGGATTTGAAGACTGTATTTTTGTGTTCCATTTTAAAATTTTTCAAAGGTTGGAGGTCCTGACCAAACCTGGGTTGTTAATCTTCCCTTATTTCCATGTTGTTGTTTTTTAAAGACCACACTGCCTGATGGTCCGGTAATATTCTGTTACCCGAAAGTTAAGATAGATTTTTCGGTTCTTTCGCATTATATGGGCCTCTCTAAAGAAGTCCAACAAGAGATGCTACAGTCAAACGGCAGAGACGCTTTGAAAACCCCGTTTTTACAAGATTATTAAATAAATAAAACAAGTTTTTTTTTAACTGAAAGTAAGGAACGACGTTAAAACTTAAAACGAACAGAAATTATTGCTTATATGAAAGGGGCTGTCCCCTCCTCAACGCCTCGCTCTTTACGCTAAAGTTTGTATTGTTTAAAAAAATAGAGTTGTGAGAAAGTCAAACTTTAGCGTAAAGAGCGAGGTGTTGAGGAGGGGACAGCCCCTTTCATATACGGAATAATTTCTGTTCGTTTTAAGTTTTAACGTCGTTCCTTACTTTCAGTTAAAAAAAAAACTTGTTTTATTTATTTAATTTTTGAACCTTTTTAAATTAATGCAGGTTTTGATTTTAGCTTACCGTACATGAATAAAACAAAATTTGAATATTAATTTTACTTTTATTCGGTTAAATAGCTTTCTCGAAACTTGTTTAATTTTATTTACGAACGTTTTTATTAGTAATAAATATACGTAACTTACGAATTAACTTACGTAACGAACTTTTATATTCATATATTTTTAATACGTATATTAGAGGGTTCGCCCCCTAGTCAATACCTTACTCTTTAAGCTAAAGTTCGAATTTTGTTCCAATTCTTTAAAAATGACCCCTTAATCACAAATTCCGTTAATTAGAATAAATAGCTCTTATGAAAGTACTAAAAAAATCTTAGGCTTAAAGAGCGAGGTATTGACTAGGGGGTGAACCCAATCATATACGTAATGTTATCTGTCATTTTAAGTTTTGATGTTGCTCCTTACTTTCAGTTGAAAAACTTGTTTTTATATAATTTCTGATTTTTTTAAAATAATGCTGGGAAATCCGGTGCCCCCTTCATAGCAATGTCCCTTCCCCCATGGTAACTTCCTTCATGGAAAGATCCTCCCACATAACCCCCGACCCACCCACCCACCCCCCCGTCCCCCCGCCACTACCAGAAAAAAATCCCTGAAGATGTCTGTATACTTCCCAATAACCAATACTATATGTTAACATTGGGTAAAGTTCATAACTTTCAGCCCTCCCCCCGGGGACTTCGGGGGATTAAGTCATCCTAAAAAACATAGTTATCATATTTTTGACCATGCTGAACAAAATGGCTATCTCAAAATTTTGATCGGGTGACTTTGGGAAAAAAATGAGCGTGGGAGGGGGCTAGTTGCCCTCCATTTTTTTTCTGGCAAATAATTTCTGAGACCACACTGGCTGATCATGATAAAACAAAAAATCGCGAAGAAAGAAAGTTTTCTTCCTTTCCTTGCGATTTTTTGTTTTATTTTTTTGGTCACTTAAAAAGGGCAGTAGAACTTATAATTTTCGTTCCAATGAGCCCTCCCACGATATTCCTCGACCACTGGGTCGATACGGTCACCCCTTGGGAAAAAAAACAAATAAACACGCATCCGTGATCTTTCTTCTGGCAAAAAATGCAAAATTCCACATTTTTGTAGATAGGAGCTTGAAACCTCTGCATTAGGGTTCTCTGACACGCTGAATATGATGGTGTGATTTTCATCAAGGTTCTATAACTTTTAGGGGGTCTTTCCCCCTTTTTTCGAAAATCAGCCAAATTTTCTCTGGTGCGTAACTTTTGATGGGTAGAACTAAACTTGATGAAACTTATATATTTGAAATCAGCATTAAAATCTGATTCTTTCGATGTATCTATTGGTATCAAAATTCCGATTTCTAGTTTCGGTTACCATTGAGCCGGGTCGCTCCTTAAAAGTTCGTTACCACGAACTGTTTGATTCAAGCCACCTCTGAGAGAAATACTTTGTCTAGCGTGGTTTTAAGATATTTAAAGTGTTGTTTTTTGGAGTTTAGATGGGGAAAAAGGTACCTAGGTTAGGTTATATTAGGTTACGTATAATATATGCAATGCTTTGCCCCCACCCCTAATGTGCAAATATATAGCCCAAATTTGTTTCTAAACTATTTTATAGTCATCCTATTCTGTTTTATTTCATTAGCATTAACCAAACTTGACTTTTTAGAAAGGCCCATGCGAAAGTACCGATTTTTTCTGTATAAATATTGTTTGTGTTAATTATAATACTTTAATATTTCTGCTGGTGATGAAGACTGGACATGTCTTCGAAATATCCAGAACTTTTCTAATAAAAGGATTTCCCTATTGAAACTCTTGTTTGTTTTATTTACATGAATGTGGACAACTTTCATTTGAGCTAGGAATTTGTATTATTTATGTCCATGTCTTGTAGGATAATCACTTTCTAAAAGTGAGACAGGAAATATAGAAATGCAAGCAATGAGAGTTTCGTCATAATTCAAATTACGGGAATCCACTACCGTTTGTAATTTAATATCTTCTCATTGTTAGGATTTCACATCATCATTTTTCTAGTTTCCGTTAAAGGCTTCATAATGAAAGTCATCAAATTATTTTTATGGCTTCGATCTGTCGTCCTTCCCTCCAATTTTTGTCACCTTTCTCTCCTTTGATTTCAATCTATTTTTACGTGAATTATAAAAGAATCAATGAAAGTAGGCTAAGAGAAAATAGCTCTTAATTTTTTGTTTGTTACTCCATTTCTTCTGTCTTTAGTTTAGGATTGTAGAAAGGCAAATAATATCCGTGAAAGGTACTCACTTTGATGGATATATAAATATTTAAGAAATATTCTCAGAGCAACTTCATATTTTAAAGCAAAAAAAGATTTAGGCTTAATATTCCATACTAATGATTTGTTTTTACTTCTATTTATATGAAAATACTTCTCTATACCATTCCGTGATCCGCATATCCCGTGCCTTAAAATTTATAAATTATGATTTTAATAAATCAGGAAAAAATACAGATTGTTTTACTAGATTGCAGAAGAAACTGGTGGAAGGAAATCCCTTACTAACAGTCCAACTATTCTTATGCATTTTCATCACAAATTAATATTGCATATACTACTTAATATTGCAATTACCATCATGATACGGGACACGAGATACTCTGTGGATCAGTGTTGTCAATTCACGAAAGTTTAGAGGACAGAGGGGGGAATGTATTTATCAAAACCTAGGAGGGGACAAATTTGTCAGTTTTTCAATGATAATATTAGAAGTCATTTTTCAGTTGAAATACCCCCCCCCCCTCACCCAACTGGGTACTTTTCAAAGTCTTTTGGGGCAAAAATTCTAGGGGGAACATGACATCGCCTGTCCCCTCCCTCCTAATTAACACCACTGATGAGGGTCCGGAATGTTTAGGGGGAAGACAAAATTATTGAAATTGATGAGCCCCACATTCAAAATTAAGCATATTCTACTTGTTCTACGTATTTTCCAAAATATAGGCATAATATATGGTTTTAAATGTCCTATAGTATTTATTTTTACATTATATATATTTTAATGCTTTTTTCGTATGTGTTGTTGTTGTTTTTTTTTGTGGGGGGGGGGGTGAGTTATCATAGTAAGGTACGATAAAAGTAAATGGAAACAATTTAATAATGTAAAATAAGTGGCAAATGTAGAAGATTTGCCCTGTGATGGAAGTGCAGAGAGATAACAGGCTGGGACTAAGAAGTACGAGTAATTACTTCCCATGGACTTGGTGTTGTTGCCTACAAGAGGTGTCACTAGCCAAGACGTTTAGGTGGGAGCGACGGATTTACAAAGTTGCTGGTCTTTTTATCCGACTGAATTGGATGATATTGCTATTGAAATTACTTCATTTTTTGTTGTTTGCCAACTGAGACTGATCTTCTTTCACTGGCTTTACCTCCTGTATTTCCATCAGCTCAAATTTTACTGACTCCAATTTTTTATCCGATTGGATGAACACATTTAGAGACGGGGACGTCACGTATGGGGAGGAGAACCCTATAAACGATGCCCTACGTACAACTATAGTACATGATGTCAGTTATGCCCTTGCGATCGAGGTTGCATCTACTAGGCGTACATCATAAGGTCTTACCGCCTGAGACACCTTTAAAGGTCATTTTTTTCTAAATTGATTTAAATTGACTGACCTTCTAAGCTATAGTTTAAGTAAAAAGAAAAAGGTGTTCAAAAAGTCATCAAGTCCTGTTCACATAAAAGTATTAGATAGCGTCAGCTAGGCGTACATCAGAAGGTTTTCCAGTCCGAAGTACCTTTACTTCCATGGACTACTTGTCACTTTAAAAGTTTGATTTGCCCCCCTCCCGATCTTCTTGGACCATCGGTTCAATGTGATCATCCCTTGAAAAAAAAACAAAAAACACGAAACTGTGATCTTTCTTCTGGTAAAAATGTAAAATTTCACATTTTTGTAGATAGGAGTAAGGTTTTCTTACTCAGGAGTGTGTAAACATCCATAGGAGTGTGTAAAACCTCTACAGTAAGGTTTTCACTGATTTGTTAAATCTAATGGTGTGATTTTCAATAAGACCACTTGCCCTTTTGGGGGTGTTTTCTCCATTTTTCTAAAAATTTGACAAATTTTCTCAGGCTAGTAGCGTCTGCATGTGTAACATTCAACTTAATAAATTCTGTAAATTTGGAATCAGCATAAAAAGTTAGTTGTTTTGATCTATTGATTGCTGTCAAAATTACGTTTTTTTTAGTTTTGGTTACCATTGACCCTAGTTGCTCCTTACTTACAGTTCATTGCCGTGAACTGTTTGAATCTACATCGTACATTCTACTTGTATTTTTAGGTAGAGCTTTCAGAACCCCTACTTTTCTCCATTCTTTTTATTTGCCTTAATTTCTCTTTGGCTACTCAATTTTATTCGTGGGGAGAATTTTCCAGGGGGGAGGGGAAATATGCCGGACCCAACGAAGGACAGGGAATAATCTAAAAAAAAATAATTTTTGGAGATGTAGGCGTGAAAACCCTCCTGAAAATTTAGCTTCATCTTGAAAACGCAATTCAAATTTCAATAGTGCTTGTATTACATGGTTTCCTTATTAAGCTATGTTTTTCACATTATCATTAAGCAGCATAACTATTTGAAGTAATCAAAATCCCGTGGCTTATCTTGAGCTACGTGGCTTGAATTTTATTCATTATATTACTTTTTATAGGTTCTTTTGTAAGATATTTCGCACTTGCATGATTGAAGACTTGCTTTTATCTTGTAAAACTTATCTTTTTCAAATGAAGTGAATAATCCATTGTGTATGGAATATGGGCGGGTCCGCCTTTTAAAACGTAAAGCATTTTTCATTTGGCTTAGCTAAACCTGTTCTTAAAAGCCTTTTGGGTCTTTACACTATACTCTTTTCATCGATGGATCAATGACGTATTAGTCAGACTATAGTTAAAAGTTGGTTCGCTTAGCTTAATGTAATCGGCCATACAAGTCGCTCCATCATAACTAATTTTGAACGGTTTTTGCATGCTTGGTATATCTTTGATTAACCACAGAAAAGACTAACATGTGTTCCTTGGATGAATCTTATAATCATCATTAACTCCCTTGTTGCTCATAGCTTTTAGAGCTTTAAAAACTTTAAATATATTTTCTGGTTTATACATATATATATATATATATATATATATATATATATATATATATATATATATATATATATATATATATATATATATATATATATATATGCTTTAGGTTAGAAATTGTCACTCTCTAAGAATTATTAACCTCATTGGGTTTTTTTACCTTCTTATTCTTGTGCTAGGGGGAATTATGGTTTTTTCAATTTTTTCAGTGAAAAACCCAAAAAGGCATTTTCTTCGAAAATTTTCCCAAAAGGTATTTTTAGAATTTAAGGAGAGGGTTGATGAGGTCAAACTCCCTAACTCCCCCCCCCCCCCGCCTGGATACGGTCTTGTCTCTTATTATAAACAGAGCTTCACCTGCTGTATAATGAAATATTTTGACAAATAATCATTCTGTTTTATTTTAAGCAACAAAATTGGAGATTGCCGATATTGTTCACGGAATATGAGCAAAATTTTTCCACTGGCATTTTCATAGTCTGCTGAGTGTTATATTATTTCCTCGTTTAGGCTAACTATAAAGGCTTTGTTAGATTTTGTTTTTTAATTTTGGGTCGTATGGAAATAATATAACATAGTATATTCTCATCCCTAAAGGGAAAAAAAGATCAAAACAACGTTGCTATTCCGCCCAATATTACCATAATAATCTCGTGAATAAAAAATATTAAACACAAGTTTAGGGACATTTCAAAACAATGTTTCTTTTATTTATCTTTAACAGATATAAGCTATGTCGAATTATCGTTCGACAATTACATTTATTATAAATAAAGCTATTGGGTATTATTATACTTGAAAGTTAAATAGTTATGCTTCATTTAAAACAAAATCTCATCAACCGTTAGCTCTTTTATCTTCATATCCAAATCTATGCGCATCGAACCTTAAATGTATCAAACCATATGATTAGCCTATATATAAGAAAAAATTTAAAGGTTTATTGGTTTGCATTAATAAAAAATTCAGGACATGCATATGCTCCTCTGTTTCTGTCGGAATTTTCAGGATGGTGATGGTCTTTAATTCATCAGCCGCATCAATTGTGTCATGTCTAAACAGTCATGGAAACGTCCAGGTTTTATGATCAGCCTATTGATAGGTTTCACTGATAAAATAACCGCTCATTTCAAATCAAAAGTCTCTTCAAAGATTAAGATGTAATCACATACCACTCAATTTTCATTTGCCAAGATCTTTTGCTCTCTTCAGCATTATCCTCTTGATCTGTCTGATTTTGTCGTCTAAAGCTTTTTATTAAGGAGTATTTTTCTGAGCTTGACTATATCGTTGTTGTTATGCCTAAAGGTCATATCTGACATTTTCACACGTCCGAGGTAATTGACAAAAACCGTATGCTAAGCTGCTCTCAATGGGAGTGTCAGCAGGTTAATATAGATCCGGAGGGTCGATTACACATTACTCTGCTGATCTTTTTTGAATGAATCTCAGCAATAGATTTTTAGAAATTACGGTACTTATGTATTATTCCGCCAACACTCAATTGCTTCGTTTAAGGAGAACCTAAGTAGAACCGGTTTCATTCGTTAGTTTATTTCAGCTTAGTGTGCGATAAGACAAAGACAAATGACAGAATAGATGGGAAATATATAATTTGGGCTATATATTTGCACATTAGGGGGGGGGGGTAAAGTATTTGGACAGTGTGGGTTAGAAAACAATTCTTACTTCATAATATGCAGAATCATTGTACTTAACACATTTTGCATGCAGACCCGCTGTACTTTATCCCTCCCCCATAATGTGCAAATATATAGCCCAAGTTTGTTTCGAAAGTATTATATTATCATCATATTTTGTGATATTTCATTAGGATTCAGTGTCAGAGAAACAGATTCTACTTAAATGTCGCACTTGAGTGGTGGCGGTATAATACACAAGTACTGAAATTACTTTAGACGTATGAAAATATCAGATTCGACCTTTAGACGTAACAGTGACGATACTCATCAAACACGCTTTTCATTAAATGTCTTCATTTTTGTCTTATTGCTCAAAATACATATTGTTTTTTTACTCTTGAATAATGCATACAAGTTCTAATAAAATATTTCAATAGTGTGTTTAAAATAATCATCTGTACGTAGTACAACCTCCCTCCCAATACGTGTCAGCTATATGGGAGGGACTTCTACCCAAGGTCGGCACAATTATTTTTCAGAAAAGAAGTGGAAAAATGCGACATAATATTGGTCCGGTAATGGAGCAATCCGTTTGATCCCTCCTTGATAATACGGGACTCTGCCAAACTCAGCTGTTGCGACCCACTGAAGGGCCCAGAATCTCCACAACAAGAAGAAGAAGTCATAATATTTAGGGCTTTCCTTTGTTCATAATTAAAAAAAAGTAAAAAAAAAAAAATCAAATGGATAATTTGCCTTGTATCTGCAACAAAAGGTTCGACTGAATCAAAATATAATATTCATAAAACTCGCATGTTTATTGGAGAATTTCCTTTCTTGTACAATGGAAACTAATTTGAAAGCATCAACAAAATATTATTTATCATTCTGATATTGAAGTATTTGGGGAAACAGATGTTTCAATTGTATACTGTCTTGTTTTAAGCTGATTGTTGGGTGATTTGTGCAATTAACAGTAATCACTTTGAAGCTAAAATAGATGCACTAGAAATGTAGATTTCCTCTGTTGTTGAATATACTGCTGCCTCAATTAGTATGCAGGTACATGAACTTAAATTTTGGTCATGATAAGCGTGAAGTATGTTAAAGTCAAATTGCAATTCAAGCGATTAAGTGTACCAAATTTGTTTGTCCGTGTGAAGGTATTTGAGCTCAGCCAGCCACCATTATCGCGCTGGTGTGATACTGCACTGAAAATGCTTTAATTGGTATGGAAATTTGCTGTCTCGGGAAAAGAATTTTTTTTTCTGTGTGACGCGTTATTTTCCTTGAGTGACTTGGTCGTGATTTGTCTTGTATAGTTTTTTCTGGACTATCTTTCTTTCTTTCTGTAATAATTTATACAAAGGAGGTTAGAAAAGAGTTTTTTTATGAAATGAAACATTTTTTGTGAATCTCTTATGGTGACATTTTTTGCTAAATATCCGGGCATAAATGACTTCACCTTTTTAAGAAAGCAGTTGTGATCAAGTTTAGACAGTTGATCCTTGATCAGCTGTTCTAAATATTAAAATAGTGTATATTTTTCTAGCATTCGATATGTATTGTGGATCACTTGTTATAGGCCTCTCTGGAACATCAACGAAGTATTATCTTCATGTCTTACCAGTCCTTCATTTTGTTGTACCAGTAACGTTAGGCCTTTGCTCTTATCTTCAATTGGGGAAAAAATTATAATGTTCCTCCAATATTATGAGAAACTATGGAATAATACTGATGGAAAAAGTTAATAGTCAAATGTAGATATGGTCTTGACCAAGTTATAAGTATAAATAGTATCAAAAATGCCTGGTCATTATGAATAATTCAGCAATTTGATAAATGAAAGGAACAATTAAAAAAAATACATGTATTATGTGCATATATAGTAGTCCGTAAATTTGGGGATTTAGATATAATATAAAGTGGGTTAACAGGTATTATGCCTAATGACAAAATAATCAGTTGGTTCATTATATAGACATACATGTAGTACAAAACTAAAAGAATTGTTGCTAAACATGGAATTCAAATTCTAATAGAAAAGAATTTTGAATAATAATTTATAATGAAAATCAAGAGCACTACCTGGAAATGTTCCTGGGGGGGGGGGGATCCAAGAGTTTTGTTTTAGCACGATATAAATGAGAGTATATTCTTCTTTTGATGATTTAATGCCTTGTCGTTTCGTGGGGGAGGCATCACCCTTATCTGGTGTCGCCCATACATCTTTATTTAAATCTTTTATTAACTTTTTCTCTAATTCATTGTTCTTTTTTTACAGATGAATATGACAAATCGGCGAATGAGGTTGTCAAAAATGAAGAGCTTACATCGCGATCTAGCGATGCTTCTTCCAGTTTCAAGTCCAGATGGCTACTCACGTCCGCGATAGTTGTAATTTATTTAATTGTTAGATAGACCCTGTGATAGAAAACCCCATGTGTATTATGTGTATTATAGTGTACAGCGTAACCCTTGTTATAAAAGATCGCGATTTGTTTTCGTTTGATATTTTTTGCCGATGGAATTGTCCATCGGCAAAGCTCCCGATTAATTTTCATTGGTAACCAGTGATATTCACAGATTTGTTCTTATTATGCGAGTGACAAAAAGGAACAGGACATTATTTTCAAATGCTAAAAAATGTGATATTCCCTTTGAGTTCATTTTTGACACGACCTTTCATTTCTTTCAGCTGAAGTTTTATTTTCTTTTACTTAGGAGTATTTTTTTTTCTAGGAGTTTCTTTTTTTGTGCCTTATACTACGTCAATGTAAGGCATGTCTGTTGGTTGGAGTGCCATATTCTTATTTATTATTTGTTGAGTGGTTTATTAGTTATTATTGTCGAAAGATCTCGCTAATTTTTCTTTTTGTTCTTGCTGTCTTGGTTTTTTTACTGTTCTTACTTCAGAAAAAATGTAATTTTTCCAAAATGATACATTAACTGTTCTTATATTTGTATTGGTTCAATTGTGTGAATTAAATAAAATCCTTTGATTTAATTATCCTTTCGAATACTCAAGTTGAACCGGGTAAAATGATTAAAGTTTCTGTTTTCCTTATTTAAAAAAAATCCAGTTGGGTACTAAAATCGGAACCGCGTCTTTGATTTCAGATATAGTTTCTTGTATTAATACTATTTTTTGGTCTATGCCCAGTAATTTTTTTCAGTGTTAATGTAGGAGATTCTTTTTGGTATTATTGCGCTTGATATGACAATATGAGATAGAATCATAGGCTATATTTTAATAATATTCAGATGTTTTTGACTAGAAACAGCTCTAATTATACTAAAGCAAATTATGTTTATAAAGAAAACAGAAAAAAGACTAAATTTATTGAAGCTGTTAATAATTATAATGAAATTGGATTTGGCATTTGGAGAAGGTTTCGCACTATGACCCCCCCCCCCCAACCTTTTGAAATTTGGTCAGGCAAACATTAAGATAAACAGTTGCATTATTTTCCCTAAAAAACAAAAAAGAAGGTATGACTTGAATTTTCAAAATAGAAAAGGTCCGAGACGGAACGAAGGAATAAATATTTAAATCCTAGAAAACAACCAAATGAATGATTGAAGTTCCATATTTAAAGGGCAGCAAAGACAAACGAATTAAAAATGATCCAGGCTTGCTGAAATTGATAGATTGACTGGTTAATGCTGTCTTGGTCAACTGTTACAAATAACCTTTCATTCATGCTTCTCAAAACTAATTGACAGGGATATAAGTGTTAAGAGCAAGTTGAAATTTGGTTCTTCAAAACGGAATTTGATATTTTTTTGCTAATAAGACGACACATCTTGACAAAAATTAATCTTCTGCTACCATTCGAAGTTCTCTTAAGAATATTATTTGGTCTATGTCCAAGAATCTCTGCTTAATTGGTAATAGTGATTTCAGCGGACAATGAAATTCTTAGGGGCATAGTACTGATTCGTATAAAATATGCATATCCATACCTTTAAGTGCAATATATCAACTGCGATCATCCTCATTGCTAAGTTTTGTCATAAAAAAAACATGTATCTCTCTTTGGGTGTCTAATTAGTTGGAACATTTTATCGGTTATCTCTTGAATAGATTAATGGATTCTACCAGGCTTTATGTACTGTGTCTGGCCGTGAATTGGTCCATTATCGCCCAAGGAGGAATTGTGTTTTTATATAGCATCACTCAAAGAGTATGGGTAGCTTATAAGACTGGAAACTGGCGCTAGTGTCGGCAGAAACATCAACGTCATCTAGCGCTTGGCGACACTTGAAATTTTTTCAGGCTTTGCAATGGATTTTCTGTCAGAAAGTGAGATCAGACACTTATTACTACACTAATCTTACCAACTATTAAATTAATTACTGTCATTATTATACTGAAAAAAAATGCCAAGTTTCACCAAATGCTACATGGCGTTGAGGTTTTTAGTGTCAGTTCCCGCTCTTGTAAGTTACCTATACTCTTTGGCATCACTATGAAAGTGTTCCCTTTTTTGACTTTGAGTAACTTTTGATCTGTGGTATCAATTCGCATAAATTTAGGGGGGGGGGCAAAATTTGTCTATTTTTTCCTTTTTTTTAATGAAAACACAGAAAATAGGCATTTTTCAATGAAAACAATCTCCGAAAAGTATCTTTCAAAATCCTGGATGGGACCTAGGGAGGTAAATGTCCTCCCCCCTCTAATTGACGCCACTGCTTTTGATGTCACTATAAACGTGCAGCTGATTCGAGAGTTAGAGCTAAAACGCGTAGATTGAGGAATGTTGTAAGTTTAATAGCATAGAATGTTTCTAGCTAGCAAGATTTGTTAAACGGGTGATATCTAATGAAAATACCCAACTTCAATCGCGCAACGTATTTTAGATTACTGCAGCCATGTTACTTAAAGTTAAAATGAGAACACCCATAATTGCACTGGCAATTAGGTTAACATTTTGTCATTGCAATGTTTTTCATAATATTTATTGACTTTGTTCTATTATGGACTTGTTTGTCAACCAATACTAGGGTTGCCACCAATGTTCTCTGACAGGTTTCCCGAAGCTGGGTAAAAAATCATCCACCTAGAAAAATAGACTGCATTTCGCCTAGAATGGAAGTGTTGCGATGACTTTCAACACGAAACTTAATTTTTTCCAGAGTCTTAGTTTAACCAGGGAAACAGAGAGCGTACTTGTAAAAAAAATGTTTCGACTCAAAACTTTTCGTTCCTTTTATTGACCCAATATGTCATGCAAAAGAATTATTAAAGTTTCGCGTTCTTTCTATTGGCTCAACATTTGACTTGTAAATCATTATGTGAACATAGTGTATCACGTGCATCATAACACGTGTAAAAAATGTGTGTCAAAATGATATGATTGCCTAATAGGAAAACATGCCACAAAAATAAACCAATGCTACTCAGGTGCGCTTTTTATACGGAAGCTTAGGACAGCAACATTTCTTTTTCTCTTTGAATTTAACTTAAGGGCCTCTGATTTTGTGTAAAGTTGACAGATCAACAAAAGAAGAACTAGCAGCTATGTTTTGTCAATCATTGCTAAATGTGAAGAAAAATCTGATCATCCATACTTCTTAGCTAGTCTCGTTTTTTGTACGATTTCTTGTATGATTATTCCGTTGATGTGAACACTCGTGGTGTCGTGTCGCAGTAAGTATGCGACGACGCGACACCTACATTGAAAATCATTTTTGCAGCTTTGTGAAACTAAACTTGACTTCAGATAGCGTTTCTCTTAAATTTAAATTCAAACTAATCTAAAGCTAAAACTACAACTCCCTAAAATGCGTCGTTTTAACAGAAATAATATTTAGGTGGCAACCCTGGTCAGTACCCCAAAATTTTCAAACTCTCGTTTCATAATTTTCTTGCTTACCTTTCTGTATCTTCTGTGGATTTGTCTTAAAAGTAAAATAATGATAATAATGAGCCCATTTTGGTAGCGATAATGTAGTAGCCATAACCTTAAATCAAATGCTCGTATTTCTATGCACTCTAGTTTGACTGGTAGTTAATATATATTGTAAAATTATGTCTAGGATTCTTTTTAGATTAAATGCGCCCTTTTTCCATCTTTTTTCCCTTGAGCGGCTATATTTATTATCCTTAAACAACCAGTTATCCAGTCTCGAGTTTTTGTATCTTCATATATTGGAATCAAAATTGTTAAAATAGGCTCGGTTGTTTTGTGCCAAAAATAAAAACATCTTTGAACAACGCTGAATTTGCGGCATGGATTTACAGTGTTAACGTGGAGATGAGCAATCTTGTGGCAATGCGGTGAAGTCACAATAAGAGATTGTTTTCAACAGAAATTGTGACTGGGTTGTGCGGAACTGACTTAAGCCCAATTTATGTCCCTTTTTTCTGATTGGACTACCCTTTATGCCTGGGAGACGACAAGCATTAAACGAACTCTTTTGTGAGAGCCGGAGAAAAAAAGATTTTGTCCTCTTCCCCCAAACACAAAATTCTAAGTTTATATCCTCCTTCCCCTCTAAAGACAAGAAAAAAACTTCCTGAAAGTTTCAATCCCCAGCCGTGAGCCAAACAGGGTATACTGCGCCAAAGTGTGTAAAACATGCGTCACTCTTTAAATATTTTCACTTGCTTTCAGGTTTCAGGCATAACAAAGAAAAATAACATACTGTGTTGCGAGAATCCGAAAAGCAACCGCCTCTGATTGTAACAGTACTCTGGAGAAACCTTTGACTGTTGCATAGCGTCACTTGACTGTTTTAAAATTAATGATTGGCTGGTTGTTACGGACACTTACCAATAATATAAAATAGGATGACAGAACCAAGAATATACGACAAAGTTTTTGGGCTTCTTTCACTGCCCTTACATATACTGAGCATATAGCTTTTAGGTGAAGGCCTGATTTTGTCTCTTTTTTGTTAACAATGTCATAACAAAATGTGTAATATTTTAGCCCGACAAAATAAATCCAGATAGCAAATAACCGGATAATACATTGAATTATTTTTATGTTATTTTGTTAATGAAGAGTAAAAGACGAACTAGGTACAATCTTTGAGAGTGTATAACTGGAAAAATATATTACAACCTTTTGATGATGTTGATATAGAATTCAGTTTTTATTTACATATTTTATTATGTATTTTGTTTCCGTTTTTTGACAGTTTAACGGAGCGAATGTTGATGCATTGTGTTCGGTCAGTGTTGTCATTTATACTGTTTACAGTGTTTATGCTCAAAATGACATCTAAAAGTTCAAATTTAAAGGTGCACGCAACATATTTAAAAATAAGTTTATATTTTGAATTTCGGCTATATTCGTTCTGTTGCAGTGCTGAATGCAGCTCCAAATGCCCGTTGTCTATTCTTTTTATGGGGCACTTTTAAGAAAGTTGTCAGTAGAATGCTCACATCGAGCTTGTTTATCCAAACCCTTAATTTTGTACTTAAATCCGTCAGATATCTGTCCATCTGTTTTGTACTTATTATGTTTTTAGTATTTTTTGTTTCTTTCTGGTTGCTGAAGCCCTCTACAGCTTCGGTGTCGTAATCTCTTTTTTGTTTGGTATTCAATAATTTGTAATCAAGGTGAAATCCTCAGTTCTTTTTCGGACGCTACGGAAAATTATTGATAGTTTTTTTGTAATTTTTTTTTGTACAGAATAAGAGTTGTATTGTGTAAAGTAACATCGTTTTAGTTTATTAGTAACAAGTATGGTTAGGATTAATCTAATTCCTTAATTTTCTCTGATCCTCCCTCCTTCAAAGTTTGATTGCACTCAGACAAAATGTCTCCAGCAAAGCCGGAAAGTTCAAGGAGGCGCTGACTTCCCCCCACCTGGTATATATGTCGGAGTGCAACGTGTGCCGCACAGTTCCGCCACGCTTGTCCCACACCGCCATGATTTCTGAGAAAGAGTGACAACTAGAGGAAGATTTTAAAATAATGTTGGTTTTGCTACTGTTGTCGAATTCGAGACTACTGGAAAATCAATTGGGTCTCGTAGACCTAAAAACACTACCGTCATCTAGCCAATCTGGTAAAATCTTAAAGCTGTGTATACTTCTGTAAGCTCAATCAGTGTCGCTAAACTGTTTTCGGCGCTAATAGTTTCTAATTCTTGTTAAAGTGCTTAAGATCTGACTTGCTTGAGTTTCTTCTTTACATTGGAGAATCGGAAACTGCATCTGCGGCAGAGTAGCTGTAGATCAAATGTCTCTGCTGCTTATCATACACAGGAGAACGAAACACTTTAACGTCTCTTGAGACCCTCATAAGACATTCACGACATTCTAAAGTCATTCAAGGTGTTTCGTCATAGTTATGAGAATAGATTTACACATAACCCTAAGTGTTGAGAGGCGGTCATCTTAGAAAAGCTTACCAGGGAAGAGTAACAAATTTATACGGTCTGATGGGTTGACGGGAAAACATCAGTTGCTGCCCGTTAAGCAGAAACGCTCAGACAATAGGCACTGTGAGGAAGATGGTCACAAAGCCTCTTTCAAAAGAAGATTCAACAGTCATCTAAAACCTCGATAAAAAAAACTAGCGGTATATCAGATATTTAACTACACCTGTTACACCTGGTGCGGTGAATTTAGCAAGAAAAAAGGGTGACCTAATTGAACCAGTTGTAGTAGAATACAGTGGTGGATCCAGGGGGCGCACCCCCCCCCCTAGCGTAGTCTAAAGTAGTGTAATTTACTGAATTAACTCAAGTGTGCGTTAATTAAACTTACTCCTAACGCAAGTTTATCGGATCATCCTATTTTGCACCCCCCTAAATTTTTTTATCGGATCAGCCTATTTTGCGCTCCGCCCTCCCCTAAAAAATCCTGGATCCGCCCCTGGTAGAATATCCCAAAAAGATTCATGCAAACGGTAATTTGAAGCTCTTTTCCTTTTGAAGAAGCAAAAGAGATCAGCAAAGTTTTGACAAATCTTGTGCTGCTAAAAACTTGGCGCAAGCAGATCGAGCCAAAATCCTAAGGAGCTTGGTCAGCTTCGAGATATCGAAAAGGCATTCATAATGCCTCTCAGTTTCAGAGGTAATACCACCTCGCCGTGACGCATTCGTCCCTAGACATTTGCCCATACAAAATGAAAGATTATACAGTATTGCGTAGTTGCGCATTAACTATTAGGTGGTAGTTCAGAGAAAATTTTTGCAGGAAAAGGGCTCTAAGGCCTCAAGTTCAAGTTGTTTTCTCAGCAATATACATAAAACAACGGAAATAGATATTCCCCCTCCCCCCACTCCCTTTCTGTGGACTCCCTTGTCCAACTGAAATCAGGCGATATGAGACTCCACAGAGACCGGAAAAAAAACACAAACAAAAAGAAAGAAGACACCGCCATCTTAAATCTTTACATATAAAAAAGGAAAAAGAACGGGTCATAATAAATATATAACCAAGCTATATAAACGAATAATTCTATACTAAATATAATTATCACTCACTATTGATAGATCTCACTTATCCCTTAAAATTCAACCACCCGACGTTTGAAGGTCCATAGGGATGATAACCCCGTGCCGCACCTGGAAGCGTGTTTTATATTCATGAATGGGCCAACAGTGTAAAAATTGGCAACACCCTCATATAGATGATACACCTATTGTATGGAGTAAACAAATATACCTAAATGAGTCATTTTATTCTAAAAGCATTATTATACAAAAATAGTTAATACACAGGATAAATCTGAAATGTAGCAATGGTAAGTTTATTATAAGACAAACAAGGTCATACAACGCAATATCTAATATTCCATCTCACGAAATAAATATTAGATAAAAAAAGAGAAACTAGTCTTTCCAAATGAAAGTAAATAGCGACATCTATGCTCAAAATGAACATGAGTCCTACATACGGAAGGGTCTTACGCCTTTTTAGCCCCTCCTCTTTTTAATGACATTTTGTAATGCTTCCCTGAAGAGATTTTAGAATCCACGAAAGATGGGCAATTGGTTGTTACAAGTTTTTCCCTTCGAAACGGTGGCCGGCGTTTACCCCCCCCCCCCCCCCGTGGAAAATAAGGTTTTCCAAGTTTGAGAATTTATATTTGAGTTTTATTTTTTTAATTTCCGTAGGGTTAAGGAATTTTGGTACTTGTGTATTATGTGCCACTCGCTCAAGTTGACGCTGTGTCAAATTCGAGAACACACCGGCTTTTTCGTTAGTTTCTTCGTTACTTTAGAAACAAATTTGGGCTATAGATTTGCACATTGGGGGGGGGGATAAATTATAGTGGGTCTGCATGCAAAATGTGTTTGGTAGATAGATAAGTGTATTTTAAAGCCAAATATACGGCCATGAACACAGTAAAATAACATAAATGAAAGGCAAAAATAACATAAACTTTGATCAGTGATCATCATAAAACACTTAAATGAAACACTACATGAACCTAATAATAGTAATTAATACTTGGAGAAACGGTGATTGAAAAAAAAAACACTTAACACTTGGAAAAAAACACTTAAATGAAACATTTCATTTACTTTATACTGTTTTTTTTTTTTTTTATTATTATTTTTTTTTTTTTTTAGTTAACAAAATTTCCAGATACATCGCTATTTTTCTGTAATTTTTTAGTGGCCATATACCTAGAAAAAATTGTTTTCTTACTTCAAACTGTCCAAATACTTACCCCCCCCCCCTCTCTCTCCTTAGGTGTAATATAGCCCAATACACAAGTACCAAATTCCTTCTCCCCATGGAAATTAAAAAAAAATAAAACGCAAATAAAATTCTCAAATTTGGAAAGGCTTATTTTCCACGGGGAGGGGGGGGGGGTATTTTCCATGGGGGGGGGGGGGTAAACGCCTAGAACCCTTCGAAATACTTTAAATGAATTTTTTACTGTTTAGAGCAAATACAACTAAATGCGCCCATTAATTCCCAAAGCACGTGGATAACAAAATTGGAAGTTTTGGTTTATCATATTGTTCTTGCGTTAAAGTATTCTTATTGACCCACTGAGGTCCCAAAAACAAATTTTAGATTCAAGTAAGGATATAAAAAATAAAACTTTTTTTGCTCCATCTTGGGTCTTCATTCCTGAAAATTGGGATTTTCTACGATTTTATAAAACTATTAACATTTTTCTAATTGCGTAAATTCTCTCTTTTATTGCAAAACTGAATAGTGAAGATAAACAAGCGGTAACTTTTTCTGTTTACGCAAAAAGCAGAACCCAATGGTTATGCTGCCCGAATATAGACAAGTATTTTCAATAATCAATCGAACGATACAACCGTTTGCAATAGCAAACGGAAAAATGATGTTTTTCGAATCAGAAGAAAAAAGGGATGGTATTGATATGTCAATACTTAAGAAAAGGGATAAATATACAACAAAGTAGGACAGCCTAATTGATCTTCTAAAAATATTTTCCTGTAGGTAAGTCAACTAACTAATAATTTGAAGTGTTCAATCGTAAAGAATTTTAATTCTTTTCTTTTTAGAGCAGTTTTAGCTGTTCAATGGTATATACATATTTTTTCAATTCCTATTTGGAAACAAGATGTTATATCTTGTTTCCAATAGGAACAGGAAACAATATATAAACAAGATGTTATATACTGTTTAATCATTCAGTCACTTTTTTTTACCCAGTTTACTACCAGTTAACGGCAGTGTCCATCTTTTGTTACAGAAATAGGAAAATTAGACTAGAGCAACATGGCGATATATTCGTTCAATTTCTGCTGATCTTTCACACTACTACCACTTACAACTCACCGCAGCACCAAGCCGCCTGAGGCCAACACAGCTACGCACGCTCCTCCTCCATCCCAATCTATTTAAAGCCTCCCTTTTTACACCCTCCCACGAAGTTCCCATTTCCTTTAAATCTTTCTTCATGACGTCCTCCCACCACAGAAGAGGACGACCTGCTTTCCGTTTAGCCCTAGACGGTTGGCCGATCTTTCACATACTTTTATTTCTAAACTTGGTGCCCGCTAAGTGTTAAAAACTACACACCTGCATCGAGTATCTTTCGCATTAAAAATTGAGTTCCTGGATTTTTCCTAAGACATATGGTTATGTTAGTTTCCACTTAACCAATTCAAAGAAAGAGATTTGATTTTTAGTTTCCTTAAAAAGTACCAAGGCACTTTGAACTGTTTACCACTAAAAAACAGAAAAAGAGATTAAAAAAAAAGTCCAGCTTTAGATACGGGCTCCTTTAGTACAGTCAAAAATTATTCCTTGCAAAATAAAACTTTCTTCACTTCAAAAGTGTCACAAACCTTTTAATTCTATCCTATATCATTTCCTGCACCTTTACTACGGTTTAGCAAATGCTCAAAATATTCTGCCCATCTCTCTAACTCTTTTCCTTATCACTTATTATTGCCCCCCTCCTATCTTTAACTGGGAAAAGTCCAGTTGACTATTTCCTCCCAGTTTTTAACCTACCAATACAATATTCTACTATCATTCCGTCAACCTACATATTTTAGATCTTCAAAAATTTTATTCATGGCCTCCACTTCACACTTTCTCCGATGTATCACTCAAATACTTCTTGTACAAGCCCCTCCTCTTTTGTACTAAACTTAAATTCATAGCTGCGTTTTTAACTTTCCTCCTAGACACCATTTTCAGCTTTACAAATTTCTACATTGTCCAATTTTAGACCCGTTAGTTTAATATTCAACTGTTCCTGGAAATTTTCTCTCAAATTGACATCCTGGAGTCTACTGACGTCACTACTAAAGGCAGTTACCCCTCCTAAATTTTAGTTTTAGATTAACCCTAGACACTACTAGATGGTGATCTTAACTTTTGACATCAATAACAGCACTCCTATATACCCCTGTATTTTGTATCGATCCTGCTAGTCTTCTGTTTACAATAACGTAATAAAGGAGGCTGGCCGTCTAACCATCAAGTGAGTATCATGTTACTAAATATGTTATGACCAAATACTATACTGGTTAAAATAAGACTATTATACATAGAAAATTGCAGCAGTCTGTGACCGTTACTATTTTTCTTTTCCTACACCAAATTCAACTAGGCTGGGGTTCCATCTCCCTGTGTCTGCCAACCTGAGCATTAAGATCCCCCTATAAAAATGCCATATTTCTACCAGGGATCCTGTCTACTACTCTATTTGTTCTTGTAGCTGTAAGTAAAATACATCGCAGTCACTGCTACCTCCATCAGTCGGTCTACAGGAGCACATACTACTACGACTAATACCTTGCGCTTTTTGACATACAAGGAGCAACTAGCATTTTATTATTACTACCTTCCCAATAAGATTGCTCCCGATTGCTCCACGAAGAGCTAGTGAAAATACCAAACAAATACACATTTTTTTCGGCATCTCCCTTTTTAATGTTATAAAATGGTATCTAGAGGGCCATGAATTGGTGTCAGAGGAAAAAGATTAGGGTCAATCCCTACCAGATCATCCAATAATTTGATCATCCAATCCTGAAAAAATTCTGATTTTGCTGAAAAGATTGTCAGTGTTTTCCTATTTGATGGTGCATGCTGAGATTTTCTCCAGTTTTTTCGGGAACCCGCATTCTTGAGATGAAATTCAAAAGTGTGAAAAAAACTCAAAAGAAAACTTAGAGAACTATCGTAAAAAGGACCAAAACTTGGGATTTTCTTTTGAAATTTGAAAAAATTGTCATTTGAGCGAAAACATAAAGACAATCCGATAACCCAAAAAGATATGACGGGCCAACTAAATTACTGAATCCTTATTTTAAATTGTGCATTTCTATAAATCTCCCGAATTGCTAAGGTGACGATAAACCACTGCATATAAACTGATTGATTCCAAATTTGTGTGCGACTCCAAAGTGTTAAAAATACATTTAAAAGAAAATTGTAATACAATGTATGTAGAAAGGCATAAGTATGGATTAGGCCCTATAATGGGACCTACTTAATGATTTAAAGTAACGATACTAGTATGTTTATCTTATTTTTGCCTAATCATAAAGTTTAATATCATAGCTCTCAGAATATACAACTATCATAAACTGGGGCAAAAAATTATTGCGAAATCAAAGTTTTGACTTTTCGCAAGTTGTGATTACTTCGTTAACAAAATTAATAAACTGGCACCATATTCAGAAGAAGCTTACGCCTCATGTAACTACGTTTCTTTGAATTACTTATTTATTTTTTGCAATTGTTATTTTTGTGACTAACAGCAAGGGCGTAATTTGTTATGGGGCTGGGGGGATGGTACTGCCCCCTCCAGAACCAAGTTTGCCCCCCCCCCCCTTGAACGTCAATTTGCCCTCCCTCCCCCCAGCTGAAGTTTAGGTTCTGAAAAAAATCTTGTTTAAATTTAGATAATCCTTCATAATTCAAATATCCACTGAAACAGGTCAGTTTCCTTTAGTATATCTTCGCCTTTATGGTAATATATGACTCAGTTTTCAGTTTTCACTGTCATTTTCACTTGAATTGGGAGCCTTGGCCCCAATTCTGCCCCCCCCCCCCCAAGATTTTGACGAAATTACGCCATTGACTAACAGCGAGTCTCTTCTGCTTTCAAACTTTGAGAATTGGAGTTTTCCCAAACAACTGACCAGGTGCTTATAGTATAGTGTCAAAATTACATGAGTAATGATAACATGTTGAGCAATAGTTTACATGGAATGGTCCGTGGTCAAGTGTATTGTGTTACTGCTATAGTGCATGCATTTATGAAAAGGGGTTTCGCCTCAGCTGAAAACTACAATTCCCAGAACGGTTTAAGACGCCAATGCAAAAAAAAAAAAAAACTTAGCAAGACTCAGCTACTATTTCAGTGGCTTTGGGTCAGAGGCTGAGTAGAATTTCTTTGCTCCACGTAATGCAAATAAAGATGCGAATGCGAGATAAAGAATGGAAAAGAGTGGATTAACAATATCTCATATACAGCTGAGGATATTAAGCTGAAACTCTTAAAAATGCTACTACTGCTGCTGCTAGTACTATTATGTAACTAAATCAAAAGAGTTTAGGTGCATCCAAGGTGTCAAAATAGCACAGATGCAACTTCCGAAGAACGGAATAGTGTATTAAGTAGAAAATTTCAAATTAGGATCAGGTTAATATAAGACTAAATCAAAAGGTACTATATGTATCCAGATTGCCAAAACACTGTTAGTGTAATATCCCAGGAACAGCTAGATGTATTACGCTCGAATATTCATAGCACTTTGAGGGAGATCTCGAACTAAGTCAAAAATACTACGTTCTTCCAAATTTGTCACAAGGGTCTATTTGCTATATCTCAGGAACGGCAAAAGGTATTAAATTGAAACTTTCAGAACAATATCTCTGCAATATATGCAATATCTCTGGATTAGAATAGACTGACGGCATAATAGTAAAATATTGTGCTGGCACGTTAACAAATTGAGAGGTAGTAGTCAATCCGGACTTGTCCCAGTTAAAGATAAGAATGGAGTGGCAATTAGCGATAAGGAAAAAGCTAAAAAGAGATGGGCCGAACATTTTGAGAACTTGCTTAACCGAGATAGAGTTGCAGGAAAAAATATAGAGGAAAATGAAAAAGTTTGTGATACCTTGGATGTGAAGGAAGATTTGTTTTGTGAGGAGGAATTAGCAACAGTACTAAAAGGATTAAAGAATAATAAGGCTCCAGGTGCTGATAGGGTAGTAAATGAGTTTCTTAAATATGGTGGCTCTGAGGTTAGAAATAAGTTATTGAAGATTATGAATATGATTTTTGAAAAAGGGGAAGTACCTAACGATTTTAGGAAAACCTTAATTAAGCCACTTTATAAGAAAGGTGATAAAAGTGAGTGTGGTAATTATCGAGGCATTAGTCTGGTCTCTGTAGGTAGCAAATTGCTTAGTAATATGATACTTTTTAGACTGAGAGATTCTGTAGACAAAGTTTTAAGAGAAGAGCAGTGCGGTTTTAGAAAAGGTAGAGGATGTGTTGATCAAATTTTCACTCTTAGGTTAATAATTGCGAAGTGCCTAAGTTTTCAAACACCTTTGGTCCTCAGTTTTATAGATTATGAGCAAGCGTTCGATTCTGTTGATAGAGGAGCTTTAGTAAAGGTTTTATCCATGTATGGTATACCAGACAAATACATTAAAGTGATTAGTGCTATGTACGAGAATAACACTGCTGCGGTTAAGGTAGGAAATGAGGTTAGCAGCTGGTTTTCTATTAAATCAGGAGTTAAGCAGGGTTGTGTTCTATCCCCCTTTATATGGATTATTTTGATGGACTTTGTTTTAAGGAGCACAGGAAAGGCAATGGGAGACCACGGAATCAAATGGGGAGGAAAAAGTCTCCTAGACTTGGATTATGCTGATGATTTAAGCATCCTAGATGAAAGTGTGAGCAAAATGAATGAAGTTTTAGAGGTTTTACGAGTTAAGGGTGCTAGTATTGGTTTGAAAATTAATGTTAGGAAGACTAAGTCACTAAGGCTAGGAATAAGTGAAGATGAAAAGGTGACGTTGGGTAATGAAAAGATTGATCAGGTGGGCAGCTTCACTTACCTTGGTAGTATTATTAGTAAAGATGGTGGGAGCAGTGAAAATGTTAAAAATAGAATAGCCAAGGCTCAGGGTGTTTTTTCACAGTTAAAAAAAGTCTGGAAGAATAGGAAGATAAGTCTGCAAACCAAGATTAGAATCTTAGAAGCTACAGTGATGACAGTGGTCAAATATGGCTCTGAAGCATGGACGCTCCGAAAAGCGGATGAAGATTTGCTAGATGTTTTCCAGAGAAATTGCTTAAGGATTGTTCTGGGTACCCGGCTGACTGACCGTATTTCAAACAATAGGCTATACGAAAAATGTGGTTCAATACCGCTTTCTAGGTCTATAATGAAAGAAAGGTTGAGGTGGTTAGGGCATGTTGTGCGTATGAAGGATGACAGATTGCCGAAGATTGTTCTTTTCGGCCAACCATCTAGGGCTAAACGGAAAGCAGGTTGTCCCCGTCTGGGGTGGGAGGACGTCATAAAGAAAGATTTAAAGGAAATGGGAACTTCGTGGGCGGGTGTAAAAAGGGAGGCTTTGAATAGATTAGGGTGGAGGAGGAGCGTGCGTAGCTGTGTTGGCCTCAGGCGGCTTGGTGCTGCGATGAGTTGTTAGTAGTAGTAGTGGTATTAAGTTAAACTTCCAGGAAAAGTTTGGTGGATGTAAAACCAAATTAAATACACTAGGTGTATCCAATTTTGTTAAAAAGGCATACCAATCCAAGTTGGTCAAAAGTGTGTATCTATGATACCTCAGGAAAGGTTAAGGAATAAAATTGAAACTTTCATGATAACACTTGTCTATACCCTAGGTTGTAACATGATGGGGGTTATAATTCCATCAGTCCGATAGAATCCCAATGGTTATGCATTTTTCAAACCGTTTATTTTAATATTGTTCCCCGCACAATTCCCCCAAATCATTTTTGTACAACTATTATTAAAATTTGTTGCAAAATTTTGTCCATTCCAAAATCTGAATTCTTATGGAGAATAACTCCACAAAAACACAAAGTTATTTTCTTAACCATCTTGGGGGCGAATTTATTAAATTTTCTGGATACACTGACGCAAAGGAGTTGTTGTGTATGTAAAAAACGTATATTTTGAATATATATTTAGAAACTGGAAAAATTGATAAAAAGTAAGAAATGTAACAGTCAACAGTCCTTATCTGACATTAGGACAAGTCTCAAAGCATTCGGGACACAAAGCTACTATAAACTTTTTGCAGATGAATCGTGTTTTACTTCTGCAGTTGCAGTTCTGGCACCAAGAAGCATTTTTTGTCAAACTTGGCTGGTCAATGACCACACAGACAATGAATCCAGATCTCATTACGGACACCAATTACAGTCCTTTTCTTGACCGGGCCATCAACAACAAATTAATAGGAATCTGGTGCTATTGCGATCTTGCAGTATTTATTTGTGCAAATGAAAATGTATTTTGCCCCATTTGTGCCCAATGGCTTCAAGTGGGGACACTCATAAAATAAAAACTGCTCATTTTATGGGCAATGATCTAAGATGCCAGATAGAGACACTTAGAAAACAGATGGGTCACATTTGAGAAATAACTTGAAGTTAAGAAGTTTTCTCTCACACACTTCTAAGATGTTGACTTATCATTAAAAAAAAAATCCAATATTCCCAGAATAATGATGAGGATGAGGCTATAAAGTAAAACAAACTTCAGTTAACTTTTAAATCCTTGCAGAAATTCAGATCAAAAATTTCCCACTACAATAACATAACGACAATAGAACATAGTATATTAGGTAGATGTCTCTTCAGAGACATTTTGGAAGTGCTAGCAAGCAGATAGCATAACAGAAGCCAGGTTGAAAGCTCAGTTCCTGGTATCGAGGGGGCTACAAGTAACTTTCATTAAAACCGATCAATGCCCGCGATAGAGTTAACCAATGAAAAACTATTTTAATTAAAAACGAACAGGAATTAATCTAAGAAAAAATCCGCAAAGATGAGCAGATATATTTTCAAGTAACATTTCAAGCATAAAAAAACCATAAAATTTTGCAAACTAAGTTCTGGTCTTTAGAAGGCACAGGGGCCGTTATCCCTGATTCTATTTGTGGTAATTTCTGCTCATTTTAAGTTTGACTTCGTTATGTATTGTAATTTCTGTTCGTTTCGGGTTTCATTTATTTATTGGTTCTTTTATACTAGTGATTTGTGGTTGTTTTATACTTGAAATTTTATTTAACTTTATTTCTATTCATCTTTTTCAACTTAACTCTTTACTTTTCTTTGTATAACTTCATTTCTGGAAAAAGTTTTTTAATTAATTGAGTTTAAAGAGGCACGCCTTAAATTAATATTTTTCCAACATTTATAGAAAAACGCATTTGGATTGCCACTAACAATCATACTGGCATTTATATTATGCAATAAATATTGTTTTTCAATGTCTTTGACCAAACTCTAAGAAGAATGAAACAAAATTTTCTTAAAAAGGGTCCAAGAAATATACGGCCGCAAATACATGACTCATTCAGTTCCAGACCCTAAATTATGCACAATACCCATTGCTCACAAATAGTTTACGTAGTAAAAAAAAGGAGGAAGACAGGAAGACTTCGCTCTCCGCTTGGCTTGAAACTTTAGAAGATCGTTTCTTATGCCACAGGATGATTGTGTTTTTCTTAGGGGGAGGGATTTCACAGGTGCTCTAATGGGGGGGTGGGGGGGGGGTCTTATCAGTTTGAAACTAAGACCCACATGTCCCTGTGTCTATCAGACCGTAATCTTTTCAATTCAACTTCAAGTATGGCAATCACAGGTAATTAGCTGAAACCAGGGCAACTTTGAACAGAAAGAAGGATTCTTTAAATAAAAACAGAATGAGATCGACCTGTTGGTATTATGAATATAAAATAATTTCTATTGGGTAAAGGTACAAAAAAATGCTGACAAACTTCATAAATAAAATTTGCTATTATTTTCAAACAGAAAATACATATGGATATAACAGAAATAAACAGCAGTAATTTTTTTTCACAATGCTGTTTTATCGAATTTTTTACAATTTTCTATTATATACATTGAAACAATGCAATAGAATTTTTTTTTTAACTCTTCTCAACACAAACTTACAAATCATAAAACAAAATTCTATTTAAACGAGAAATGAGAAAATTTCGATCTAATTTACTTTTCTCATTTTGATATTTATTGCCGAATAATAAAACACTGCTGCGAAATGAAATTAATAAAACATATATACATAATCCTAATTGAAATAAATGAGAGGGGCTTAGATTTTCACATTTTTATAAAGATTAGCAGATGTTGGTCGATTTATGATCGCAAGGAAATCAAAAGAAGATAAAGTTAAAAAATTACTATAACAAAGAAAACTCGACTATGCATCAAAATACGTTCAAAAACAATGCCAAGAGTTCCCATAAGCATATATAGAGGCTCACAAAATATTTCTACCCACATTCGTCTGCAGACCAACCAGTCTGATCAATTGAACAGAAGTAAAAACACATTTGGCGTTCGGGTCTAGACGACCAAGTAATTTCTGACGTTTTTTTAAGTACTTTGCGTTCTCAGACTTAACTTACTACCCTTTCATAGGTTTCACTGGAACCTTTGGCAGAACAACTGCAGAAGGCTCATGGACGGGCGTAGTTTTAATAAGGCAGGAGTCTACAATTTCTTGCAGAAGACACTCGCTCCCAAACTTCCCAGACAGAACTTACTACGCCTTCCATAGGTTTCATTGGAACCTGTGGCAGAACAACTGCAGAAGGCTCGTGGAAGGGTGTATTTTTAATAAGGCAGGAGTCTACAATTTCTTGCAGAAGACACTCGCTCCCAAACTATTCAAGTTTTGGAAATACTCTTGACCAAATTCTCTTGACCTAGGACTAATAACAACTTCCCAATCATTCTCGCTATGATATACGAATAAATGGTATTCATTATATTTGCGATTTCAATTAGTTTTGGAATCTGGGAATAATACTTATGGCTCTTTTTTACACAAAGAACACAACTAGAAGATAATAGAAAAGTTTTGTATTAATCCTTTTACAGTAGCTGCACATCTAATAGTAATTCAATTAGGAATAGTGCTGACAGTTCTGAACTCAATCGATATACCACCAGGTAAAACAACGCAAAGAGAGGCTCTGAGATGCTAATGTATCGGGTGGATCATAATACTCATACTTAGACCCCGAAGCCGCGCCGAAAATCGGCGGCGCGCCGCCGAAAAAAAAACGGCGGCGCGCCGCCGAGCTTGCATCAGCGCGCTGACGCCGCCGCTGATTCTACCGGCGGCGGCGTCACTAATACGCCGCCGTTTTTTTTCTCTTTTTTTCTCTCTTTTTCTTACCGATATCGACCTTCGGGCTTCAACCTTCATCCCGGCTGATCTGTTTCTTAAAGATAAAAACTGTCATCTTGGGCTCGTCATCTGTGATTCCACTTCTACTGATTTTGGCAGTAGAATATTATTTTTGAACTTTTCTACTTTCAAATATTAAATCTACTTACTCTCTACTTATTTTTGAAGGCATCTACTCAAGGTTGCTACGGGAGTACCAAAGTACTATTTTAATACTATTTTTTTTATCAAAGATGTACTTTCTGAGAAAACAGTACTTTTCGAATACTTTTCAAAAAGTATTCTTTCCCCGTAAAAAATAAACGATTTCAGGTAATTTTGTTGACAAACATTCGTGTAACCGGAAGTAACGCATAACATACTAAGCTAGTAATAGCATCTTTATTTATCGATTTTTCTCTTGTCTTGTGATGCTGAAGACGCTTTTAAATGCTGAAGACATTAATACATTACAGGACAGGTTAGAGACAAACAGGCCAGACGGCAGACAACATCTGTATAGTATATATTCAGTTTTAGTCATAAGAAGAATAATCGATCAGATAGACCAAACATAGGTAAATATTATTTGAAAAGTATAGTCTAATAAGATATTATAACATAGGTAATTCATTATTAAAATACTGGTTGGGGGGGGGGGGGTACTCTCAAGACACTGTCGTACAATCAAAGATATTAAAACCAGTAATTATATAGGATACAGCTGTTTGTTTTGTTGATGAATGTTTTGAAAAATATTTTGAACATTATTTAACCAGATAAGTCTGATAAAATTATTAATGCTCTATGTTCTTGAAGTGTTTTTGGTACTTGTCTAATATACCACAACCAGTCGAGAATTTGTGACGCAAAAAACTAGTCAAGCAGCTTCTATAACCAGAGAATTGCTATTGTGCGCTAAGCAAACAGGGGTTTCTCACTCCATGAACAATATTCCTTTGGTGTAGAAGGGCAAACAAAGGTACCTAGGTTAGGTTAGGTTACGTATTTAATATATGCTATGCTTTACCCCCCACCCCCCCCACCCCCCCCCCCTAATGCGCAAATATATAGCCCAAAATTGTTTCTAAACTATGGAATTTTCATCATATTGTTTAATTTAATTAGCAATAATCAACCTTCACTTCTCGAGTGGTTGTTGTGTAACAGACAAGTACCGTGTTTTTCTCGACATTTGCCTTTTATCTGATTTTTTAAATCTATTCTTGTCTAACCGTTTACCCTAATCCCTCCCTTACTTAATCCCTGAATATTAGGTATCAGTGGCGTAAATTTGAGTACGGGCTACCCACCCCCCCCTTTTGATTCTTTGCCTCTATAGACTTTGAAAAAACTGCTTTGAGGGTTTGTTTTATTTAAAAATGCGGTACTTGTGGATTATACGAGAAACACTCGAGAAGTGAAGTTTGGTGGAACTGGTGCATTATACGTCATACACCGCTATACACTGTACAAGGATATACTACACGAAAACCAGACAAACGGGTATTTGCTAGATAAATTGATCGCAAAGCGTGGTTTCTCTTTGAGTTTACAATATTTAAACTATTGTTTTTTGGGGTTTAGGGGGGGGGGAAGGTACCTAGGTTAGGTTACACATTTAATATATGCTATGCTTTACCCCATCCCCTCCTAATGTGCAAATATATAGCCCAAATTTATTTCTAAACTATTTTATATTCATCCTATTTTATTTCATTAGCATTAACCAAACTTGACTTCTTTCGTGGGTACCGTATAATGCACAAGTACCAGTTTGGTTAATGCTAATGAAATAGAACAAAATATGATGAAAATACCATACTTTATTAGCAAAAATGGGAAAACCACTACAACTTAGAATTATGTGCCCAGAACGCAGGTCAGAAATGTTGGTTAGGTTAGGTTTTACAATTCCAAAGATATTGCTTCTCGTATGAGTACAAGTAATGGTGTCTCCATTGACGCACTGTTTTGTTTTGGGCAACAACCTCTTATCCTGTAAAAATATAATTGCTTGTTCTTCCGTCCTTGGCAAATCCCAAATCTTAATTTGAACATCCATGGTGACACACTTTATTCTATCACCATCAAGGCCATACCCAGAAGGGGGGGGGGGTTAAGGGGGTTTGACCCCCCCCCTAAATTTTGTTTGACTCGTAAAAACGTAACAAAAATGGATATAAACAAATTTTGTATGCGTTTTTTGATTTTTTTTAACCCCCCCCCCACCACCCCCAAAAAATCTTTTAGTAAAACCCCCTCCAAGAAAAAATCCTGGGTATGGCCTTGATCACTATGCATTGTGAACAACATGTCATTGTCTTATCTGATCTTCGCGATCCAAATTTGTTTCTCGTATAATACATAAGTGCAGAAAATTCTTTTGCATATTCATTGAAAAAATTGCACCCCCCCCCCCACCGCCTAGAACTTGAAAGGTACATTTTGTGTCACCTGTCATCTATAATTTTGTTATTTTAACACCACTTCCACACACTATTAAGGGTGGGGCTCTTGGGGCTAATTAAACCAGAGGTGACTTCGAAAACCAGTAGGTACCAATTTCTTGTGTAAAAGGATAGAAATGGGAATTTTGAAAGGCTTTCCAAGTGTTTTACCCCCCACCCCCCAAACTCCATAATGTGCAAATATATAGCCAAAATCATATATTTTCTCTGCATTTTGCCATGCGTCACTCTTGTTTCAACCTGGTTAGCCATAAATTAAAACAACGCCGACGAATTCAAGAAACAGAAAAAAAAATTAGGCTATATATTTTCGTACATTAGTTGGGTGGGTAAAATGTAGTGCAATCGTATTTAAAATCAGTTAACCAAAATTTTTCTGCATATAGTAAACTAAAAACAAAACTTTCTTAACACATGCCCTTTCTCAATGACCCTAATTCTAGGCTTACGCTACTTTTTGAATGTAAAGGAATTATAATTTTTTGAAACTGCCTTTAGTTCAGAAAGACACATAAAAATAGACTAGTAGCCTACCTTTAACAAAAAAATAAAAGATAAAGCATTTTGGATTTGTTTAGGGACGAACACAGGAGGAGGGGAGCTTTGGGCTCGAGAGTCCTAAAACTCCAAATTTTTGAACTTTTTGAACATCTTAATCAAATTTATGGGCCTTTTTTACAACTAACCCCCCCCCCCTCTCGACCGCAAATGAAAGTCATAGTGACCTCAGAATTATTGCTTCATTATAACTAATAGCTTATCATTTTAAACGAAATTTCAGAACGATAGTCGGTATTTGGGACCAATCCATTTAGCTTTCCGTAGTGTTTTGTTTTCAGTAAAACAAAATTGTCAATCAAATATTAATGGGCTCTGAGAAATGAGCCACCTCAATCTCATTTCTATTTGGAAATTTCCGTCCGGTTGAGACTTGGCCCGTATGTTAATCTTAATTATGCCCACTTTAGGTTTAATGGTATATACTTCTTGTTTCACCTGAGCATTGGTTCTACCTGAGTATTTATTATTTTATCTTTGTTTTAGACTTCATTTATTAATTGGCAGTAGTTTCTCTTTGTTTTAACTTATAATCATTAATTGACTCTTTTTTACTCGTTTTAGATTTTTACTTTTACTTTACCAGCACTGCCTTTTACTTTTTTTTCGAAAAGCTTCTTTTTACGCTTTTTTCAAAATAATTCCCTTTAGTATTTTTCACTTAGCGTCGCTTTATCATATATAAAATAAAGAAAAAAGAAATATCCGTGGTATTTTTTATAGCCGTTATTTTATAAGAACCAATATAGGCTACTGAATGCAGTTTCCAATTTTTAAGTTCTGCAAAGATTCCCAACTGATGCTGTTCCCTTTTAAAAAGTGTCAGAATTTGCTGGGATATCTACTATGTTAGGCACATACCTTTAAGTTCACCTTGATATTACACTGCAAAAAGGGCTCATCCTCATAGTAGAAATAATTTAGACCTATATTCAAATGGAAATTGACATGGCTTTTGTATGATCATCTTATTTGTATAATTCTTAGTATATCAGTAAGTGTTTCAGCTATCAGTAGGGGCTATGCTGCAGCCCCTTCGTGAGATAAATTTTATTTAAATGTATTTGTATAACCGTTTCCTTTTTTTTCATTTGAAACTTTTCGCTTATATAGGATGTTGAACTAAGCGTTCCTCAGGTTTCTAAAAATTGTCAAAAAATCGAGTTTTTGTGAGCTTTCATATAATTTAGGTTATTTCTGATTGTTAATATAGCTTGTTTGACTGGATTCTATGGCCAAAATATTTTTATCCTGGATGAAAAGGGCTCCATTCTTGTTATAGCATTTGTGAAGGTGTTTCTAATGGAACTTAAGAGTATTGGTGCTGTTTGCATCGTTACTTGGTCTGGAGCCCCAGGAAGTGGTAGTCAAAGCTGACGAACCTTGATTGATTTTTTTTTCTGTTCTTATGTTTTTTCTTGATACTAATAACTGAAATATATTTTTTAGCCTGTAGCATGAACATAAATAATACTTTTTGCCTTAAATAAAAATTTTCTAACTGATTTTTTAGATGATAGTCTTTCTCGATTTCGTCCCATATTAAAAAAAATTGGACAAAAATGGTAAAGCGGAATGTTTTTCTAGAAAAAGTGCAGAAAAGAATACAATAATCAATAAATTAAAAAAGTTTTTTTTACTGTGGTTTCAACAGAAAAAGGGTAAATTGTCTAAATGAGGCATGGTTAATTATTTACTTGCATGTTTTGGGGTAATAAAAAATTAACAGCTTTGTTAAAGATAACTGATTAACTTGTAAATATGCACTTCGAAAAAACTGCACATCTACTCAATCATGAGCCGCTAAAAGTGAACATCCAGAGATAATACGTTTTTGCATATATTTTCATCTCGTATAAGTTGCTCTTTTCTATCACATAAGAAATCAGTTGAGAACTAGCCATTGAGAATAGGCTGTGAAGTTATAATTTTTGTCCGTTTTAAGTTTCAACTTCGCTCTTTACTTCGTTCAGAAAAAGTTGTTTTTTAAAAATTAATTCCATATAGAAGCGTGTCTGAACGCACTTTAACTCCTATAGACTCTACAAATTTTCTTTTTGTTCATATACAGGACCAAGGCCATATTTAGGGGGCGGGTGAGTTAGCAGATTCAAACCCCCCACTATATTTTCTCTAATTTTTAAGCCTTTTTGAAAAATCTCCTAATATTCTTACTCTAAGTCTTTAGAGAAAACTCACGAAAGAAGTTTTTGTTTAGGTCATCCCCCCCCCTCAAACATAATTTCTGGGTACGACCATTTAGAGGACTGATTAACTGTTTAAAAATTTAATTGAATGATTAAATGTTTAAAAAATTTAAGTCTTTCCCCAACACCGATAGCTAAAAAAAGATATAATGTTCTTGCACGTTAGTCGAATGCAAATCAGGAGACGAGGCGTTCCCAACTCCCTGGCACCGACTGGAGCTCACCGGTGCCGGCAGAATTTCATGAAAAAATTGCTATATCACAGATTTTCATGTATCACCAGCTGTAAACCCCGGCCCAGTACTGGCCATCACCGGGCACTCATTTTACACCAAGATATCAATTGGGTAACCCCTCGTCAAGATATTGTTTCTATGTTATGCATCTTTTCTAGGTGAAAAATGGAGACCCAGTCACTGAAACAGTTTGCCAGTGAGCCTGCATTACTCTTTTCAATTTCCCTGGACAAATCCAAAAAGTCAGCAGCGTGGAACTTTTTTGGTGGCCTACTTCTGAAGAAAAACGGGATTACTAAGGAGGTGGATAAAGACCATTTTTATTGCAAGCTGTGTTTACGAAAGGCTGAGAAGGATGCCCTGTTCAAAGACATTTACCGAGGTTTGGCAAAGTACAAGAGGAAAGTAAGCACGGGAAACTTGATCACACATCTCAAGGTGAACCACGAAGGAGAGGAAGAGACAAAGCGAGCCTTCAAGCTTGAGATGAAAAAAGACCTACTGACACAAAGAAGAAGCCCATTTGCAGCATTATATGGGACCCCAAGGTCCAATGCTAGTATGGATTCAGATGCAAAGTATGTTCTTGGCAGATATCTTGCTTTGCTGTGTGCACAGGATAACCTTCCCTTCAATATTGTAAATGGAAGAGGTTTTTCACAGTTTTGTGCAAAGTATGATATTGTTGCAGGTGCAGAAGACTTGCCAAGTGAAAGAAACGTTGCCATTTCCTGCTTGCAGGACATATATGATGCAACGTTCACAACAGTGAAAAAGATCATTGGCAACAGGGCAGAGTTTAGAAGTGGAGCTATGGCTATGGATATCTGGACGGATAATCACCGTCATCTTAGCTATCAGTGTCACAGACTCATGTACATCACTTCAAATTTTGAGATGAAGAATATAACTCTTTCAACCAACTGTTTTGGTGATGAGCGATATACAGCTGACAACATTAGAAAAGAATTTCGTGCCTGTATTAAGCTTTTTGACATTGGAGGAAGGGACATAACTGTAGTGCGTGATAGAGGTGCAAATGTAGTAAGAGCCTGTACAATTCTGGATGTGAAGTCAAGAGATTGTATTGCACATGGGCTTCACAATCTGATTACAGTTGATGGAGTGTCAAAAGTTACAAAAGTTTGTTCTTTGGTGAAAAAGGCTCGACTTATTGTCAAAGCCTTGACTTACAGAGGCTCTGATTTAAGCCGCGAATTCGAAAAACAGAAATCCGAAGCCTTTTTTGCAATCGAAGAACTGAGCGAGCTTGATCAGGTTTTAGATGCAGATTCAGAGCTCCCCATTGTTCATGTGGCCGAGAAGATACCCTGCAGTGGAAGAAATGACAATTACAGGATGCTCAAAAGAGATCTTCCCACGCGGTGGAACGCCACTTATACAATGTTGGAAAGTATTTTAAACCATAAACCTGTTGTATCGACTCTCCTTTGTCAAATTGGCAAACCTGACTTAGATCTGGACGAAGATGATCTCGAGCTCATGACTGCCCTTTGTAAGCTGCTTTCTGCTTTTCTTAGTACAGTGCAAGCAACTGAAGGTGAGACCTTTCCGACACTGAACGTTGCTTTGTTATGTAGAGGAATGTTAAAGGCACAGATGGAAGAAAAGGGCGATGAAATTTCCCCAATAGTAGAGCTGAAGCAAAACTTGAGGGCCAAGTTTGATCAGCGTTTCCCTCGAGACGATTTGATGGTGTCAGCAGCGCTATTGAATTTTGAGACCTTTAGACTAAAGGAAATTGATGATCACCTCTTTGGATCGTCTCAGAACCGACGAGATTTCCTCTTTGACATGATAAAAAAAAAAGTGTGACAGAAAATGAGCTCAAAGAATTCGTTGAAGAGATTGGTGATGGGAAAAATGTAGGTAATGCTGGTTCTAGTACCGCTAATGCACAAGAGACAGAAAATGAAAACTTGAGTGATGTGGAAATTCCGAGTGATACTGAGGCACCATCAGAACCAATTGTGAAAAGACTATTCATCTGATGGCACTGAGAAAATGTCAATTAAAAAAAATTACTGCAACAGATGAACGGTCAGGATGTTAATTCACTTGCAGAACAGGAAGAGATCAACTTGACGATCCGGCGTCAGGTTGATCTTTATTTCTCGTTGGCTGCTGATGCCAACCGGATGAATTTATTTGAAAATGAAAACCAGACGTTAACCTTCTGGAAAAGATACAAACATCAGATCCCGTGGGTGGCAGTTTATGCTCGTCAAGTTTTGGCTTTACCAGCCACGAGTGCACCAGCTGAAAGGCTTTTTAGCACGACAGGACTAATAGTCAGTGAAAAAAAAATCAATGCTGGCTCCAAGTAGAGTGAACAAACTCACTTTTATCCATGACAACAATAAACTTGTTCAGAGTGTCATCTCTAAATTAACCTTTTGAATTTAAACCTACAGTGTTACACTTGCATACAGTGTTTTTTTTTGCTGCTGTTACTTATTTTTTTTTCCTTTTTTTGTATGTATTTGCTGAATAGAAGGTGTTTGAACTTCAAACTTCAAAAGTTATACACACATTAGCCTGAATCATTAACAAGAAGTAAATGACTAAACACGGGATTTTATAGGAACGATGTGATGCTAAACATAAACACAATATAGGTTTCCCTGGGTCTAGCGGGTAAAAAGGATAATTCTACTTGGTCTAATTGACGGTGAACATAAAAACTTTCCGCACGGCCCAACAAATTCCTGTTTTGTCATATTGTTCTTGTATGTTTTTAGCCAACCATTCAAAAATCCTTATCAAAATCAAGTTGAGGTTGAACGTGCTTGGTGAAGTGGAATTTTTATTATTATTTTTAATTAGAAAAATCGGCGCGCCGTGGCGCGCCGCCGTTCAGAAATCGGCGGCGCGCCGCCAAAAAAAAATTTATCCCCGCCGCCGATACTAAATCACGCATTCGCCGCCGTCATGTCGGCGCGGCGCGGCTTCGGGGACTACTCATACTGTTTCCTGTTACAATTGGGACACCAAGCAATTTTTTGTACGTTTTCAAGGCAACAGGTTCCAATTTCGTCCCCTTTTCCATAGTTTTTGACTAAAACCAGCCTTTAGCATTCCGAATATCTTTAACAATGGGTGCTGCTCCAGTGCTGTATTTTCGGTCTGTGTATCGATCTGTGCTGTCTGTACCCAAACCTCTTTCTCTAACTTTGTATTTTCTACCAGCTTACCAATTTCTAAAGCCTTGGTCTTGTTTTGAGTTGTTCCAGCATTGGCAGCATTCCTCATCTTTCCTGTCGGTTTCATGCCAAAACTGTGGCAGGTAGTGAAAAATTTATGCTTCTCTTTTAAAACCGAGTTTTTAATTGAATTCATAATGTTTTACAACCTGAAATGCATCTCCCAGTGAATTATGCTCGTCAGCTCGAGGCTGATTCCCCAACCCCAGAAAATACCCGCATCTGAAAATTCCTCCTGACCCTCCCCCCCCCCGTCGAAAAATAATGGAGCAATAGTTACCGTCGACAAATAATGGAGAAATAAAGTTTTCAAAAGAATCATCAAAACCTTTTCACAAAAAAGTAGTGGTTCACCTTAATGAGATCTCAAAATCCCCATTTTAAAGGGGCCAATCCTTTAAGAGGATGTAATATTTGACTCCGATATTTATAGTACACGATACCAGTTCACCCCTTGTGGTTAAAAATGCGTCTATTAGAAGAACTTCGGAAGGGTCTCCCGTCTGAAGCACATTTAACAGTGGCATTTTTTTTTCTTTTCTAAGTTAAATTGAAGAACATCGAGTCAAACTCCAAGCAAGAACCAAGGAACTTTAATATGGATAGAAATCCTTATTTCAAATAAGAAAGCAAATCATTTTCTTAAGTCTTTCCCTCACCTTGTTAAAACAACAGCTCAGCCCTCAATACACAAAAAAAGAATTAAAAGAAAAAGAAAGATGAAAATGAATAGTATAGAATATACTAAACCATGTATTCTACCTGTATTTTTGAATATGGTTATGATATTCTAGATTCCCTTCTTCTCTTCTTCTTTTTATTTGTCTTAATTTCCCTTTGGTAGCTCAATTTTTGCACGTGGGGAGAATTTTCCATGGGGTAATTGACTGTGTACCGGAATTTAAACGAATAGAAATTATTCCGTATTTAAGGGGGGCTACCCCTTCATCAACCTTCGCTCTTTACACAAAAGTCTAAGTTCTTCAAATTGGCAATGGGTGAACTAATGTAGATCTTACCCTCTTCTTTTGAATTGTTGAATTGAAAGGTTCTTTTTTTAAGAGCGAAAATTCTTTTATTGATAGTTCGACAAAAATCATTCATACAACTGAGTTCGTCATATGGTATCCTTATATGACAAATGGGTATTCAAATGAATTGATCTTTTCAATTTTATGTCGATCGCTAACGAGTGGCCAATCATATGGTCTAATTTTTATATCATATATGTAATCTTTTCTCAGGATAGCATATGTATTTTTGAGAATACAGTCGACAATAGCGACTTCATACTCGCCATGGAATTTGATGGTGGGAGAGAGTTTTGTCCAAAAGTAACTTGTTTTATTCAAATCATTGTAGAGTGTATGAGATACATTGGACATGAATGTCAAATAGAAATCATTGGACATTGTTAATGTTTTCAACTGCTACCCAAGAATCAAAACAGAGTTGTATCCTAGCCAACGAACAAGCAACTGTTTCTTGCCTCTTCGAGTACGACTCTTTATTATCTTTTCAATTTGATAGATTTCACTATTATTTTTAATTTTTTGTAATTCATAATCATAAAAGCCACCGAGAATCTCATCATCTTTGGTGTCTCGTAGACGATATGTTATTGGTTTAGTGTCTAGGATTTTTGACACTTTAAAAAGTTCAGTGGACCATAAGTGATTCCCCTTTTCAAAAGTATTAGCTGTTCTATTAATTGGAACACTATCGCCAACTTTGAATTTTTTCTTCACAACCTTTACACTGGAATATTATTTAAGAAAAGTGTCAAATGCCTTTTCACCATGATGAAATTCCTGAGGGCTAACGTTGGACAGATATCGATGGGGTCTTTGATTATAAATTTGCATTATTTTATCAAAATCATGAATAAAAGCAGTAGTATTTTTAAATGTAGAATATCTCGAAATTCAAACTCGAATAGTTCTTATCAATCGTTCGGCCAATTCAGCCTTTATTGGACTATGACTATGATAGAGTATTGTATTATATTATCAATAATACCTTTTTCATATATGGATTAACAAAATCACAACGAAGATCAATTTGAATTTTTCTATAGCTATCTTGTTCAAGAATACTTTCTATAGCTTGATCAACTTCAACACCCCTCTTTGTCCGCGATGAAATAGCATATGCTTTGCGACTAAAGACACTGATTGCAAGTAAAATATATTTGTAGGGTGTATTGTGACGTCTTTGAATTGCATCTAGAGAACACAAACACGTAGTGTAATGTCGTTTATTCTTTTACATACTAGAGGGTGGTAGTGGTGATGGCAATGAGTTGATATCAATAAGTCTCCGCTTTTGTCTAGCCACCGGTGTAATCAAATGAATGTTTCTACCACTACTGCTGCTGCTGCTAGATGTACAAGTATTTCCAAGATTGATTTAAAATCTTCTTCATATTCTTTTTCAAATGGTGTTTGTGTTTTTAGAGGACTAGTAGTACTATGCTCCTTTAATTTCTTTTGAATTTGCTTTTTGGTAATAAGACTTTTCGGGAAGTTTAATGTATTTAAAAAGCTGTAAAGATTATTGTCAAATGATAAAAGTCCTTTACGATTTGTAACCATATCATAAACTAAATCAAGTAGATTGTAACATTTTCCTTGAATTATAATCTGTTTCCCTCTGCTATCAACTTGAACGGGGGGGGGGGATCTTGACGAACATCACTTTCTAAGATGAGATATGTTAATACTCCATTACTCTGTTCAAGATATGAGTGTCGCAGTAGGTTTCCAATAGTTGAAACTATTGAATTAAATTCCTTCTTCTTTGATTGTGTTGTTGTTGTTTCAGCAGCAGCAGAATATTGAAGAGAAGTTTCCTTTTTGGGATCAATGATACTTACATTGACTGGTCTCTCACGATAGAGTTTACGTTTGTCCACTCGTCGAAGTGCATCTTGAAGTAAAACTCGCTTTTTATCATCGGTAATATTCTCATTATTAATGAATTTGCTTAGATTGTCATTAAAAAGTTCGAATGGTGAAAGGGCAAGTTCTATTGGGGTCAATTTGTAGGGTCTACCATCTGGAGAAATCTGTTTACAAGTCCTGCAAATATTGGCAGTAAAAGTGTAAAAAATCTACCACCCTCCTGAAGAAGACGTTTTCTTTTAAAATCTTTTCCTTTGTTTTGCAAGCCAAGGCACGTACAATGGAACGATGTTGCTTTGTCTGTTGTCTAACACCTTCTGGCAACTGTACATTGCCCTCGGTTAAATTTAAACAAAGTTCAGATATTAGATTAATAAATTCTTTGTCAATGCCATGTTTGAGTATGGCTTTCCTAAGTGGTGGTTTTGAAGTGCTTAGAGCGGAAAATAAGTGTCTATTTTCATGTAGTTTCTTCAGTGCCATGATGGCAACTAATAGCATTTTTTACTGTTCACAGGAAGATATACTGTAATTTCATTGCCAAAAATATTTGTGACAACACGTAAATCCTCGGGTGTATTCTGACTAAGATCCAACAGAATGTAACCATAGGGTTTATTTGTTGCCTGACTGTACCCTTAAATAGAAATTTTGGAGCACCGGGATATATTTGTTTATTGAGAGTAATTAGAGAGCTTGAATCACGAACAACTCTGTAGATAATATAGTGCGTACAGTTCAAAGCAAGTGTTCTTCTACAGTTGCTCTGATGAAAAAGATTGTGTAGAACTAGGGTTATGGAAATCTGTTCATGATGTGAACGAACAGTAAACAGTTTTAGCATTTCCTGAGACCATTATTCAATGGTATCAGCTAAATCATCAATAATCAGCCATGAGTTTAGCTCAATACTGTTGAAAACATCAAGCCCCGTACGAATTGTGTTGGCATAGATGCAGCTGCAGCAGTAGCCTTTATTTGCTCATATGACTCTTGCCAAACACTATAGCAATAGTAGATTTTTTTTGGTTTTTCAATAAACATTTTATTACAATTTTTAATTATTTTAGTTAAAAGTGTCGTTTTGCCCGACATTGATGGACTACAGAGAAACAATCTGAATGGTGTTTTAAATTGATACATATTTGATGTTCAACAGCTGGACTACAACTAACTGTAAACTATACTTTTCTAATGAATAAAAAAATTCCCTAGTCAGCAGTCCTAGTACGAAGTTCAATAAAAACAAGAACAACAACAACAACAATTTGGAATCATATTTTCTTTTATTTTTTTTTATTAGCAGTTTACAACAACGACAAATATTCTTTTAATACACACATAATATCACAGTTGATTATGTGGTGAGACAATAAAAATCAACACTATTAATTTTATTTACAACATAAATACATTTTAAAAATGAGATCCCCCCCGGTAACTGCCACTGCGGCGGGTGAAGGCCGAAACGGAAAGTGCCGGTGGGGAGACGCTGCGGCAGGCCGGGCCGGGCTGGAAGGCGCCAAAAATTGAAAATATTTGAATAAATCTGTCTTACATACACACAGACGCATAAATATTAACGGAATGTATTAAGAAAATCTTCCTCCCACCACCACCCACCTAGTAGTAGTAGCAGTACTATTGGATTTATGTTAATTTATCCAAGCCGAGTTTTTTCTATAGTCTATACATTCAACTCGATCCTAAATATGGTAGTGTCCATGGGGGAGGATCTTCACACCACCCTCACGTACATAGATCTTGTCCGATATGGCCGACATGGCATTTATCCACTCTAACTGTGTAGTTCTTAAATTGTAAAGATCGAATCACCATGACTTTCGCTCTTGGCACTAAGCTACTTTCCACACAGTTTTTTTTATCAACACTCATGTCGAAATTATGTTTTACAAAGTGTGTAGGTACAACCTTGCACACTTGTTTGATATCCTTTTGTGTGTTTCCCCACAGTACACCTTTGGACCTGGAAACACACCATTTGATATTAAATCACTCCCCGTCTCTGACTTTAACATCATCAACTAATTTGGGGCCTGGCGTTTCATCAACTCAGGATAAATGGACTCATTTCAATTGGTAAAATCTATTTGAGAGCTAATGTGTCTACCATTTTCCAAATCTTCTAATAAATTTTCAATTTTAATTTTTAATAGGAGTGAATCACGGTATCCATAATACACTTGAACTTTCCCCTTCCTTGGCCATTGCACCTTACGCACAGTGTAAAATAATGCCAACATGAGTTTCTTGGAGATTTCCAGAATCGAACTGCCACCTGCAATATTTTTATTTAGAACAGCATTTCTTTTCTTTCTATGTAATAGGACTATATTGGAGTCTATGACTGTGAATGTTCTGAAATTGGGATCAGCAACGATTCAAGCACATTCTTTAGGGCTGGTTACAACGTCAGATAGACTCCTGTTGTGTACGCTTTCTCACGTTTTCCAGAAGGCTGAATTTAAAATGAGTTTGTAAATTTCTTTTTCAACCTTAGTTTTTGCCCGTGAACGTTTACTGACAAAAGTGTCAATAAACGTTTTCAAATATGGCTTTTGATCGAATTTGAAGGCTTTATGCATCTTTGTGACCCTGAAACCATTGGCTACCATTAATTGCAATATCAAATGAGGTACAACTATATTCTCCTTTCGGTTCAAGATCGGCAATTAGTTTTTGCTTTGAAGGGGTCCAGTGCTTACCCTTATCCTCGACGAAAGACAAATTTTATGGACTCAAAGAATCCTAGGTCACAGGTCTATTTGCACGGGAAAAATCTTTTACCGAGTCATGGAGTTTCATTGGTATTTGACCATCAATTTAAAAAAAACATCCTTGTGAACCATTCTTCTCAACAGTGTGAATGTCGGGGAAATTTTTGGCACAAGGACTGTAAAGCCATTTTCATTACCACACAGTAAACAGTATTGAGACATTGTGGGTAGTGGGGTATAGTGAATTCATATCTAAAAAACTGCATCGGACTTTACACCGTCGACAGAGTTCTGCCCAGTTGTATCAGTTTTCATGACGCGGGTCCCCGTGGAAAACATACCCTCCCCTCATTGATCTTTCTACAAATAAGTGCTAATCCTCGTCGGTGATCTAACCTATTTCTTCTCTACTGATTTTTAGAATTAAATCCATCACTAGGTGAGAAGTTGAAAAATAATAACCTAAATCCAACCCAAATTCCAAATAGATTTTATTCGTGTTCTTACAGACAATGTCCAAAAGAGTCAATACATCACTTGCCAAGTAAATTTTGCAATAATCCCATCCATTTTTACATCCCCCTTGGCCCAAATCCTCTTGGCAAATTCATAGTCGGTGGTGGTACATTGACTGTCAGTAAGTGAATTATAAAATGCTTCAATGGACGGAAGTTTCTCCTCACTTAGCCTCGAGCCGGAATTGTAGTAATCATATGCATATATACCTTGACATGTCAACAAATAATACATTTTATCATCTGGAAAGCGCTGTTTATGAAGGGAATACTATCAAAATTGTCACTTTTCGGTACTTCAATCAATTGGCTAAGGGATTTGGGGAAGAAGCTATAGGAGTCTAAAAAATGGATTTTATTCAAGCAAGTATGACCATTATCTAGTGTTTTCCATTTGAATTCTAAGATCACCATCTTCTCAGATGATTTTTGTTCAAATTCAAGTACACGACAGTTACTCCTTCCTGATAATATTTCTTGCCATAAACGGTCATGATCGCGCACTTTCCCCTTACGCCTTTTCCCCTTACCCGCTTTGCCTTTCCCCCTCTTCAAATTTTCCCTTACAAACCCAATACATTTTCTTATTTCTAATGACCAACCGATCCTCTGGTGATAGAATCATAGGATAATTTGTTTGCCACAATTGGGAGATTGCCTTGTTTATTGTGATGATTAGTTTAGTAAATGCTGTGACCATGCAATCCTTACCGTCCAATTTCTCAGCTACGTCTGACAGTCGCATAGTACTACTAGGGTCCCTTTAAGCGTGGGCATAAGAGACCGCAATAGCTTGATGTTCTTTAATAATATTTGAATTTTGTTGGTCATTTACTTCTGTGAGTATAGCCTCACAGTCAAAACTAATCTTATCACTTTGCAAAAGTGTATTCCGAAAATTTCTAAGGCGTAAAATTGCCCTATCCCCACTGACCGTTTCCATAGACTGATATACATGACGTTTGCAGTGTTTCATGTGATTCTTTAGGTTTAAATCACTACGAAATCTGGACAGACATGTTGGACAATAGTAGCGTACCTCACGTCCCTTTCCGTCCCCAAGAAACCTACTAATGTCTGTAATTGGATTAAAATGTCCAATTGAATCAGGCTCTGTAGGTGGTGTGTAAAGAATCCAAACCCAATGTTTCAATGAATTAACCGACGGACCCCTCACTGGAAATACTACTCCTTTTTTATTACTAAGGTCCCCGTCCTCAAATTCCGTTTCATATTGTAACACTGTAACACCAATCTTTAAATGTTCGTTAGCCCGTTCAAAAATATATGTTCCCTTGAGTTTCACAGGATATTTACCTTTTTAGCAACTGAAATCTTCTTTCGGGAAATCTGACACCTCCATCCCATTAGCCACCCAATCATCCAACTTTGTCTTAGTAGTATTAACTTGCAGGGGTCGGAAGGCCGTTATAAGAAATGCGTACATGAAAAACTGTTACCCTGTTTTGAAATGGATTCGATGCACATCCTTACATTCCTTCAAACCTGGATTATATTTAAAAAACTGTAGCCCTCTCCCCATGCAAACCCCATAAAATAAAATCTTTTTTAAATTTAGATTTATTTACATTTAAATTTTCAATAAATAAAACCACTGACCCACTACCCTTCTCATTAGAGAAAAAAAGTTTAATAAAGTTCACCGGCATTTTCATTTTAATAAAATATTTTTGAGTGCTATGGATACTTTTATACTATCCCGACCTCTCCAAAACCAAATTTGTCGTTCAAGAAGGGGTCGAAACTTGCCCTCATACGTATGAAAAATATTTATCAGATCTGTTATAATTTCCCCTTCCATTAACGAATTAAATGGATCCCCAAATATCGCCGTATAAATATCTATTGTATTCAAGACAGAGTTCGTTAAATAAAATTCAAGCAATGCCGGAGAGATTTGTATATTTTCACTACCATCACTACTCTGTTCAACCTCAACATGAGGGTTGGTGCGTGGAGTAAAATCCCCTAGTTCACTTAACATAGCTTCGAGTGTATTCGGGCTGCTAGAATCTGCCCAAGCAAATTTATTTCGTTCTTCTTCAATTATAATCGACTGATTTGGGGTGAGGTACATTAAATCAGTGGGGGAGGGTTCTCATTTAACTCTCTGGAAAAATTATCTAAAATTCTACAAGTGTTAGGACTCATCTGATCTACCCAGCCAAAATCGTCCTCTGACACACCTTGATCTTCAAATGCATCCAGTTGGGCAAAACTAACTTCTAAGCCCTGTTCAAATGCACTAAGTGGTATATTAAATGAAGTAGTAACATTAGTATCGCTAAAATATTGTATTAAAAAGTTATCTGTCCACTCAGGATCATTATCATCGATAGTGTTAGAAGGCAAATCTTTAAAATTTTCACTACCTCCAAAAGACTCCTTCAAAAATTTACTGTACCATTCAAGTTCATTGTCGACAGATGGCAGCTCAATGAGTTGACTATCACTAAAATCTGTCGGCGGCGGCGCGATCAAACATGCATACTCAAGGAGGTCGCACAATCCTTAAGTTGGTAGTGGAGGTGGTGGTGGTAAGTCATCCATGTTAACCTACAATAATTATAGAATTTATTTTCATTGTGTAATTGATTCTGTTTTATAAGAGTCGAAAAATGGATTATTAGTAAGCTATATTTTCATATTATTTAAAAACATTTGCATACTAAAAAATATATATCAATAGTTCAAACCAACCCTACCCTCCCCCTCCTCCCAATTACTCTGAATATTCCTAAGAGTTTCAATTTAATATATTATTATGTAATGCCCTTACACGTAAATATTGACAAGTTAAATGTACACAATGTGCGTTCTGATTTCATCTTTGTTTCATAAATGCATTCGAAGACCACACTGGTGATACTTGACAAATGAAACTAAGAGAGGAAAGAAAATAACAAAATGAAAAGTAAAATCAAAAGAGGTGAAAAAACGAGGATTTTGTTTCACCACTGGCTGACAAAATCCTCGTTTTTTCACCTTTTTTTATTTTATTTTTCATTTTGTTATTTTCTTTCCTCTCTTAGTTTCATTTATCTTAGTTTCATCCTAATACTCATAAACCTGCTTTTTGGAAAACCTTGTATCATACTTTTCCCATCCCCACACCAAAGTACCATCTATCCCTCCTCCCATTGTATTAAAACAGATGTCAATTTGCATGACTTATGAACTATGCTCAACAGACTGTGGAGTTTATATGTTATTCCCACACACACACATAGTTGTAAGAACTTTTTCAAATATTACGATGGCTATCTCAATGCTGAATTATTTTCTAAATAGTGCACTAGAATATTCAATATACCATCATAGTTTTCTATGATAACTCCTCCCATGCTAAATGATCTGCTGGAAAGAAAACAATAATTAAAAAAATATTATAGCGGTGCTTTTTACTAAAGTGCTGTCCATACTAAAAGCAGCGCTTTTGCGCTGTCCGGAAAATTCTCAGTTTTCAAGAAGAAACGTAAATCATCTTTACATTGAATTATAAAAAAATTCAATATTAATCATTTTCACACACTGTTCAATGAAATTTAGCTTTTCTTTACATTGGAAATATATAATCAAGAAAAAACGGTAAAATATAATCTTTTCTTACCCCGTGCATTGACAATTCCTAGTATGGAACATCATGTTGGATATTATTGTCATGTGCAGTCATCACAGAAGTACTGGCAACTTCATGTCTGCTAGGGGTGCATATAATATCACAGATTGTCCTGTGGGTGGTGGTGATAATGTTTCCATTTGAACGGAACTTGATAATTTTAGTTGCTTTACCAGAGGTTCTTCAGAAATTTTCTTACATAAAAATTGTATTTAATTTTTACTAATAATTTTATTCTTAATAAGCTGAATGCCTCCTCTCTCTCTCCCCAATTTAGCAGTCCTTATCCATTTTTAATCATTCTTAAACAATGCTGAACAAAAAAAAACACTGTTTATTGGTATCAAATTATTAAGAAGGTTATTTTTATTGAAATAAACCTTTTCGTTATAATTTTTTGTGTCTATAGCTCGTCCATTATTATAAATGATTTGGACAGTGGTCTTGTATGTAATAGTCAATTTGAAAGACATAGATTGTAATGTAGTTTTTGAGCTCTACTTTTGTTAATTTCCGTTAAAGTTATTTTAACTTTAAATTAGCTTGAACTATATTTGGATGGAAATTGAAAAAATTCCACAATTTGTAACAGTTTAAAGTTCATCCTTATTTCATGTTGTAATGCATACTAGGTTAGGGTGGTGAATAAAGATTTGGCACTCTGATCTAATTTGCTCAGTTTAAACAACAGTAGACTTTTAAGACACGACGGAGTTTAGATGATTTTTAGAATTCTATGATTATATGAAATGCAGTTTTTCTTTGGATAATAACGATTTGTTATCAAAGTTGAAAGAAGTCATTAACATACTATCGGATATTAATTTAAATGAAATTAAGTGAAATATAATTTTTTAGCAGTCCTTAGCCATTACGAGATAGTCACATCTCTAAATTAAGGATCTATAAACCCATTTGTGGGTACTATTTGTTCAGAACAAATTACATTTTTTTTATAAAAATATAGCTCTTAGACTTTGGAAATACAACATCTATCGAAACCATTTGAACGGAGAAATATCTTAATTGATTATTTAGAAACTATTTAATTATATAAAATAAACTCACATCGAATAATTGTTTAACGCCATTTTGATTCTCCATAATGCCAGCTTTATATTGTTCAATCAATAAATGAAGTAGAACTGATACACTAGACTTAGATGTACGCTTTATTTATACATTTGAATTTAAGAGGAAACTATATTAAAAATAGAATTTCTGTCACATTACATCTAACACTTTAGAAGAAAATATTCTTAGTGACTTTGTATTTGGACTCCCGTTCGCCTGTAAATATATATTCATGGTCGGAGTATAGAGGTGCTCCTCTGGCTGGACTCCAATTGTCTTCCATATTTGGATGTGTAAGTAGGATTAGCACTTCTCATACTACTCACAGGGAAGGGTTTTTAAAACAAATCTTTGGGCGTGGTCTAAAAAAACGGGGGAGAGGGGAGAGAACAGTTGCATATGTAATAAAAAAGTCAATTCTGCTATTACTAGTACAACTAATACTATTAACAACTCACTGCAGCACCAAGCCGCCTAAGGCCAACGCAGCTACAGCTACGCACGCTCCCTCTCCATCACAATCTATTCAAAGCCTCCCAAGAAGTTCCCATTTCCCTTAATTCTTTCGTTACATCCACCCACCCTATTCGGGGACGATCTAATTTTTTTTGGACCTAGACGGTTGGCCGACAAGGAATATCTCTGGCAATATGTCATCCTTCAGCCGCAGGACGCGTCCTAGCCAAAAAAATCAATATCTTTTTGCAAATGCATACAAAAATTATTGAAATCCCTCTGAGTATTACTGGCTTTATAAGCCGTGATTTCTTTAATTACCAATAATACTTTTGGGTAAAAATACTCCAGTCATATTAATTGTCATGTTTAGGAGTACAAATTTCGAATTTATTGCTAAAAATTGCTTATTCCTAGGACTCATATTGGGCAGTGTTTAAGATAGACAAATAGCATTAAATCATTAACATGGAGGTTCACCTTATAGGACAAACAATAATAATGAAGAAAGATTGGGACTATGAAAATTCTATCTATATTCCGAATTACATGGAGAATATAGGGTGTAGAATCAAACAGATCATCTCCACGGACTGTAAATAAGGAGCGCCACGGACCAATAGTAATCAAAACTCTAAAAACAGGGATTTTGGTAACAACTAACGCACCAAAAGAATTGATTTTTTATGCTGATTAAGAAAAAAAAGAGGTAAAGAATACGGCATTGGAATTTACATTCCCTACCGGCGGTGCCAATCTCCGTTTCTTGGCCTTTCAGCCGGAAAGTACAATGGGGGGTTGGGGGCCAACCATCCTGTGCTTTCGCACACCCTTCCTGTTTACCTTCCCCAGATTTCTCCAGGTGCCCATTTAGAGCTGGGTCGACTCTGGCTGAGCTTACAGAGTCACACCACTCACCCCCGTCCCAAATCAAATAATTGGATACATCAGGATTCGAACTCTCGCCCTCTCGGACAAAGAATCCTAAATCCAGCGCACCAATCCACTCGGCACTCGGCTTTATGCTGATTCCAAATATTTAAAGTTCATTCAGTTTAATGTTACAGATCAAACTCCACGAGCTTCGGAATATTTGCCTTATTTTCGAATAATGGGGGGAAAAACAAAAAGGCAAGTGATCGTAATAAAAATCACACCATTAGGTTCAATATATTAAAGAATCCTACTGTGGAGACCTGCAAAAATGTAGAGTTGGACCTTTTTTCCTAGCAGGAAGATCACGGATGCGTGTTTATTTTTTATTTTTTATGAAGTAATTTAATAGCAATTTTACCCAAGTCTGTAAACATGAACAGCCAGTGATTAAAATAAATTGCCCCCTCCTAATATTTTGGCTAGTGATGCCTTTGGTCAGTACAAGACCAAGTCCACGGGAAGTAATTAATCGTACTTGTTAGTCCCAGCCTGTTATGTCTGTGTACCTCCATCATAGGGCACCTCTTCTAAAGTTGTCACTCATTTTATACTTTCAAATTATTTTCTTTAACCTTTATATTACCCTTCTATGATAACTCAATCCCCGAAAACACGAAACAATTAAAATAAATAAAAATGTAAAAATAAATACTAGAGAATATTCTACACCATTCTGCCTATATTTTGGAATAGAGGTAGGATATTCCAAAATTCTTTGTTTCCTTGATTGTTTTTAATTTTCATACTTTCTTTTTGGCTGCACAATTTTTTTATGTGGGGTGAATTTTCTGCAGTGGGAGAAGGTAGGGAATTTTTCAGTAGGAATAAGCCAAGCCCCAAATAAAGGGAAGAGGGCCTTAGCCCCCTGGCCTCTTTAACAGATACGGGAAATGGATAGAACAGACCACTCCTTATCCCCCCCCCCCCGAAAAAATCTTATTTATCGATCCCTCCCCAAGGAAAAAAACAAACTACATCTGTGCCTGCCTGACCTTCCTTCACTCAGAGAAATATATTTTAACAATAGCATATAATGTGGGAGATGAGGACGATGAAAGCACATCTCTTATTGCGGTGTCTTTAGTAAGAAATGATTGTTTTTAATCATCGAAGGAGTGCGAAAGATGCTGAATTTAGGTGTAAAAAAATTTCTTACCTCATACTTAGGACCACAGTTCATATAATTATCCAGTATGATCATTCCCTATCTCACCCATTATAAAAACCCGGACCGGGGTGCGAGTGCTCCGGAGAACGTTTTTGCAGATAGGAACATAGGCGGCATCAGATCTTTTCATGGGTAGACAAGTCAGACTGTGATCTAATCGGAAACAAGTGGAAACCCGCTATTACGAATAATGCACTTTGTTGGAAACAATCGGAAACAGACTAACCCGCATTTCCGCTAATGCAGAAAGAAGTGGGAGGAGCTTTTTGTTCGCACCGAGAACGAAGACCAGAAATGATCTGCGATAAGCTTACTGGATAATTATATGAACTGTGCTTAGGACACACTAATTTATTATGTAAAGCAAACACACCTAAACAGCCCTTATTCTTGAAGTTTTTTTTTATTCAAAATTCAAACTTGGCCATACAAAGAGGAAGCAACATCACCCTCATTTATGTAAAAATTTCCGTTTGTTTTAATATGATCAATTTTTTATAAAACAAACTTCTTTTAATTTGATATTAAAGAAACCCCTATTTTGCTAAATATTTAAAATATTTCTGGGTGTGTTTGAGTACCGAGGAGTGAGACCAAAATAACTGTCAATAGTCACCAAGTTTTCTTTTCGTGAGTCTCGGAATATAACTATTGCCCTCAAATGTTTTTCACATGATTTACCTGAATTTTGTGTTTTTCGTTTATCCCTCCTTGTCCCCCGAATAAATTTTTGTATGCATGACTGGATGACAAGGATTCTGTTTTCAAAACCAAATTTAAAAATAATTGGAAAAAGATACTCATATTTTATATATATTCAAGATTAAAAGCTTTTTAATAATAAAGTTGTCGGTTATTTTTGGTTAGATTGCTTAATTATTATCAAACAGTTAGTGATCAGCATTCGTTTTTAACCTTTAACTGTCCAAATTAATTATTTTTTTTCTTAAGCACGAGCTTAAGCACGAGCCAATGTAGTAAGCAAAGTATAAACACATACAAAGTACTGACAAAACTCTCCAAAAGTGACCCCGCGTACCTCTAGCGCCTCTAGAGGGGAAATGTTGTACTACTTAATCGCTCCGAGCCAATAAATTATGCTAAGTGTGATTCAGACGACGACCGGGTGACCGGGAAATTATTGAATATTAGCAGGTTGAAATTAAACAGTAAATCCTGCGATATGGATATGAAGGATAAGTATTGTGCTTAGAAAACTGATTATTATTAAGTGCTGTCGGCTAACAACCAGAAAGAGCGTTCGATGCTTTTTCGAAGGGTGCGATATTAATCGAGAAAATGTAAAAGGAAAAGGAGTCAAATTACTTGCTGTGCCAAATAACAGGTAGGACATGAAATGTTTGAAATGTTTTTTTTTCAAACTTCAGAAAAGTTCTATTCTAGTACCATAATGAGATAGCTAAGAAATAAACATACCATGATCTACTTAGAATTCAATGTTGTAGGCTATCAAAATATAAATTTAGAAAATTCCAGAATGGCGGGATTCCTTTCATCCCCTAGATTCTATAAAACAAACTTTTCGAGGAGACGGAGGGATTCGGGATAGGGCCCCGGGGCCTAGACCCGAACCCCGAGTGAGCCGAAAACTAGCAAATACTGACCTAGTCTAGGCTATAGGTTATAGGCTAATGAGAAATCTGGAAATGGGCCGTAGTTATATATGTTTTATTGGGTTAATTCAAGGCTGTAGCCTACTCAGTGAGAAATAGTGAGCAAACAAAAAAGATTAAGGGAAAGATTTTACAATTTACACTCATTATAAAGACGATAAATGACCGGAAAGTCACAGCTGTATTATAGCTCAATTTCAAATACTTTGGCTACTTACCCCCAAACTTATGGTCAATTTATCGGAAGGTGCAGCTTTTAATGGTAAACTCCAATATTTCGAAGTTTCAAAGCACAAAAAAGTTATGCAGAAAAAACTAGCACGTTTTAAGCCTCTCGAAATCCAAGTTTCGTCTTAGACACTGTATTTTTTGTTTATTGTTTCCATTTCCTCGTAAGAAAGAGCATTCATTTGGAATTCTTTTCCCGTATTCTGCTGGTTTATGCTTTTTCTTATTGATAGTCTCTAAAAAAAAGACAAAAATGTGAAGTCTGTATCTTCTGAATTATTGGTTTTTTTTTAACATCGATGATATTGGCTCTTGGTGGCCGAAATTGGATTCTCTTCAATGTAGTTTTAATTCTAATGTTCGATATGAAGCGGGGCATTACTTTTGGATAGGACTGAACTGGCACGAACAAACCAAATCTGACTACTTGTTATTTTTTTTTCTTTTTTAGAGACGGAAGAATGGCTCAGAGCTGTGAGCCTATATTTTTTTGCTTTCCTTCCGAAAAATATAGTGGGCCTGTATCAGCATATCCCGGCCTCCAATCAAGGAGCTTAGGGGACACACAAGAAGTAAATTTCGTACGGTTCTGAACCAAATTAAATAAAAGTAGATTTTGTCAAATACTATCAATACAATTTACGCGGCTAATTTCTTTAATCCAGTTGCCATGCAATGACAGGAAAAATAAATACTTTCGAGATAAATTATCATATTTTCAAGTTTTGACGTCAATAACATTGAGAAAAAGGGATAGATTAGAGGAAGATGAATACAATTATAATAATCAAAGCAATTTTTCATTCGATATACGAGTATTTACGCGTAGCACTCTCAAATCGTAAATTTAGGCGTTATAAATGGGTGTCGGTAAACATCACATAAAATCTAATAGGGTAGGGTGAAACTATTTCAAAATAGAAGGCATTAATTTAAATATGCTCCGCAATAAAGCACCCTCATTTTTTCATTGTCCTAATTCTAATCACAAGCTTTATATCAGGATCCGTCTCTTTAATTCACAACACATCTGATCAAAGCAAAATCACCTTCGGAACCGGTTCCGTAGGTGATTATCAAACTATGGAACAAGTATAATCCCCTACGGAACTTGAAAAATTTAGGCACCAGGTTCGCATCGTCTCCGGAGAGGCGGACAAAGGGTCACTTTTTTTGTGTGGAGAGGATAGGTTTTGTCAGTACTTGTTGTATGTGTTTATACTTTGGTAGTAAGGAACAATGCGGCTCAATAGTACCCGAATCTCTTAAAAACGGAATTTTTACATAAATAGGTACATCAAAAGAATCAGCTTATTATGCTGATCCCAAATATGCAAGATCCACTAAGTTTAGTGTTACATATAAGAAAAAGAGCCTGAGAAAATTTGCCGTATTTTTGAAAAAGGGGGGAATCACCCTCTAAAGTTAAGGAATCTTAACGAAAATCACACCGTAAGATTCAACGCATCAGAGAACCCTACTGTAGTAGTTTCAAGCTTATATTTACAAAAACGTGGAATTCTGTATTTTGTAAATCACACATGCGTGTTTATTTAGTTTTTTTTTTCTTAGGGTGATTCTTTCGAACAAATAGTCCTAGAAGATTTACAGAGGGCTCATTCGAACGTAAATTCAAAGTTCTGCTGCCCTTTTTAGTTACCAAAAAGATTGGGGTTAGCTAGCCAACCGAGCCCCTGAGCCCTTTCCCAAAAATCGTCCGATCAAAATTTTGAGACAGCCATTTTTTCAGCATAGTTCAAAGGTCTGATAAATATTCTTTTGGTGATGGTATGATCCTCCATTGCCCCTGGGGAAAGATCTGTAAGTTACGCCGTTATGGTGATATAAGGGGACTACAGGGGCGTGGCTCCAGCATTTTCGGGGGGGGGGGCGCAAGAGGAGTTTACATCTGGAGAGTCAAGGGACATGAATTATATAGTATTTTTCTCTCCAAATTATTGCGGGGCAACTCCCCCCCCCCCAAACAACGCCACTGGGGGACTCGTATAAAAAAAAGGCTCCTAGAAGATCGGCAGAGTGCTCATTTGAACGGAAATTAAAATTTGTACTGCCCTTTTTGTGCCACCAAAAAGGTTGGATGGCAGTTATCCCCCTCCCCCGGCCCCCTTTCCCCAAAGTCGTCCGATCAAAATTTTGAAGTTAAAATTTCTAGTGCCCTTTCTGTCCCACCAAAAAGGTTGGAGGGCAGTTTATTTTGCATGTGAAGAGTTTCGCTTTAAGGAATTTTCTATGGGGGAGGGAATTTTCCATGGGGGGAAGCTTGATTTCCCGGCATTAGTTGAAAAACGATCAGAAATTAAATAAAAAAACACATTTTTTCAACTGAAAGTAAGGAGCAACATTAAAACTTAAACAAACTATTTCGAATAATAGAGGGGCTTCCCCCTCCACAATATCTTTCTGTTTACGCTAAAGTTTGACTTTTTGTCCCGATTCTTTAAGAACGATTCCAGAAAACAAAATGGCCGTTTAATTAGAAGCTCTTTTAAAAGTACTATAGAACTTTAGCGTGAAGAGCGAGGTATTGAGGAGGGGGCAGTCCCCCTAATATAAGAAATAATAAATATACATAGGTCAGGCTAGCAAGAGCAGTGATTCGGCCAATTGCGTTTGAAAAGAAAATTAAATCGGGAATCAAATGGTATATTTCTTTAATTTGTTTCTAATTTATATCCTACAAATAACAAGGTCTAGGCTATTGTTCAAAGATGCAGCTGTACCTTAGAGTCAGAGAACATGATGATTTTGAAACAAGATCCCAAATATGATATAGGCAATGTGGTAACAAAAGAGTAGCTTTATTTGCTTCCTGATTCAAAATTGTTTCGAAACATAATTTTCTAAAATTACGTTTTTAGAGTTTTGGTTAATATTGGACCGAGTTGCTCCTTACTTACCTTACTTACCTCCTTACTTGCCAAGAACTGTTTGAAAGTACAATCCAGGGTGAAGGATTCATTTGTTTAACAATTTAAAAAGATCATAATTATTTTCCATCGTAAAGATCTATTTCTGGAAATACAGGAAGAGGGGAAAAAAACACGAAATCATTTTTACCAAACCTTAATGAAGCCAAAGTAAGGTACCATGTACATACCCGTACCCAGGAATTATTTTGGGGGAGGAGGAAACTAATAAAAACAAATGTATTTCACAGTTTGAATAAAAAAAATACCCAGATATTTAAGGAAATTTAGGATCTCGGGGGACGGGGGCGGGGCCCTGTACCCCCTTCCTTGAATGTCCCTGGTTGTACAATAAGCATTACCAATATACTTTTGCCAGCGTGTCTCAGAATCATCCACAACGGGAGAGGTTACAAAAAAAAAATGCAATAATAGAAAAAAAAATACAAAAAGTAAAAGATGCAAAAATTGGTTTTAAGTAAAAAAAAAGTTATGTTTTTTTTAATGGTATCAAACAAGTAATACTTTTTAGCTACCTTGGTCATAATATCCCAGGCAGAATGACAGGCTGTCATATCAGGGAAAAACAATGTTTGAAGGAATCAAAACATTATTTTCAATTTTTACGTTGTTCGTCTTTCAAACCATTTATTACCGTCAATAATCCAGTGTTCAAGTATTCCTTTCATGAATCTCAAACCTAAGCGATTCACCCCAAATATTTCTCAATATATAGGACTTAATTTTACGCTTTTGTTCATTCCTTCTAGTTTCCAAAATGAACTCTAGCTTGCTTGACTGAATAGCAAAGATTACACTTTTCGAAGAAATTTATAAAAATATCAATAAAAAATCTACTCTTTTACATTTTCAAAATAAATTCTCATTTTTTTTTTTTTTTTTTTTTTTTTTAAGAATGACATTCATTGTATAACTCACAGTAAGTTTTACTGCCTTATCAAAAAAATTGAAAGTAAAAAATTCTCAAAATATGAATTTGAACAATGGCATAAACAACGTTTGGTTTTTCACTGTCTCTTCGCAGTAGCATTATTTTAACAGCCAATGGGGAGCAAGCGTTACAAAATTTCAATCGAGTTGAACATAAAAGGAAATTTCGTATAGAAGTATGCGTAATAAAAGGTTTAGAGCTAGGATGAATAAAGGCAAACAGAAGAGGGCTGGGATAGAAAAACAGGTGAGTGAATATTATATCAAAACAATTTTATTGCATAAGGAGAGTTTCTGCAGCAGTTCCCAGAGGAAAGGAGTTAAAGGACAAAAGTAGATGTTTCTCCCCCCCCCCCATCCGCATACCCATGCAAATGGGGTATTAAAAAAGGGGGTCAATATCTACCAAATCATATTATTGAGTTAGGACTAAAGTGAATACACCATTCAATGCCTTTTTTTATGCTGATTACGAATATATTAAGCATTTCTATCGGAAATGAATTTCAGCCCCCCCCCCCTATATATGCCAATTCAGGGTTAGGTTAGGTATAGCCTATATAGGGGGGGGGGGGCTGAAATTCATTTCCGAAATGCTTATTATATTCGTAATCAGCATAAAAAAGGCATCGAATGGTGTATTCACTTTATTCCTAACTCAATAATATGATTTGGTAGATATTGACCAAAAAGGGGGCTCATTCAAAAGATTTTTTCCTTTTTTTGGGGGGGGGGACGGTTTCATAAACACTGTTTTTGTGCTGTTTTTGTCCATTTTCAGTTTTTAGATCTTTTTAGCGGAATTTCTTTGTCTAACTTGGATAATGAAACAATGTAAGTTTTCCTTCTGATATCATACACACTTTTCCAAGAATACATCCCGGTTAGGCCATTATAGATAAGAATTTGTAGGGTTTATGCTTGAGAATACTGAGGGGCTAGCTGCATATTATCAGAAGATCTTTCAGAGAATTGGCAAAATACAAATGATTAGACAAAACCATACTTCGATCATATGGATATGTTGAAGGAAATCTGTCTTTTATTAGCATTAATCTAAAAAAACAAAGCTTTTCCAAGGGAAGTAAAGAGCGAAGTTAAAACTTAAAACGGACACAAATTATTGCTTCACAGTCTATCTAATATATATCAGTCAAACTAGTACAAATAAACCAACTAATTAGGCTTCCCTGTGTTTCTAGGATTACAGAAAACTAGCGCTTTACTCTAAAACACAAAAATCAAGCATTAAAATAGGAATATTAATTTGGGAGTGAAAAGTGAGTATGAAGCCTCGACAACAATAAACTAATCTATAAAGCTTTTCATAGTCTTACACCAGTTGTGACATCAGTAACTTTTCATATACAATTAAAATTCCAATATATTAAATATTGTTTTAATAACCGCAAAGTAATTGAACAGCATATAGATTATTGGATTGATATATCAGCTAGCATTTTGGAATAATATTCAATTGAGCTATAAGCTATAATATCAGTAGGGATTAATAAAGAATCTCCAAATGTAAGAAATATGCTTTAGTATTACTTGAAATGAAGATCAAATTAGACATAATATGAATTCTGAAAATATGGTTATTTGTCTCTATACAACAGTGAATTTCAAGCTATGAGACAAATTCTAAAGCTAGTCTATAGTCCTAATCCTAATGCTATCAAGATGGCTTTACTTCGAACTTGTCCACAAAGTAATCATGACATGTCCTTTTTAAAACCAAAACAACAGCCAGGCATTGAAATGAGCCATCGTGCAGAAGTGATACCAAATTAAACGAGGAAAAAAAAAATAAGGCAAAAATCCTAAAATGAATTGTTATCTATCTTAAAAGGGATTGATCCTAAAGGGGATTGATAATAGTTTTATTCTGTAAAAAGTGTCCTTAATTGGTTTGCTTTTACTGTACCAAAACTCCTATATTGTTTTGTGGTTTCAGTAAAGGGCTAGTTTTCTATAATCCTAGAAACACAGGGATGCATAATTAGTTGGTTTATTTGTACTAGTTTGATTGATATATACTAGATAGGCTGTGAAGCAATAATTTTTGTCCATTTTAAGTTTCAACTTCGTTCTTTACTTCCCTCGGAAAAACTTTGTTTTTTTTAGATTTAATCTCTGCTCGTTTTTTATTCAAATTTAATGTAGAAACAACCCTGCCATGATCTTTTTTATTTATACGGAATAATTTCTGTTCGTTTTAAGTTTTAATGTCATTCCCTAGTTTCAGTTGAAAACTTATGAAGCTGTTTAAGGGCGCATTTAGAAGCTTATATTTATGCCTAGTCACTTTTTTATAAATTTGACTTGATAGCACATTCCCATAAAGTGCACTTTCTGTTTTTTCACCCATTTTTTTCAAATGAAAAAAGTGCCTTTTTCAATGAAATAACCAAAAAAAATAGTGTTTTTCAAAACCTAGGCAGGAGCAAACAATAAGGGGGCAAGGACGTCCCTTCCCCTCAATTACCGCCATTAGAAGTAGCACACAGGCTTCATCGCAGAATGAAGTTTGAAGGTTTAATCCAAAAGTGCTGATCATTCAAGCTTATTTTTCGGTAGATTTTTAGTTGAAAAGTTTTTAGTTTTAGTCAGTTTGTTTTCGCAATAATCTTTTACTTTTAAGATGAGTAGAAGATTTATGAAACGTACACAGGGGGTTTGGAAGGGGGAGTATATGTGAGGGGTTCTTATAAACCTCCAGTTAAGGGCTTTGGACCATAATTGTTGCAATGGTACTGTCTAATGCTTCCAAACTCTTCCACTTAAGAAGTGGCACCAAAAGTGCAGTTTTTAGTACTATATGGCACCTATAGATGATAAAATTGATAAAAATCACGTAGATATGAGTTTTAGCTCTAAAACGAGTCTTCCTGGGATATGCTTAGGAAAATGAGTGCATCACATTTGCAAAAATAGTGGATTATCTAAAAAGTAATGATAAGAATGAACAAACCATAATTGAAAAAAAAATCCAAGGAGGAATCAAATATGATAATCTAATTTGAAGTCCAGCGCTATACTAAGAAAACCACGCCTCTAATAATCTAATTTAATATATTGGTGTTTGTAGGACTTTAATTGCGTAGCTTATTAAGGGGGCCTGGAGGAGGAACCTGCGGGAGGTGTTCTTGCAAACCTCGAGTTAAGGATTTTCGATCATAATTATTACAACTATACCGTTTTATACTTTCAAGATTTTCCACTTAAGAAGTGGCACCAAAAATGTTGTTTTCAGTGCCATATCTCACTTATGAATTGTAGAATTGATAAAAGCCCGTAGATATGAGTAAACGTTTTCAAATAGGCCATTAAACATCACTCTAAGAAGTTCTGGTAGCCACTAGCCCCAGCTTTTTCACTTCAGACATGGCACAAAAAGTGCCGTTTTTAGTACCATTTGAAACTTGCAAATGGCGGAATTTATAGGAAGAAACGATGTTCTGGTTGCCCGCTAGCCCCACCCCTTGAGAAACGGCATAAAGTGCCCTTGTTGTGCCATATGGCACTTGCGGATCGTGGAATTTATATAAACCCCGTACATATGAGAAATAGCTTTTGAATGAGCTCTTAAGCATCTCTCTATGATGTTGTAGTAACCCGATAGGCCTGAAAAAAAAGAAGAAAAAAAGACCGTTTTAAAGTTTTTTTTAGCTTTTAGTCACTATGGGCTTTGGTTCGTTCTTTACTAGGTGGCAGCTAATGCTTCAACCATGACAAAGAGTTCATTGCGAATTCTCCGGAGAAACTAGTTCATATTGAAGGGGTCGGTCGAAAACAGGATCAGCCGCATTGTGGCATGTTTGAAACAGGTTTTTGTGTGGCATGGCCGCATAGAAACAAAAATGAATTCTTGTCGAAAAGGGGCATGTTTAAGAGCTAACGTCACAAGACTTGTTTTGTTTCTTAAGCTAATACGAAGGTGATGACATGCCAATTCTAAACCAAAAATGACTCTATGGAAATGCGGCACGTTTAGGCATTACGTAAAAAACTGGTTTCTGTCACAAAATTTGAATGTCTCTTGTTTTGGCTTTTGCCAAGGATACAAAGACATATCCATCGTATATATGGGTCTGCTAATTACGAGTTATGGAGTTTGTACTTTGAATAGAAGATGGCATATGAGACGCGAATCTCTTATTTTTAAGTGCTATTTTGAAGTCTAATTTTGGATGTGTCAAACGTTCACAGATCTAGATAAATATTTGCAGGTACTGCAGATTATCCCATATACAGGTTTTAATGTGTCCTTCGCAGTGAAAATCAGTGACCGGTAGCACTAATTTATGAAAAGTTTGGCGGGGGATATTTTCCACTGTTTGTGTTGTTCCAATAAAATACCAAAACAGGTTGTTTCAATAAGAATTCTTGCAAACGGTATTTTTATTAATCTAAAGGGTTGGTTAAAAAGTAGTTCTTAATTAAAAATTTGAATAAACTTGCCCTGAAAATCTCTAATGCTTAGCAAACTTTCACATGTCAAACACTATTAACTGGGAAATTTGATTCAGGAGGCCCTTTTTAAGACTTAGGAAAAAAGGTTTAACTTTACCGTAAAGAGCAGGGTATTGAGGAGGAGGCACCACACAAATATATTAATTTCTGTTTTTTTCTTAAGTTTTAGTGCTGCTCCGTGCTTTCAGTTGAAAAATAGTTTTTCTTAAAATTTAATTTCTGATCTTTTTTCGAATAATAACGAGACACACACCTCCCCATTCATAGCAATTTCCCAAAGGAAAACTCCCCCAAGGAGAGTTCCCACGCGCAAGATAGTACCCCCATGAATTTTACCTCGTAAAAGTTCATGCTTACTGCAAATGCCCATCCCCCCCCCCCCAAAAAAAAAAATCTTGTTCACTATTCTGGACGAAAAATTCTTCTGAACATAATCTAACTCGAAAAAATACTTGTTTTTAACTTTATTTATGATCGTTTTTTTAATTCATACCAAAAATCACCTCTATGTTGAAAATTTTTCAAAGGTCCTTCCCCTCCAACAGGAAGTTTCTTGTGTGGAAAATTTTACAGCAGAGAATTATTACTGATGATAGATCTTCATGGATTACTTCTCATGAGGTAAATGAGTAAATTTTGCTTATGAATTCAGGCAAACTTCCCCCCGTGTAAAATTTTTGTTGAAGTCAACCATCCCCCCCACGATTTTCTGGCGTCCTCTTTCCTTGTTTTTTTTCACTCTTCCTTTAGAATAAACTTGTATATTTGGTCAATTATTGGCCCCTTCGTCAAATTGCCCCCCCCCCCAAAGATTTTGCTCATTGGCGCTTTTGTCACATTGCCCCACCCCTCCCACCAATATTTTGCTATCGATCCGCCCCTGGACTAGAGCTCTCAATTGCTGATCTAATCAGCATCCTCCAGAGTATCAGTGATCACAAGGTGGAGTTGCAGATGACGAAGGGCAGTCCCCCTTCAATATGTAATAGATCCCTGCTTATTTTGGGATTTAATGATACTTTAATTTCATTTCATGATAACAGCGTAGACCAGAAATATTCCCAGAATGCAGACCAAAAAGTAATCCAGATACATTTTTTAAAGTTTCTTTTGTCCCCTCCTCAAACAATACATATCCCCCAAAAAATAAAAATTCTGGTTATGGCCCTGGTGATTATACATCGTTTTTTACTCCCGCAATGCCCTTGTCTCTCACTTAGAACTAATTCTGTATTTATCTGATGGTTCCATTAGAACTGTGATGTTTTGGCATTAAAATACACCATTTGAGATATCCCCCTCCCTCCCAAACTGCAGAATACTCACAGGATTCTATTGTAGAAGTTGAAGGGCCTTTTTAAGTTTATAATTTGTCCACTGCTTACAGATAGGATTTGTTATTGGAAAACTTTGAAGATATTTTGTGCAACCTGCAAATCCCAAATTTTAACTGTCAGCTGTCAAGTTCGTGCTTTCTTTTTCATAAGAAACAACGGTACTTGTTTAGAATCTAGGTACACACGCGAGAAGTGGAGTGTCATTAATTCTAATGAAATAAAACAAAAAAATTGGGGGGCAACTTGGCCCCCTCCCACGCTCATTTTTTTTCCGAAGTCACCCAATTAAAATTCTGAGATAGCCATTTTGTTCAACATAGTCGAAAATCGGGCACAGCCCCTTTCATATACGGAATAATTTCTGTTCGTTTTAAGTTTTAATGTCGCTCCTTACTTTCAGTTTAAAAAACTTGTTTTTTTTATTTAATTTCTGATCGTTTTTTAGTTAATGCAGCTTTTATTTTGGCTCGCCGGCATTGAATAAGTAAGCAAAATTTGCATAAAAAATTTACTTTTCTTTTGCTAAATGGCTCTCTAAATTTGGTTCTGACGTAATTTACAAATTAATTTACGTAACGAACTTCTATATTCGTATATTTTTCTTCTGGCAAAAAATACACAGTTGCAGATTTTTGCAGATATGAGCTTGAAACCTATGTTATAGGGTTTTCTGATACGCTGAATCTGACGGTGTGATTTTCATTAAATTTTTTTCACTTTTAGGGGATGTTTCCCCCCTCTTTAAAAAATCAGGTAAATTTTCTCAGGCTCGTAGCCTTTGATGAGTAATACTAAACTTAATAAAATTCATATATTTAGAATCAGCATTATAAGCCCATTCTTTTGATACATTTATTGACATCAAAGTTCCGTTTTTAAAAGTTTCGATTACTATTGAGCCGTATCGCTTGCTTTTCTTTATTGTTTTTTTTTTTTATTACGTATATGATGGGGTTCTCCCCTTAGTCAATACCACGCTCTTTACGTTAAAAGTTAAAAAATTTTTAATTCACAAACCCCTGAATCACAAAGGCCGTTTAATTAGAATAGATAGCCCCTCCTCCAGCCCCCCCCCACCAGAAAAAATTTTAATTGGGTCTCAAAATTTTAATTGGGTGACTTTGAGAAAAAAAATGAGCGTGGGAGGGGGCCTAGCTGCCCTCCCATTTTTTTTGGTCACTTAAAAAGGGGACTAGAACTTTTAATTTCCATTCCAATGAGCCCTCTTACGATATTCTAGGACCACTGGGTCAATACGATTACCCCTGGGAAAAAAAAACAAATAAACACGCACCCGTGATCTTTCTTCTGGCAAAAAATGCAAAATTCCACATTTTTGTAGATAGGAGCTTGAAACCTCTACAGTAGGGTTTTCTGATACGCTAAATATGATGGTGTGAATTTCATTAAGGTTCAATTACTTTTAGGGGGTCTTTCCCCCTTTTTTCGAAAACCAGCCAAATTTTCTCAGGCGCGTAACTTTTGATGAGTAATATTAAACTTGATGAAACTTATATATTTGAAATCAGAATTAAAATCTGATTCTTTTGATGTATCTATTGGTACCGAATTCCGTTTTTAGAGTTTCGGTTACCATTGAGCCGGGTCGCTCCTTACTTACAGTTCGTTACCACGAACTGTTTGAAAAGCAAGTTATTTAAAAATACTTCAAATTCAACAGCCCTTGTGTTCTATGACTCATTCCTAAAGGAACGAGTCATAGAACGATAACAAAAACTGACTAGTTTAAAGAGCAAGGGTTGAGAAAGGAGCCGCTCCACTCATATTTAAAATGGCTCTTGTTTCTCTTAAGCTTAAAACTTGGTTTTATAAATGGAATTTCTGATTGTTTTTCAAATTTTGACAAGAAATCCTTTCCTGCTTTCTGTGTAAAATTTGGCTCAGAAATTTCCCTGAATCTTACCATGAAAAATTATTCCCCCGGAAGGGCTTTATACCACTCAAGGACCCCCTTCCCACCAAAAAATACCACTTCCCATTGTAATTTTTTTCCTATTCTGCAATGAGAAATACTATATGTGAACGGTGGGCAAACTGCGTAACTTGTAGTTCCTTCTTCTTGGACTATAAGGGATCATTTCCTCCCCAAAGATAAATTATTGGACCTTTCTACTGTTTAAATCAAATTAATAATGCCAAATTTTGATATGTCATTATATGGGTAAAAAGAGGCGTGGAACAATTGCTAGCTACCCTCCAATCTTTGGTTATTCTGAAAGGTCAGTAATATTTGTGATTCACGATCAAATAAGCCCTCTTCTAATCTTCTAGGTTTGGTTTGCTACAATTGGGCATGGGGAACGAAACATATAAAACCGTATCTCTTCAAGGAAAAAGTACAAAATTCAAGATTTTAGATAGAAAATAGGAGTTAAAACTTCCACACTTAGGCTCTCTAATCAGAAAATAATAAAATGAAAAATAAAATCAAAACAGGTGAGAAAACAAGGATTTTGTCAGCCAGTGGCAAACCATGATGACGAAGAAACAAGCAAATATTTCTACAAGGACCTCCCTCAAGCTGTCCTCAGTGCTAAACAAAAAAGAAAGAAGAAAAAAAACAACGAAAATTTAACCTTTCGAAGTTTACCCGACAACGACAAAACAGACACTCAAAGTGTCTATGGATTTGACAGTGGAAGAAGACACAACCATGTATTTTATAAAATAATCTCTTATTTAAAATAAAGTATTTATCGATTCAACGTTTCATGTAATTTTTTTCTATATGAATGAATACTAGATAGGAATGACACAAAAGGCTAAGTAGAAACAGAGTTGAAGGTATAGAGTGAAAGGATATAAGGATAAAACAATAGCTCCAGAGGGAGCTATTTAGAGGGTTAGAATCACCCTTTTCCAGTGAACATTGCCATTTAAATCCGTTTTAACAAGAGTCCCACTTGATATGAAACCAGTGATAAACAAAATTTCTTATTTGAACGAAAACCATCAAAAATTTTTAACTAAATGTTTTATACAATCTCCTTCCAAAAAATATAATTTATACATAAAGGAAACAAATATATTTACAAATAAAATGTCTACTTTTATTTTTGTACATTCTACACCTTAGAAGTAGGTATTTATAAATCCTAAGTTGAAAAGACATCCATTTTTTAAAAAGGGGTTTATCTCTCACTGCCATCTTTATTTCAAAGTACTTACTCTACCACTGAATTCCAGCAAACCCTTAATTATTCAATGCAAATGAACTTTTGCCATTGGTTTCATATTAGCTTATAGAACAAAAACCAGTTTTTTGACATGATGCCTATACGTGCCACATTTCGATAGAGTCGTTTTTGGTTTAGAATTGGCATGTCATCACCTTCGTATTAGCTTAAGAAACAAAACAAGTCTTGTGACGTCAGCTCTTAAACATGCCCCTTTTCGACAAGAATTCATTTTTGTTTCTATGCGGCCATGCCACACAAAAACCTGTTTCAAACATGCCACAAAGCGGCTGATCCTGTTTTCGACCGACCCTTCAATTGAAATCTGTGAAGTCTAATAGATGGTAGAATTTGTAAAAACCTAGTGAATATAAGCAATAGATTATAATTGAGCCATTAAACATCTATCTACGATGGTGTGGTAGCCTACTAATGTTTCAGTAGCTTACTGGTGAACCGACGATCTACAAAACTTACTAAGGGGGTTGGGAGGGGAAGGGTGCGGGAAGGTTTTTTTAAACCTCCAGCTAAGGGTTCTGGAACATAATTATAACGATACTACCTGTTTTGTACTTCGGAGCTTTTCCACTTATGAAGTGGCACTAAAAGTGTTGTTTTCAGTGCTATATCGCACTTACTAATGGTAGAATTGATAAAAAAAAAGCACGTTTATATGAGTTATAGCTTTCAAATGAGCCATGAAACATAACTTTTATAAATTCAGCTAGCCCAATAGCCTCGGCTTTTCTACACACAAAAAGTGCCGTTTTTAGTGCCATTTGGAAATTTTAGATGGTGGAATTTAAGCCTATAGAAAGAACTTAGATGGGGGCAATATCTTTTATATGAGCTATAAAAAATGTGTGTACAATGTTATGGTATTCTGCTAGCGCCACCACTTGAGAAATGGCAGAAAGTGTCATTGTAGTGACATGTGGCACTTGCAGATGGCGGAGTTTATAAAAAGCACGTAGATATAGGAAATAGCTTTTGAATGAGCTATTAAGCATCTCTCTATGATGTTCTGGTGACCCGCTAGACATGGAGAAAAAAAAAAAAAAACAGAAAAAAGGGAGACAGATCAGTGCTACCGATGCAAAAAAGCGATTTTCCTTGTTGTTCAAGGAGGAAGGAGGGGGACTGTAATTTCCCTGTACAAGGTTTTCGACAATTCTGATTTCAATGTTGTACTTTTCATTTTGATCTGACGCCATTTTGCAGGGGTTTCAGGCTTTTCTTCGAAATATAAATTTCTTTTTGCAATGAACTTTTACTTTTAAGACAAACCGAAATAATAGTTAATAATAAAATTTATTTATAACCCACTGCACAAACAATGTGAAAAATAGTGGAGTAAAGAGAAAAAGGAAAGAAAAATAAACACACACATCATTTAAAGTAAGATAAACAAATAAAAAGGAAATTCAGCGAAACAAACGAATGAGACCATGGTGAGGGGACAGTTTTTCATTGGCATTTGCAGACAGTTGTATATGTAAATCGCGAAGTTTTTCATTTATATCAGGTGTGTTATACTTTTTGATAATACGGCAATTACGAAATTACAACGGAAGATACAACAAAATTTGCAATACCGATAATAGCCTTTCCTTAATTTAGATAGGTCATTCTTCCTAAGCAAAATGCAAATACCTGAAATAGCATGGTCAAAGAAAACAGAATACAATGACACTAAAGCTTTGCGATTGTATTTCGACCGATTTGCAACAATCTTGGAATAGCCACATCTAATCTTGGTATATGCGTCCCTAACAGTTGACTGGGCAAAACAAATATTATTAGACAGAGTAATACCAAGCCAACGTAGGCTATCAACTGAACGCATAGAAGAATAATTTCAATTCAAGGGAGATTTCGTAGCATTACCGTTGAAACATAGATACTCGCACTTTTCAAAATTTAAATTAAATCCAATATCTAAAAAACTTTTCTCACATTATCCACCATTTCAGACAAAGAAAATTTGCTCCTACTAATAATTAGGATGTCATCCGCGTAAGCAATATACTGTACATCGGAAAAACAAAGAAAGCAAGTATCAGCTATCTTAGAGAGCACTATAGCAACACAAAGTTTAAAAACATTAGGGGATAACCCGCCTCCTTGGCATACTCCACATCGAACACGAACATCCTCTTGGACATTAACCCCGTTCATGGACATTAACCCCGTTACCATTCGTTAATCAGTGTCAGATGGCAATTTTTTTCACTAGGCAGTTTTTTTCAAAGCGCTTTTTTTAACTTTTAGTTACTATGGGTTGTGGCTTGCTCTTTACTAGGTTGCAGCTACCGCTGCAACCATGATACCAAACAGTCGAGAAGTTTTCTGAATGTACGGTCTGATCAAGCCGATTTCATAGCCAAAAGGATAAATGACGGGCGACAGAATGCATTGGACTTGTATAATTTAGGCTATATTTTTGCAAATTAGGGGGGGCGGGGGAAGGTTAGGTTGAATTAGGTTTTTAACCCCTTTCTGAGATTTATTTTACCCCCCCCCCTAAATTTGCAAATTTTTAGCTCATATTTTCATCACGTTATGGCATCTTTCATTATGATTAACCTAACAGCCCTTCTTGAGTGTGTTTGTGTAATACATAAGTACCAGTAACTTTTCTTTCAAGAGGGCATGGATTAATGCTACATTTTTCTGTGTGTTTTTAAGTTAATAGGTGATGGTGGAATTTATAGGAAGGGCGTAGAAAGGGTGTAATTGATATGGGGCAGGGGGGAGGCAAATGCCCCCTTCAGACCCAAGTTTGCCCTCCCCCAACCTCAATTTGCCCCGGCTGAAATTTCGTTTCTGCAAAAAAAATCTTGTCAAAACTAAGATAAGCCTTCATAATTCAGGGATTCAGAGAAACAGGTCAGTTTTCTTTAGTATATCTTTGCCTCTATGGTAATATACGGCTCTTTTTTCCATTTTCACCATCATTTTCACTTGATTTGGAAAAATTGGATCCAAATTTGCCCCTTCCCCCCCACCTGAGGATTTTGACGAAATTAAGCCACTCATGTAGATATGAGTAATATCTTTTATATGAGTTATTAAACATCTATCTAGACACATGCGATACCAATACGCCCAATAACAATGCGCTCACGCCGATACGCCTGATATAATCACGCCCGATACCGATACAGTGTGCAGCCCTTTCTCCAGGGAGTATGGAGGGTTGTATCATCACCAAAACCAAAGATATTTGACCTTTGAACTATGTTGAGCCAAATGACTATCTCAAAATTGCGATTGGATGACTTTGGGGGGGAGGGGATCTTCAGGGAGGGAAGGGGGACTAGTTGCCCTCCAATATTTTTGGTCACTTCAAAAGGACACTAGTAAATTTAGTTTCCGTTCGAATATGCTATTATACATCTCTCTGTGATGTTCTGGTCACCCCCCTAGCCCTGCAAAAAAAGCGGGAGATGCATCGGTGCTACAACAAGGAAAAAGTCAATTTCTTTGTTGTTCAGGGAGGGGGACTGTAATTTTTCTGTACCAGGGTTTCGACCATGGTGATTCCAATGGTACACTTTACATTTTGATCTGATGCCATTTTCGAGGGGTTTCAGGCTTTTTTCGAAATCATCATAAATTTCTGCTCGCCATAAAATTTTATTTTGGACGAACCAAAATAATAGTCACCATTCCTCAATCAGTGTCAGATGGCAATTTGTTTCCACTAGGCAGTTTTTTTCCTAAACATGATTTTTTACTTTTGATTCTGACAGTGTTAAAGAGTTTATAGTAAATTCTCCCAACAGATTAATGAGACTTACTAAGGGGGCTGGGAGGGGGAGTATACGGGAAGGGTCCCTTGTAAATCTCCAGGGTCTTGGAACATAATTATTACAGTAGTAGAGATGACCCTATTGACCCTACTGGGGCACCATATATGGGCATAGAGTCATTAGGGAGAATGATTGCGTAATCGGTCAATGGCCTCTTTCTCCAGGTGTGTTTTTGGCACGCCCTCAGCGAAGGTCAATGTTGTTATTGTTTCCGAGGCAAAATGCCAAGGTCATTGTTGTTTTGAACAGAGTCATTAGAGAGAACACGTGGTTAATGGGGTCAATGTTGTTGTTGTAAGTGCACACTCGAGGCAGATGTTATGATCTGGAAATAGTATTTGTTATTGTTGTTTCCAAGCCAGATGTTACGAGTTCCCGGAAACAGTTAATTAATGTCTGACAGATGACGTCAAGTTAATTAATGTCCTTGCATTTCGAACAGAAATGTTTCCGAGAAACAGTTAGATCACACATGATGTCATGATTGTTTGAATTGTCTCCGGCGCGAAGTTTATTAATGTCTGGAGTTCTAACAAGAGAATCGTTTCCGAGCAGACGTTTTGATCTTAGCGCGCGAAAAGGTTTCCAAATAATTTGAAATGCATTGGCGCAGAGATGCCAAACAAAAGGAACATGCCGAAATTCCGTTTAGGGATAATTTTGGCGAAACCGTTTTAGCTATTTTATGGAACTATTTCGGGGAAACAGCTAGAGACATTTAAAAGGTGATTTTTGAAGAGATTTTGGAAAAGAATTTGAGTGTGGTCGTTATAATACACAAGTTTCAATTGAACAGTGTTGTGAGGTCCTCTACCCCAACCCCAAAGGTTCCGATCCCCCTACCACAACCCCGAAGGAAGCCACCGGTCCTCAAAGGTTCTCTGGGCTTCCAAAGGACCCCCCCCCGGACCCCCAAAGACCCTCACCCAGTCCCCAAAGGTCCCCAGGCACCCAAAGGGCCCCAGACCCTAAAAAGGCCATACCCGAGCCCCAAAGGCCCTCCCCGGTCCCCAAAGGTCCACCAGACCCCCAAAAGCCCTCCCCGGTCCCCAAAGGTCCACCAGAACCCCAAAAGCCCTCCCCCGGTCCCCAAAGGCCCTCCCCCGGTCCCAAAGGCCCTCCCCGGGCTCCCAGGGCTCCCAAAGGGCCCCGATTACTCTACCCCTACCCCGAAGGAAGCCTCCGGTCCTCAAAGGTCCCCCAGGCTCCCAAAGACCCTCACCCGGTCCCCAAAGGTCCACCGGGCTCCCAAAGGGACCCCAGACCCCCAAAGGTCCACCAGGCACACAAAGGGCCCAATCCGTGCTCAAGGGCCCCCCCCCGGACCCCCAAAGGTCCTCCACCAGTCCCCAAAGGCCCTCTCCCGGTCCCAAAGGTCCACCAGGCACCCAAAGGGCCCCAGACCCTAAAAAGACCATACCCGAGCCCCCCAAAGGCCCTCACCGGTCCCCAAAGGTCCACCAGACCCCCAAAAGCCCTCCACCGGTCCCCAAAGGCCCTCCCCGGGCTCCCAGGGCTCCCAAAGGGCCCCGATTGCTCTACCCCAACCCCGAAGGAAGCCTCCGGTCCTCAAAGGTCCCCCAGGCTCCCAAAGGACCCAGTGGACCCCCAAAGGCCCTCACCTGGTCCCCAAAGGTCCACCGGGCTCCCAAAGGGACCACCGGACCCCCAAAGGGTCCCCCGGACCCCAAAGGTCCTCCCCAGGTCCTCAAGGGTCGCCCAGACCCCCAACGGACCCACCGGGCCCCAAAGGGCCCAATCGGTGCTCAAGGGCTCCCCGGACCCCCAAAGGCCCTCACCCGGTCCTCAAAGGTCCACCGGGCTCCCAAAGGACCAGTCGGTCCTCAAGGACCCTCTCAGACGTGCAAAGCCCCCCCCCCAGACCCCCAAAGGCTCATCCCGGTCCCCAAAGGTCCCCTCAGGCTCCCATATGACCACTCCACCCCTCAAGGGCCCCTGGATCCCCAAACGCCCTCCCCGGACCCCTCCAAAGAACCCCCTCTCCATTTTTAACACTTTTTATGGCTTTATTATATCCTTTTAGAACAAGTTCCTTTCATAATGTCCCTCCTAAACCCATTTTCCAACTTGAAGTACTTATCTTTTTCACCCACTTTCTCAATGAAAAAGAAATTAGTTTTTAATCAATTCTAATTTTCCAAATAATATAAAAATTTTCCACTTTAGTTCAGATCTGTCTCGAAGAGATGAAAAATTTAAAATACTGTTCCAAATTTTTCGCAGAAGATAAAAAAAGTTCAAGTTTTCTTCTGAATTTTACCAAAGAACGTGCTCCAATTCTAATTTCTCCAGAGAAAACAAAATCTTCCACTTCAGTTCTATATTTCACAAAGATATAAAGAAATTTAAAGTTCAAGTCTAAATTTTTCGGTGGAAGATAGAAAAAGTAATACCATACTTGTGAATATTTTCACGGAAAATAAAAAGTTCTAGTTCAATTTACAATTTCCTCAACGAAGTGAAGAAAGGTTCAAGTTCTCTTCTGAATTTTACTAAAGAACACGCTTCAATTCTAATTTTTTCAGAGAAAACAAAAATCTTCCACTTCAGTTCTTTATTTCACAAAGACATAAAGAAATTTAAAGTTCAATTCTAAATTTTTCGGTGGAAGATAGAAAAAGTAATACCATACTTGTGAATATTTTCCCGGAAGATAAAAAGTTCTAGTTCAATTTACAGTTTCCTCAATGAAGTCAAGGAAAGTTCAAGTTCTCTTCTGAATTTTACTAAAGAACAAAATTCAATTCTGATTTCACCAGAGAAAATAAAAATCTTCCACTTCAGTTCTTTATTTCACAAAGACATAAAGAAATTTAAAGTTCAATTCTAAATTTTTCGGTGGAAGATAGAAAAAGCAATACCATACTTGTGAATATTTTCCCGGAAGATAAAAAGTTCTAGTTCAATTTACAGTTTCCTCAATGAAGTCAAGGAAAGTTCAAGTTCTCTTCTGAATTTTACCAAAGAACACGCTTCAATTCTAATTTTTTCAGAGAAAACAAAAATCTTCCACTTCAGTTCTTTATTTCACAAAGACATAAAGAAATTTAAAGTACAATTCTAAATTTTTCGGTGGAAGATAGAAAAAGCAATACCATACTTGTGAATATTTTCACGGAAGATAAAAAGTTCTAGTTCAATTTACAGTTTCCGCAATGAAGTCAAGGAAAGTTCAAGTTCTCTTCTGAATTTTACCAAAGAATAAAATTCAATTCTAATTTCACCAGAGAAAATAAAAATCTTCCACTTCAGTTCTTTATTTCACAAAGACATAAAGAAATTTAAAGTACAATTCTAAATTTTTCGGTGGAAGATAGAAAAAGTAATACCATACTTGTGAATATTTTCCCGGAAAATAAAAAGTTCTAGTTCAATTTACAATTTCCTCAACAAAGTGAAGAAAGGTTCAAGTTCTCTTCTGAATTTTACTAAAGAACAAAATTCAATTCTAATTTCACCAGAGAAAATAAAAATCTTCCACTTCAGTTCTTTATTTCACAAAGACATAAAGAAATTTAAAGTTCAATTCTAAATTTTTCGGTGGAAGATAGAAAAAGTAATACCATACCTGTGAATATTTTCACGGAAGATAAAAAGTTCTAGTTCAATTTACAGTTTCCACAATGAAGTCAAGGAAAGTTCAAGTTCTCTTCTGAATTTTACCAAAGAACAAAATTCAATTCTAATTTCACCAGAGAAAACAAAAATCTTCCACTTCAGTTCATTATTTCACAAAGACATAAAGAAATTTAAAGTACAATTCTAAATTTTTCGGAGGAAGATAGAAAAAGCAATACCATACTTGTGAATATTTTCCCGGAAGATAAAAAGTTCTAGTTCAATTTTAAATTTCCTCAATGAAGTGAAGAAAGGTTCAAGTTCTGTTCTGAATTTTACCAAAGAATAAAATTCAATTCTAATTTCACCAGAGAAAATAAAAATCTTCCACTTCAGTTCTTTATTTCACAAAGACATAAAGAAATTTAAAGTACAATTCTAAATTTTTCGGTGGAAGATGGAAAAAGCAATACCATACTTGTGAATATTTTCACGGAAAATAAAAAGTTCTAGTTCAATTTACAATTTCCTCAACGAAGTGAAGAAAGGTTCAAGTTCTCTTCTGAATTTTACTAAAGAACAAAATTCAATTCTAATTTCACCAGAGAAAATAAAAATCTTCCACTTCAGTTCTCTATTTCACAAAGACATAAAGAAATTTAAAGTTCAATTCTAAATTTTTCGGTGGAAGATAGAAAAAGTAATACCATACCTGTGAATATTTTCACGGAAGATAAAAAGTTCTAGTTCAATTTAAAATTTTCTCAACGAAGTCAAGGAAAGTTCAAGTTCTCTTCTGAATTTTACCAAAGAACAAAATTCAATTCTAATTTTTTCAGAGAAAACAAAAATCTTCCACTTCAGTTCCTTATTTCGCAAAGACATAAAGAAATTCAAAGTTCAATTCTAAATTTTTCGATGGAAGATAGAAAAAGTAATACCATACTTGTGAATATTTTCACGGAAGATAAAAAGTTCTAGTTCAATTTTAAATTTCCTCAATGAAGTCAAGGAAAGTTCAAGTTCTCTTCTGAATTTTACCAAAGAACAAAATTCAATTCTAATTTCACCAGAGAAAATAAAAATCTTCCACTTCAGTTCTTTATTTCACAAAGACATAAAGAAATTTAAAGTACAATTCTAAATTTTTCGGAGGAAGATAGAAAAAGCAATACCATACTTGTGTATATTTTCCCGGAAGATAAAAAGTTCTAGTTCAATTTAAAATTTTCTCAACGAAGTGAAGAAAAATTCAAGTTCTCTTCTGAATTTTACCAAAGAATAAAATTCAATTCTAATTTCACCAGAGAAAATAAAAATCTTCCACTTCAGTTCTTTATTTCACAAAGACATAAAGAAATTTAAAGTTCAATTCTAAATTTTTCGGTGGAAGATAGAAAAAGTAATACCATACTTGTGAATATTTTCCCGGAAGATAAAAAGTTCTAGTTCAATTTACAGTTTCCTCAATGAAGTCAAGGAAAGTTCAAGTTCTCTTCTGAATTTTACCAAAGAACATGCTTCAATTCTAATTTTTTCAGAGAAAACAAAAATCTTCCACTTCAGTTCTTTATTTCACAAAGACATAAAGAAATTTAAAGTACAATTCTAAATTTTTCGGTGGAAGATAGAAAAAGCAATACCATACTTGTGAATATTTTCCCGGAAGATAAAAAGTTCTAGTTCAATTTAAAATTTTCTCAACGAAGTGAAGAAAAATTCAAGTTCTCTTCTGAATTTTACCAAAGAATAAAATTCAATTCTAATTTCACCAGAGAAAATAAAAATCTTCCACTTCAGTTCTTTATTTCACAAAGACATAAAGAAATTTAAAGTTCAATTCTAAATTTTTCGGTGGAAGATAGAAAAAGTAATACCATACTTGTGAATATTTTCCCGGAAGATAAAAAGTTCTAGTTCAATTTACAGTTTCCTCAATGAAGTCAAGGAAAGTTCAAGTTCTCTTCTGAATTTTACCAAAGAACACGCTTCAATTCTAATTTTTTCAGAGAAAACAAAAATCTTCCTCTTCAGTTCTTTATTTCACAAAGACATAAAGAAATTTAAAGTACAATTCTAATTTTTCGGTGGAAGATAGAAAAAGCAATACCATACTTGTGAATATTTTCCCGGAAAATAAAAAGTTCTAGTTCAATTTACAATTTCCTCAACGAAGTGAAGAAAGGTTCAAGTTCTCTTCTGAATTTTACTAAAGAACAAAATTCAATTCTAATTTCACCAGAGAAAATAAAAATCTTCCACTTCAGTTCTCTATTTCACAAAGACATAAAGAAATTTAAAGTTCAATTCTAAATTTTTCGGTGGAAGATAGAAAAAGTAATACCATACTTGTGAATATTTTCCCGGAAGATAAAAAGTTCTAGTTCAATTTAAAATTTCCTCAACGAAGTCAAGGAAAGTTCAAGTTCTCTTCTGAATTTTCTCAATGAACACACTTCAATTCTAATTTCTCCAGAGAAAATAAAAATCTACGCGCGCGTATCTACAATACGCGTAATTAGATTACACACTGAAAATAGGAGTAGATAAGAAACCTGACTGGATTTATTGGAACAAGACAGAAAGGTTTTCTTTTATCGAACACTGTCAACTTTAAGGAGTCCTGCCTGACTTCCAGAATGTGACGTAGATTACAATACGTAATCTACATACGCGCGCGTATGTAGGCTAACCTAGCCTAACCTAACTTAATCTAACCTAACCTAACCTAACTTAACCTAATCTAACTTAATCTAACCTAACTTAACCTATATGCGCGCGTACGTAGGCTAACCTAACCTAATCTAACTTAACCTAACCTAACAATATTTTTTCTGATTTCGTGTGTTTTCGCAAGAAAATAGCTTGTTTTTAGCAAACTTAGCCATATCGACTTGAAACTCTGCATAAATATCTTCATTTAAGCCTAATTGCGTAGGTGCTTAAGGAACATTGAACATTTTTTCTGATTTTGTGTGTTTTCGCAAGAAAATAGCTTGTTTTTAGCAAACTTAGCCATAGCGAGTTGAAACTCTGCATAAATATCTTCATTTTTAGTCTAATTGCATAGGTACTAAAGGAACATTGAACATTTTTTCTGAGTTTGTGTGTTTTCGCAAAGATAATAGCAAGTTGAACTAGAACTTTTTATCTTCCGGGGAAATTTAAAATTGAAGTAGAACTTTTTATCTTCCGTGAAAATAATCACAAGTATGGCATTAATTTTTCTATCACCCACCGAAAAATTAGAATTGAACTTTAAATTTCTTTATGTCTTTGTGAAATAAAGAACTGAAGTGGAAGATTTTTGTTTTCTCTGAAAAAATTAGAATTGAAGCGTGTTCTTTGGTAAAGTTCAGAAGAGAACTTGAACTTTCCTTGACTTCGTTGAGAAAATTTTAAATTGAACTAGAACTTTTTATCTTCCGTGAAAATATTCACAAGTATGGTATTACTTTTTCTATCTTCCATCGAAAAATTTAGAATTGAACTTTGAATTTCTTTATGTCTTTGCGAAATAAGGAACTGAAGTGGAAGATTTTTATTTTCTCTGGAGAAATTAGAATTGAAGTGTGTTCATTGAGAAAATTCAGAAGAGAACTTGAACTTTCCTTGACTTCGTTGAGAAAATTTTAAATTGAACTAGAACTTTTTATCTTCCGTGAAAATATTCACAGGTATGGTATTACTTTTTCTATCTTCCACCTAAAAATTTAGAATTGAACTTTAAATTTCTTTATGTCTTTGTGAAATAGAGAACTGAAGTGGAAGATTTTTATTTTCTCTGGTGAAATTAGAATTGAATTTTGTTCTTTAGTAAAATTCAGAAGAGAACTTGAACCTTTCTTCACTTCGTTGAGGAAATTGTAAATTGAACTAGAACTTTTTATTTTCCGGGAAAATATTCACAAGTATGGTATTGCTTTTTCTATCTTCCACCGAAAAATTAGAATTGTACTTTAAATTTCTTTATGTCTTTGTGAAATAAAGAACTGAAGAGGAAGATTTTTGTTTTCTCTGAAAAAATTAGAATTGAAGCGTGTTCTTTGGTAAAATTCAGAAGAGAACTTGAACTTTCCTTGACTTCATTGAGGAAACTGTAAGTTGAACTAGAACTTTTTATCTTCCGGGAAAATATTCACAAGTATGGTATTACTTTTTCTATCTTCCACCGAAAAATTTAGAATTGAACTTTAAATTTCTTTATGTCTTTGTGAAATAAAGAACTGAAGTGGAAGATTTTTATTTTCTCTGGTGAAATTAGAATTGAATTTTATTCTTTGGTAAAATTCAGAAGAGAACTTGAATTTTTCTTCACTTCGTTGAGAAAATTTTAAATTGAACTAGAACTTTTTATCTTCCGGGAAAATATTCACAAGTATGGTATTGCTTTTTCTATCTTCCTCCGAAAAATTTAGAATTGTACTTTAAATTTCTTTATGTCTTTGTGAAATAAAGAACTGAAGTGGAAGATTTTTGTTTTCTCTGAAAAAATTAGAATTGAAGCATGTTCTTTGGTAAAATTCAGAAGAGAACTTGAACTTTCCTTGACTTCATTGAGGAAACTGTAAATTGAACTAGAACTTTTTATCTTCCGGGAAAATATTCACAAGTATGGTATTACTTTTTCTATCTTCCACCGAAAAATTTAGAATTGAACTTTAAATTTCTTTATGTCTTTGTGAAATAAAGAACTGAAGTGGAAGATTTTTATTTTCTCTGGTGAAATTAGAATTGAATTTTATTCTTTGGTAAAATTCAGAAGAGAACTTGAATTTTTCTTCACTTCGTTGAGAAAATTTTAAATTGAACTAGAACTTTTTATCTTCCGGGAAAATATACACAAGTATGGTATTGCTTTTTCTATCTTCCTCCGAAAAATTTAGAATTGTACTTTAAATTTCTTTATGTCTTTGTGAAATAAAGAACTGAAGTGGAAGATTTTTATTTTCTCTGGTGAAATTAGAATTGAATTTTGTTCTTTGGTAAAATTCAGAAGAGAACTTGAACTTTCCTTGACTTCATTGAGGAAATTTAAAATTGAACTAGAACTTTTTATCTTCCGTGAAAATATTCACAAGTATGGTATTACTTTTTCTATCTTCCATCGAAAAATTTAGAATTGAACTTTGAATTTCTTTATGTCTTTGCGAAATAAGGAACTGAAGTGGAAGATTTTGTTTTCTCTGAAAAAATTAGAATTGAATTTTGTTCTTTGGTAAAATTCAGAAGAGAACTTGAACTTTCCTTGACTTCGTTGAGAAAATTTTAAATTGAACTAGAACTTTTTATCTTCCGTGAAAATATTCACAGGTATGGTATTACTTTTTCTATCTTCCACCGAAAAATTTAGAATTGAACTTTAAATTTCTTTATGTCTTTGTGAAATAGAGAACTGAAGTGGAAGATTTTTATTTTCTCTGGTGAAATTAGAATTGAATTTTGTTCTTTAGTAAAATTCAGAAGAGAACTTGAACCTTTCTTCACTTCGTTGAGGAAATTGTAAATTGAACTAGAACTTTTTATTTTCCGTGAAAATATTCACAAGTATGGTATTGCTTTTTCCATCTTCCACCGAAAAATTTAGAATTGTACTTTAAATTTCTTTATGTCTTTGTGAAATAAAGAACTGAAGTGGAAGATTTTTATTTTCTCTGGTGAAATTAGAATTGAATTTTATTCTTTGGTAAAATTCAGAAGAGAACTTGAACCTTTCTTCACTTCATTGAGGAAATTTAAAATTGAACTAGAACTTTTTATCTTCCGGGAAAATATTCACAAGTATGGTATTACTTTTTCTATCTTCCTCCGAAAAATTTAGAATTGTACTTTAAATTTCTTTATGTCTTTGTGAAATAATGAACTGAAGTGGAAGATTTTTATTTTCTCTGGTGAAATTAGAATTGAATTTTGTTCTTTGGTAAAATTCAGAAGAGAACTTGAACTTTCCTTGACTTCATTGTGGAAACTGTAAATTGAACTAGAACTTTGTATCTTCCGTGAAAATATTCACAGGTATGGTATTACTTTTTCTATCTTCCACCGAAAAATTTAGAATTGAACTTTAAATTTCTTTATGTCTTTGTGAAATAAAGAACTGAAGTGGAAGATTTTTATTTTCTCTGGTGAAATTAGAATTGAATTTTGTTCTTTAGTAAAATTCAGAAGAGAACTTGAACCTTTCTTCACTTTGTTGAGGAAATTGTAAATTGAACTAGAACTTTTTATTTTCCGGGAAAATATTCACAAGTATGGTATTACTTTTTCTATCTTCCATCGAAAAATTTAGAATTGTACTTTAAATTTCTTTATGTCTTTGTGAAATAAAGAACTGAAGTGGAAGATTTTTATTTTCTCTGGTGAAATTAGAATTGAATTTTGTTCTTTGGTAAAATTCAGAAGAGAACTTGAACTTTCCTTGACTTCATTGTGGAAACTGTAAATTGAACTAGAACTTTTTATCTTCCGTGAAAATATTCACAAGTATGGTATTGCTTTTTCTATCTTCCACCGAAAAATTTAGAATTGTACTTGAAATTTCTTTATGTCTTTGTGAAATAAAGAACTGAAGTGGAAGATTTTTGTTTTCTCTGAAAAAATTAGAATTGAAGCGTGTTCTTTGGTAAAATTCAGAAGAGAACTTGAACTTTCCTTGACTTCATTGAGGAAACTGTAAATTGAACTAGAACTTTTTATCTTCCGGGAAAATATTCACAAGTATGGTATTGCTTTTTCTATCTTCCACCGCAAAATTTAGAATTGAACTTTAAATTTCTTTATGTCTTTGTGAAATAAAGAACTGAAGTGGAAGATTTTTATTTTCTCTGGTGAAATCAGAATTGAATTTTGTTCTTTAGTAAAATTCAGAAGAGAACTTGAACTTTCCTTGACTTCATTGAGGAAACTGTAAATTGAACTAGAACTTTTTATCTTCCGGGAAAATATTCACAAGTATGGTATTACTTTTTCTATCTTCCACCGAAAAATTTAGAATTGAACTTTAAATTTCTTTATGTCTTTGTGAAATAAAGAACTGAAGTGGAAGATTTTTGTTTTCTCTGAAAAAATTAGAATTGAAGCGTGTTCTTTAGTAAAATTCAGAAGAGAACTTGAACCTTTCTTCACTTCGTTGAGGAAATTGTAAATTGAACTAGAACTTTTTATTTTCCGTGAAAATATTCACAAGTATGGTATTACTTTTTCTATCTTCCACCGAAAAATTTAGACTTGAACTTTAAATTTCTTTATATCTTTGTGAAATATAGAACTGAAGTGGAAGATTTTGTTTTCTCTGGAGAAATTAGAATTGGAGCACGTTCTTTGGTAAAATTCAGAAGAAAACTTGAACTTTTTTTATCTTCTGCGAAAAATTTGGAACAGTATTTTAAATTTTTCATCTCTTCGAGACAGATCTGAACTAAAGTGGAAAATTTTTATATTATTTGGAAAATTAGAATTGATTAAAAACTAATTTCTTTTTCATTGAGAAAGTGGGTGAAAAAGATAAGTACTTCAAGTTGGAAAATGGGTTTAGGAGGGACATTATGAAAGGAACTTGTTCTAAAAGGATATAATAAAGCCATAAAAAGTGTTAAAAATGGAGAGGGGGTTCTTTGGAGGGGTCCGGGGAGGGCGTTTGGGGATCCAGGGGCCCTTGAGGGGTGGAGTGGTCATATGGGAGCCTGAGGGGACCTTTGGGGACCGGGATGAGCCTTTGGGGGTCTGGGGGGGGGCTTTGCACGTCTGAGAGGGTCCTTGAGGACCGACTGGTCCTTTGGGAGCCCGGTGGACCTTTGAGGACCGGGTGAGGGCCTTTGGGGGTCCGGGGAGCCCTTGAGCACCGATTGGGCCCTTTGGGGCCCGGTGGGTCCGTTGGGGGTCTGGGCGACCCTTGAGGACCTGGGGAGGACCTTTGGGGTCCGGGGGACCCTTTGGGGGTCCGGTGGTCCCTTTGGGAGCCCGGTGGACCTTTGGGGACCATGTGAGGGCCTTTGGGGGTCCACTGGGTCCTTTGGGAGCCTGGGGGACCTTTGAGGACCGGAGGCTTCCTTCGGGGTTGGGGTAGAGCAATCGGGGCCCTTTGGGAGCCCTGGGAGCCCGGGGAGGGCCTTTGGGGACCGGTGGAGGGCTTTTGGGGGTCTGGTGGACCTTTGGGGACCGGTGAGGGCCTTTGGGGGGCTCGGGTATGGTCTTTTTAGGGTCTGGGGCCCTTTGGGTGCCTGGTGGACCTTTGGGACCGGGAGAGGGCCTTTGGGGACTGGTGGAGGACCTTTGGGGGTCCGGGGGGGGGGCCCTTGAGCACGGATTGGGCCCTTTGTGTGCCTGGTGGACCTTTGGGGGTCTGGGGTCCCTTTGGGAGCCCGGTGGACCTTTGGGGACCGGGTGAGGGTCTTTGGGAGCCTGGGGGACCTTTGAGGACCGGAGGCTTCCTTCGGGGTAGGGGTAGAGTAATCGGGGCCCTTTGGGAGCCCTGGGAGCCCGGGGAGGGCCTTTGGGACCGGGGGAGGGCCTTTGGGGACCGGGGGAGGGCTTTTGGGGTTCTGGTGGACCTTTGGGGACCGGGGAGGGCTTTTGGGGGTCTGGTGGACCTTTGGGGACCGGGGAGGGCCTTTGGGGCTCGGGTATGGCCTTTTTAGGGTCTGGGGCCCTTTGGGTGCCTGGGGACCTTTGGGGACTGGGTGAGGGTCTTTGGGGGTCCGGGGGGGGTCCTTTGGAAGCCCAGAGAACCTTTGAGGACTGGTGGCTTCCTTCGGGGTTGTGGTAGGGGGATCGGAACCTTTGGGGTTGGGGTAGAGGACCTCACAACACTGTTCAATTGAAACTTGTGTATTATAACGACCACACTCAAACTCTTTTCCAAAATCTCTTCAAAAATCACCTTTTAAAATGTCTCTAGCTGTTTCGCCGAAATAGTTCCATAAAATAGCTAAAACGGTTTCGCCAAAATTATCCCTAAACGGAATTTCGGCATGTTCCTTTTGTTTGGCATCTCTGCGCCAATGCATTTCAAATTATTTGGAAACCTTTTCGCGCGCTAAGATCAAAACGTCTGCTCGGAAACGATTCTCTTGTTAGAACTCCAGACATTAATAAACTTCGCGCCGGAGACAATTCAAACAAACATGACATCATGTGTGATCTAACTGTTTCTCGGAAACATTTCTCTTTGGAAATGCAAGGACATTAATTAACTTGACGTCATCTGTCAGACATTAATTAACTGTTTCCGGGAACTCGTAACATCTGGCTTGGAAACAACAATAACAAATACTATTTCTGGATCATAACATCTGCCTCGAGCGTGCACTTACAACAACAACATTGACCCCATTAACCACGTGTTCTCTCTAATGACTCTGTTCAAAACAACAATGACCTTGGCATTTTGCCTCGGAAACAATAACAACAACATTCGCTGAGGGCGTGCCAAAAAACACACCTGGAGAAAGAGGCCATTGACCGATTACGCAATCATTCTCCCTAATGACTCTATGCCCATATATGGTGCCCCAGTAGGGTCAATAGGGTCATCTCTACTTACAGTGGTACCGTTTTATACTTCAAAGCTTTTCAACTTAAGAAGTGGCACAAAAGGTGCCGTTTTTGTGCTATTTGGAAGCTGTGAATAGCAAAACTGATTTAAATCACGTAGATATGAGCAATAGCTGTCAAACCAGCCATTAAACATCTCTCTAAGGAGCTCTGGCAGTCCATTATCCCCTAGCTTTTCCACTTGAGACATGGCACCAATAGTGCCATTTTTAATGCCATTTGGCACTTGCAGGTGGTAGAATTTATAAATAAAACGTAGATATGAGAAATAGCTTTAATGTGAGCTATTAAACATCTGTCTACGATGTTTTTGTAGCCCGCTAGCCCCACCCCTTGAGAAATGGCACTTAATGTGCCATTTTGTGCCATATGGCACTTGCAGTTGGTGGAATTTACAAAAATCAAGTAGATGTGAGAAACAACTTTCTAATGAGCCATTAAGCATCACTTTGATGTTCTGGTAAACCGCTAGCCCTGGAAAAAACAAGGAGAAAAAAAAGGGAGACAGATCAGTGCTACCCATACAAAAAAGTGATTTTTCTTGTTTTTCAAGGTTGGGGACTGTAATTTCCCTGAATGAGCACTTTAATGAGCACTAAGTAAAGAAAAACCACACGGAATTAGGCAACTGAGTCTCTCAATCCCCGTAAAGCTCTTTTAAAAAGATACAAAAACTACTTATTTAACACAAAAATTTCGTTTTTAATGAGCACTATGTAAAGAACAATCACACGGAATCCGGCAACTGAGTCTCTCAAACCCCTTAAAGCTCTTTTAAAAGATACAAAAACTGCTTATTTAACACAAAATTTCGTTTTTAATGAGCACTAAGTAAAGAAAAACCACACGGAATTAGGCAACTGAGTCTCTCAATCCCCGTAAAGCTCTTTTAAAAAGATACAAAAACTACTTATTTAACACAAAATTTCGTTTTTAATGAGCACTAAGTAAAGAACAATCACACGGAATCCGGCAACTGAGTCTCTCAATCCCCGTAAAGCTCTTTTAAAAAGATACAAAAACTACTTATTTAACACAAAATTTCGTTTTTAATGAGCACTAAGTAAAGAAAAACCACACGGAAGTAGGCAACTGAGTCTCTCAAACCCCTTAAAGCTCTTTTAAAAGATACAAAAACTACTTATTTAACACAAAATTTCGTTTTTTAATGAGCACTAAGTAAAGAAAAACCACACGGAAATAGGCAACTGAGTCTCTCAAACCCCTTAAAGCTCTTTTAAAAGATACAAAAACTACTTATTTAACACAAAAATTTCGTTTTTAATGAGCACTAAGTAAAGAACAATCACACGGAATCCGGCAACTGAGTCTCTCAATCCCCGTAAAGCTCTTTTAAAAAGATACAAAAACTACTTATTTAACACAAAATTTCGTTTTTAATGAGCACTAAGTAAAGAACAATCACACGGAATCCGGCAACTGAGTCTCTCAATCCCTGTAAAGCTCTTTTAAAAGATACAAAAACTACTTATTTAACACAAAATACAAGCAAGCAAATAACATGGGAATTCCTATACACGCAAGCAAATAACTGAGTTTTCCTTTTATTCAAATCCTAATCACCAATCAAGTTATACTCGTTAAAAAAAAAAATAAAAAATAAACATGTATCGTCTGCCAAGCCATGTAGAGCTCATTGTAATAGGCAAATGACCCTGGTAACCCAATTACTTGAAAGTACACACACAACCTGTTTGGTACGGGGGCGTAAGCAAAGTATAAGGTTCATTAAGAAAAACCGGAAGGAACGTAAAGGCCGCAAATAAAACAGGATGGAACATAAGGCAAGCAAAGTATAAGTTAACATACTACTCCCGTGGCAAGATTCCCGGAATTCAAGTATTTTTTTATCTGAATAATCGGAGTGTGGTTGAGATAATAAACAAGTAGCAATAATAAGGGTTACTAGCCCATGTTTTCTAATATAGTGAACATAGCTAGCGAGATCCCCACGACACATACCCCTGCACTCCAATGACGTCACACGACTTACCATGTTTTAAATAGTCAAGTGTGATCTGGATGACGTAATTTTATATAATCTTGCGACAGGACCCATGAGGAATCCCCGATTGTAACCGAGCACGTGACACACGTGGGTACTGCGTAATGGCGGCACTCATCTTGCGCAATGACAGTGCACACATCGCTGTCACAATACTCTTTTGGACATTTTTTTTGCCCGAAACGTTCAACGCTTTTTTCGTTCTTTGAACTTAATGGCTGCACATACTTTATGAAAGGTCAGCACACCTTACCCAATGACAGTTCACATATCTTATGAAAGGCGCACATCGAACTTTCAACACTTTTTTCTTTCTTTTAACTTAATGGCTGCAAACACTTTAAGTAAGGGCCGCCCACACCTTACGCAATGACGGTTCATATTTCTTATGGAAGGACGCACTGGGTGCTGCGTAATGACAGCACTCATCTTATGCAATGACAGTGCACACATCGCTATCACATGGTACTTTGTTTGATATTTTATTCTTTGCCCGAAACTTTCAACGCTTTTTTCTTTCTTTTAACTTAATCGCTGCAGACACTTTAAGTAAGGTCATCCCACACCTTACGCAATGACGGTTCATATATCTTATGGAAGGACGGTGCACATCGCTGTCACATAATACTTTTTGAGATTTGATTTTTGCCGAAACGTTTAACGCATTTTCTTTCTTTCTTTAAAGGCGCTTTTTTTATTCTTTCTTTTTTTCTTTGCCCTCGCTGGGGCTTGAAAGGTCAATTCTCTTCCAATGAGACAGTGCTCCAACCATCAAGACTAAACCGCTATCATCAATATTTTGTCCTGCTCATTACATTATAAAATTAACCTATTTCGCAACACCTGAGATTTCCCCATTTTCACACAGGCTAGATTGTCATGTTTACAGCCAAAGTTTGGCACGCAGTCTGAAAACATCTATTTCCAGAGATCGAAAGAAGAGACATAGAAAAGGGGGGTATCTCTACGGAGATGTCTCAAAATATACTATAAAAGACAGTAATGAAACCTCAATGAAAAATGTCTATAATGCAAGACGTAACATTGATTATTGTTATGAATATGATCTAAGAGAAGAGAAAAAGTGCCCCATTCAAAAGAGAACATAAGGGATTATTCTATGGAATGCATTTTAAACATCGAAAATGGCTCTGGAAGAACTCATCTACCATTTTACGATAAATCTCATTATTAATATGCTTGATTAATATGCGACAAAGGAGGTTGAAAATGGTCTTGCTCAGGATATTTAACAAGTAGCAATAATAGGGAATTAACATGGGAAGTCAGATAAGTTGAGCTCCTAGCTCCTCGCACCTGTGCAGTGCAGTCCCTGTTTCTAGGTGTTATGGCGCAATTGTGTTTAAGTATTTTTATATGAGTAATCGGACTGTGGTCGGTGTACTACACAAATGGCAATAATAAGGGTTACTATCCCATCTGTTCTGATATAGGAAACACAGCTAGTGACATAACCTCGCCTTTAAACTTCAGATAGGAAAATAGTATGGGATTTCTGTGACACAGATAGGAAATTAACATGGGATTTAAAACGCACAGATAGGAAAATTTAAATTGGATTTCAAACGCACAGATAGGAAAATTAACATGGGATTCCTGTGACACTCCCAGGGGTTCCAATATTTCCCCATAGCAACAGCCATTTCTGTGTCGATTCCTAACCATTTTTGGCATATTGTTTTTCTGGAAGACACCCAAACCAGGACACCCAAACCGTAACCAGGTTTAATATGGATGACGCCATAGTATGTGACAAGCTACACTCCAGGAGCCCATGGAGAATCCCCGATTGTAACTGAGCACGGCAAACACGTGGGGGCTGCGTAATAGCAGCGGTCATTTTACGCAATGCTTGCTAATGGGAGAGGCTGGAAAATAAGTGGGTCATCTTGCGAGAAGAATAGGTACCCAAACTGTTAAAAAAATATTTATGGGTCAGAGTGGAATGGCACTGCGACACTGTTTTGACACACATCTGAGGGCAATTTTGACTAAGGATATGCTAGCACTAAAGGATTTTTAAACAATTATTTACCATATTTTAGGAGTTGGATTTAGCATATTGGAAGTGCCAGGAATTAGAGTTGAAATCAGTTATAAATTTCTTTTGGAATTAACAGTTTTTTTCTTAATAGTAACAATTTTTTTTAATAGCAGCAAGTTTGATAAAGAAAAAAGAAACGCCAAAAGAAATTTGATAGTATTAAGTAAAACCTTGTTAGTATTCAGGAAAAAGCTGTTACTTCGAAGAGAAAATTTGTTAGTGTTAAGAAAAAACTTGCTACTTCTAACAGAAATCTTGTTAGCATAAACAGAAAATAGTGACTTATAAGAAAAAATTCTTATCTTTGATGGTAAATTTGCTGTTATTAGAAAAACATTCTTACTATTAAGAAAAACATGTTGCTTCCAAGAGAAAATTTCTAGTAATAAGTAAAACTCTGTTTGTATTAAAGAAAAAGTTGTTACTTTCAAAGAGAAAATTTGTTAGTGTTAAGAAAAACTTGCTACTTCTAACAGAAAAATTGTTAGCATAAACAGAAAATTGTTACTTCTAAGAGAAATATATTATGTTTGACAGAAAACTTGCTATTATTAGAAAAACATTGTTACTATTAAGAAAAAACTGTTAATTCCAAAAGAAATTTGATAGTATTAAGTAAAACCTTGTTAGTATTAAGGAAAAAGCTGTTACTTCGAAGAGAAAATTTGTTAGTGTTAAGAAAAAACTTGCTACTTCTAACAGAAAACTTATTAGCATAAACAGATGATTTTGCTTCTAAGAAAAATTTCTTATCTTAGATGGTAAAGTTGCTGTTATTAGAAAAACTTTCTTACTATTAAGAAAAGCCTGTTACTTGCAAGATAAATTTGATAGTATTAAGTGAAATTTTGTTAATATTAAGGAAAAACTTGTGAATTCGTAGAGAAAACTTGTTAGTGTTGAGAAAAACTTGCTATTTCTAACAAAAAACTTTCTGGCATAAACAGAAATTGTTGCTTCTAAGAGAAATTTGTTATCTTTGACGGAAAACTTGCTGTTATTAGAAAAGATTCTTACTATTAGGAAAAAACCTGCGGTTTCCAAGAGAAATTTGATACTGCTAAGTAAAACTTTGTTAATATTAAGGAAAAAGCTGTTACTTCGAAGGGAAAATTTGTTAGTGTTAGGAAAAACTTGCTAGTTCAAACAGAAAACTTGTTAGCATAAACAGAAAATTGTTACTTCTAAGAGAAATATATTATGTTTGACAGTAAACTTGCTGTTATTAAAAAAACTTTGTTACTATTAAGAAAAAACCAGTTACTTCCAAAAGAAATTTGATAGTATTAAGTAAAAGTTTGTTAGTATTAAGGAAAGGGTTGTTACTTCGAAGAGAAAATTTGTTAGTGTTAAGAAAACTTGCTAGTTCTAGCAGAAAACTTGCTAGCATAAACAAGAAATTGTTACTTCTAAGAGAAATTTGTTATCTTTGATGGCAAACTTGATGTTATTAGAAAAAATTCTTACTACTAGAAAAAACCATTACTTCCAAAAGAAATATGACAGTATTAAATAAAACTCTATTAGTTTTAAGGAAAAAGTTCTTACTTCGAAGAGAAAATTTGATAGTGTTAAGAAAAACTTTCTAGTTCCAACGGGAAACTTGTTAGCAGAAACAAAAAATTCTTACTTTTAAGAGAAATTTGTTATCTTTGACGGAAAACTTGCTGCTATTAGAAAAATTTTGTTACTATTAAGAGAGAGCTGTTACTTCTAAAAAGAATTTGATGATATTATGTAAAACTTTATTAGTATTAAGGAAAAATTTCGAAGAGAAAATTTGTTAGTCTAAAGAAAAAACTTGCTACTTCTAGCAGAAAACTTGTTTCTGCTAGTTTTCTGCTAAATTTTCTGTTTATGCTAATAAACAGAAAATTGTAATCCCTGATGTTCTTACAAAGCAAGAAGAGACAAAGGTGTCTCCTGTATAGAATATAAGTTTTAGTCTTCTTTTACCTCCGATTATCCCTTATCGCCATGAAATATTAAAGCCAAGAAAGGCAGTATGTTCCAAGAAAAATCATAAGGTGCTTATCTACAATGCAGGGTCAATTCTAGAACTCCGGACCAAATCATAGAAATCAAGACCATATCATAGAAATCATGACCAAAGAGTAGAAATCATGGTTGACCTCTTAAAAAATTAAAATTATAAGCAAAGAATATATTTATAAATAAAGAAGTCCTGACAAATTCATAAAAATCAAGAGCAAACTATAAAAATCAGGGGGCAACCCTAAAAATCGAGACCACCGTAGAAATCTTGGGAAAAGTGTAAAAATCATAGTCAACCTCTAAAAAATCATTACCAAGACAAAGGAACCCTGACAAATTCATAAAAATCTAGAGCAAAGTGTAGAAATCATGCCCGGTTCTACAAATTTGGATCAAACCATAGAAACAGGGCCAAAGTGTAGAAATCAATAGCAAATATTAAAAATTAAGGCCAATCTCTAAAAAATTCTAAAAAATCCTTACGAATTCATAAAAATCTTAGCCAATACATAGAAATCTGGAAGAATTAATAGAAATCGTAAGTATCGTGTGGACATCCTCACAAATTTACAACAAATCAAGATCATCCCAAAGAATCCAGACAAATCCGGAGACATCATGACAAAACCGTACAAAATATTGTCTTGAGTTTCAGAGGCAGTAATACCGTACGCTTGCACATTTGTTTCTAAAGGTTCAGGTAGTCGTAGAAAATGAGAGTTAACATAGACGTTTATTTTTAGCCGAAAAAGTGTGTCCCTCAGTAAAGCGATGTTTTCAGCCAATTTGTGGTACGAAATAACAATTCTAGCCAAAAATACTCAAAAAGCTATTGCATGAAAATTCTGAGATAGTTAATCTATTTGGAAATCTGTAGCTATATTGAAGCTCCTGTTTCAGATATGGCAATGCCGGATGAGGCGCGTTTGTCTCTAAAAGTGCAGGTAGTCCTATAAAATGAGGGTTAACATATACATTTATTTTTAGCCAAAGAGTCTGTCCCTCAGTAAAGCGGTGTTTTCAGGTGCTTTGTGGTTCGAAACAACAATTCTAGACAAAAAAGAAGCTTAAAAAGCTATTGTGTGAAAATTCTGAGATAGTTAATCTATTCGAAAATCTATAGCCATATCGAACCTTCTGTTTCAGAGGCGGAAAAATATGGTAATATAAAATATGGTAAATAATTATTTAAAGATGCTCGAGTGCTAGCATATCCTTAGTCAAAATTGCCATCAGTTGTGTTTGAAAACACTGTCGCAGTACCATTCCGCTCTGGCCCATAAGTATACTCTGTAACGGTTTCGGTACCTACTCTTCTAGCAAGAATTCCCACTTGTCTTCTAACCTCTCCCATTAGCTGTCATTGCGTAAGATGAGCACCGTTATTACGCAGCACCGACGTGTTTGCCATGCTCGGTTACAGTTGGGGATTCCCGATGGGACCCTGGAGTCTATCTTGTCAAATACGATGGCATCATCCATGTTAGACCGGGCTGGAAAATCCTTGGTGTCTTCCAGAAAAATAGTATGCCAAAAATGGTTAGGAATCGAGACAAAAAGGGCTGTTGCTAGGGGAAATATTGGAACACCTGGGAGTGTAAGAGGAATCCCATGTTAATTTTCCTATCTGTTCGTTTAAAATCCTATGTTAATTTCCTTTCTGTTTCACAAGAATCCTATGCTATTTTTCTCTCTGACTTTTTAAGGGCGAGGGTGTGTCTCTAGCTATGTTCCCTATATTATAACAAATGGGCTAGTAACCCTTATTAGTGCCACTTGTGTATTATACTGACCCCACTCCGATTACTCATATAAAAATACTGAAACACAATTGCGCCATAGCACCTAGAAACAGGGACCGCATTGCAAAGGTGCGACAGGGTAGGAGCTCCACTCACCTGACTTCCCATGTTAATTCACTATTATTGCTACTTGTTAAATTAACCGAGCAAGACCATTTTCAGCCTCCTTTGTCGCCTTGAAATAAAATTTCAAACAAAGTATTATGTGACAGCGATGTGTGCACTGTCACTGCATAAGATGAGTGCTGTCATTACGCAGCACCCACTTGTGTCGCGTGCTCGAGTACAATGGGGATCCCCCATGAGTCTTGTCGCAAGGTACATAAAATTGCGTCATCCATACTACATTTGACCGTTTAAAACGGGGTAAGTCGTGTGATGTCATTGGAGTGCAGGGGGTGTGTCGTGGGGATCTCGCCGGCTGTGTTCCCTATATTCAAACGCATAGGCTAGTAAACCTTATTATTACTACTTGTGTATTATCCCAACCACACTCCGATTAATCATATAAAAAAATACTAGAATTCCAGGAATCTTGCCAGGGTTTGGAATCTTGCTAGCTGACCGCATTTCCCAGGTGCTAGTAACATCATTTATTACTACTTGTGTATTATCCCGATCATGCTCTGGTTACTCATATACAAATATTGCGTCACCAGGAATCCTGGAAATCTTGCCACCCGATCGGAATCTTGCCAGCCAACCGGTATAAACAGGGCTCTCATTGGAGTCTTCCCAATACTGAAACAAAGTTGGAACACCTGGGGAGTGTCACAGCAATGCTGTGTTAATTTTTCTATCTTTGTCTATAAAATACCATGTTAATTTGCCTATAATTGTTGAAATCCCGTGTTCATCTCCTAGGGATGTCACGGGAATCTTGCCAGGGATGTTATTGGAATCTTGCCAGCTGACTGCGTTAACCAGTTGTGAGGGACTAGGAACTCCACTTGTGCACCCCCTATGGGCCGGTTGAAATCTCATGTTAATTGCTATTTGTGTTGTCGAATGGATTGGCCCATCACTACTGGCCGAAATATTCATTTAGAGTTAAATTCCACTCTTATGCAAAATTTCCCTATTGGTCTACTTGTTGTTTATACTGATAGGGAATGCCTTACGGTAAGACAATGTTTCAGAAGTAAAATCAGCTTATTACTAAGCTATTCTTGTTCACCAGACAAAAGATATTTCATGGTTGCAGCAGTAGCTGCAACCTAGTAAAGAGTGAAGTAGTAAAGTAAAGTAGTAAAGAGTTCATCGTAGACAGATATTTTTCTTAAATTCCAAAAGTTATGCTTCAGAATCGAAGCATAACTTTTTCTATCTTCTACGGAAAAATTCAGAACACAACTTGAATTTTTTCCTCTTCTTGAGAAAATTCAGAACTAAAGTGGAACTTTCTTCTCTTCTTTGAGAAGATTTAGAAGACAACTTGAACTTTTCTGCACTTCATTGATAAAACTCAGAATTAAAGTGGAACTTTGTCTCTTCTTGGGGGAAAATTTAGAATAAAAGCATAACTTTTTTTATTTTTTACGGACAATTTCACAAAACAGAACTTGAAATTTTCTTTCTCTTCTTTGAGAAAATTCAGAGTTGAAGTGTAACTTTCTCTTCTTTGAGAAAATTCAGAAGAGAACTTGAACTTTTTCCCCTTCTTTGAGAAAACTCAGAATTAAAGTGGAATTGTTTCTCTTCTTGTGGATTCAGAAGAGAACTTGAACTTTTCTTCACTTGTTTGATAAGTCTCAGAATTAAAGTGGAATTTTTTCTCTTCTTGGGGAAAAATTCCGAATTGAAGCATAACTTTTTCTATCTTCTACGGAAAAATTCAGAGCAGAACTTGAAATTTTTTATCTTCTTTGAGAAAATTCAAAACTGATATAGAACTTTTTTCTCTTCTTTGGAAAAATTCAGAATTTAAATGTAATTTTTTCCTATTTTTTGAAAAAATCTGAAGAGAACTTGAACTTTTCTTACCTTCTTTGAGAAAGCTTAAAAGTGGAACTTTTTCTCTTCTTTGAGAAAATTCAGAACTGATGCAGAACTTTTCTCTCTTCTTTGGAAAAATTCAGAATTCAACTGTATTTTTTTCTCATTTTTGAGAAAATTCTGAAGAGAACTTGAACTTTTCTTCCCTTCTTTGAAGAAACTCAGAATTAAAAGTGGAACTTTTTTTTCTTGGAGAAAAATTTAGAAGAGAACTTTGACTTTTCTTCTCTTCATTGAGAAAACTCATAATTAAAGTGGAACTTTATCTCTTTTTGGGGCAAAATTCAGAATCTAAGCATAACTTTCTATCTTTTAAGGAAAAATTCAGAACAGAACTTGAATTTTTTTCTCTTCTTTGAGAAAATTCAGAACTGAAGTAGAAGTTTTATCTCTTTGGGGAAATATCCCGAAAAGAGCTTGAAAAGATCCGAAAAGAGCTCTCTTCTTTGAGAGAATTCAGAAGTGAACATGAAATTTTCTTCACTTCTTTGAGAAAACTTAGAATTAAAGTGGAGCTTTTTCTCTTCTTAAAAAAAAGAAGAGAACTTGAACTTTTCTTCACTTCGTTGAGAAAACTCAGAATTAAAGTGGAACTTTTTATTATCTTGGGAAGAAATTCAGAATCGAAGTATAACTTTCAATCTTCTACGGAAAAGTTCAGAAAAGAAATTGAAATTTCTTTCTCTTCTTTGAGAAAATTCAGAACTGAAGTGGAACTTTTTTCTCTTCTTTGGAAAATTCAGAATTGAACTGTAACTTTTTTCAGAATTGAACTGTAACTTTGGAGGACAAAATAATATGACAGTCCTATGAGGTAAATAATAGAATAATGCCTTTTGAAAAGGATTGCATTGTATTGGGGTATGCATAAAGTCGAAATTAAAAAGGTCATGTATATTTTAAGCGATGAGATGACAGCCATATGAAGGAAATGACAGAACAAGGAAAAAATCGAAACAGAACTTAACTGTTCTTATTACATAGATTACATTATGTTAACTGTTTTTAAGCTAAGTTCGTTTGGGTTCGGCAAGCGTGCCCGCACGCCTACTGAACCCAAACGAACCTAGCTTTAAAATAGTTAACATAATGTAACCTAGTTAATAAGAAAAAAAGGTTACTGTAGGTTTCCAGGTAGTGGCAGGCTGGCTGTGGGTACCCTGAGTGTGGCGGACTGTAATTTTTCCACGCTATTCATTTAAAATGCCTCTCACACTGCCGATTACAAGTTCAAGTTCTCTTCTAAATTTTCTCGAAGACGAGGAAAATTTCCCACTTTGGTTCGGAATTTTCTCAAAGAAGAGAAAAAAAACTTCAAGTTCTGTTCTGAATATTTTGTAGAAGGTAGAAAAAGTTTTACTTTGATTCTGAATTTTTCTCCAAGAACAGAAAAAGTTCCACTTTAATTCTGAATTTTCTCAAAGAAGAGAGAAAGAGTTACAGTTCAATTCTGATTTTTTCCAAAGAAGAGAAAAAAAGTTCCACTTCAGTTCTGAATTTTCTCAAACAAGAGAACGAAATTCCAAGTTCTGTTCTGAATTTTTTGTAGAAGGTAGAAAAAGTTTTACTTTGATTCTGAATTTTTTCCCAAGAACAGAAAAAGTTCCACTTTAATTCTGAATTTTCTCAAAGAAGTGAAGAAAAGTTCCACGTTCTCTACTTAATTTTCCCAAAGAAGAGAAACAAGATGCAGTTCAATTCTGAATTTTTAAAAAGAAGAAAAAAGTTCCACTTCAGTTCTGGATTTTCTCAAAGAAGATAAAAAAATTTTATGTTCTGTTCTGAATTTTTCCTTATTCTATCATTTCCCTCATAGGGCTTTCATATCATTGCTTAAAATATACATGACTTTATTAATTTTGAATTTATACATACCCCAATACTATGCAATCCTTTTCAAAAGGCATTATTCTATCATTTCCCTCATAGGATTGACCTATCATTTTTTCCCTAAGAAAAGAAAAAGTTCCACTTTAATTCTGAGTTTTCTCAAAGAAGTGAAGAAAGATTCAAGTTCTTTTCTGAGTTTTCTCAAAAAGAAAAAAAAAGTTACAGTTCAATTCTGAATTTTTCCAAAGAAGAGAAAAAAGTTCCACTTCAGTTCTGAAATTTCTCAGAAAAAGAGAAAGAAATTTCAAGTTCGGTTCTCAATTTTTCCGTAGAAGATAGAAAAAGCTATACTTCGATTCTGAATTTTTCCGCAAGAAGAAAAAAAGTTCCACTTTAATTCTGAGTTTTCTCAAAAAGTGAAGAAAAGTTCAAGTTCTCTTCTGAATTTTTCTCCAAGAAGAGAAAAAGTTCCACTTTTAATGCTGAGTTTTCTCAAAGGAGAGAAGAAAAGAATAAGTTTTCTTCTGAATTTTCTCAAAGAAGAGAAAATAAGTTAAATTTCAATTCCGAATCTTTTCAAAGAAGAGGAAAGTTCCACTTTTAATGCTGAGTTTTCTTAAAGAAGTGAAGAAAGGTTCAAGTTTTCTTCTGAATTTTCTCAAAGAAGAGAAAAAAAAAGTTAAAGTTCAATTCTGAATCTTTCCAAAGAAGAGGAAAAGTTCCACTTCAGTTCTAAATTTTCTCAAAGTAGAAACAAAAAACATGTTCTTTTCTGAAATTTTACGTAGAAGATAGAAAAATTTATACTTCGATTCTGAATTTTTCCCAAGAAGATAAAAAATACCACTATAATTCTGATTTTTTCAAAGAAGTAAAGAAAATTTTAAGTTCTCTTCTAAATTTCCTCAAAGAAGAGAAAAATGCTACACTTCAGTTCTGAATTTTTATTTTCTAAAAGAAGAGAAAAAAGTTACAGTTCATTCTGAATTTTTCCAAAGAAGATTAAAAAGTTCCACTTCAGTTCTAAATTTCTCAAAGAAGGGAAAAAAAATTCAAGTTCGTTTCTGAATTTTTCCTTAGAAGATACAAAAAATTATGCTTCGAGTCTGAATTTTGCCCCAAGAAGAAAAAAACTCCACTTTAATTCTGATTTTCTCAATGAAGTGCAGAAAAGTTAAAGTTTACTTTTAAAATTTTTCTCCAAGAAGAAACAAGTTCCACTTTTAATTCTGATTTTTTCCCAAGAAGTGAAGAAAAGCTCGAGTTCTCTTCTGAGTTTTCTCAAAGAGGAGAAAATTTACATTTCGATTCTAAATTTTTCCAAAGAAGAGAAAAAGGTTACACTTTAGTTCTGAAATTTTCATTTTCCCAAGAAGAGAAAAAAGTTACAGTTCAATTTTGAATTTTTGCAAAGAAAAGCAATAAGTTTCTTTTCCTCCAGTTCTGAAATTTCCAAAAGAAGAGAAAAAATTTCAAGTTCTGTTCTGAATTTTTCCGTAGAAGATAGAAAGACGGTGTACTTCAATCCTGAATTTTACCCCAAGAAGAGAAACAGTTCCATTTTAATTCTGAGTTTTCTCAAAGAAGTGAAGGAAAGTTCAAGTTTTCTTCTGAATTTTTTTCCCCAATAAGAGAAAAAGTTCTACTTTAATTCTGAGTTTTTTCAAAGAAGTGAAGAAAAGTTCAAGTTTTATTCTGAATTTTCTCAAAGAAGAGAAAAAATACACTTCAATTCTGAATTTTCTCAAAGAATAGAAAAAAGCTCAAGTTCTCTTCTGAATTTTCCGAAAGAAGAGAAAAAAAGTTACAGTTCAATTCTGAATTTTTCCAAAGAAGAGAAAAAAGTTCTATTACAGTTCTGAATTTTCTCAAAGAAGAGAAAGAAAATTTAAGTTCTGTTCTGAAGTTTCCATAGAAGATAGAAAAAGCTATAATTCGATTCTGAATTTTCCCCCAAGAATATAAAAAGTTTCAATTTAATTCTGAGTTTTCTCAACGAAGTGAAGAAAGTTCAAGTTCTTTTCTTTTTTTCTAAGAAGAGAAAAAGCTCCCCTTTAATTCTGAGTTTTTTCAAAGAAGTGAAGAAAAGTTCAAGTTTTATTCTGAATTTTCTCAAAGAAGAGAAAAAATACACTTCAATTCTGAATTTATTCAAAGAACAGAAAATAATTTCAAGTTGAATAGAAGATTCTACTATTTCTCTGATAGAGATGTCATCATTTTTTCCTCAAGAAGAGACAAAGATCTACTTTAATTCCGAGTTTTCTCAAAGAAGAGAAGAGAGTCCAAGTTTTCTTCTGAATTTTTCAACGAAGAGAAAAAGTTACAGTTCGATTCTAAATTTTCCCAAAGAAGAGAAAAAGTTCCACTTTAATTCTGAGTTTTCTCAAAGAAGGGATGAAGTTCTCATCCGACCTTTTTACCGAAGAAGTAAAATAAAGTTCCACTTTAATTCTGTTTTTCTTCAAAGAAGTGAAGAAAAGTTCAGGTTCTCTTCTGAATTTTTCCCCAACAAGAGAAAAAGTTCCACTTTAATTCTGAATTTTCTTAAAGAAGAGAAAAAAGTTAGCTCAATTCTGAATTTTTCCAAAGATGAGAAATGAAAATTTGGAAAACTCTTTTCCAAAGAATGAGCTGATACCTTGGACGTGAAGGAAGATTTGTTTTGTGAAGAGGAATTAGCGACAGCACTAAAAGGATTAGAAAATAATAAGGCTCCAGGTGCTGATAGTTTGGTAAATGAGTTTCTTAAATATGGTGGCTCTGAGGTTAAAAATAAGTTACTGAACCTTAATTAAGCCATTTTTTAGGACAGGTGATAAGAGTGAATGTGGTAATTTTCAAGGCAACAGTCTGGTCTCTGTAGATAGGAAATTACTTAGTAATATGGTACTCTTTAGACTGAGAGATTCTGTAGACAATGTTTTGAGAGAAGAACAGTGCGGTTTTAGAAAAGTTAGAGGATGTGTCAACCAAATTTTCACTCTTAGGTTAATAACTGAGAAGGGCCTGAGTTGTCAAAAATCTTTGGTACTCAATGTTATAGATTCTGTTCTATAAAATAGCAAGCGTTCGATTCTGTTGATAGAAGAGCTTTAGCAAAGGTTTTATCCTTGTATGGTATACAAGACAAATACATTAAAGTGATTACTTGCTAATCACTTATTGTACTAGTGATTAAACTTGTTATTCTATCAGTGGATAGAATAACACTGCTGCGGTTAAGGTAAGAAATGAGGGTAGTAACTGGTTTTGCTTTAAATCAAGAATTAAGCAGGGTTGTGTACTATCCCCCTTTATATGGATCATTTTGATGGACTTTGTCTTAAGGAGCACAGGAAAGGCAATGGGATACCACGGAGTCCAATGGGGAGGAAAAAGTCTCCTGGACTTTGGTCTCCTGGGGGAAAAAGTCTCCTGGGGGCCAACCATCCTGTGCCTTCGCACACCCTTCCTGTTTACCTGTCCCAGGTTTCTCCAGGCCTATATTTGGAGCTGGGTCGACTCTGGGTGAGCTTACAGAGTCACGCCACTGACCCTCTTTCAAAACCCAATAGCCAGCGACACCAGGGCTTGAACCTCTGTACTCACGGACAAAGTATTTCAAGTTTAGCCTTCTAACCACTTGGCAGAGACATAAAACAAATACAATCAGTGATATTCAGAAACAAGAGGTTTTCACGTCCCGTGCGCTTAATAAATACTGAAGAGATAAATAAATAATTAGGATAATGAAGGAATAAAGCGAAATGAGTAAAAAAGAAAATAGTCAAATTGGCAGGGGAAAGTGTCAATTCACGTTCACCTGATCCCCAGAATTTAAGGAATACTTCACACAGTAGTTACAGTGCCGCTTTTGACGGTAATTACCCCTCCTCTGATTGTTTATTCACAATTTCGGGTAATTTCGGAAATTTTAGCTTATTAGAAGTTCAGACAATATTGATTATGTACTATCCTTATCCGACCTGATGATGTACCTAAGAATAGAAATGTAGAAATGTAGATAGCGCTGTAAATGCACTTTGAGAATAATACAAATAGCGCATAAATAGAAATGTAATAATAGATAGCGTTGGGAAAGAAATCAAAGTGAAAAACCCACAACTATATTTGGAGGCGAATTAAAAAAAAGACCAGCACACCACCGACAATATCTGTAGAAGAAACGGAAATATTGGATATAAACCTTTCTTGAATAAAGCAACAATATCCAATATTTAGCAATGCAAATGCTTGGACACAATTAGACTAAACAAAACTCATCCGCTGGAATTTTGGACTTATATATTGTGCTATTAGATTTGTATCCAAATTATGGTAAGCAAGCTCAAACACCAGCACTGTGACACCATTTGTGCTGCATATATTCGGCATATTTTTATTTAGGTCCCCCAAACTATAACCTTAATCATTTTTGAAGATTAGAATTAGCTTTTTAGGACCGATTCGTAATCAAAAGTAAAAAGAAGTACAAAGTATGTATATGTGTAAGGTTTAAAACAGAATCGCTAATTCATGAAAATTCTAAGGAGGGGGGGATAGTCTCTTAAGGATTAACATTAGAGAGTAAAACAGTGTTATTTTTGCTACCTGTCTTCCTTGTTTCTAACTCCCCAAGACATCCAATCAAAACTTTTGAGATAGCAATTTTCTTTTAAATAGTCGAGACGCCCAGTAAACTTACATTCAGTGGTGTCATAATCCCAACAGCCTGTGATGAAGGCCATAAATAATGTAACTTGCCAGATGTCTACATATAATCTGAGTATGCAAAACTAGGTCTTCAGTTCAATGCTGAAAAGTCCGAAGTTGCATTCTTGAACTGGAAGCAAGCCGCGCCTGGGGAAATTCCTCTCGGAAAACGTAGGATTAAGCCAGTAGATCATATCACCTACCTCGGTCTTCCCATTGGTTCATCAATAATGCACACGCAACAACTATTAATTGCTCACATTGAACATAGAGTTGGGTTATCATATGCTTCTTTTGTAACGAACAAGTTACGCTTTAACTGCCGTCTTCTTTCGAAATTTTTCAACTCTGTCGCTATACCACATTATCTTTACATACCACCGTTTTGGAAAATGCTCACAAAATCTTACAAGTCAAAAATTCGTTCAGTTTTCTTTCGGTTCGCAAAATATCTTTTACGTTTTCCTCCTTGGACCCGCAACACTTATCTAATTAGAAAATTCAGCATTGCTGTCCTCATTATAGCTGTGAAAATGCAAATTCGTGCCTATAATTCCCGTTTAACGAAATTATTAACGAAATTTGTCATGTCTAACTGCTAAGTTTATGTATATTTCTTCTTCTTTTTTTTATTGCTCCGTCTTTTCCTTTTTTTTTGTATGACGGGTTTTCCAATAAATAATAATAATAATAAGTTTTTTTTTTACAGTGGCTTGTCGGATGTTGGATGTGTAATTGGTTCAAAGTTTCTGGGATCATTCGTTGGGTAACAATCATTAAACAATTTATTTTAAGAGGGAGGGGGGGGGGGAAAGGAACCAAAATCCTTTTTGCCTCTGATCAATTCGTCATAGATAGCAGTAAATCCTTTTTCCAAGCGAATGGATCTATGAGACCAGAGAACTGAATGCATAAACATTGCTCTGAAACAAACTCTCCCCCCCCCCTTCAGTGTTTTTTAGTGTGCAAGGTTTTTATTAACACTGAAAGAGAAACTTTTTTAGTTGAGTGGCTTAGAAATACCGATTGAAATTCCCGACCTTGTGGCCCCCGTGATATTTGTCCGATCCTGATGTCTCTTTTACAGCCCCGGGCCGATAGCCCCAATATATTTAAATTACACTAAAATTAAAGTGTTCACAGACTGGTTTTGGTGGTAAAGGCGGGTATGTTTGGTTTTGAGGGTAAAGGCGGCTATGTTTGGTCCTGGTTCTTCGACCATCGAAGAGCTCTTAAAGAACGTTCACTGATCAAGGTTTCTCGAGTTATCCAAGGGTATACTCTGGAAACGATACGCGTACCTGAATAATCCAAGTACGCTATGAGTGCTCAAATTTTCAAGATATCTGCGACACCTCAATAATGATACAGTGTTGGCCTACATCTATATGGAGTACGCCGCATATTTCCAAAGGAACTGCGCCGCTATTTGGCAGCACTTGCAAGGAAACTTAGGGAAACAATTTTTGTTCAATGATAAGAATTGACTAAAATAACCCCTTCCAAAGGTTCTAATATGGCACGCGAAGTCAAAATTCTGCTTAAATGTGGTCCGTCTTCTGTTTTTCCACCGCCTTTGGTTATACCTGATAACCTATCAAAAAAGTATTTGTAAGATGTGGGGTTATGCAAGTATGGATGTGTGTGACTGAGTTGCTTTTTAACGCTAAAATTGTCATGTTAAATGAGGATTCGACAGTGTTACCGAATAAAATTGACTTGTTAGAGGACAAATATGGAATAAATCTGGAAGCAGTGCCTCTTTTGCCTATATTACCGAAATCAAAATTATTAAAACACATAAAAATAAATTTGACACTAAGGTTAAATAATATATAAAAGAATGTCATTACAAGGTACAAAATAATCTTCAAGTTCATGTAAACAATAAGTTTTCATGGAATTAATGTTCTTAATATTTATATTTCCATTAAGAATATTTCATTTAGAAACATATTAACTCGGATGGATCTTTAATGTGCTTCGTTTTACAGGAGGACGAAAGATTTTCGGTTGCACCTACACAACCACGGAAGACTTTCAACTACAACGACTTAGTGTGGATACAAAAACCAGATCTCCCATGGTGGCCTGGTTTCATATGTGATTCCAAATTGCTGGGGAAAGAAAACCAGTCTTGTAACAGATTTGTGTTGTGGCTTGGTGATGCTTGTATATCTCAAGAAAATATAGAAGGTCTTCGGCTTTTCAAGTCTTGGTACGATAAACTATATTCAAAGGATGGCAACTATAGTTACATGAAAGGTGTTGTGGATGCTCTTAGAATTCAAGCAGCGCAATTTGGTATGAGTGAAATGGATGACGATGATTTGTTTGACTGGGCTGAAAGTGGTTTTCCATCCGAGAAAGAAAGTAACACTGAACAACTGCCTGAATTCTTAATATCATTACTCACCTCACTCAAAGAGGAAAAAATTGCAGAGACTAGAAATTATTCTTCTCGGGCTAAGGAATCCAAAGATGGCTATGATAGCGATGAGGATTTTAAAGAAGATATAGACGAGTCCACTATGAAGTTGGTACAACAATTAATCACAGGAGAAATTAAAATGGAAACTGTTTGCCTAGTCTGCCAAAAAACAAGCTGTATTGACCTGGAAACCCACCCAATTTTTGATGGCGGACTTTGCTTTTCATGTCGTAATACCTTTCTAACGACTGAGTTTGCGATTGACGCGGAAACTGGTATCCACTTGTACTGCCAGTTATGTTGTTCTCCAGGGTACTTACTTTACTGCAAAAATGTGTGCTGTAGAAAAGCCTGTTGTGAATACTGCCTAAGAGTTTTGTGCGATGTGGACCCCAATGAGTCGTGTTTTAACAAAAATCCAGGGCTTTGCCTTGTCTGCTCTGAATACTCAAAGGAAACCCATGGTATGCTAAAGAAAAGGCAAGACTGGCAAGCTCGCCTTAACTCCTTTTTCCATCCTGGTGAAGAGCTATTTTTGGATGTAGTTAGATGCAAACCAAAACCAATCAAAGTACTTTGCTGTTATGATTCACAAAACATAGGGAGGCTAGCCCTAGAATACTTTAAAACATTGATTGATTACGACTATTATCACTTGAATCATTCTCATTTGCCAAATCTTGTCAACTATGACCTAATTTTAGCTGTCATAGACGAAGAGAATATAGTTTCTGATGCTGGTGGAAGAACAATTGATGAAAGTGCTGCAACACTTGCAGATTTCATCCGTCTTCATTTTGAGCTGAATAAGGACAAATGCTTTGCTCTTTTACAAGTAATAACAACTCAATTAGATACGTCACGCATGATCACAAGGTTTCTGGAACGCTATCCAGTTATAATAAAAAATCCAGTACTGCCCAAATCTTCTTTCTTCTTATGGACAAATATTCCAAGCTCGGAAAAAATTTTCAAACCGTTTGCGGTCAATGAGGCAATCATATGGGAGGAACAAACAGTTCCATCTAAAATCCTGAAAAAGAAAATGTACCGTACTGAAGCACCTGATTTTGCAAATCCTAACTGTGACGGTGAGCTACCAGATAACTTGTTAAAGGAAGGGTATATTACTTCAGTTATTCATGCACTATTATGTGCAATATTGAGCATTTAGCGTCTTGTTGTATTCTATTAAACGAAATTCAGTACTTATAAGGACTAGTTAACAATTAAATGATTCTAAATGAGCTGGTTGCTGCCCTCCTTTTTGTAGTTTTGATGGTAAAGATCGTCTTTCAGATCTAACTAGAAGATGAAATGAGGATTCTCTACCCAAGAAAGCTTATATACAAGCTGTGGAGAGCATATTCCACCTAGATTTATTTCATGTGTAAGTTGAAACGAGAAGACCAAGCTATACTTTTTTTTATGTTTGTCCTTATAAGTAGATGGAAGCCGATTAGAAGATGCCACATCTAGCTCTTTATTCGAACTAATATCCGTTCCAAGAATGTGCTACCAGGTATTGCTTCATACTAAGTCGATGAAGAAGAAAAGAGTAACAAGATGTACAAAAGCGAGAAAAAAGTAATAACAGGCAAAGAATAGAATAGAATAACAGTGATGAACCGTAGGATTATTAGTGATGTTTACATCATTCATATTATTGCCCAAAATATGAAGGATCCTTATTATTGTTATTGGTCGAACAAATACACCTACACATAAAGATGGGACTTAACTTGGACTTGCTTGAACTAATGCACTTTCAAGATCAGGTATAATTTTAGAGCATTGTCGAGTTCAGCATGTTTAAATGATAGGTGCTTTCTGTCTTAATGCAAGTTTTCAACTGGGAATTAAATGAAGAAATTGCTTTGCACATTGTTTTGCTTAAAATGACAAGTTTTGATCCCCTATATTACACTGACTAGGTATGACCAGATATACCTCAAAATATTTTAGCAATGGATTATTATTCTTTTGATGAAAAAACTTATGTTTTAAGCAAACAAATATTATGCAAAATTTCAGCATTAATCTATTTTCTAAATTCTATAATTTATCATTACGTACACAAAATTTGAGAAAAAGTTCATTTTCCAGATACAATAGTACTTGAAAATCAATTTATTCATTAGAATGATTAAATATTTACTGCTAAGGAAATATGTAAGTCTTGCAAAAGAGTTTTTAGTACTTCCTTTAAAATTTGAAATGTGCTTATTTTGCATAATCAAAAGCTGCTTTGCAGTGTTGTAGTCAACTTACCTAGTAATCAAAGCCAGAAAAAAGTTGTAAATAACTGAGTCAATTTAATCAAACGAAAAAGATGGGGATAGAGATCCCTATCCCCGTCAGGGAAATCCTGATTATCTGGCCTCATAGTGGCGTCATGGTGGACCTTTCACAAGTTTTCCTTACGAAAACTGTGACTGCTAACAGCGCTGCAGGGTGACCCTAAGTAGCATAATACGTATTTGGAGGCATGAATAAGCTGGAGGTATTAGGCTTGAGATTATCTGTCCAGGATTTCGACTCTTGTTGATGAAAGGGCATAGCCAATTGTGGAAAATCATGTTGCGACCAAGATGGGCCCAGAATTGTACAAAGCCTCCATTCCACTGGAGGTCCCAGGGACTCCTGGGACCTGTTCTAAGCCAGAGAAAGCGCTTCAGGTAGACTTGTGTAAAAAACTACTGTAGTATCGACATTTTGACTGATGAATTCTGACACTTTTAACTGGACTTATTAGGATTCTCAGAAACTCGTGTCCAAGGGATAGGAAACATGAAATTAGGTAATATAAAATTTATTTACTCGGGCAGAGAGGATGGGGTGCATAGGCAAGGAATTAGACTCATGAGGAATAAGGAAGCTGCCAATTCCTGTTTAGGCTGGGAAGGTATTATCAATAAAATGCTAGTCACTCATTTTCTAACTAAAAAGTGCAGAATATGAGTCATAGTAGTGTATGTCTGTGTTGAACTAGTTGATGGAGATAGTTTCTACTAAGACAAAATTTTACATACAGCTATAGGAACAAATAGAGAAGGTCCCATGTAGAAATTTGTTTTTATCAGGGCATTTTAATGCTCAGGGCGGTAGAAATAGGGGTAAATGTTAACTTAGCCTAGGTAAATTTGGTGTTGGAAAATAAAATAGTAATGGTTACCGATTGCTGCGGTTTTGTAGGTATAACGATCTAGTTATAGCCAATACAGTGTTTGGTCATAAAATAGCCCATATGTTAACATGGTATTCACATGATGGTAAGACGGCTAGCCTTATTGATTAGATTATTGTAAACCAAAGACCGGCAGGATGGATAAAAAATACTAGGGTATATAGGAGTGCTGTTATCGATATTAAAAGTAAAGCTTACCATCAAGTAGTGTCTAGGCATAATTTAAAGCTGAAATTTAGGAAGGGCAACTACCTTCCGGAAAGTTTTGACGTTGGTAGACTCCAGGGTGAGAATTTGAGAGAAACTATCCAGAAATATTTTAATGGTAAACTGAAGAGTTTAAAATTAGACAAAGTAGAAGATGGATGGAATAATTTTAGGAAAATAGTTAATGAAGTCACTGATGGTGTCTTAGGGAAGAAAGTTAGAAACGCAGTTAGAAATATTAGTCAAAATGCTTTATGTTTAATAGAGGGGAGGAGGAGATTGTACAAAAATTGTTTAACTGGTAGATCCTATGAAAATAAGAGGAACAAAAGAATGTGGAAAGAGAATTAAAATGTGAATTAAGGAGGTGTGGAGTGGAGGCCAGGGTTAAAATTGCCGAAGATCTGGAAGATGTATCCAGACAGAATAATAGTAAAATATTGTACTGGCCCATTAATAAATTGAGAGGGAATAGTCAATCTGGACTTGTCCCAGTTAAAGATAGGAATGGGCCACAATTAGTGAGAAGGAAAAAGTTAAAAAGGGATGGGCAAAATATTTTGAGAATGTGCTAAAACGTGATAAAGTTACAGGAAAAGATATAGATAGGAATGAAAAACACTTTGGACGCGAAGGGAAATTTATTTTTTTAGGAGGAATTAGTGACAGCACTAGAAGGATTAAAAAAAATAAGGCCCCAGGTGCTGCTGTCAGATATGGGTTTTTCATTAAATTTCTAAATACAACCTTTGTTATACTTTTAAGCATCCGTCTCGCAACAAAAAGTTAGTCTACAAAGTAAACAAAACTCTTTATTCAATTCAACATATCAGGTTCCAAATAGACTAAAAAGTCATAAAAGTTTTGGAAAGGAAACTTAGGAATTTGTTGATCTTCCGGCGAGTTCTTTTATGCACTCATGTTAGAACCAACTTCATTTCTCTAAAGTTTTTCCTATAAGGCATATTTCTTGATAACTCACTTTGGGTCTATTCTTGGTAACATAGTTTGAGTTATGAATAAGTTTAATAATGCTGCGGTTATCTCCTAGTTTAGCCTTTAACGCTTAAAAAATATGGGTGGAAAGTCAATTATAAGGTGTTTTCGCTATCATCAAGTGGCTATTCCCTTATTCTCAGTATCTATCTCTGCACTACTGACAGTGGAACTTGTGCCAAACAATATTGAAGCAAACCAAACTTCAACTAATATCTAGATCCTATTAATCCTTTTAATATTTCATTTCATTCCCTGAGTACCGGACTGGTGAATTTAAAGCAATTGAGAATTGTCTCAAACCACAGTAGACAGAATATATACAATTCTAAAATACAATCCTATACAATACAATTTATATTTATTACAATTATAATATTTGTACAATCTTAAAAAGGGCTTATCCCAGATTTGCCTCTCAATCACTAGGGCAATCTGTCTTGGCTTTTTCTACAATTGGCCGTGTCTTGATGCCTGCAAAATACGTGATTTTAATTCAGTCACTTGATTTTAGCCTCTCAATCACTCGAACTATCTGTCCTGGCTTTTTCTACAATTAGCCATATCTTGATTACATTAGCCTGTTAGCCTACAATTAGCCTGCAAAATACTTGATTTTAATTCAAAATTAAATCAATTCGAGAGCTTCTGGGATCAAACATTAAAGAGCTGGAAGATAAAATTTCAAGCTAAACATCTTTTTTCCAAGCTAGACGGTATACAAGCCCCTAGAATCAGCTTGGCCTTTAAATTAGATTAATTAAAAAAACTTTTTCTACAAAATAAGTTTTTCAAAGAAAAGTAAAGAACTCCATTAAACAAAAAAAGAGCAAAAATAAAATCAAATAATCTGCCAAGCCTGAAACTACCACAAATCAGCATCGATAAATAAATGAAACCCAAAACGAACAGAAATTACAATAAATAACCGAGCCAAACTCAAAACGAGCAGAAATTAACATAAGTTGGGCGCAAAACCCCTATGCCTTCTCAAGGCCAGAACAAAATTTCAATCACTTTCGACTATTACAAAGGGCACTAGCCCTCTAAATTTCGAATTGAACGAGCCACTTTTGAAGTTTTACGACAACTCTATCTATAAAATCTTATATGCCCCTAGGGCATAAACTACAGCCTTTGTCCTTGGGGCTCTCGGGGGTTTGCCATCCTTAAGTACATAATTTCCAGAACTTTCAACTATGTTGAACAAAATGGCTATCTCTAAACTTTGATTGAATGTTTTTGGGGAAATGGTGGGCGTAAAAGGGGGGTTAATTACTCTCCACTCACTTTCGAATATTAAAAAGGGCAATTTCAATTTCCAATCAAATGAGCCAATTTTTAAAATTTCTATAGCAACTTTCGATATAAGCTTTAATGCCCCCAGGGCATAACTTACAACCCTTGCACTGAGGGCTCTAGGGGGTTATCACCCTAAAAGACCTAATTTCCAGAAATTTTAACTACATTGAGCAACATGGATATCTCAAAATTTTGATTGGATGTGTTTGGGAAAGTGGTGGGCGTGAGAGGGGCGTTAGTCGCTATCCAATCACTTTCAACTATTAAAAAAGGCACTAGCCCTTTCAATTTCCAATTAAATGAGCCCTTTTTAAGTTTCTTCGACAACGCTTTCAATAAAAACTTTATATGCTCCCAGGGCATAACTTACGACCCTTGCCCTGAGGGCTGTGGGGGGAGGGGTTGTCATCCTTAAAGACCTAATTTCCAAAACTTTCAACTACGTTGAATAAAATGGTTATCTAAAAATTTGATTGGATGTGTTTGGGGAAAAGGTGGGCGTGAGAGGGAGGGGGGGGGGTAGTTGCGCTCAATTCACTTTCGACTATTAAAAAAGGTACTAGCCCTTTGAATTTCAAATCGAATGAGCCCTTTTTCAAGTTTCTACGACAAAGATTTCAATAAAAATCTTATATGCCCCCAGGGCATAACTTATAATCCTTGCACTGAGGGTTGTGGGGGATTGTCTGGAGAAAAGGTGGGCGTTAGAGGAAGGTTAGTTGCCCTCAAGTCACTTTCGACTATTAAAAAGGGTACTAGCCCTTTGAATTTCAAATCGAATGAGCCCTTTTTCAAGTTTCTACGACAAAGATTTCAGTAAAAACCTCATTTCTATGTGTATCTATATGTACTATCTCTATGTGTGCCGTCTCTATATGTGTGTCGTCTCTATGTGTGTCTCGTCTCTGTGTGTGTGTCGTCTTTGTGTGTTTGTCGTCTCTGTGTGTGTTTCGTCTCTGTGTGTGTGAAGTCTCTGTGTGTGTGTCGTCTGTGTGTGTGTGTCATCTCTGTGTGTGTGTCGTCTCTGTGTGTGTGTCGTCTCTGTGTGTGTTGCTTCTCTGTGTGTGTTGCGTCTCTGTGTGTTTGTCGTCTGTGTATGTTTGTCGTCTCTGTGTGTTTGTCGTCTGTGTGTGTGTGTCGTCTCTATGTGTGTTTCGTCTCTGTGTGTGTGTCGAATCTGGTTTATGTTAGGTTAGGGGGGTTAGTTGCCCTCAAATCACGTTCGACTATTAAAAAGGATACTAGCCCTTTGAATTTCAAATTGAATGAGCCCTTTTTCAAGTTTCTACGAGAAAGATTTCAATATAAACCATATATGCCCCAGGGCATAACTTATAATCCTTGCCCTGAGGGTTGTGGGGGAGTGTCCTCCTCAAAAACATATTTTCTATCTGGAAATCAACTACGCTGAACTAAATGGCTATCTCAAAATTTTTATTGGATGTGTTTAGGGGAAGGATGGGTGTGTGGGGGGGCTAGTTGCCCTCCAATCACTTTCGACTATTAAAAAGGGCACTAGCCCTTTGAATTTCCAATCGAATGAGCTTTTTTTAAGTTTCTACGACAACGCCTTCTATAAAAACCTTATATGCCCCCAGGGCATAACTTAAAATCCTTGCCCTGAGGGCTGTGGGGGAGTGTCCTCCTCAAAAAAATATTTTCTATCTGGAAATCAACTACGCTGTACAAAATGGCTATCTCAAAATTTTGATTGAATGTGTTTGGGGAAATGATGGGCGTGGAAATGGGGAAATGATGGGCGTATGCCCCCAGGGAACAACTTAAAACCCTTGCCCTCAGGGTTGTGGGGGAGTGTCCTCCTCAAAAACATATTTTCTATCCGGAAATCAACTACGCTGAACAAAATGGCTATCTCAAAATTTTGATTGGATGTGTCTGGGGGAATGATGGGCGTGGGGGGGGGGGCTAGTTGCCCTCCAATCACTTTCGACCATTAAAAAGCTTACTAGCCTTTTGAATTTCCAATCGAATGAGCCTGTTTTGAAGTTTCTACGACAACGCCTTCTATAAAAACCTGATATGCCCCCAGGGCATAACTTAAAACCCTTGCCCTGAGGGTTGTGGGGGAGTGTCCTCCTCAAAAACATATTTTCTATCTGGAAATCAACTACGCTGAACAAAATGGCTATCTCAAAATTTTGATTGGATGTGTTTGGGGGAATGATGGGCGTGGAGGGGGGGGGGGGCTAGTTGCCCTCCAATCACTTTCGACTATTAAAAAGGGCACTAGCCACTCCAATTTCCAATCGAATGAGCCCTTTTCGAAGTTTCTACGACAACTCCTTCGATACGAAGTGCCCGGGTATGGAGAAAAAAAAAAAACAACAAAAAACAACACATTGTACCCGCATCGTTCTTTACTTAGGCAACGCTAGCGCGCTGCCTATGATCGTATGTCCTAATTCTCGACCAATTTTTCCTGGATAGGCTACCAAAGGAATACTTGCTTGGGAATTCTAAAAGAAGCGTGAAAAACTAGACCTGGTTCGAACAAACTTTCTATAAGTAACTAAAAGTCCTAAAACGATTTCAAACTGGTAATAAAACCCTGGTTTTGATCCATCACACCCATGCTCTAATCCGGTCTTGTGAGCATAAGAAATAACAGAAAACTTACGATATTTACGCATAAAAAGAAGGGATAACTCTGTAAATGAATAGGCCTATAGGAACTCTTGTCCAGAGACTCTGGACAAGAGTAAAAAGCAGTTGAAAAAAGGTTGGTGGCTAAAAATCAGTTGATAAAAGGTAGATGGATGAGAAAGCTGGAAATAAACTGCTGGAATGACAGAATAAAAGTCAAACAAGAAGCAATTATCCATAATTTCTTGGAAAGATTTAGTTCTAATCCAAGAAGATTGATTAATGCCGAATCTTATTGATGATTTATGATTTTTGGTGATTAGTTATTAATAAAGATTTCATAGGTATGACAGAACTTGCTGGCAATGTAAGGTTTTGTGAACTGCCAATATAACTTCAGCCCCCCGCCCTTCATCAAAAAACTGGCTGCCCCTCCCTAAAGAAGAAGCTAAGTACGCTCATGTCCAGAGTAAAGGTTGACAGTAAAGAAAATAAGGAATTCGCGACTGGCCCAAATTCCACTAAAGATTAAAGATAGGTTAAACTAATCTACCTCGTTTTTCCTTCTAGGTGATCTTCAAAACATACCAGTCCGTAATAAGGAAGAGAAACAAATCCAGAGACAAACCAAGGAAACAAGTAAAGGTTTTTAACAAAAGCCTCAAACCATTCAATATTATAATAGTTGTAAATAAAGAAAGATCGTAAGTTACTCTGAGTCTAAGATCTTACCAAAGTCTTCGAAGTTTAGGACACGCTACCAATAATCCTAGCTTGAGCAGTAAAGAATCTAAAGCGAATATTGTGGTCCAGCCACACTGAGTGGCCACACAAGTGGTCAAACCTTACACTGGTAGTGTGGTAAATGAGTTTTTATTAAATATGATGGTTGTGAGGTTAGAGATAAGTTACTGAAGATTATAAATATGATTTTTGAAAAAGGGGAAGTACCTAGCGATTTTAGGAAAACACTTATTAAACCCCTCCCTAAGAAAGGTAATAAGAGCAAATGTGGTAACTATAGAGGCATTAGCTTGGTTTCTGTAGGAAGTAATTTACTTAGTATGATAATATTTTTTTGACTTAGTGATGCCGTAGATAAAGTTATAAGAGAAGAACAGTGTGGTCTAAGGAAGGGCAGAGAATGCGTCGTCCTAATTTTAACTTTTAGATTAATAATTGAGAAGTGCCTAAGTCATGAAACCCCTTTAATCTTCTGTTTTATTTATTACGAGCAAGCGTTTGATTCAGGTGATAGAAGAGCTTTAGCGAAGGTTCTATTCCTTTATGGTATACCAGATAAATACATTAAAATGTCATGTACGAGAATAATATTGCAGCGATTAAGGAAGGAAGCAGGGTTGGTAGCTTTTTTCGTATTAAATAAGCAGTTAAGTGGGGTTGCGTTCCATCCCCGTTTATATGGACCATTTCGATGGACTTGTATGCATGTTCGGTTGCTATGATTGTTTATTTAATTTCTGTTCTAATTGGGTTTCATTTATTTTTTAATATTAATTTCTGGTCGTTTTGAGTTTGAATGATTACAAAAATTTATTTCTGCTCGTCGTAAGTTTAATATGGCTCTTTAATTTTCTTTGAAAAACTCTTTTTCGGAATTTTTTTTTTTAATTAATTTTAATTCGTTTTTGATTGCCAAAAGAAGTTTTTCAACATTCCCCATTTCAACGTCAAAGTTTCGTTAAAGTATCAAAACATCAAAGCGACGTTTTTTCAACAATAAAGTTCCAAAGTTCAGTATCCTCCTCAACATTCCCTGAAATTAGTCACAAGCAGTGTCGTTAATAGCCAAAATGTTAGGGGGGGGGGGGGGGGGGGGGGGAGCAAGAGATTTTACCGACTGGCTGATCATTTTTACCGACTATTTTTTGTCAATAATGAGCATAATGTGCGTTTCAAATACAATACGTAAAACCACTGCATGAGTCGGTAAAACCGCTGTATTTACCAAGTGAGATTTAGATTTCGGTATATATCATGTCACTATTTTAATGCTGTTTATTTAACCAACTGGAAAGTTGTGGCACCATCTATAAAATCACGGCAGGAGTCGGTAAAACTGCTGCGTTTACCGACCAAGTTTGAAATTTCTGTAGATGACATGTCCGTATTTTCGTCGTCTTTATTGAACCGAAACAAGCGTTGGAAAAACCGTAGCGCAAGACGCCACGATTTTACCGGATTATTTTTTTACCGAGTGACCAAAAACATTGGGGGGTGGGGGACTTTCCCCCTCTCCCCTATACGTGACGGCCCTGGTCACAAGTAGATATTGTAGAAGTTGCAAGCAGACGTAGCCACAGTTGCGATTTATCCCAGTTGGAAGTACTTAACTCAACTAGTCTCATTTGCAGCCACAATAGTAGCAGTAGTAGTCTTGAAAGTTTCAAGTTAATACCCTTACCCGTTCCTAAAATATTGCAGATACACTTTTTGATAACTACAATACAGATAGTTTCTTTTGATTTAGCTCTACGTACCCCTCAACATTTCCCGCACTTTTTTCCTTAGTACCCTAAGCCTTTTCGCACACACCCAAGATCAAACATTCCCCCCTTTCCCAATGATAAATCCTAAATGTAAAAAATGGACAAATTGCATAATTTATATTCCTTATCCCGGGGGCATTGTATCCCCAGAGGCTTAGCTATTAGAATTTGTGACATTTTCGAACAAAATGGCTTTTTAACATCTCTATCAGTGTTAAGGGGAGCATATAAAAGTGTAAGAGAACGGTTGCCCTTCGTTCCTTTTTCAACATCCCTCTCAGAATGCCTTTAAAGTTTCAATTTAATACCCTTAGCCGTTCCTTAGATATTGGTGTTGTCCTTTATACAACCCTGCTGCATATAGTGTGCATTGAATTTGTTTGTTATCCCCTCAATATTTTAAAAAAGTTTAACCTTAATATTCTTAACCTTTTTGAAGACTCAGGATCAAACGTATCCCCTTAATGGACAACTAACATAACTTACAACACTTGGTACAGGGGCTGTGAGGGGCTACTCATCCCCGGAGGTATAGTTATTTGACTATTTTGAACAAGATGGCTATTTCACAATTTTAACATATTTTTTGGAGGGAGGGACCGCTAAAAAGGGATTGGGAGGGGGCTGGTTGCCCCCGGCAACTTTCAACATCCTCCTCTACATGCCCTGAAAGTTTAAACTTAATACCCTCAGCTCTTCTCGTGATATTGCAGATACACATTTTTGATAAAGAGGATGCACATAGTATCTTTAGATTTAGTTTACCATACCCCTCAACATTCCCTGAAGTTTCACCTTGATGCCCTTAGCCTTTTCGAACACACCTAGAATCAAACATCCCCCTTTTTCTAATGATAAATCCTTAATGTAAAAAGGGGCGAACTGCATAATTTACAATTTTTGCTTACAAAATGAGTGATCTTATGAAAAAGAAATAATTCTCTTTGTTTTTTTTTGCTAGTTTTGGGTCAAATTTTTGATTTAACATTAAATCATTATACCTTCCTTTTAAAAAACACTAGATGGCATCAAGGGCGGATCCAGGATTTTTTTTGGGGGAGGGGGGGGGGGGGCAAAAAAGGTTGATCCGATAAACTTGCGTTAGGAGCAAGTTTAATTAACGCAAACTTGCGTTAATTAAGTAAATTACACTACTTTAGACTACGTTAGGGGACACACGCCCCCTGGATCCGCCACTGGATGGCATGCAAACGTGTTAAACACATTGCTGTTTCTAATTATAGCAGAATAGAGGATGGAGCCACCCTTTCCCTGAGTACTCTCGAAAACATTAGGATCTATTAGTTTGGCAAATTGTTTGATTAGTATCTTCTCATATCGTTTGTGGTAATGAGCAGTAATTAGAGACTAAACCTATTCAATAGTAAATAAACGAATTTATAAAATGGAGAATGCATTAAACGAATCTAATTTTAGCATTATTTCAAATAATTACAATTTATGAATTTCAAAGTTGTATATCAATCGCTATTAGCATAAGTATATGGGTAAAACTTGAGGGGAAGCATTCTACCAGAGGTGTGATTAATAAAAGTTTACCATCCAATTCTAAGCGTTTCGGAACCCCTGAAAGGAGATTTCAGCTATCTATCTACAAAAAAAAGAAGGAATTTCGTAGTTCTCATGACAGAGGTAGTCCCAGATGTATGCTTGTTCATTTATATCCATAGGGGTGATCGTCTCGAATAATTAACTTGGTATATGAAAAGAGGGCTGTTTCGACCCAAAATAGAAACTTTTAAGTAATTTAAGAAATTGTGCCGTAACAAAGAGCCCTTTTCGCCTCAAAACTAGTTTTGACCCAAATTTTCACACTTAGATTAATAGCTGACTCTTGTCCAGACTTGTCCTAACTCTGGACTTTTGTCCAGTTTTATAAATTAGGAGCAGGCATTTGATTCAGTAAAAAAAAAACTTCAATGAAGATCTGTTTCTTGTTTGGAATACCAGAAACGTTAAAATCATTTGTGCAATGTAAGAGGATAATATTGCTACGATTGAGATGGGCAGGGAGTTTACTAGCTGGTCCGATATGAAGTCAAAAACTATGCACGGTTGATTCTTATCCCCGCTTATATGAATTATTTTTACGGGCTATTTCTTAAGGAAAACGACAAAGGCTATAGGAGGGCATGCAATTAAACGGGAGGTTAAAATTCTCCTAGACTGAGGTCACACCGATGATCCGAGTGTTCTAAATAAAAAAAAATACTACCTAAATGAATGAACTTTCCGCTGTTATGAGGTCAGGGTGCAAGAATGCACACGAGAATCAATATTTAGAAGACTGTGCTTAAATTTGGAAAAAAATGAGGCTAAAGAGGTGGGATTCGAGAAGGATAAAATTACCCGACTGGGTAGCTTTTCTTAGCCAGGAAGCATCGTCGGTAACAAGAATGGTAGATGCAGTGAAATTTAAAGCTAAGGAGCAGGGTGTTTTTCCGCAACTGAAAAAAACTTTGGAGAAAACGAGGATAAACCATGAATCTAGGATTAGGATACTAGAATCAGCGGTGTCAATTATTGCTCTGAAAATTCTAGATATTTTCTAGAGGAATTGTCTAAAACCAGGTTTAGATATCAATTACCATTTTTCTAGGGCTACAATCAGGTCAGGATTTACCAATAGGCCCGGGCCTAGGGGCGCAATAGATTATCACTGAGTTATTTTTTCTAACACAAACTGGATTGATGTGATTTATTGTCAAAGTGCCAGGTGTACTCCGCCGCCACGCTGCCTATTCACAGAAAAGTGATTTTAAAACAACACAGGAATTCCTGTCTGATGTCGCCCAAGAAAGCAGCTGAGAGTTCGGTATCACCTCTCTCTTTCATTACTTTTGGCTCAGCAGTTGCGTTCTGTTCAGTGCTTCCACTATCCCTGAATTTTCGGGGATTTTCCCAAAAATCTTGCAAAAACGCTTGGGCCTAGAAGCGTCAAAGCTTTAAATCCGGCCCTGGCTACACTGAAAAAAGATTAAGATGCTTTGTTCACGCCATACGTTTGAGAACGAAAGGTTTTCGAATATGGTACTTTTTGACAATCAAGCTCAGGCCAAAGGAAAAGCAGGGTTTCTTCGGAAGGGGGAAGGAAGAGATCCTAAGAAAAGATAAAAGCGTGTACAGCTCTGTTGGTTTCGGGTAACTTGGTGCTCTAATGAGTTTTCAAGAGAGGTGGCAGCTACAATGTTCATCAAAAACGAAAAAGAAAGAAATCTCTTTGAAGAAGCGCATAACAAAAGTTCTTAGGAACAAAGCAGTAGATTGTGATTTTTTTAAACAAGGGAGCCAGCCAAATTAACTTTGAACCTCTGTTATTAATCCACAACAACCTTGAAAACTCATTTACCTAGGTTAGGTCTTCCATACAAAAAAAGCACCAAGAAATTTAAATTTATTTTTTCTACCTGTATAATGAGCAGTTAAAGCTTATTGTACTTTAAGTACAACCAAAATATTAAACTGTGATAAATCCTTTGGGCCCCAGCAGTAATTAAAGTAACATTTATCAGGATATGACACATGCTTTGAAATAGACGAGAAGAAACCCTGGACTGTGAGAGAACGTAGGGATAATTATACTAATTAATAATCCTTCTTCAGTTGCGATCCTTGGCTACAGAAAATGGAAGGTATTTTTTTTCACCTTTACAAAACTTCAGTATCTCAGGTTCACAGCACTGTACATAGATACTTCAAATATTGTCACTTGGTCAAAATCTTATATTTCTCAACCGTTTTTAATTGAAAAACGACATACTGAACTTTGACAATCCTAACTTGCACATTTTTACTGTGACGTCAAAATACTAACATTTTTAGGTTAGACAACACTTAGAAAGAAACAGAACGCTTTAATTTTCAAAATAACATAGAATAAAATGTAAACGACACTTAGTTCAGATCTCCTACTATAGCTACATGCAATTTAATGCCTTTAAACTGGCAACTAGGAATATAAAATTTTACGCTTTTCCTTGATCACAATATTGGCATAGTGGAGACTAATAATAATAGTGGAATGTGTATTTTAGTGGCATCCTTCAACAGTGAACTTCAAACGAATGGCAATTGGTATGCCATCCTACTAAAAAATAACTAGGCACTGCCACAGCAACTTTTTCTCAATAAAATCTTGTTTAACGTTTTAGTATTACCATTTTACTATCAGAAAACATTTTGTTTCAAGTAAAGATATTTAAACCAACAATAATTTCAACCCACAAACAGTTTCTAATAAAGCATGATATCAAAACTCAATAAACAACTTTAAATTATCATCCTAACTTTAATGAACGCTCCAACAATGAAATCTAATAATTTCAGCACACGTGAATATATACACATAGTTTAATAATAATAATAAAAAAACATGCGATAGCATAGTAAACGTAAATGAGACGCTATGACCCCAGAAAAAATTATCTGACGGGAATTTCTCAGGAATTATTGAGCAAAACCTTCAACAATGTGTTAGAAAACAACTTTAACTACCTAATATTGGCCTTCAGTAAGCCTTTAGGAAGATTAATAAGGCTTTGAAAGACTAGATCGCAGCACTACTTCAAACAAGAACATTCAAAAATAAACTTAAGGCTGAAACCACGCAACGGTCGAAACTGTCATTAAAACCCAAGAATTTATGAATGCACTATAGAAGTGGGAAATTTCAATGGCAAAGATTAATTCTAAAAAAGCCTATTAACACTAATTTAATCCTATATATATATATATATATATATATATATATATATATATATATATATATATATATATATATATATATATATATATATATATATATATATATATATATTATATATATATATATATTATATATATATATATATATATATATATATATATATATATATATATATATATATATATATATATATATATATATATATATATATATATATATATATATATATAATATATATTATATATATATATGTATATATAATACAAATGGAGCAACTAATGTTCAAAGCTTCCAACTTTTCTAATTTCAAAAATTATGCCTCACATCTTCACTTGATTGGTCAATAAGAAACATTACGTTTGAACTTCGAACATAATCCAACTTACCAGACATATGTACACGTGTTATAATGGACCTTGTATTCGTGTGTAATTCTGTTTTATCAAAAAGTGTGACTTAGTTTGAATGACCACTGATTAAGCAGATTTAAAATCCTTGATAACTACAAACATTCTAACCGTTATAACTATTTTCTTCTATTTTTTATAGGACAGCCAATTAACAAAGTAGAGATTCGCAATGGAGAATGACAAAATTCAAAAAATAATAATTAAAAAGCCAATTGAAAGACAAAAATGATCTAATCCTACAACTAACTTCAAACAATTCTTAATTCGACGGGGAAGCAAATAAGTTACAACCTTTAACTTGCTAATCTTTATAATATCTTTAACAAGCCCATTTTAAGTGCAGATTTTAAACGATCATAATTTCAATAATGTATGTAAGGGCTTTTTGGCCATTGTTGCCTCTATAAATTAATATGGCTTCATTGGAAGATCAATATAAAAGCTTACCAGGATTTTTCCTCTCTGGCCATTATTTAAGAAGGATACTTTAATTAGAAAACAGCGTGGGCCAAAAGTGCACTTAATATTCATAAAGACTGCATTACATTTGCACCAGACTTATCCATTCAGAGCTATTTCTATATGTTGGTCTCAACTATGATTCCCTCTCTATTGAGTTTCTTTTACTTAAATTTAGATTCATATACTAATTTCAAACGTGAAGCAAATAGCGAAAAAACTGCAAGTTTTCTTTAATACTTCACTGTCAAAATGCTTGGCATAGTGATACAAATAACGAAATGATACTGAAAAAAGTTGTGAATGTAATATATTGACGCTTCGATAAGATTATACGTAAAAAAAAGAAAAGAAAAAGATCATAGATTTGGTGCACAGAGGTTGGTGACTGTGCCTGTAAAAATTTCAGCCGAGTAGTTGCTTGGCTGGAAGCCAAGGCCCTGGCTCCCAGCCCTTCTGAGGGTTATCGCTACCTTTGTGAAGGATAAGCGTGAAGTCACGGGGCGTTCTTTATCTTGAAGAACAACGCAGGCTATAGGAAATGTTTGTCTTTTGTGTGAGTTAACCACCCAGATAGGTGGAAAAAGTTAAAGGGTTAAGATTAGCAGCGCAAAATCAAGCACCTGATAACACTGGAAATGATACTATAGAGAAGCTCTGAAATTCAACTTTCCCGAATATTTTGACGTTCATTTACAAACCCTCCTACACAATTCGCTTGTTTCTCTATGTATTCAGGCGCAGTGAAACGAAACGTAATGTAATGAATGTAATATAATGAGGCTTGGTGCATGAAACGATTTCGTTTTGAAACGTACAGCCTTTAAGTACAGCGTCGCGAAAATCCAGTGATTAGCCCCTCACGTAAAAAATAGCTTAATTTTAGCATTTATTTAGAATATTTCACAATATCTACTCTAGTCTATCGTAGCCATAAACATAGCTTCCAGCCCTTCTTGCTTTCATATTTTTTTCAAAAACACACACTCGCTATTCATAACATTGCATATTAAATATCTGGCAACTGAAAGTCTTAAGATTTAAGATATGTAGCCTTTTCACATAGCGAACGAAGACTTGGAACTCCAGAAGAAATTTATGGCTAGTCTAGACAATAACTAACAGCACATGTAGAATTTTTCTGCGGCATTAAAAAAAAAGAAAAAAAGGAAAGATAAACAAGTTGATAAGACAGACAGAAGACTGTAAACATTCACTGACATTCAATAGCATACGCTAGTAACAGATGAATCCCAAATCACATAATTATAGATCCTATAGACATATACAATTTACGAATTTAACTATTGCTGGTAAAGTGGCGGTTGAAACGTTTTTTCGAGAAGTTGAGGATAGTGCTCAACAACATTTAACAGAAGATTGTCAATGTAGGCTCGAAGTTGGGTGTTGACTTCTTGCTGCTCAGAAAGGGCTTGTTTCAACTAAAAAAATAAGATAATATGTAATGCTCAACATGAGGAAAAAAATGCATTACTATAAGGACTAACTAAAATATCATCTATAAGAGGTTTGTTCATTACAAAAAGGTGAATTATTGTTTTTCTGTAAAATGTCTATTTTTTTATCAATATCTTTTTAGTCCTCATTAAGCAAATCCTGCTCAGGCTTAACACACTTATGCCAGATTGTTTCCTTATTTTGAAATTAATTCCGGTATTAGCTTTTTGATTCTGAGTCCTTCCAGCAATGCGGGCTTCGTATCGTTAATCGTGACAACACGCAATCCTTTCATGGGTCTTTCGAGTCTCGAGAACACCTTATGACCCTTGTCACAAGTTGAGACCTTTTCGAGGAGGGTTGGTCGCTTTTGACCCCACTCAGCAGATCCTGAGCGATGCCCACGTGACGTCGTCTTTATCAAAATTCAGCACTTCCGGAAGAAAAATGACTGCCACACATTCCATGCCCGAAACATTTGAAAATTGCATGGCATGATCTAACCAATATGCTTATATCCCCAACAGCTTCTCTAATGGTGATTTGACTATTCTCAATAACAATTCCATTCACAGACTGAAAGTTTGCATCGGATGTAGATGCGCTGCGACGTCTACGGCAAGCATCGTTAGTAACATCTTTTCGACCTTCTGTGACGGAGCTTGTTCCATTTATAAACACTGTTCTGGCTCAAAATAGACTTGCCAAGGGCTGCTGCCAACATTTCAAATTGTGTTTTGCATAAAGTTCAATACAGGTTTTTGATCAAAATTATCGAAAGCAAAAACTTACCAAGAACGCACAACAGGGTTAACTTTAAAGCTCTTACAAATTACAGATACAAAAAGGCTGATCATGTCAATACTTGTTGGAAACCGGTTTACGAGTCTTCTCCCTTCAAAAAAATAACAATCAAAATTGCGCAGTCCACGAAATTTGAAAATTCACTTTAGGATTTGAGCATACCTTGTATTTATACTCGAAATCTTTTTTGGGTCATTCAGCTGCTAACAAGCATTTCAGTTGCACTGTGATAACAACTCTTACATATGCCTGGCATAAAATATGATAAACATTTTAAAGAAGAAATAAACCATATACACTTAATTTAAACGCGTTATTAGAGAGTAAGTATCATGATCGAAAAAGAAGTTACCAAAGAAAGAATAGATAGTTATCATTTATTGATACACCAAAGTTGTGCCTGAATAAGGTTATATCATTACATCCTTGTCCACCATCATAGAGAAACCAATTTTGTGATATGGAAGGGGGGGGAGGGGTTAATTAATACCCGTGCCCCAATTTCCTGTTTTTTTAGAGGGAGGGAGGGGTTGAGGAATTGGATGACGAATACACCACATAATTTGGATGAAACTTAACCTGTTGGAAATCCATATGGTCCAATTCCTGGGCAAGAGATTCCAACACAGGTGAGGGAGGGGTTGAAGAAAGAAGTTCCCGACCTTCTTGCACGCATCTCGAGACTAATTGTCCTTGGAGCTCATCGCAAGATTCCTTCAAGTCTAAAAGAGAAAAAAAAGTAAAACAAATTTTAAGTGAAGAAATTACAAAATAAAAAATATTACAAGTAGTAAATGCAATGCATTTCCTTGCTGAGTATGCGTTTTTATTTTGGATGGGCGAGCTGTTGAAGGAGATATATATATATATATATATATATATATATAATATATATATATTATATATATATATATATATATATATATATATTATATATATATATATATATATATATATATATATATATAATATATATATATATAGATAGAGAGAGAGAGAGAGAGTCACAAAAACTACAAAAAGAAAGAATATGTTTTTTGTATATTTTTAGATTAACTGCTACTATCTTTTCTTATTATCAGATAGAATCTGCTTTATAAAACACTGTCATTTTTCTCATGTTCACTTAACTTAGAACTTTTTAAATGCACTATTTCTTTTAATGAGTGTTTTGATAAAAGTTTATTAGTAAGTTTTCCATTCAATTGGCTCTAAAGCACAAATTTGATTTGTTTTTAACTAATCAAAGTACTTTGTTCCAACCTAAATCCATCTTATTGACCAATGATCTACATTAAAATCTTCTTTATCGCTAAGGTAGTTAAACAGAATTTGTAGGTTGCAGAATTAATAAAAATCCATTTCAAAGGATTTGAGGATACATACTTTCAAAAATAATCAACTAAAAATCCAGAAACACATAAATGGACACATCCATGTTTCTGCTAGCGTGGACACTAGTGGAAATTGAAAAGTAGCTCCTAAACTTTTAGAAAGTGAACGTTGTCATTCACTTATTTTCTTCCTCTCTCAAGTTCTATTATAATAACCATGGGCAAAGATTTAACTAACATATATTGTAATATTTCAGACCCCTGAAACTCTGAGCTCTGAAATTAAAGATCCAACTACCAGCATGTTAGGAAGTTCTATTAACGTTTCCATAAAATGCGGTATCCACGCCATACTGTCAAATTTTGACCCGCATACTTCAGAACAATTTTTCAACATGGGAGGCTCTAAAATTCCTGGTTGAGATTTAAAACCGCAAAAAAAAATCAATGGTTATCTTACAATTTCCATTCGCCGACATTTTGACCCTCTTTAAAGTACATAAACACCAAAAAATGCAGTTCTTTGTGAAAAACTGTATCTTAAACTGTAATTAATTTCAAATTTCAATTAATCATTAATCGAGAGATATCAAAAAAGTTATTTTCAGAATCTACAGGAAGGGGAAAACAGAAACTAAGGAGGGCAATTGACCCCACCTCCCCGTTTAACATACTTTACCCCCAGCCCCCCCTCTCCGTACTGATAAGAAGAGAAACAAATACTATCCCCAGGTTCCAATCGTGTTTTTTTTATAGTTTATCTCTTTTCAGGCTACTGCCTAATGATTTATCTTGCGAGGACATGATGTTCTGCTCTAAAAATTATCTTCACTCAGCCTTGGCCAGCTTAAAAACATGTACCATGAAAACAGCTCATATTCCCAATTCTTAACGAGAATTTATCTCTGCTTTCATAACGATTTTAAGGACAACTAATAATTTTGACTATGCCAAGACCAGGCAAAGGAAAAGGTTATCCTTCAATGTCGGCATTCTACTTGTGAAAAATAAAGGGACATGAAATAAAAAAAGAACTCCTAAGAAAAACAATGTGAAAATAAGCAATACAAGCAAAAAAAGGGCGAAAGATCTTTGTCTTTCTAAAAGCTTAAAATTAACAAGTGTTTCTCACATGGTGAATGGAAGCTGTTTAAGACAAAAAAAAAAGAAAAAAAAAAAAAAGTGTACTTTTATATGAGGTAATCTTTATTGTTTTCATAAATGTTGTGATGTTTTTTATTCCTGTTTTTTTTCTCTATTTTGTAGTCCGTCTCTGCGTACTTTTTGTATTATTTGACAGGTTACAAATAACTAAATAAACAAATTAGCTTCTTTATTTTCAACAAGTTACCAGACAGTGTTAGTATCTAGCAGCACTAAAATATTTTTTGAATGACATAAACGATGACACCATGGATATTTAATTAGAACTTTGACAAGATTTGATATTACGATTTGGACAATCTGTCCTCTTATTGAACTCAAGTATATTTTGGATGAAATTATGCCCGATGCAACTCGGATTATCAAATATGTGCAATGTGTGACTATTTTCAAAACTTCTTTTGAAATTCAACAACTTCTTCTTCACCCCTCGGTGACTATTCAAATTAATTATGGGTAACCTGACTTTTGAAGTAATTTACACATGAAAAAATCAAATGAAACATCTTTTCTCCATCTTATTAAACATACCATCATTTTCAGATTTTAGCCTTTTCACTTCTCCTTCAAGATCCTGAATCTTGGCAACAAGATTTTCTTGATCCTGAACCACTGAAGACTGCACAGTTGCTTCTACTCGATCAAGGAGTCCTCGAGCCTGCTCAAGCTGAGCTGTTAGCTCCTGAATGATATGCTGATAATGCTCTCTTTCTTTAAAAAGATCAGCATCTCTTCGCGAGGAGTGATTCTGAAGCTGTCTTATCTCTACTCGGGCTTCTCTCAATTCTTCTCTGTTTTCTTCTATTTCTGACTGAAAGGCAAAACATATTCCATGTTCAACTTCTTTTAGAACGAAAATATTGCAATCGAAAGCGACAGCAATAAAAAGAAGAAGTAGAAGTAGATTTCTTCGAATACATAGAAATATAGCTTTAGTTGGGCATAAATTTAAATGTCTTGTGTGATGCTAACTAGACACTCATACTTTCAGTCATTCCACTTTAGTTTCAATGGAAACAGGGTTGCCACCCAGACCTGGAAGAATTTACTAAATCGGAGAGGAAAAATTTACTAGATCGCATCTGTTTTTACTAAATGCTCAAAAAAAATTTTTGCGCGTGCGGCTACGCCGCACGCGCACCACCAAGCATAGATTTTTACTATAGGAGGATAATCAATACGATTTTCAAAATCTTTTTCCCCTTTTTCTTCTTTTTTTTCTTTTCCTCTTTTCTTTCGTTTTCATAGTATGATTGAAAATTTCGGAAACCTACAAGTTCAAAAATCCTTTATATATATATATATATATATATATATATATATATATATATATATATATATATATATATATATATATATATATATATATATATATATATATATAGATATATATATATATATATATATATATATATATATATATATATGTATATATGTATATATATATATATATATATATATATATATATATATATATATATATATATATATATATATATATATATATATATATATATATATACACATATATATATATATATATATAATGTTACATTTCTACTTACTTTTAATTTCTCTCAGCAGGCTCCTTTTTCCTCAATAAAAATTTTCAAACTAAGGAGATTCACCTAATCACCTTGGGTGGTTGGCTTTTGTTTTGATTCCAATAGATTCCCAATCATCACAAATCCAAGTGTCATTATAGCTTCATTTTTAGTTGGTAAGATTTGATACACAGAAAGCTGATTTTGTCGACCTTTAGACGCCGGAAGTGAAGTGTCTGTTTATGAAAATAGGTGACTGCTTGTCTGTCTCTGAGACAGACAAGCAAAATTGTAAATTGTACAACAGACAAGCAAAAATTGTAAATTGTCATATGTTTACGATATTTTTTTCCCCTGAATTCATGGAAAATAAAAAAAAGTTTTGTTTACTATAAATCATGACTTTTTACTAGTTTTTTACTAGATTTCGGGAAATTTACTAGATCCTCTAAATTTACTAGATTTTTTTTTTTTTTTACTAGATCTAGTAAAATCCTACTGACGGTGGCAACCCTGAATGGGAGACACCATAAACTAATTTCTTAGACCACACAGCCTTTCCATTTAAAATTAAAAGGGAAAGAAAATATATGAAATGGAATGATGCTCAATGTTTTTTTTTGTGTAAATACATTATTTCTGTCTTAATTGAAAGTTTTTTCCCATACTGGTGTATTTTCATTTCATTTAAATTATATATTAAAATATCATTGGCATTCCTAATTCAATTTATAACTTAGGCCGCTAAAATAGTCATCAGAACTCCACATATCATTTCTCCTAAAGAGCCCAATATTTATATCATTCAAACCAGGTTTTGACCATTTGCTTCACTAACCAAGTTGACTTTCAAAGATGGCTCGATTGCATGAGCTATTCATTCTTCTAGCATTTAAAAAAAAGTATAATTATTAAAGCATGAAGCATATTCACAAATTATTGGAAACCTTTGGCCACTATACATACATAAAGGTCCACTTAGAAGAGATTTTGGGACAAAGGGTGAAGATACCCAGAGCCTGGGCCCACTTCCCCCGAAACATCCCATCTTGTATTTTATTCTATAGTTTTCATGTTGCGCCATTCCTTTTTTCTTTTTTTTTTGTCAAATCCCCCTCCAAATAAACTGTGCACTAGCCAGACTAAACCCTTTACGAGGTACGGTAATTTAAGTCAGCAGATTTGAGTATTTTTAGGATTCCCCTATTTTGAGTATTTTTTTAGTATTTCTAGGTTAGGTTATGTATTTAATATATGCTATGTTTTACCCCCCCCCCTAATGTGAAAATATATAGCCCAAATTTGTTTCTGAACTATTATATTTTCATCCTATTTTGTTTTATTTCATTAGCATTAACGAAACTTCACGCATCGCGTGTTTACTGGATTCTTAACAAGTACCTATTTTTCTTTATGTTTTTCATTTTTGGGTTTGCAACTCTGGCATAAGGAAATAGGAATTAATTTTGTCCTAACAAGATGAGAATTAACTGCCCATGATTCTAGGTCCATATTGTGCTAAGTGGTTAATCTAATCCTCCGTCACATCGGCATTTATAATCCTTCTTTCTTATTGGACAAGTTTGAACACATGTTTTAAAAGCTCTAATTTTACTCTTCTTAAAGTGCACCCGAAGACCCTACGGAGCCAAGGCCGAAAAGCTATGAATTAGACATGCTTATAGACTAACTAAAAATTACGGTTGATATCAAGAGAAACACAAGCTAGTTTTAGAGTTAAATTTTCCCCTCCTTCACTCTCAAATGAGGAATTACATCAAAGGAGTAAAAAATTGAAATAAGAAGTCAACGTCTCTAGCATGATCATTAGATACTAGGATATTGTCATACACATTCCACTACTAATTTAACAGACTTTTCTAATTAATGATTTAATTCTAATAGTCCTCTTTATAGGACAAGAAACACCATAGTACCTGAAGGTGATCCCTTTCTTTTTGAAGTCTCTCATTTTGAACCTTAAGCTTATTGACTTCTTCCTCATAATGTTGAACTTGTTGTTCTGCATGATGAAGCCTACCAAAAAAAAAAAAGAAAATTCAAGTTTGATTATAAACGCTTTGCATGGCTTCCTTTTATTGAACATTGTTCGGGGCTTTAAAGTCTACCGAAGGCTCAATTTAAAAATGTTCAAGCACATGTCTCAAAACGTGTTGTATTTCTAAATACACCTATAGAATGTACACAAAATACGTGATAAAAAGAAATATAATGCAACTACATTCAATTGGTAAAATAAGAGCGAATTCACTAGAACAAAAACTGTTTTTAACATTGAATTTCCATAATTTGCAAACAGACGACATTCTCGGATTTAATTCTACTAAAAAAGTAAAAGCAAAAAAAAAAAAAGAATAATTATTAATTAGAAAGCTGTGTCGTTTTCCGGCCGATCTTAACACCTGTTATTCCATCTCCCAAACACTAACTTGCCTTCAGATTTTAAGGTACTTGTTAAGAATCCGGTAAGTCCGCGAGAAAGCCCGCATCGAAAAAGACCGAGAGTTACATGAAAAACAGGTTTTCTCTGCATCATCTCTGCCATGTGAGGTGTTGCTTACTCCGTGACAAAGATTTAAACTTTAGTTTTTGGGGGATGAAAGGGGCAAAAAAAGGTACCTAGGTTGGGTTAGGTTATGTTACGTATTTAATATATGCTATGCTTTACCCTCTCCCCCCTAATGTGCAAATATATAGCCCAAATTTGTTTATGAACTATTATATTTCCCTCCTATTTTGTTTTATTTAATTAGCATTAACGAAACTTCACTTTTCGTGTGCTTACCGGATTCTTAACAAGTACCGGTTTAAACTACAAAGGTTATTCAATAAAGAAATTAAACAAAATCTATATACGAAAAAATGACATAATTTTGAGCAAGATGTTAAGCTTTTTTCAATAAACAATTGACACGAGTGTACTTCTTACGAATTTTAGAAGAAATTCTGTTTACCCCCCCCCCCCCAAAAAAAAAAACAATACTGGTTCCCAAACAATAAATGATTCCAAATGTTAAACACTAAGAAAAACATCAAATACCAAAAAATTGGTCCTAGCCCTCCCGTTTTGTAAGCAATCTGTTAATTACCCAAATTTGGAAGATAAGGTATTAGAAAGGAAGTTTTTCAACGCATGCATTACGGCACCACTTTCAAAGCAATGTATCAGTGAACAAAAATATCTAAGAGACATATATCAACCATTTCATTATTACCTACAACCATTATTACCAACAATAATTCATAACATTAGATCACTTGATTCGTAAAAGGCAATTTTTAACGCAACATTCTTTCAAGCATAGCAAAGCAGATTGGCACGTGTATAATCACTCAAATGGCATTGAATTAGAACCCTGAGCTCAAAAATAATTTTTAAATCTGCGAGTAGCAATTATGATTTTCAATTATTGTATTTTTTATGAATACAGTTAAAATCGCGACCTTACAAGCGTAATTTTTAACGCGGTGGAAATCAAAGACAGCCCTATAGCTCGAAACAAGGCTTTGAATCACCTTGTGGACAAACATGAGCCTAGTATCCCTGACTAATGCAAACGTTTGATACAAGTTACACGCACAAAAAAAAAAAAAAAAAAAAAAAAAAAAAAAAAAAAAAAAAAAAAAAAAAAAAAAAAAAAAAAAAAAAAAAAAAAAAAAAAAAAAAAAAAAAAAAAAAAAACAACAACCGAGTCTGTTTCAGCCAATAAAAACATGTTTACTCTTATGAATTACCAATTCGCTGCAACAACACCTTACTGCAATACGTTCCAACAGCACCTACTTCTTCATTTTATGCTCTTCTTCTCATTTAGAGTCAAGAAGTACAATGGTCTAAAGGGGTTCCGACATTTCCACGGGTCTAGCTTAAATATTACTGCGAGACCCAATCAAATCATTGATATATTTGATGCGGTTTCCGTAATTATGCTCGCTAAATAAAAGGCTCAACTGACGTTAATGAAGATGCGTTCGAGCATCCCTTATCTGACCTGTCCACTTAATTATTAACTTCCTCGATTGTAATCCGCAAACAATGACAACAAATACTTATCCAATAACTTGAAACACTATAGCCAACTTGGCGAATAACAACATCAATCACGTGTACTCCACTCTAAACAGCTTATTTACGAACCCCTGAAGGTATGCCACATTTCACAATTACTCTCCCTTTTTGTAAAGATTGAATTTTTGTTTAGATATGACGTCACTTTCCCAGGGTTAGTAGGTATAACTTATCCAACAATTAATCCAGACTATTTCAAATAGTAATCCTACTAGTCTCTGGCGTTATTTACGTCTTGTGAAACGCTAAGGATAGGTAATCGGCTTGTCGGATAAGTAATCTTGGAATGCTCGAACGCATTAAAAATGACTAGCGTGGCCGGAACAAGAAAACTCATCTTGGCTCATAAACAAAGAAGAAAAGCTTTTAACATTTGTGGCTTTTAATTGTGTTGGGTTTTTCGCAACGTTCGTCGCAGTAATTGAAAATTAAAAAAAATTCCGAATTGAAGACAGAAAAGGTTAAATTAAAATAATTAAATGGAAAAGAAAAACTGTCTACGAGAATCCCAATCGTGTGAAACGTTAGCACTAGGAATAAAAAAGTACAAAAAAGGAATCGAACAAGAACCCCAAATATCTGTAGCATTATTTTCAACTGTTATCTTTGTCATAAAATAGTTACTATTATTCAATTCCAGCTTTATTTCACATTTTGGTTGCTTCTTCGGCAGTAATACTAGGCCATACTTTAAAACTAGAGCGAAGTCCTACAAGACATAGCAAATCATAGATATTTACCAACATGATGAATTAGAAGATTCTACTAAAATTAATTACTTCAGCGGGCTTCAAACATGTTACTCAGAGTCTAGCATAAACACAGAGAAAGCAAGTATCAACCAGTTCGTGGTAACGAACTATAAGTAAGGAGCGACCCGGCTCAATAGTAACCGAAACTCTAAAAAAAGGAATTTTGATACCAATAGATACATCAAAAGAATTAGATTTTTATGCTGATTTCAAATAAAAATCAAAACCTGCATTAATTTAAAAACATTCAGAAATTTAATAAAAAAAAAAAGTTCTTTTTAACTGAAAGTCAGGAGTGACATTAAAACTTAAAACGAACAGAAATTATTCCGTATATGAAAGGGGCTGTCCCCTCCTCAACGCCTCGCTCTTTACGCTAAAGTTTAACTCTTTCTCACAACTCTATTTTTTAAAACAATAAAAAAAACTTTAGCGTGAAGAGCAAGGCGTTGAGGAGGGGACAGCCCCTTTCATATACGGAATAATTTCTGTTCGTTTTAAGTTTTAATGTCACTCCTTACTTTCAGTTAAAAAAAACTTGTTTTTTTTATCTAATGAATCAATAGATCAACGATTTCTCTCTTTCTTTTTCGTAGAATAAAACAAAAAAACAAGCATAATTCTCAGCACAGAATGCTTAATATTAACACGATAGTATTACTCGTAAGCAAAGACGATTTAAAGCGACAGAGAGAGAGAGAGAGAGGGGGGGGGGGGAGTCAATTCAAATAAAAGGCTAATTAATACATACCTTTAAAAATTTCCAACTTTAAGCACTTACTGATTTCCCCGTCCATATTTAATTAAACGTAAAAGCATCTACAGATAAAAATAAAACACAATCTTAAAATTTTCTTTTTATTACCTTACGACGGTACTTGTGTCTTATAGCCACCACACTCTAGTTCTTGTGAGAAGTGAAGTCTGGTTAATGCTAATGAAATAAAACAAAATACGATGAAAATATAACATTTTATCAACAAAATCATGAAAACTACAACAAAGAATTATGGGGGGAGGGGCGCACAGACCACATTATATTAAAAACGCAATCTAAACTAGCCTAACCTAACCTAAAGTTTCCCGCCGAGCCGAAGCTAATATTTTCTGGTATAAAGACCATGACAACCGGTTATTGTCTCATGTTCGCGATACAAGACCTTGAGTGTGGTGGCTATAAGACAAAAGTACCCTTACGACATTTATCTAACACTTCTCATCATGTTTGTCATAGTTTTGAATAGTAATAGATTGAAAGCAACCTATTTTCCAATCAAAAGTTTGCTTTAGTTGAAAAGACCTGATCCAGATTCATTGGCATAAAGGATTTCACAGAAGGATATTCGGTGAAATTATTTTGTGGTTTTTATTTTAGAAATTGAAATGGTATTAAGTCATTTTAAACTGTCATTTTACAAATGAGAATCTTAATTGGGCAGTTCATGCGTTACGCTGAAAAAGAGCACAATTTTCATTGACTAAATAACTAAAGAATATATATATATATTTTTTTTAATTAGACAAAAATCCTTTAATTTTTTGTATCTTTTTTTCTAATGTAAAAATATCTAGATATATAGGTAAGCGATAAGGGGAGGCAAACCCTAAAATACTGCCAAAACAAGGTTCATAATCCTATCTTCTAGACTAGCAACAGAAACTTAAAAAAAAACTAAATATGAAGTCGCTTAAAAGCAATGCTTATTTGAGAAGCAGGGTTAGAACAATACTGATAGAAAGGAATCAAATTTTGTTATTTATAGAGAAAATTTGAATTAATTGCCGTTTAATTCAGCATTATTTTCATTTATGACTGTTTTTGCAGACGGTTCATTTCACATTTCTGTGAAAAAACTAAGTTAACTTATATGTGTTAGTTCTATCGTTTGTTAGACAGTGAATTTTTATTCCTATAATAGTTATTCAAATACGCTATAACTAAAATTTACACATTTTTGGTACCTATCTATGACCAAGAAGAATTTGGAAATTATGTATGGCCGACAATTAGTAGTTAACACCAGATTTTAAGAAGATATAAAACCCTTACTTTCAATATTTCTGCACCCAATTTTAGAAAAAATATTATTCCTTAGTAACATATCAAGATTTTATCCTTAGTATTTTTGTTGTCTTCGTTTTTCAAAATTATCGCGTACTGAAGAGTACGGAGTATTTTTATGGCCGTGCGCTAACAAGTAGAAAAAAAAACTTGTTATTAACTTTCTATATACAGACTTGTTGCCAACAATACAAGGAACATTATTGTAGGGAAATCCTGTAATAAAAAGCAAATTTTGTAATGTGTAGCTTTGACAATCAACAAGAGTTCGTGCATCGTGGCAGTTCAAGAAGCCGTTTTGTTGAAGAAGGAAAAAAAAATGGCGTTTAGCCTCAGCAGAAGTAATGAAGATTTCAAGGACTAAATAAGGCCTTAGACAGGATATGAAACAAGATGGTTGTGAAAAGAGATGATTCAGGAAACTGCAACTATGTTTAACGGGTATATGATCAGTAATTAACTTATATAAATAATATGAATAATATAGAAGGTTGTTACCTTATGTTACAGTTTTCCAGTTCAAGTTGCCTGTCTTTATCAAGCCTAACTAAAAGTTCTCGGTGACACTTCTGTTCTTCCACAAGGTGATGGTCAGACTTTATTTCTAAGTCCCTAAGGTTTTCCTCGAGTAGCCTTAGCCTGAAAAAAAGTTACAACAAGTACTTTTTCATTTCTCAATTCTTCTGATATCTTTTAAAGTAGAAACGAATTATTCATATATATTATTTAGTTCTCTCAGAGAGATTTCTTTGCAAAATATGGAGGAAATCCAGAATAATTATTTAGTGTGATTTTTCTATTCTTACCAATAAGTTAACTAAAAAAAACAAGTTTCTTTTTAACTGAAAGTAAGGAGCGACATTAAAACTTAGAACGAACAGAAATTATTCCGTATATGAAAGGGGCTATCCCCTCCTCGACGCCTCGCTCTTTACGCTAAAGTGTTTCATTGTTTTAAAAAATAAAGTTGTGAGACAGAGTCAAACTTTAGCGTAAAGAGCGAGGCGTTAAGGAGGGGACAGCCTCTTTCATATACGGAATAATTTCTGTTTGTTTTAAGTTTTAATGTCCCTCCTTACTTTCAGTTAAAAAAAACTTGTTTTTTTTTAGTTAATTTCTCAACGTTTTTGAATTAATGCAGCTTTGATTTTGGCTCACCGTACATGAATAATTAAACCTAAATTCGCATATTAATTTTCCTTTTTTTGGCTAATTGGCTTTCTCAAAATTTTGTTCTGACGTAACTTACGAATTAACTTACGCAACGAATTTCTATATTTGTATGTTTTTATTACGTATATTAGGGAGTTCGCTCCCTAGTCAATACCTCGCTCTTTACGCTAAAGTTCGAATTTTGTTCGAATCACAAACCCCTGAATCACAAAGGCCGGTTAATTAGAATAGATAGCTCTTTTGAAAGTACTAAAAAACTTTAGGGTAAAGAGCGAGGTATTGACTAGGGGGCGAATCCTCTCATATACGTGAATAATTTCTGTTCGTTTTAAGTTTTGATGTTGCTCCTTATTTTCAGTTGAAAAAAACTTAAAATTTATTAAAATTGTATTCTATAAAATTAGTGTTCCAACGTTGAAGCCAAGTTTCGCGTTCAAGAGAAATCTGACTGGTCTACCCGTGAAGAGATCGAATGTCGCTTATGTTTTTACGTTCTCCGGAGCACTCGCACCTCGGTCCGGGTTTTTATAATGGGTGAGATAGGGGACGATCATACTGTCTAACATTTATATACTGTGATTTCAATGCACCCTGCAAGAAATTACCAACATAGTCATTTCCTTTTTTTGTTTCTGGTTGGTACATAAGACCATCAGATTCGCTTTATTAATTCTGACAGGAAAGCTGTTGGGTGTAGATTGAATTGAAATAATTGTTTTTCTTTTTGCTTACTGATGAAAACCGTTATAATTTCAGACAGTTTCGAAATCATTCATTTTTTTTCACTCGGCCAATCTGAAGTTTCTATTTCACTACCAATTTTCAAAGTGACTTAGTGTAGGATCGTCAAACTGTAAATATAACGGCAACGATGTATGGTTATGCATGGTAAATCACGCAAATAAGATTTCCCATATTCTTTTTGAATAAATATTTCTCTCAATTTTGCGACGAAGTATGACCAATTAGCAGAATTTAATTATCATGGCTTAGCTCGTTTGTTTTTTTAGTAAGTAATTACGACAATGGGAATATATTTATTAAATGTCTATTTCTAGAATATTTAATAAAATCTAGGGAGGGGTGAATGATTGCTTTGAATAAATATTTCTCTCAATTTTGCGACGATGCATGACAAATTGCCAAATTTGTATTATCACAACTTAGCTCGTTTGTCCATTTTTTTTCTTAGTTAGTAATTACGACAATAAGAGTATGTTCTATAGTTTCTGTCTGATTATGGAGGGGGGGGGGGCTAACCAATCTAATGCCAAAGGGGGATACCAAATATTTAAAAAGAGTTAAAAAACATGAATAAACTTGCATTGAAGCTTTTTTTACTTTTGATTACTCCAGGCAAGCAAATAAAGATCCAAAGAAAATTCAATTTGACACTGTTTAATAATTCAGTCAAGGTTGCCTCCCCAGTAAACAAGAAATTTGAATATATAAGGACACAAATTCGAAATATGAATTTTCATCTTCTATGCTTTTACATTTTTTTTTCAGAGGACGAAGGAATTATAGGATGAAATACAGACATGAGAATTTTGACAGTGCAACTAAAATCTTGCAAGTTTTGTTTGAGGCTGACACGCCAATAGCGGATAACAAATAACTTTCCTTGATAATTTTCCTTAATAATTAATAGGATAAATCTTTGATTACCTGGAAAAGCAACTACGAATTAAAAGCGATCACAAAATAAACAAACGAAATAAGCTGTGGCAATTCAATATCACTAATTGGTCACACTTCGTCGCAAGCTGGGAGAAATATTATTCAAAGGCAATATGAGAATCACGTAGTAAAGCCATTTTAACAATGGTAACGAATCTAATAGCGCTTGTGTCAGAGACACTCGAACCTTTTTTCATGGGAAATGGCAGATTCTAGTATACCACCAGGAAGACAAATACCACATATTAAGAATTGTAAGGCTCACATATTCCTTGGGGGCTCTTCCAGCAGATTTTGTGGGCAATCCCGATTCACCTACCAGGGCAAGTGAGCCGTGAGAGTGCTTCAAGCCCTTGATTCCCCTGCAAAATCTGTAATTTTAAACCGTTCTCGGGTAATTTCTTATACTCACCACTTAATTGCCCTATTTGGACAATTCTTTGCAATTTTGACACCCTCCCCCTTTTAGAAACAGAATTATATGAACGTGTACGCATATCCACGACCTGTAAAACAGTGAATACATTATAGAACCCAAACGAGATATTGGAAATTACCACCACAGCCCCCGAAAAATCGGTGGAAAAACCTCCCCTTCAATCCCCCCCCCCCAAAAAAAAAAACGTATGACCCACCATGGAAGACCTAAAGTTCTTTCCATAGTTATGACACATTATTGTTATAAATATCAGATGTATAATCGCAATCGAAAAATCCATATATCCTGGGATTAGGTATTCTTGCCAAATTTGTAGTGCTGATAAAACTTTAGTTTTCCCGAGCTGAATTAAAGCTATTTCAAACAAATTGGAGTAGAATTCCTGAAAAAATTCCTAAAAGGCAAGCTACTCAAGGGATCAAGCGTGTTTGTGTCCTAAAGATTTTTTTATTCTTTATTTGTTGACAAGATCAAAGCTATTACAACACAAAAGAGGTGCAAGACAAATCTTTATACGTTTTTTGTTTCGTTTAACTTTGCTCGATTGGCTTTTACTTTCGCGATTGCTAAGCTTGATTTTATTTTTTCGTTAATTATAATGCAAAGTTAGTACTGCAGCATGAAACATCAAACAATTCATCAATAGTGGGATTTAATTGAGTTGTAAAACCACTTTAAAGTACAATTGTGGCAGTGTCCAAGCGCAAGAAATGATGCATCACATAGCTGTACCAAATAACAAATAATATTTTTACTCATAAACTAGAACAATCAGATTCTATCTAGTACTCGGATAAGAAAAAAAAAGTTTCAGTAATCAGCGTGGTTTAGCATCGAATCCAGTATTTATTCTTACTTTGAAGCTTTTCTTGAAATCCAAAATTGAAGTTTGGATAGTTTAAAAAAAAAGAAGCATTTTTAAATCAATTAAATAATTCAGACGGATAAAAAATTTCCTTAATTAACAAATATTAAGGAAATATATATATATATATATATATATATATATATATATATATATATATATATATATATATATATAATATATATATATATATAGTACCCAGTCCCGGCAGTCTGCACGCGGCAGGCTTCTATAAATTGATTCTCACTGTCGCTTGTCTTCTAAATGCAGACATTTTGAGCCTTTCCTTGATGTTAGGACGCTCAAATGGACCTTAATTTAGAAGTAGTGCCTTTGTAAAATTACGTTTTTTTAATGGACCTCTAATTTCTGCCTTGGCTTGTCTTTTGTCATTATTAAAGACATATCGCCAAACCGTTGTTTCTTTTAATTGTTCAGGTGGTGGGACAGAAGGTTCTTCTTTTGCCTTGGCTCGTCTTTTGTCATTATGCAAGATATGTCACCGAACCGTTGTTTCTTTTAATTGTTCAGGTGGTGGGGCAAAAACTTCTTTTTCTTCCAACGATTTATCTAGTCCAGGTTTTTGATTTTCAAAGGTATGATAGGCACTCATGTCAAAATCCAAAACCTAATAATCATCGCTATCATTTTCAATTTATTTGGTTCGTTCTACCTCGGCTTGTCTTTCGTCATTATGAAATACATATCGCCAAATCTTTGTTTTTTCTTTAACAAAGGTATGGTAGGCACTGATGAACTTATGCATGTCAAACTCCCAAACCCATTCATCATCGCTATCATTATCAATTTTGACACGTTTTGCTTCTCATTTTCCCTGTTGATTTTTATTGACTCGCTCACATCTTTGGTGTCGCATCTCTTCTAACCGCGTGTGTATTTGTTTTTCATTTTCATTTTTAATTGGCTCAAATGCTCGGTGTCGCATGTCTTCTAACCGCGTGTGTCTTTGCTCTTCATTCTTATTTTTGACATGCCACCGCCGTTCTTCTAACCGCGTATGTATTTGATCTTCATTTTCATTTTTGACTCGCTCACATGCTCATTGTCGCATGTCTTCTAACTGCGTGTTTCTTTGTTCTTCATTTTCATTTTTGACACGCCACCGCTTTTCTTCTAACCGCGTGTGTCTTTGCTCTTCATTTTTGACTCGCTCACTTGTTCGGTGTCGCATGTCTTCTAACCGCACGTGTATTCGCTCTTCATTTCATTTTTGACATGCTCTAATTGTCTTTTTCGCATATCTTCTAACCGCCCGTATCTTTGCTCTTCATTTTCATTTTTGATATATTTTTGGATTTTGATTACTTCAGGAAATTTAGCAATGGCCTTTGCTTTAGCCGTCAGTATTGGTGTTGTCGCAATTTATGATCCAGGTTGTCGATTTTCACATCTTATCACGTTTGATAGTTTAGCTGTTGGCTCCAAGGAATCATCATTTATAGTAACTGCAACTGCAAATTTTCGTTTTTTCGGTCTTCCAACAGGCATTATATTATGTAAATAATTGATGCGTTGGAAACTCAACAATCTTATTTACGCTATGCATGACATCATTTAAAAAAATAACAAAGATATCCCATGTCAAAATCCCAAACCCAATCATTAATGCTATCATTTTCAATTTTGACACGATTTGATTCTCGCTGTCCATGTTGATTTTCATTGACTCGCTCACATGTTTGATGTCGTTTGTCTTCTAACCGCGTGTGTCTTTGCTTTTCATTTTCATTTTTGACTTTCTCACATGCTCAGTGTCGCATATCTTCTGACCGTGTGTGTCTGCTCTTCATTTTCATTTTTGGCATGCCACCGCTATTTTTCTAACCACATGTGTATTTGCTCTTCATTTTCATTTTTGACCTGCAGCCGCTGTTCTTCTAACCGCTTGTGCATTTGCTCTTCATTTTCATTTTTGAATCGCTCACATGCTCGGTTTTGCATGTCTTCTAACCGCCTGTGTCTTTGCTCTTTATTTTCATTTTTGACACACTCACTTGCTCGATGTCGCATGTCTTCTAACCGCATGTGTCTTTGCTCTTCATTTCATTTTTGACACATTATAATTGTCGTTTTCGCATATCTTCTAGCCGCCTGTATCTTTACAGTTCATTTTCATTTTTGACACGTTTTTGGATTTTGATTACTTCAGACAATTTAGCAATGGCCTTTGCTTTAGCTGTCCGAATTGGTATTGTCGCAATTGACGGTCCAGGTTATGGATTTTTACATCTTATCACGTTTGATAGTTCAGGTGTTGGTTCCAAATAATCATCATTTATAGTAACTGCAACTGCAAATTTTCGTTTTTTGGGCCGCCCAACAGACATTATATTATATAAATAATAGATGCGTTGAAAACTCAACAGTCTTATTTATGCTATGCATGACATCATATAAGAAAGTGCTTACATGATGTCATAAGAAATGCTTATATGATGTAATAACATGGCACATGACGTCATTTGCTAAAACCAAAATTAAGGCTCTTAACGAATTTTCTCAGACTTCTGACCGACATTATATATATATATATATATGTATATATATATATATATATATATATATATATATATATATATATATATATATATATATATATATATATAATATATATATATATATATATATATATATATATATATATATACATGTACAGGCTTACTTTTCTCTAAGGAGTGTGATAGGCCTACTCTAATAGAGGTTGCTGGTTGTTTTGAAAACCAAGGTTTTTTTTTTTTAGTTGTGTTAGCCTTTCTGATGTCTAGATCTGAAAAAAAACTTCATTTCTTTTATCCCAAATGATATATACCTGAACTTTGCATTTTTTCCTTCGTATTGACTTCGCAGTCTAAATTTCTCTTTGCCATTCAAGCTTAGAATAATTTACAAGACAATCATTCATCTCTAGCAGCAATTGCAGCCGGAAACACAGAGACTATTCATCCAACCAAATTAAAAAAATAAATAAATAAAAGCGAACAAAATGAGGAGGAGATAAAATACAGAGGAAAGAGAGAAAGAGAGAGAGAGAGAGAGAGAGAGAGAGAGAGAGAGAGAGAGAGAGAGAGAGAGAGAGAGAGAGAGAGAGAGAGAGAGAGAGAGAGAGAGAGAGAGAGAAAGAGAGAGAGAGGGAGGGAGAGAGAGGGAGAGAGAGAGAAAGAGAGAGAGAGAAAGAGAGAGAGAGAGAGAGAGAGAGAGAGAGAGAGGGAGAGAGAGAGAGAGAGAGAGAGGAGGGAGGATAAAAAGCGGAGATAAAGGAGCTGGAGGTAAATTTATTAACACCGGTGAGGGGGCGGAATATCAAAGTGAGATGAACAGCACAGTGATCATGGGACGCAACCCCATATAATTAAACCTCCGTTCAATATCAGCTCCCTTTCAACTCGATCCAACCCTCATTCAGCTCAAACCAATGTAGTTCACCCCCGTTCAACTTACTGCCCTGCAGCTAAACTCTACTCAAATCAACCTGGTGAAAATCAACCTTATTCGACTTACCCTAACACAGTGGCGGATCCAGAGGGGCACCCCCCTAACGTAGTCTAAAGTAGTGTAATTTACTTAATTATCGCAAGATTCCATTAATTAAACTTTCTCCTAACGCAAGTTTATCGGATAAACCTATTTTGCACCCCCCCTCCCCCTTAAAAAATCCTGGATCCGCCCCTACCCTAAAAATGCTTTAGATTTGATGGTTTAATCAATTCACATTGGATAACAAAATATCCATCCAACTCTGATTTATAAAGGGCACTAATTTTCCTTGGGAGCAAAAAAATACATCCAAAATATTCTATGTCCGATTGGCTCAGAATTTATACCCATAAGTCACTTAAGTAGCCTAAATAATAAACACTCGGAAAATAATGAGTAAAGACAACGAGTTTAACTTTTAACACTTGTAAGAGGTATCCAGTTATATTGTTTAGGTGATTAGGGTTGATTCACATGGAAGTTGAGTTGGGTCGGCGAGGGTTGAGCTAATCGGGGGGTTAAGATGCAGCAGGGTTGAGTAAAATTGGAACCGGGCCACACTGTGGCGAAAATTAAAGCTACAGAAGTCGAATCATTTATTCAACTTCTGATAAGTTTTCAGTTGATTAAGTCAAATATCAGTCGATTTTTGTTAGTAGTTCAAAAATAATACAATTTACCAACTATTTATTAAGCGTTACATTACTAAGAAACTTGTAGGTTTAAATTGCTTATCAGTCTTAAAACTTAACAAAAATCGTAAAGTTGTCAACGCACATAAAACGACAAAGGTCCACAAATACAGAAGATACAGATAATCTACACTTTGTCGAGCTCGTTCTCAAAGAAGAATAGACACTAGAACACTAGCTTATTTTTAAATAGAAATTTGACGAAAATACAACTAAAACATATATTTGCATATGAGACAGTCTAATTTTGAAAACTGGGAAAATTTTCTCGGCTTAATCACTGACTTTAATTTTAAGAAAATCCCCAATTATCCTATTAACCGTCTGATCTGAAACCAATAATAATTCAATCAGTTTTTCCTCGTAGTACAATAAACTCTAGAGGTGACAAAACAAATAAAAATGTCTCCTTTATATATGCTTCCATTAGTAGTAACTTCATTAAATATGAATTTATACTAAGAAATATAACGTATACCGACAACTTTTTTTAAAGCAAAAAAAAAAAAAAAAAAATCGTTTTCATTAAATAAAATTTATACCTTAGAGTGAGATTGGAGTTTTCTTGCTTTGAATAAGCTAAACGATCGGCTTCCGAGTTCATCTGCCTATCAGCTAAAGCCAAGACTTGCGATTGAAGCATTCGAAGCTAAAACACAAAATAAAGCCAGTTATTACTTCAAGAATACCCAATACTGCCCTCCAAGGCTCAAAAGGCATATTTCTTATTATACTCTCATGGTTTTCACCTTAATAGCACTGAGGCCTCGGCCAACGTTATCTGCTTTTTCATCATACAAAAAAAATTAAGAAGATAAAGCAACGAGGAAATGGTAAAGACAGTAAAATGAAATAGACAACTAATTGAATATTTCGTCTAGATACCAAATAGCCATCCTCAGTGAAACAAAAAATAAAATTGAACTTACTATAGAAACTAGGATATTAAAAAAATAAAACCAATGAATTAGCGACAAAAATTGTAGGAAAAAATCCAGGTTCCCTGGAGATAAAATTGTAGGGACCAGGTTAATATTGAAGTAAGAAAAAAACAAAAACAAAATAGAGGTTGTTTGCTTACAACAATTCCTTTTTTTAAATCAAATTGCTCAAGAGTTAATCTTCATGCCACTTTGCTTCCTGTCAATGAAAACAGTTGCATAATTCCGCTGGCACCCTTCATAAGGTGGACAAAGTAACCATTAGGTTCTGGCAATGGGCCATCTAACACGGAATAAAATTGTCGGTGTCTGCCATATCTCGTGGTCCTTTCGAGAGTTAAGAATAGCCTTATTTTCTTTAAAGATTTGGGCATTACGCAGTACATAGCAGAATATTTTGGCTTCATTTATAAGGTGCAAAAAATTGTGTCATGTAGTTCTGCTCTAGATGGACTGCAGTCTTTCCCCCTTAGTTACTGCCAGCTTCCCATACCTTCTGTGCAGTACACACATCGCAGCAAATGTGTACCGAAAATAGAGCCTCATGAACCGGCTTTTAAGAGCCACACAGCTGGATTGACCCTTTAGTTGGGAAACATCAAAATTATAACTGAGCGAATTAGGCCCATCCAAACTTTCCCAATTACAAGCTACGTTTGAATCTGGGAATTATAACATAAAAAAAGAAAACAAAGACAGCGGCTGAATACCCAATGAAAAGGTTCAAAGCCCTATCCATATCATCCATCTCTGATTGAGACTAACAAGCAATCACATATATAGCACGATCAGTCATGTCCCTATTCCCTAACAGGGGATATCTTAGTAGAAGTGGTGCACACTCTAGAAAGAAACAAAACCACGACAAGTACAAAGATATGTGGAAAAATAGGTCACTGCAAATAGTTACCTTCCTATCGAATTCATAATCTTCATCGATTTCTCCTTCCGAACCAAGTGCTTCGTCCCCTTCAAAGTCAGACCCTCTTCCAGATGATGGATCGCTACTTCTGAAATATTTGTTTTTAATAATATTAAGAAAAGTATCAAAAAGAAATAAGATAAACCAAGTTACATACGAAGCTCATCCAAAAGTACTCGCTACTTCTGTCAGGTAATTAAACAAACCGTGAAACATGCACAAAGACCTCTGTTCTTGATTTTTTTTTTCTAGACAGAAATTAGGAATACTCAATAGAAAAAAAAAAAAAAATAAAACTACAAATCTTAAACTATCTTCCAATACAGCTTTTAGAGTTTTGCTGGTACTTGTCAAAGCGTAGGACAAACTTTTGAATGCCAAGTCATAAGCATATCATAAAACATAGCTGTTTCTGTTGTTAACCATCGGGTTAAAACGGCATATTCTCTGAAGAACGTATCTATCAATATTCTATATATACATATGCTTCATATACGAGAACTGAATTTTATTTCTGAATATGACCCTCTTTTGCATTTTTTCCTTCCTGAAATTGGTTAATTGATTTTCTTTTTCTTTTTTAGTGTTTGCAGTCATTTGTATGCTGTTTGAAATCTAATCCTTGTATCTGCTACTTTTTAGGATTTTTTTTCTGGTAAAGTAAAATACGACTTAAAAAAATCACTTTTTAGTGTCATTTCCGTATTAACCTTTGAAAATAACAACACAAGAAAAGTGCACCATTGGAATCCAGATGGTCGAAATCCATGCCGAAGTTTTCAACCCTCTTCCTGACAATCATATTTTAGCCAGTTGATTTCTTTTTTTTTGGTAACCCATTAATACGACTTGCCATGCATTTAAATATTCTACAGTCTGATTTTTGTCGTTTCTCACTTTGAACCAAATAAATATGACTCAGCTATTATTATTCTTTTTTCTTTACCTGATTGTACCCTTCTTTCTTTACATTAAAAACTCAGAAGTTTTGTCCAAATTTTCTAATTTTTTATATGAGTGACTATGAAGTAAGAATGCAAAAGTAATATCTTAGGCATGGATAATTTAGGGCACCGCTAAAAATCCAAGTTTACCATGCACGTGCTAAAGGATTAAAGTTTGGGGGCTGGAAAGAGGGAGAAGGGGGCAAATTGAAAAAAGATATTGATGGGTAAATTGCATAGAAACATTGGAAATGAAGAGAAAAACAGATGCAGGACGCATGGACCCCCCATAAATTTCACAAGATTTCTTAAAGAGCTTATTCACTCGCTTGTAGCAATCCTCTTGATTTCTTGCAGCATAGTTTGATAATTTATTTGAAGTGGCTCACAGCAATAACAATTTCCCCTTTACAGATCTTATTCCACTTTTATACATCTATTAAGATTATTCTTATTCTTCTGAGGACTCAAAGATCTTATTTGAGAAATTCATTTGATGTTGTAAACAAACAAATTAAGAAATCGTCGCATAGACAACAATATAATTCTCTGTAGTTTTGATGTTGTAATTGTAATCTTGTACACAAATGGTGATGTTAAAAAAATGTGAACTATATTAAAAAATAAAATACAAAAATATTTTGAATTGATAGAAGATGTAACGTTGGCAACTATGGAGCTCGAAGTCATTATGAAATTGGTCTCGTTGGTAAAAAATAAATTTCATAAGATTTCTTAAAGAGCTTATTCACTCGCTTGTAGCAATCCTCTTGATTGCTTGCAGAAATCCTCTTGATTTCTTGCAGCATAGTTTGATAATTTATTTGAAGCGGCTCACAGCAATAACAATTTCCCCTTTACAGATCTTATTCCACTTTTATACATCTATTAAGATTATTCTTATTCTTTTGGGGACTCAAAGATCTTATTTGAGAAATTCAGTTGATGTTGTAAACAAATTAAGAAATCGTCGCATAGACAACAATACAATTCTCTGTAGTTTTGATGTTGTATTCATGTACACAAATTGTGATGTTAAAAAATGTGAACTCATATTAAAAAATAAAATACAAAAATATTTTGAATTGATAGAAGCTGTAACGTTGGCAACTCTGGAGCTCGAATATTATGAAATTGGTCTCCTTGGTAAACAAGTTGGTTCACTTTTAAGATCTACCTCACGTCGTGAGCCGTAATTTGTCATTCCCTCCGTCATTACATCCCCGTGCTCTAGTTTCCAGTGCTTTTTATTGCAAAATTTCCTTTTTTAGTTTTAACCTTGGGAATAAGGATTATCGGTTTCCGTCTTTAAAGTGACTCAGTCTTTGAAGTGGCAAACTATTTGGAATTTAGAGGATTACAAAGTGTCCATTTCCGTAAAAATTGTTTTCCTTCATAAAACGACCTCACAATATCATGTATTAACAAAAGATTTGACCTGCTTGGATCTATGAAAAAGCCACACTGGATTTGATTTGTTTTGAATTCTGCATACTGAAAACTGGGGGGGGGGGGGGGGTAATACCTTCAATCGTTGCTTTTGTCAGAAACCGACTAAAGAATATTTCTAAAAGCCATGAGGTGAAAGTATATCCTCGCAACCAAGGCCATATTTTGCTTATTTTATTTTATTGTCCACTGTTTAACTTTGGCGAAAAGAAAGAAACATGAAATAGGTCAAACCAATGCAAAAACAATAAATTCGGTAAACATATAATTTATTTTACGTCAGAAACCGATTTTACTTTCTTAGTTTGAATTGAGCCAATTTGTTAAAACTGCGAAAACGCAAACTCCACGAATTTCAGATTTTACCATATCCTTTCCAGAAAATTCCACTCGGGTTTCTGAAAGAAGAGAGGAATCAAAGATTAAAATATTAATTTGACATCTTGTGATCAAAAATCTTAAGATTAAAATCTTGCGCGAAAATCAACCAAATCTTCAACTTTTTTTCAAATTTGCGGAACGATTTTAGATTTTGATTCGGCTTTAACTATATTTAAGATCTAGACATATCACTACGATACTTCCTTTGCAGAATTTATAGATTGTGGTACTGGATTCTGGACCTTCTCTATCGGATCTTGGAATTAGTATCGACATCGGATCGAAATTTCGGATTCTGAGATTCTCCTGTAATGACTCCGTTTTTTTCTCGTACAATTTTGGACTTATGGTTCAAATTTTATCGGATCACAAAAAGTTTAGAGTGCTCCCCCTCCGTTGCGACGCCCTTTCCTGATAGAATGGACATAGAAAGCAGCATCCACTTGCTTTTAAATCCATTGCAGCTTCCATTATTGAAATTTTGTCTTAGATAAGGCATCCGAACTATTTTAAACGCTATAAGGTATTTGCAAGACATTGTTGTTTGATGTATTTCTTCTCTTCCCCCAAACGAACTGAGTCCTTAGCTTCTTTTGTATTCTGCTGTACACGAAAGCTGTTTCACTACTGTGACACAACCTGGGTTGAAAGGTATCATCCTGTGATTACTGGGTTTCACTGAGTACAAAGACAGGTATCATGAAAAAAAGACACGAAAGGAAGCGAACGCTACAGTTTATCGAATAGCAAGAGATTAAAATGTCTAAAAAAATATTCTTGATCCCACAGATTTTTCAGTGTTGTTGCTTGTTTTGCGTTTTCCTCGAATTTACTTGTGTCACAATGTAGCACATGCCCTCGCAGTTCTATAGGGCTCTATTCGACTCGTCTGTTTATTCGGATTTGAACGATATATCATTCGGGTGTTCTGAACAGATTTGAAACTCTTTCCTAACAAGAAAAACCGGCGTCGGCCAGCAGTGCACCGCCGTTTCCCCTAAAAATCAGCTACTCGCGACCAAAAAGAAAACCGGCGCGGCGTCGGGGTCTATTGCAATAGGAACATAAAAAACTCATCAGCACTCAGCCGGTTCTGCTTCTGAGGAAGGACTGTGGAGAGTATGTCCCGAAGCCTGGCTGTTTAAAAAAAGGACATGGATTTTGCCCCTTCAACGTTTAAGAGTCTATGGCGGTAATGGACACTGTCTTAATAGTAAAATCTTTCTTGTCGATATTTCGTGTGTCAAGACATCCTGCACTACTGAGATACTTTAGATCAAGACTGATATTTCATGCAGGAATGCCATATTATGTTCAAGGTAAGTCCTGCAAATTCTGCACTATTTTTGTTCAAACAATCATCTTGTTGTTCTTCATCTAGCTGATCCAGCGTCCGATATTCTGCTGCCTTGTAACCATCTATCATCGACGGCAAGATGTCTTGACCAGTCCCCAGATGATCCATGAATTCTGGGACTGCCTGGGTCCCAGGAGTTAGTCCCTGAGCATGTGGATGAATTATGTTCCTATCACTACACCAGCCCACGAATAGTTGCCATATTCCATTACTAATCCAATGGGGCATCGATACTAGCCGGATAGCTGCAGGGTCACTTTTCCAGGAAATCTTCAATTTTCAGTTCATGCTCGATATTTTTCCAGTTGTTAATTATACCGTAGTGTAATTTAGTTTCAGGTGACGAAGCCCAATCTGTTGGAGCAAGCGTGACTGATCTCCTAAGGGGTATAGGCCAGTGTACCACCAGGCGCAAGCCAGGCTTTAAGACACCATTTTGGAGTAAATAGCGTCATTTGGCAGTTGACAGACCCTCGAACCTTCTCCAGAACTTCAGGAAATATGGAGAATGGATGAATAAGAATAGCTATGCTTGTTCAACCAGCTATGTGCTACTGACTCCTGTCTCAGTTTTTCACTGAACTCGAAAGTCGATGATCGATTTACAGGAACACTTACTGAAACGCTAGAATCGTCCTTAATTAGAGCAGGTATTTGTCATATCGCTTTTAACTCGAAGGAGAGATGTTCAATTCTATACTTTATATTTCTCACAAAAATCGTAAAGGTGTGGCCTGAAGGTCAAACTATTTCAATTAAAAGAAACCATATGTCATGTGTTTACAGCACGTTCGTGGAACGTAAAAACCAGGTAATACAAAACAAGTGATTTTTTTATATATCTGCACAGTAAATGTTCACTTAGCAATGAAAAAAAAAAAAAAAAAAAAAAAAAAAAAAAAAAAAAAAAAAAAAAAAAAAAAAAAAAAAAAAAAAAAAAACAGCAACAACTAAAAAGCAGAGCCGGATCTAGGGGATGCGGGAAGGGGCAAGCGCTCCAGGCGGCATGCCGGGTGGGAGGTAAACAAGCTAAAGAGCGTAACTATAAAAAAACGGTACTTATGTGTTATATAATACACACTCGAGAAGTGAAGTTTGGTAAATGCTAATTAAATAAAACAAAATATGATGAAAATACAATACTTTAGTAACAAAATTATGAAAATTACAACAAAGAACTATGGAAGGGGGGCCGCCCAGAGCACATTATATTAAATACTTAACCTAAACTAACCTAACCAAAATACCAACTAAATATTAAATTAATATATAGCTATAATGTAGTTTCCCACCGAGCCAAAGCTAATTGTCTGTTTTAAACACAGTGAAAACCGGGTATTGTCTCATATTCACGATGCAAGTTCTCGAGTGTGTATTATATAACACATCAGTACCGAAAAAACTTCCCGAAAAATGAACTAATTCAGCAAATGAATCTAAATTGAAATGCTCAAGTGTTTTATGAAGCATAATTACACGTTTTTAGTAGACTCCGGTCTTTCCCTCCTGTTTTGCTTTAAGGGTTTATTTTTGCATTGGGAATTTCGGATGATACAGCGATGTAATGGACGTGGGTTAGATTCCGACGGTTGTCTGCTGTCCCTCCCCTCCTGGAATAACAATACAAGCTACGTTTCTAACTTTCCTCCCTAAGACACCTTGTACTACTTCGCAAAGAATTTCCTTAAAATTATTCCATCCATCTTCTCTACATTGTCAAATTTTCAACTCCCCAGGATCATTGTAACTTTACTGTACCTGGAGAGTTCTTCTCAAATCCTCATATCCGAGTCTACCAAAGTCATGACTTCCCAGAAGGTTACAAGCTTAAAGCCTTTTCGTTAACAATACAAGCTGCGTTTCTAACTTTCCTCCCTAAGACACCTTGTACTACTTCGCAAAGAATTTTCTCAAAATTATTCAATCCATCTTCTCTACATTGTCAAATTTTCAACTCCCCAGGATCATTGTATACTGTAACTGGAGAGTTCTTCTCAAATCCTCATACCCGAGTCTACCAAAGTCATGACTTCCCAGAAGGTTACAAGCTTAAAGCCTTCTAACTTTACTGTACCTGGAGAGTTCTTCTCAAATCCTCATATCCGAGTCTACCAAAGTCATGACTTCCCAGAAGGTTACAAGCTTAAAGCCTTTTCGTTAACAATACAAGCTGCGTTTCTAACTTTCCTCCCTAAGACACCTTGTACTACTTCGCAAAGAATTTTCTTAAAATTATTCAATCCATCTTCTCTACATTGTCAAATTTTCAACTCCCCAGGATCATTGTATACTGTAACTGGAGGGTTCTTCTCAAATCCTCATATCCGAGTCTATCAAAGTCATGACTTCCCAGAAGGTTAAAATTCCTAAATTTCAGCTTCAGATTAACTCTAGACAATACTAGATGATGATCATAACTTTTGAAATCAATAGGTAAACTCTAACATACCACAGTGTATTGCATCGACCCCGCCAGTCTTCGATTTACAATAAAATAGCAAATAGGTTTGCCCATATTACAATCATACGATTACCACGTTAACCTATGAGCCATTTTGTGACCGAATTTTGGCTATATATAGTTATTGGCTATAACTACATTGTTATACCTATAATGTCGCAACAGTCTATAGCCGTTGCTATTTTTCTTCCTTATACCAGATATACCTAACCTAAAATAAGATCTACATCTATTTCTACCAGCCTGAGCATTAAAATCTTCTATTTAAAGTACCATATTTCTAACAGGGGTCCTGTCTATTTCTCCCTGTCGCTGCATATAAAATTCATACGAGTCACTTCTATCTCCATCAATCGGTTCTACAGGGACATACACTATACCACTATGACTGATATCCTACACTTTTCAGTCACAAAATGAGCAACAAGAATTCTAATATTAACAGATTCCCAACCTAAGCAAGACTTACAAGCTTCTTTATTCATCATGAGCCCTACTCCCCGCCTATGTGCTTAATCCTTTCCACCTTGATAAATAAATTCAATTTCAACTAGTTTAATATTTCCTAACCCTGGGAGAGGAGTTTCTGAGCCTCCTAATAAGTCCAGTTCCAAACGTCTGAATTCGTCAGTCAAAATGTCAATATGTTAGTTCTTTTATAACGTTGTAACGTTCTGAGTTACACTTTTCATATCATTTAAATCACTGAAATTGTTATAGCCTTAGAAAAACAAAGGGTCCCACCAGTACACGCTAAGGACTAATGCTCTTAGTCAATTCTATACAAAGCATTTAAGCTAGCTTAGAACTGGACAGCAAGAAGTCTCTGGGACCTCTAGTTGAATGGAGGCTTTCTACAATCCTGGGCTCATCTTAGTCATTACATGGTTTTCCATATTAGGCGGTGCTCTTCTATTTACAAGAGTTGACGTTCTTCGCAAGCAATCTAAAGCCTATTACCTCAGACTCATCATATGTTCATGCCAGAAAAATTATATCACGATCGGGAGGCAGCACATAACAGACAACATAGCTAGGAAGAGCTTATTCACACCAAAGAAGCACATCAAAACAAACAAAACTCAGAGAATAACACTTGGTATGCTATTGAAAACGAATAGAAATTGAACTAAAAGAACAAGCAAGTTTTTCTTTCAAATGAAAGTAAAGAGCGATGTTAAATTAAAAAAAAAAAGTATCCTATATATGAGGGTGGCTGTCCTCTCCTCCCCCACCCCTGTTTACACTGAAGTCATATAGTGGTTTGAGATACTTCTTATTCCAATTTTAATGCTCTTGTGTTTGAGCAGTCGTTCTTAAAGAACTGGGACAAAAATTCAGACTTAAGTGTAAAAAGCGGGAGGTTGAGGAGCAGTAGCGTCAATGCACAAAAATAGGGAGGGGTTCAATTTTTTTTATTTGGTGGGAGGGGGGGGGGAATTTTGTCAACTTACTGAATGAAAATACTAAAAAAAAGCATTTTCAACGAAAATGCTCTATAAAAAAGGTGTTTTTAAATAAGGGCAGATCCAGGGGGGGGGGGACATTTCCTTCCTCCCTATCGAGGCCACTGTTGAGGAGAGGACAGGTACCCCATATACGGAATAAATTACACTTCTGACATGAAAAAATATTCTATAGTTTAGCCTCAAGGATATAGCGTGGAACTTCTACTGGGAGATAATGCTTCATTCATTATTTCTCCTAACATAACTTGATCTATGATCCTAACCTAATCATCAATTGAATTTTCTTTGTTGTACTTTAAGTTAAGTTTAAGACATTGTGTCGCGTCAGTAACAGCAGAAAAAAGGAAGCGAAAGGACGGAGTGAAACGTATCGAAAGGACGAGAGAGAAGAAATGGTTAAGAGAGCTTATAAATAGAAAACTTAACCTGACAAAATACTTTCATGGACGTTTTCCATAAAATTCATTTCGAAATCCACGTAAAAAAAGAAGGTCCAAGAATACTAGTACTTCCTGCGAGAATAAATGATTCACCAAATCAAAAGAATAAAATAAATAAAATCAGCAGGAAATAGAAACTCACCGGGATGTTGGGCCAAAGTTACCACTGCGGAACGGCAAGCTAAATAAGAAGACACAAATAAACACAATTTTAAGATAGTCCACTTAGCTACCAACAAAAACAGTCACTGAATAGCATCAACCAGCAGTGGTCAAACCGCGTAAGAGAAACTATTCGACCACAACTAATTTCCAGCTAATTATCTACAAAAACCATTGATTCCATCATACATTTCTTACAGTATTCTAGACATGCCAAAAAAGTTTTGTGAATACAGTAAAATAAAAAAAATTGAATGACAATCACCTAATTAGTCACACCCAGAAGCTGCTTTCTGATTCTTTTTGCCTTTCCACCCTACATTATGGGACCAAATAGTTAACAATTTTGATAATTAAAATTTTAGAAATCTGAAAAACTAGCATTTTACTGAAAACACAATATCGACGCAACAAAACACTATTTGGAGCACAAAGTGAGTACTGTGCAGAGAATAACAGACTCTTTTACTCTCAATAGACCTTCACCGGTCATACAATCAGTAAATTATTCAATTTTGATTCCCTCAAAACCTCAAGTAAGAACAGTTTTCAGTAAAGACTAGTATTTCGGAAAAATTTAGGAAAACGCTACGAGTCAATTTATTTGAACCAATATTGCAAATATATGTTGACTAAAACACGATGCAGTAATTTTTGCTCGTTTTAAGTTTCATCTCCTCTCATTAATTCCGTCAGAACTTGTTTATTTTTCATTAATTTTGTTCATTTTTGGGTTTTAAAAATACATACAATAAACCTTACACGAAAATTTGAGTTTGAAGGTGATGAAACTAAAGAAGTCGCATGAGTTTCTGCTAAAATAAGGTTTTACCCATACATTGGTTTTACTTCACATCTTCTCAAGCTTTCCCAACAAAATCTGGATTTTTGTGACACAAGAAGTAGAGGTTGGAGGAAAAAAAAAAAAAAATCATGAAATAGTGTCCTATACGAAATATATAGCGATTTTAGAAAACTGAAGGGGTATTAAACGAATTTTAGATGCGTAGTTAATATAATTTACAGAAAATTGTGTCATTACTACTGGAATTGTTCTGCTGCATTATTGCAAACAATTTGGAACTTCTCATAAAAAAGTTCACTTTCGTTATTTTTGCTTCTCAGATTTCAACATTTTAGGGGAATTGAGATCACTTGACAAAAAAAAGTGTAGAAGACAAGACAGTAGCATTTTTGTTGTTATATGCTACTTTATGACGGTTAATTAAAAAAAATAACTTAAATATAAAAATCAGCGTTTAAATGCAATCTTAAACAGACCTCTATGATGGGTAGCCTGCTACTTCTGTTAGTCAATAGACTATTCATGAAAAATATTAAGGGATCTAAGAGGGGGGATTGTAAACCTCAGGCTCAGGGTTTTTAACCGAGGAGATTATGATAGTGCCCCTTTCATCCTTCCCACCCTTTCTGTTTATCAAGTCAGCTTTATAAAAAACAATTACATATGAAAATTAGCTTTAAATGAGCCCTTAAATAGCTCTCCAAGATGTTCCAATGTCCTGCTACTGGTTAAGAAAAAAAAAGAAACCTAAAAAAGATAACACATCGGTGCTACCCATGTAATAAAAACAGTGATTTTCCTTGTTGTTCAAGGTGGGGGGCTGTAAATTAAATCTTATGGGTTTCCAATAATGGCAATTCCAATGATGTAATATTCGTTTCAATCCAATACTATTTTTTAGGTGTTTCAGGTTCTTTTGAAAAATTCCTGTGAAATAGCAATTTACTATTAACATCGATTGAAATAATAGTTACCATTCTTGAATCAGCTGCAAACAGAATTTTTTCCCACCGGAAGTTTTTTTTTTTTTTTTAACGAATTTTTACCTTTTGATTACTATGATTAACTCTTTACTAGGTTGCTGCTATCGCTGCAACACTGCAATAGCCATACAGTCCAAAATTTTGACAAGAAAATAGTCTATATGAGATAAGCCTATTATGGCTACATGTTAAATAAAATAATAAAAATGATGTCCGTGTAATTGAAACTTTACGTTTATAAATTAGTAAAGAAAATATATTCACTAAATTGCTCACATGAAGTTATATTTACTTGAGGTAGGACTTTCAGACTTTTGACAAGAGTAGTTCAATCAAAAGATACCAATAGGGATGGTAAGGTACGGCTTATATACTCATAATTACACATTTTATCTTATTTTTTTCTCATTTAGTAGGGAATTTTCTAAGTGAAAGGTGACATTCATGTTGAGTAATGAGGCCGATTCTCTCCTCAATACTTCTAGGGAAAAAAACGGAAAACAAAAAAACAAAGAAAGAAGATATTTATTTTACATAGGGTTGGCAATAACACACAAATGTATGAAAGGGAGGCAAATGTTTTATTTTAATAAAGATTCAATCTTAAATTTTTTCAACTTCTAAAAATAAATGCATTCTAAAAAATATGAAGGGGAGGATTGGATTGTATCGATTTTTTTATGAAAATAAAAAAAGTGGGCAGCCTACTTGTTAAATATCCCGACCTTAGTTTGTTTGCTCTCTGTAATAAAACCGTTTTCTCTCTGTATCTCAGTATGCACTCGGAGATAATCAGCTTAGCCTGAGAGAGATAAACTACAATGCAAGTATATTTTAATTAAATATTTAATATATAGAGTTGGTATTTTGGTTAGGTTAGGCATTCAATGTAACACATTCTGGGCGGCTTACTTTCCATAATTCTCTGTTGCATTTCCATAATTTTGTTACTAAAGTATTACACTTTTGTCATATTTTAGTATATTTCATTAGGATTACCCTAACTTCACTTCTTGAGTGTGGTCGGAACATCTAACAGGTACCAAAAATTGTTTTTCAAAATCTAGGAGGGGGGCAATTTTGTTTTTCAATTAAAAGGGAGTTTTATTTTCAATTAAACAAAAAGGTAGTTTTCAAAATCTAGGGGGTATTTGCCCCTGTCCTCCTAATTGGCGCTCCTGATTTTACGTTTAGCCCAAAAGAACAGAATTTAAGGAATTTTATTTGTCTTTAAAGAAAATTGACCATGCTAAACTAAAGAACAAAGCAACCAAAAAGTTAATTTGATGAGTTTTAAGCTAACAATAGCAATTGAAAACCTGCAAAATCATTCTCTCATTCTTATTCCCACGGGCACACCCATCAGGATGTAAAAATGGACGGAAGTTTAAACACTGGAATCAGCCAGAATCAAGGGAACCGAAAAGGCGGAAGCAATTGATTTGCACAAAATTTCTGAAGATACCAGTCGCACCTGAAAAATGGGCGCATGTTTACTATAAGCAAGGGCAGGGGCGGATCCAGGATTTTTTCAGGGGGGGGGGGCAAAATAGGTTGATCCGATAAACTTGCGTTAGGAGCGAGTTTATATAACGCAAACTTGCGTTAATTAGGTAAATTACACTACTTTAAACTACGCTAGGGGGCGCCCCTCTCTCTCCCCTGGATCTGCCACTGAGCAAGGGAGGACTTAGGTACGATGTCCAGAACTCCTAGAAAGTCTGGGACAGTCTAGGACCAAAGAATCATGCCCTGTTTCTTGGAAAGTTTTTAAAGTGTCCTTTAATCCCTATAACCCAAAGAAAAGAAGATGTGCGGCTATTTAAACACTTTAAGATTTATGATTAAAAGAGGAAACATTGCTGTTTAGACATTTAAGCCCACAAATTTTCTCCCCAGAAATTCTTTCCGACGGATTTACACCGTCTTTCGATGTCTACATCTTATTTCATTGTTTCAATGCCTTTGGTGTAAAGTGATCAAATAACTAGCATGTAGCCATACCTGTTCAAAGGGGGATTCCCCCTTAGATTCGTTCAAAGGACTGTCCAATAATGAACTGAAGATTTTAATTACACTCACCTCTTTTAAGCCCCCTCCAACCAAAAAAAAACTTTAATACTCCTCGCCCAAACATTTTGGATATATGCACTTACGTACATAGCCCGTAGGCAAACAATGTTAAAATCATAGGTACTTATGCATTATACGGGCCCACGAAAGAACTCAAGTTTGGTTAATGCTAATGAAATAAAATAAAATAGGATGAATATATAATACTTTAGAAACAAATTTGGGCAATATATTTGCACATTAGGGTGGGGGGGGGGGGTAAAGCATTGCATATATTAAATAGGTACTGGTGCATTATATGCTACACAGCGCTATAGACTGTACAAGCAAACCAGACATGAAGACCCGTCAAACGGGTATTTGCTATCTAAATTGATTGCAAGCGAGGTTTCTTATCGAGTTTACAATATTTAAACGATTGTTTTCGGGTTTAGGGGGGGGGGTACCTAGGTTAGGTCACGTATTCAATATATGCTATGCTATACCCCCACCCCCCTAATGTGCAAATATATACCCAAATTTGTTTCTAAACTACCAGGGCTATTCAGAAACTAGGGAACGTTTCCGTCTGACGCCGCTAGACACGCGGCGATCACGTATGTTTTGGTATGCGCGTGCTCGGTGCTCGTAGCTTCAGTCGGCAATCGGCATCCAGCCGTGAGAACGAGATAATCTCCGCACTGCCCGTTTTCCCAGTATTCCAATTTAAAATGCGCGCTGCAATTTCAAATCCCTCCAGTTGTGAAGTGCGGTCCGTAATACGGTTTTTGTTAGCGAAAAATCGACAGAAATTAATCGGCAACTATGCGAAGTGTATGGCAACGACGTAATGAATGAAAGTTCGGTGCGAAAATAGTGTATCCGGTTTAAAAATGGCCGAACCAACGTGCATGATGAAGAGAGGAGTGGCCGCCCGAGCATTGTGACAGACAATCTTCTCGCCAAAGTCTGATGAGAGGATTTGTGGGACTCATTCAAATGGGAAATTTTCCCACATCCACCCTACAGTCCCGACCACAGTTTATAGATAATTATAGATATAGATAATTCTATAAACTGTGGTCCCGACCTAGCACCGAGTGATTTTCACTTGTTCCCGAAGATGAAGAACTGGTTAGCGACACAGCGTTTTGATGACGACGACGAGCTCCGGGCGTGCGTCACTGAGTGGCTGAGATCGCAGGCGGCGGATTTCTATGATGAAGGAATTTTGAAGCCTGTCCACCACTTGCCTACCAAAGTACCAAATTGCCTTAATTTGTTTGGTGACTATGTAGAAAAGTAGCATTTTAGTCACTCTTTCAGATGTATATAATAAAATATTTTTCCTGTGCCTAGTTTTTGTTTTATAACAAAACGTTCCCTAGTTTCTGAATAGCCCACGTATTATATATTCATACTATTATATTTTATTTCATTAGCATTGACCAAACTTTACTTCTTTCGTGTGTAGCATATAATGCACAAGTACCATTAAATACGTAACCTAACCTAGGTACCCCCCCCCCTAAACCCCAGAAAACAACAGTTTAAATATTGTAAACGCAATGAAAACCACGTTTTGCATTCCATTTCACTATTGCAAATACCCGTTTGACGGGTCTCCTTGTCTGGTTTCCTTATACAGTATATAGCGGTGGGTGCCCGTATAATGCACAAGTACCAAATCAAATTCTATTATGCATGATATTTCTAAATATTCTTTTTTTGTAGCCTATATAGAAAAAAAAAACATTTTTCATTTCTCTCAAATCCAAATTCACCCTAATACAACTTGATATTCATGAACTTGCAAAACAAAACAAAAAATCCAAACACACCTATGCATACTGATACAATGGTTGGAACTAAATAGAAGTTACGCGCACGAATGAAACAAAACCACAGAATTCGCTTCCATTGTCGCGAATCAACCTTCGAACCTAAGCAAGATCCTTGACAGGAACGACAACTCTGTTTGCTTCAAAAATAAAATTTTAAACTGGTTTTCATAACCAAAACAAAATGAAGATGCGTAAACAAAAAAAATGCAAAAGTTCCACGAATCTTGGTACGATATTTCTTCAACTCAGTAAAAAAGGCCCGAAATAAAATATCAAATAGTTCGTGGTAACGAACTGTAAGTAAGGAGCGACCCGGCTCAATAGTAAAAGAAACCCTAAAAAACGGAATTTTGATACCAATAGATACATCAGAAGAATCAGATTTTTATGCTGATTTCAAATATAAGTTTTATCAAGTTTAGTTTTACCCATCAAAAGTTACGCGCCTGAGAAAATTTTCCTTATTTTCGAAAAAAGGGGGAAACAACCCCTAAAAGTCATAGAACTTTAACGAAAATCACACCATCAGATTCAGCGTATCTGAGAACCCTACTGTAGAGGTTTCAAGCTCCTATCTGCAAAAATGTGGAATTTTGTATTTTCTTTTGCCAGAAGAAAGATCACGGATGCGTGTTTATTTGTTTTTTTTTTCCCAGGGGTGATCGTATCGATCCAGTAGTCCTGGAATATCGTGAGAGGGCTCATTTGAACGGAAATTAAAAGTTCTAATTCCCTTTTTAAGTGACCAAAAAAATTGGAGGGCAACTTGGCCCCCTCCCACGCTTATTTTTTTCCCGAAGTCACCCAATCAAAACTTTGAGATAGCCATTTTGTTCAGCATAGTCGAAAATCTAATTAATATGTCTTTGAGGATGACTTAATCCCCCACTGTTCCCTGGGGAAGGGCTGCAAGTTACAAACTTTGCCCATTGTTTACATATAGTATTGGTTATTGGGAAGTATACAGGCGTTTTCAGGAGGAATTTTTTTCTAGTGGGGGTTCGGGGTCAGAGCAGGGGTTAAGGGGGAAGATCTTTCCATGCAGGATATTTCCTTGGGGGAAGGGACATTTCTATGAAGGGGGCGCCAGATTTCCCAGCATTATTTAAAAAACGATCAGAAATTAAATAAAACAACAAGTTTTTTTTTCAACTGAAAGCAAGACGCAACATTAAAACTTAAAACGAACAGAAACTATTACGTATATGAGGGGGTTCACCCCCTAGTCAATACCTCGCTCTTTACGCTAAAGTTTTTTTTTAGTACTTTCAAAAGAGCTATCTATTCTAATTAACTGGCCTTTGTGATTCAGGGGTTTGTGATTCGAACAAAATTCGAGCTTTAGCGTAAGAGCGAGGTATTGACTAGGGAGCGAACTCCCTAATACACGTAATAAAAACATACGAACATAGAAATTCGTTACGCAAGTTAATTCGTAAGTTACGTCAGAACAAAATTTCGAGAAAGCCAATTAGCCAAAAAAGGAAAATTAATATTATAATTATTCATGTACGGTGAGCCAAAATCAGAGCTGCATTAATTCAAAAACGTTCAGAAATTGACTAAAAAAAAAACAAGTTTTTTTTAACTGAAAGTAAGGAGCGACATTAAAACTTAAAACAAACAGAAATTATTCCGTATATGAAAGGGACTGTTCCCTCCTCAGCGCCTCACTCTTTACGCTAAAGTTTGACTCTGTCTCACAACTTTATTTTTTAAAACAATAAAAAACTTTAGCGTAAAGAGCGAGGCGTTGAGGAGAGGACAGCCCCTTTCATATACGGAATAATTTCTGTTCGTTTTAATGTCGCTTCTTAATTTCAGTTAAAAAAACTTGTTTTTTTTTTTAGTTAATTTAAACAGCAAAGCCTAATATGTATTCACAGATTTCGGTAAACATTAAGAGTGCTAAAAAGCTCTAAAATGTTACCAAAAAAATTTCATTTTAAATCTTATCTTTAGGCTAAGCTGAAAAAAAGAAAAACGATACAGAAGAATCCAGAACAGTTAGATCGAAAACGCTAAAACCAAAAAAAAAAAACAGCAAACACTGTCTCCAAGAATTTGTGCAGTTACGGAAACCAGAATCAAATATTAATCCAGTTCACATAAGATTTGGCCTCAAACTAATTGCAAAGTATCCAGTTTGGTAACTTTGAGAAAAAAAAATCACTGAAGCATGTAGAACATCGGTCGAAATTAAACAGGGAAATCGAATATTTTTCCGTTTTTTTCGAATTATAAAGGGTTATGTTAAAAATGCATTAGAAGCTTAAAAGATAATTATGCACCAAGATTGTTTCTGTGAAAAAAACAGTATTCCAATAAAACTCAAATACTCAAAAACAATAATATAATTTCTATAAGGAAAAAAGCGTCAATGTGGTCTGAGACTATATATTTTATTTGGCAAAACGCCAGACTATTTATTGATACTTTGGCCAAAGAAATTATTGATACTTTGGCTAAAGAAATTATCGCGGTCAACCGATTTATTCAATTCGATTCGCTCTTCTTCTTCGTGCTAGATTTTATGGCTCAGGCAATGACCGCACCAGCTCAGCAAAAGACAACAATTACAGTCAGTATTAAACATTTGTCACAAAGTATATTGATTCAGGCTTTATTCATTTTTTCTAGAATCTTGAAGTGAGGTTTCCGTCGAAGTTGATATATGGACAAGGATTTTTGAAACTGAAGAGAAATCCAAATTGACTTTCTTAAGGATAGTGAAATAGCTGTTTGTATAATAAAATATTTAATCTTCAGTACGAAAACCAGGGCTGCATCTAGGATTTTTGTTTGGGGGTGGATATTACAAAAAAAACTGTTGTAACCTTTTGGTTAAAAAAAATTGTTGATATGGATTTTTGTTACGTTTTTACGAGTCGGACAAACATTTCGGGGGAGGGGGGGGGTCAAACTCCCTACCACCCCCTGGATACGGCACTGCCGGATACTAATCAGACTACTTTTCAAAACCCTCACTTAAAATCAAGTTTTGCTTGGTTATTTGAAGCAATTATTTCTACCAATGACATAGAAATTTGAATATTTGTGCTTATTTTACGACTTAAAAAACATAAACTATTTAGTAACTTACTTAATGAAACTTAAATTAAGCCTATTTGATGCATATTCTGATTCCCAGTTTCCCCAATATTCAACAATACAAATGAAAGCCAAAAACCAATCCAAGAACCAAAATCTAATTTGCACTTTCTGTTTTAGGAAAGGAGCTTCGATTAGACGGCTTCATGCACAGAGACGAGAAAATTTATCCTGATATGAATATGCTAGAAACCACAGCTAAACCTAATCTGGGCTGGCTGCGCTATTTTTCAAGTTCAATTTTAAATCCTAAACATATATCTGGCAAATAGAAAATCTTGCTAAAATACAAATACACGTTGATCCTGATTGATCAAATTCGAATTGCCTATTCTGTATGGATGTCGCAGTGATTTGATAAAAATTAGTGCTTTCATCTAATTTAGAGCAATCATCAATAATTGACTTGATCATATCATTGCGACATAAGCGTAAGCAATAAGGGGACTTTAAAAGATTCGAACAATCGGTGATGGATTATTTATTTTCTTTTTAAAGAAAGATGGTATGCCGCAAAGTAAAACCCTCAAGTGCATTAGGGCGATAATAATAGTACTGGGCCCCATTCATTTTATTCTTTCAATTAAACTTCAGATTTACTATGCCTTTCATCCACATTGAGTGATTGGACTGTTCAAAATTCAATCATCCGAAAAATGACCGATTTACGAAAATGATCCGAAAATATGTTTTGCAATAACAAACACATTTTGACCGTTCAATAGTTTTTTGACCATACAGTTTTTTTTTTCATCTACAAATGCAAATTATTTATGAAAGATAGGATATAAACCAGAAATAGGAACTACATGGCTCCTGAAAATTATCTTGTGCCGTAGGCAGCAACTCGTCCTCAATTTTTGTATATCAAGAGATCAAATCCCGCATCCTACAACGACGAATTCCTACAATAACTAAGCGAAGAGATATATGACAAAGACCAATTGCCTTACTGCAAAGAAAAAAGACAAATATTCAACCTTGGCATTTTTAGGAAGAATTACTTGAGCATCCCGGCCGCCACTGAGACGTGTTCAGTGTTGCATGGCAGGTCTTGGTTCTACAGAAAACAACATTAACAGCGAAGAAAATTTCAAATCTTATGCTTTTAAAGTTTTTTTTTGGTCGAGGGGGAGCTTAGATAGTATCCAGATGTCGGGATGTGCACTAGATTGAGCTCAAAACTCTTTCACAAAGCCTATGTATCCAATGTGATCTTTTGACTCGGACTAAGGAAAAAGGTAGAAAATACGAAACTTAGATAACATAGACCTTTAAGAAAGCATGAAATTAGAGCAAGCATGGCCGTCATATGGGATAGGAGGGGGGAGAATTCGAATCAGCCTCCCTCGTTATATCACTCTTTATAGATGGCAAGTTTTAATAAAAATGAGTTTTTGAAACATTGCTTAGAGGATGAATTATGAGATAAATATAGTTTTTAAATTTTGCAAAACTATAAAAATTTATACAAAACATATAAATATAATTTCTTAAGGAGGATTAGAGGATTTTGACAGGTTGGCATGTGGTGGTTTATGTTGTAGATAATTGGACGACTGTTAGTTGATATGTTGATCAGCGAAATTTGGATTGAATCAAATTTAGAATGAGGGTATATTTGTTTTTCCATGTTCATTGGACTGTCCCTCTGGACAGTCCTGTGTCAGGGTCTTGCGCAGCCCGGAAAAGTGTTATGTTGTTATGTATGTTCTACATATTTTGTTTAAGAAAAGAAGTACAATTTTTTCCACGTTTCCTAACAAGGGCCTAATTTGCTATGGGGCACGAGGGGGGAGAGGGGGGGGGGGGAACTGCCCTTCATAGACCTCAGTCCCCCCCAGACCCCAGTTTGCCCCCCAGCTGAAATTTAGTTTCTTTCAAAATTTTGTCAAGACTAAGATAAACCTGCATAATTCAAGCATCCACAGAAATATACTATAAGTACCTTTATGGTACCAAATGGCTTATTTTCAGTTTTTACTGTCATTTTCATTTGATTTAGGCAAATTGGCTCCAACTTTGCCCCCCCCCCAGGATTTTGACGAAACTACGCCACTGTTTCCTACATTCGTTAATGTATTTTTGTCACTTTGAATTGAAATTTTATTGTAATTGAACTGAAAATCATCGTAACTTAACTATAACTGCTTCAGAAAAATAACTGCAACCAATAATCGAACTGTATTTGCTTGAAAAAAAAAAAAAAAAAAACGAGTTTAATTGCTATACTGATCATTCAAGTAACCTCTTATTTCTGTTAAGATGCTTGACGGGTATCAAAATAAAATATGAACCAGACAAAAAAGGAATCTTTAGTGCTTTACAAGAGTTTAAGAGGAATTAAAAACTATCATCACCATTACCTGACAGAACTAGAAAAATTGGAAACAAACTTAATTAAAATTTTGCGTTTTAGCTAAATGTTAGTTAAAGCTTGAAGTTCCTTTGAATTCAACCTAAAACTTCTTAAAAGAAAGCAGATACTTTCGTTTTAAAATTCTTTTCCTGGAACATTGAGTCAGGTTTCAGTTAGTTTGTGGAACAATGGATAATTAGAAAGAAAATTATACATATTCTGCCTCTGTGGCAAAAGCAGTTTTTTGATATGAGGACCAATGTAAAGCAAAAGTTAAAAGAGATAAATAAAACAGATACGATTAGTTTTTCTATTCAGCTTTGTGATTTTAGTGTAAGGTAAAATCACAGGGTGCTAATAGGTCTTGGTCGTTTTTTTATGAATTTGAGTTTCTTTGCTAATCGTTTTCGCATACTCTGTGTACTAACCTAAATATAGCCTAAAATTTATAAGGGTAATGTGTAGGTGGCAAGAATTTTATAATGTTTTAAACGTAGTTTTTGTTTTTTAAAAGTTAGTGCCACTGAGAGGAGATGAGGTAGGATTAAAAAAAGAAACAAAAAGAAAAACCTATATGGGAACAGTAAAAGATGAAAAGTGGTTCGAAGAGATCTTGCAAGAGAAAGGACACATAGAGCAGTGACTCACCTAGACCTTTCCCTTCTGCTTTTTCGAAGCGAGTAACCCCGTCGGAAGCCAGCTTTGTTGGCAAGTGAAGACCTAAAACGTTGAAATATGAAATAAATAACTATAAAGTTTAAGACAAGTAAAAGAAAAGCATATGCATGATAGTTGGTACATCATTAAAAGGATGCCTGAACACACGGAGAGATGGGGGTATAAATATTATCTATTTATGTATAAAATAAACATATATTGCAATCAATGCAATTTTACCATTGAATCACCCAGCATTTATGAAATAAATTATAGTGGAACGCTGCAAAAAAAGAAAAAGAAAATCCAGCTTCCATAGAAATCAAGACACAATACTCATATAATACATATAAAAAACGTTTTCTCATTGCTTTAACTTTAGCATTGAATTATTCCAAATGCTACATAATTATTTAAATAGTTCCTTGTAATTTATGCTAAGATATGTCCCAGATTTATGATCACTGTACCAATGGGTTTGCAATAAAAAAAACAAAAATAGGATGTGCTGTTGTTGTATTTCCCACAAATGGATTTTTGGGTCCAAGAGTTTATATTCCTATACATTTTTCTATCATATTCTAAAAAAACCCGAAAACTGTGTATGAAATTCTATTACTATCAGGAATCCGCATCGGACTTATGGCCTGGATGCATAAGTGACACAGAAAAAAAAAGAAAAAACAAGTAAAAAAAGAAAAGAGGAAACACTTACGTCGAATCTGGAACAGAAATCAAACTGTCTTCCCCTTCTCCTACACATTCAAAGCTTGTTTCGTTTACGCCAATCACGAAGTTACTACAACAAGATAATATCACAATTAGATTTATTTTTTTTTATCAGCAATAAGTGCATCTACTAAAGTTAACAAGGTACTTCAATCATGCTGAAGTCTTCTTAAATTTTTTTAATTTTGTTGTCTACAATGGTCTATTGGACTCTTTTTCCTTCAAATCAGTGGCAACTTGCCTCTCGACCAAGTCGCTATTTTGACATTGTCAATGTCATTTTGACAATATCAAAAGAGCGACTCAATAGACTGAATGCCTTGAGCATTAAAAAGAAAATAGCCTGGGAAATAGGCTAAATATAGTTAGGTTAGGCTCATTTGTAAGAAAAAAACATAAGTAAATACATTCCAAAGCATTTATTATAACCAAGCTGTTTTTCTACTGTATTTCTTTTGTAAAACACCTTTATTGCAAATAAAATAATAAAACCGTAATTGATCAATATGTAGGTTATTGATAGATAAGATATTTGGATAGATTGATAGATGTGTTATGCATAGAAAAAATGGCACAGCACACTATATTAAACATTAAAACCAAATTGATGTTCTTAGTAATGGTAACCTGTAGATTTGCTAGGATGTGCAATTTTTCCATTATGAGGGGGGACTGCAATGAGAACCAGATCCACCATGGATTTATATTAACACAGATTCATAAATAGATAAGGGATTGGATAGTATGTTTTCATACAATCAACCATGAATGCAGGAAAGTAGGAGGGCAAAGACTTTCGTCCCTGTACCTCCTCAAATGTCAAAATTTTAATGAAATATTGCGTAATTTTGATTATAAAGTTCCTACAAGTTGAAGATTTTTTTTGCGTTTTCCTTAAATTTATGCCATCCATCCCATCCCAAAGACAAACATTGAGCTAAGACCATAAATTGGAGGATAAACCAGAGACAACCTATGGGTATTTCCATAAATTAAACATGACACCAAAAAATCTTACTGTTTCTCAGGGGCGTAATTTGCTATGGGATACGGGAGAAATTACCCCTCCCAGACCTCAGTTTGCTCCCCTCCCCAAACCCCAGTTTGACCCCCCTCCCCCCAGCTGAAATATAGTTTCTCCAAAAATTTTGTCAAAATTAAGATAAGCCTGCATAATTCAAGTATCCAAAGTATCCAGAGAAATAGGAAATTTTTCTTTAGTATATATTTACCTTTTTTGTTACTATATGGTGTATGGTTCATTTTTCAGTTTTTACTGTCATTTTCACTTGATTTGGGATAATTAGCTTCAGCTTTGCCCCCGCCCCCAGGTTTTTGACGTATTTACGCCACTGCTAGTTCTACAAAATCCAATACATAATCAATACCATTCAAAATGAATAAAATGTCTTACCCATCATTTACTTGTTCTTGTTGAGATTCACCTGAGTCCATGAACAATATTTCTCCAAGTTAAATCAAGATTATCTAGAATAAATATTTGAGGATAGGCAACATAGGCAAATGAAATGTGGGTACTTTCCCATTATATGGGCCTTTACAAGGAAACCAGTCACAAAAAACCCGTTTTTGATGGGTTCATTCAAGAGGCCGCTATAGAGTAATGTAATGCATAGCATAGTTTTGAATACGTTTACTGTATTTAAACTGTTGTTTTTGGGGGGTTTAGGGGGAGAAAAGTGTACCCCCCCTAATGTGCAAATATATAGCCCAAATTTGTTTATAAACTATTATATATTTATCCTATTTTATTTTATTAGCATTAACCAAACTTGACTTTTTAGAAAGGCCCATATAATGGGAAAGTACCGAAATTCAAAATAGTGAAAAGCTCACATAATTTAAAACACTATTAGCCAGATTTCTCAGTGTTGGCGCAAACATAATAAAATTTTGTAACTTTATATTTGGAATATTTTAATACCAGCCAACTTATAGAAAAAAAAATTCAAATTCTTGTTTGATGTTGCAACTTCATGGGGTACAATTGTCTTGTTTGTATTTTCTTTAATCTCTATCATGTCCTTACAACTTTGCATTCAGGGTATCCCCAATTAACAATAATATCTCGAAATTTTCCCATGCTGTCATTATTTATAATGGTTTGAGTCAATTGAATATAGAATATAAATTATATTACTCAAGCACAGTTAGTGCAGAATTGAGCCACAAGTGGGCTGAGTAAGAGGAAAGGGAACAACATCCCTTCTTAAGATAGCTTTCAATGGTTTTTATAATAGCAAAACGTTTAGTGCAGATTAAGCTTAGTTTGATACAACCTTGACATGTGAGTTTCTTTATAAGCATAAAATGAACTGAGTTGTATCTTTTATTTCAAACTTTTGAGAACTACATTTGTAGTTCAGCTGCTGTTATAGTTATAGATATTCTCAAATGCCATATTGTGAGTACACCACAGTCAGTAACAACATAATGTTGAAAAGTTATATTTTAATCATACCATTTTACAACATTATATACAAGCAGGGCAGCAAATACAGAGGGAGAAATCCTCAGGGCATTAGCTCCAGAGCAGCTCCATTCATACAGGGTCTCTCACATACTGCATTGCAACTCAATATCTTGATAGCCATACATTGGAACAGGAAGATTTAATTATTTTCCTCCAACTTATCCTGTGTATGAGAGAGGCTGCCAATCCCCCTATTTTCTCACCATTTATGTTAAAGTTTTAGTAGTGCTAAACTAAAAGCTCCTTGAGTGCAACAAATAGAGTCAATTGATGATTGCAAGTGTTTTATTAATTGATTATCTTTCAGAGCACTTAACTGAAGATTTCATTGGTTAGAAAAACTGTAAATTAATAAGTGATTTGGTTTTCAAGGCTGTGTAAGAAAACAACCTTTAAATGTATTCCTCTTGTGTCAGAGCAATTGTTCTTGAAGTAATAAGGAGAAAGTCAACTTTTAGTACAAAGGCTATTGGGGCTAGAGGGACAGCAGCCAACCTCAGATAAAGGATGATTAATGTTTGTTTAGAATTTTATTGTTACTCTTTACTTTTATTTAAAAAACTAGTTTTTAAAACCTTAATTACTGATAACTTTTAACACATAGAAGGGGATAATTTAGATGTAATTACTTTACTAATCAAATATAACTTTCCTAAATAAAAGGGCGTCAAATCACCAGTCACTATACTTTGGTTCAGCTTTGTGTCACTACATTTTGACACTTATAAATTAACATTATTCATTACAATTTTTGGTTAAGCAATAAGAGGGGAGCTCCAACACCCTAAGCACCCAAAATGAGCTCTTAGTTCAAAAGTGCTCCACCTAATGAAGAAAGCTCAGAAGTTATCCCCCCCCCTTCCATATTCATCCAAAATACTTCTCATGGAAAGTTTAAAAATAGCCTATAGGTCTAAAATAAACCTTTCATCAGCTTTAGATATGTCCCTCCCCCAATAAACATATAGTGGCCTTCACCCTAATAGTTAGTGACTATAAATGACATTCTTATGATGAAAATGGCCTGGGAGGTATGTGTGCTTGCCCCCTTTGTGGGGAGTATGAGGACCACTTGGAACATTTTCTGAGCAATTGCCAAAACTCCAAGAATTTAAGGAATAGCTTTTGCTTGGGGATACACTACAGGTCCCTAGAATTAACATGACTAGGGCTGAAAACCCCCCATATCTTCTCAAGACCAGAACATAACTTAGGCTTTACTGAAAAAAAAATGACCATGGATTGTCAGTTTAATGTACCTATACTGATATTTATTCCTTAAAATATAAAAAGGGTAAAAAAAAGTTTTTTTTTTACTTATTTAAGTAAAATAAGTGAAAACATTTAAACATGTTTTGTTTTCAGTAAAGTGCAAATTATATTCTGGTCTTGAGAAGGCATGGGGGTTATCAGCCCTACTTATGTTAATTTTTGCTTGTCTCAAGTTTGACTCAGCTATTTATTCTAATTTCTGTTCATTTTGAGTTTCATTTATTTATTGGTAGTGATTTGTGGTAGTTTTTGCTTGGAGGATTATTGACTTCATTTCTGCCAATTTTTGGCTTAATAGAGCTCTTTACTTTTCTTTGAAAAATTTGTTTTGTGGAAAACATTTTTTTAGATTAATTTCTGTTCATTTTTTATTGACAAAGTCATTTTCATGAAAAAAAATTATATTTTGTATTTTTTCAGTTTTTTCTATTAAAATCAATAGTTTGGCTTACTATTTGTATGTTGGGAGAAACTTTTTCAACAATTTTTAGTCCTGACACAAATAGTATATTTTAATTCCATTTTATACATCCTCAAGTTGACCTGAAAAAAAAAACCTAATATTGTTCCCAAAAGATTCTATCTATGCTCTTTGACAACCTAGATACATTTATAATCTATTTATTTATTCAAAATGTAAGAGCAGAAGTAGTAATAGTAGTAGCCCCAAAAACTTCAACTTAATACCCTTAGTCATTCTTGATATATTGCTGAAGTGTATTGGTTATTGGCAACCCCAAACAAAATGCCTTCTGATTTATCTTTAAATTAACATTTAGTTATATAGCATAATGGGCCAATTGCCTAATTGTGGGAGTTTGACATGCTCAATATCCTTAAGACATAGTTGCTCTACTATGCTGAACAAAATAGTTGTCTGAAAATTTTGACTAGATGTGTCTGGGAAACAAATTGGCTTGATAGACAGGCTGATTGCCCTCCTGTCTCTTTTTACTCTAAGAAAGGACCCTGGAACTTTTAATTTTGAATTGAACTAGCGTTTTAAAATGATATTTCTAGCTATTATAGAGTGGGACTGCCTATGATATTGCTTATATGCCTTTTTGAAAACCTGCATGTATAAGGTTTTTGTTTAATTGGAACACCCCCTAAACACTTCCTAGAAGTTTCACCTTAATACTCTTGGCATCATTAGTTACAGTAACTGTGGTTGTAGAACTAAAAGTATACATATACTGCCTTCTGGCTAGTTCAAAATCCCCCACAACTTACTCTTAAAGATATTGCCTTGTCACCTTTTTGAAAGTTCACATGCTCATAGTTTGTTCTGATTTAGTTCAATGTCCACCTAAATATTCCTAATATTTGATTATTGAAGACATTGTTATATTCTCTTTGATTATTGAAGACAATGTTATATTCTCTCACAATTTTGATTGAATGTGTTAGGGGAAAAGAGGATATCAGGGAGGGGGGGGGGGGGGGCTATTTTCTCTCCCTCATGCCTGACTCTTAAAATGGAACTAGAACTATCCATTTCCAATCAAACGAGCCTTCTCTAAAGTTCACAAGACCACCTCTTCATAAAAACCTTACATCCCCAAAGAAATAACTTAAAACCCTTACCCCAAGTTACCCCTATACTATGGGGGCTTGTGTCAACCCCAAAGGCCATGCTATGAGATCTTTGGACTACTTTTGAACAAGTGGCTATCTTAAAATTTCTATTGGATGCATTTGGGGAAAATATGATGTGGGGGGAGGGGGTATAGCTCCCCTCCAATTAATTTGACTCTTAAAAATGGCTGTTCAACTTCCAATTTCCAATCCAATGAGCCCCATCTGAAGTTTATATGACCACCATTTCCATAAAAACCTTAAAAGTCCTTGAGACAAACCTTACAACCCTTACCCTGAGGACTGTGAGGTGGTTTTCTCCTCAAAGACATAATTTTTGGACTTTTAAACTATGTCAAGCAAAATAACTATCTTGAAATTTTGACTGGAAGTGTTACTTTTGACTATTAAGAGGGTCCTAGCCCTTTCAATTACCAACCAACTGACCCCTTTTCAAAGTTTCAACAAGAACAAAGGGCCATCTTGAAACTTCTATCAGATATGTTTCAGGAAAATACAATGTGTGTGCATGATGAGGGGGGGGGAATATTTGCCTTCTAATCACTTTGACTCTTAAAAAGACCACTATAACTTGTCATTAGTAATCCAATGAGCCCTCTTTGAAGTTTATACAACCACCAATTCTATAAAAACCTTATATATTCCCAGGGTGTAACTTACAACCCTTGCCCTGAGGGCTATATGGGGGGGGGGGGGATGGGGGGGTTATCCTCAAAGACATAATTTTTGGACCTTTCAACTACACTGAACAAATGACTATCTCAAAAATTGTGATTGAATGTGTTTTGGGAAATGATTTGTGTACAGGGGGCGGGGCTAATTGACCTCCAATCACTTTTGACTGTTAAAAAGGCCAGTAGACTTCTGATTATCAATCAAATGAGCCCCCTCTGAGGTTTATATAGCCTAACCACCTTCTCTATAAAAAACCTTATATACCCCCAGGGCATAAGTTACAACCCTTGCTCTGAGGGCTGTGGAGGGGGGGGGGGTGTCATTCTCAAAGTCATAATTTCTGGACCTTTAAACTACACTGAACAAAATGGCTATCTCAAAATTTTGATTGGGTGTGTTTGAGGAAGTGATTGATGTGGACAGGGAGAGCTGGCTGCCCTCCATGAGCTCTTGGTAAAGGACATCACCACATGGCTAATGTGGGAGTAAAGTTCATTTGTGATTCAAATGGATGTTATATTTAGATTGAGGATACAATTCTAGGTATATATTTGCACATTAGGGGGTGGGGGTATATATTCTGTGAATATATAGGTTCTAAGAAATTCATGAATTTCTTAGAAAAACTGAAAAAACAAGGAAAGAAGTGAAGATAAAGGTTTCCCCCCCTGCAAAATGTGTTAACTAGGATTATTCTGCATATTATGGAGTAAGAACTGTTTTCTTAATATGTATCCTTATCTCCAGCTAGACTCCTAGGGTTAAAATACTGGTTGGCCAGTTGGCTAATTTAAAGATTTGTATATATATACACTGTCAAATTAGCCATCTGGTGGTATCCCCTTGGTAAATAGGCTATTTACCAAATCATATTATTGAGTTACAACTAAGTGAATATACCACTTGATGCCTTTTTTTATGCTCTTTATGAATATAATAATCATTTTTGTCAGAAATGAATTTTGGCCCCCACCCCTATATATACCAATTCAGGGTAGGCCTATATATTTGCACATTAGGGGGGTGGGGGAAAAGTTTAAACTTACCTCTTATTTACATCAGAAATAAAATTACCCCCACCCCCTAATGTGCAAATATATACCCTGAATTGGTATATATAGGGGTAGGGGCTAAAATTCATTTCCAACAAAAATGATTATTATATTTGTAAAGAGCCTAAAAAAGGCATTGAGTGATATAGGCCTAGGCTATTCACTTTAGGCATAACTCAATAATATGATTTGGTAAATATTTACTGAGCTCTTTTTGATGTTTCTATGACATTTATTTCTATAGGCTAAGAAGTGCCCTGGTCTAAAAACAAAACAACATATTGTGCCCACATTGCTCTTAACTTAGCCAGTGCTGCATATGGTAATGTGTCTTTAGGTTTCAATTATATAGCACTGGAAGTTCCAATTAGACCAGGCAAGCCCCCCCCCCCTAAAATTCAACCCAAGGGTGCCCATGTATGTCTATCATGAAGCTGGTGGACACAAAATTTACCCTACACTATTGCTTGCAAGTGTCATTTAAGGTAATAGCCAATTTAAAATTAATGTTAGACTTTCAACTTACTGGTAGGGTATAGAAACCTGTTTCTCGCTCATTAATACTTCCACACACCTTTGAAACCTCGTTAGCTTGATTTAAATTTTATTTGACTTCTTTTCAAGAAATTGCAATTTTGCTTATAGTTGACCAGCGTTGCAAATAGACTGTGAGACAAATTGTACTTTTGACGGAGATTTCAGATGGTTTAAATTATCGGCCAAAGTTTCCATAGACTAGGCTACCCGCCGACGCTCGGCCGACGCGCCCTCGGTGAGTTACGCGCCGAAAATATAACTTGTTATTCATCTTACATAAATTCCTGGTTGTATTTACTAGGCCGAAATTAATTTAACAAAAGTGCCATGATTATATTACACATGACATTAGGCTAAGCCATACAATTGAAACATCGAAAAAAATATATTAAAAAAAGGAAACTTTGTGCTAGCTGGTCAGTATTTTCCTGCTTATTCTTACATGTTTCCTGTTTCTTTTTCCTGGTTTTTTATTTCATTTCCACTTCAAATGCAGAAACATTTCCGAGTTGTGTTTCCAATCCTTTCAGATGATTTATTTGGGACTGAAAAACCACTTAAAGGCTGTGAAATCAAACAATTCTCTAACGCTGGTTTCGTTCGAATTTTGGTCAGCGGAAGCACATGGGAAAAGAAGAAAGCTTAAGTAAGAATTCCAAGCAAAGGAAAACTCTCTGAACTATGAACATATTTTTACCTTTAAACCACTGTCCGAAACATAACTTGATCTGAGCCAATTCAAACACCAAGCTTATGGCAAAAGGGTAGCTTCTTCCACTCTTAGGCAGTGTCTTTTAAATAATTGTCACTGAGTAAATTTGAAAACTGCACCAGAACGGTAAAACTTTTGGCTGATCATACTCTGTTCCTATAGCATAGCCTGAATGAAGCCTATTGAAGTTTCTTACTTATGAATACATGGAATTGAACAAAGAGCATTTGTGCCACATTATAGAGCATAAGCAAAAAGGTCATACACTCTTTCTTAAGCCCAACTGCAGCAGACATTGAAATTGATGGGGTAGTTGGTATCATCTGGGTTTGCAAGATGGAAATTATTTTCTTTGGTATAGCTAAGCAACAAAGAGTGGTGTGCTATTGTCTTGAACACTTTCGGAAGAACAAGACTAGCAATCGTACTACACAAAATTAAGATATGTAATGGCTTGTCCAGACAACCATTGAGTAGCTATATATGTTGCAACTCGGTATTGTTTCAGTTCCATAACGGTTTACAATTCGAACACCTCACTGGCCCTTTACGCTATGACAAATTTAGTCATATACATACTGACAAAACTCTTCAATTTCTTTTTGTAATTGTTTTCCGGCAGCACCAGCACACAGGTGAATTGAAAAGCATGAACAACCGAGGACAGATTAATTTGGGAGGTCTTCTGACAGCTTTGCTGGCACACCACCTCGCTTCCCCGTTATTAACAACGCATTGCCTGTAGACAATCTTATTAGGTCTCCCTTTGAACTTTCAAAGTTTTGAAAGAGTAATTTAGTTATGGCTTAGTAAATATCTTCGGCTGTGCATTGTTGAACTTCCGTAAGTCTCCCAAAGGAGTCTCTAACAGTAGGACTATCTTCTTCATCAACAGCATTTATGTCCAGACGGTGAACAACTATAATCAAGCTCTTTTTGTTACTCAAGTCTGTGCTTTCAACAACTATTATAGAGAACTTCTGCTGTTTGACGATTTCGCAAAGATCTTCAGACCAATTTCGCCAATTTTCCTTCCAACATCTGATATTTTCCGCATAATTGCCGATTTTTTAAAGTTACCTCTCACTCCTCAATGCATTCACCATCCAGGCTAAATCTTACCTATGTGCTTTGGGGTGAGTCTGTAAATTACTATTTATATCAAGACTAGTTCAAAAACTGGATAAATATACGTCATAAGAAATCAATCCAATAAAAGATATAGCCACCAAACTGAATAAATATATTATCCTAACTTCATTTAAGGATAAATAACATAAAGCTTTCTTAACTAAGCCAGGGGCATCCCATAGGAAGGGGGCTAATTGCCCCTTAGAATTTTGAAAACACATTTTTCGGTTAAGAAAAACAAATCTTTGGTATTTACACTACAATCAAAAATTCCCCCCCCCCCCCTCAGATTTTGAGAAATACTTATCTTCATATAAAAAATTCAGATTATCTTTGCCACTCCACCTGTATTTTCATGAATTAACGCTCCTAAACTATGCAAAGGAAAAAAAATACTTAATTAAAAAAACAAAAATTGTCCGAACTAAAAATATTGTGAATACTATTTATCACAGTTTATATAATTATCCAGTATGATCTTTCCCTATCTCACCCATTATAAAAACCCGGACCAAGGTGCAAGTGCTCCAGAGAACGTTTTTGCAGATAGAAACATAGGCGGCATCAGATCTTTTCACGGGTAGACAAGTCAGACTGTGATCTAATCGGAAACAAGTGGAAACCCGCTATTACGAATAATGCACTTTGTTGGAAACAATCGGAAACAGACTAACCCGTTAATGCAGAAAGAAGTGGGAGGATCTTTTTGTTCGTACCGAGAATGAAGACCAGAAATGATCTGCGATAAACTTACTGGATAATTCTATAAACTGTCCTATTTATGTACTAAATTAAAAAGCTCTAGCCGATGCTTTGATCACGATTCATTCTCTTGTCGTTCAATTAACCTATTCTATAGTGATGGGCCCGATTAATTAAGCAGTTTATTCACTATTGAATCAGTGCATACACTCAAAGCAAAGACTGAAGTATGAACCAACAAGGAGGATAACTTTTGCAAATTATGAGTCATAAATCCTAAGATTTTAAATCCGTGAAGAAGACCCTTTTCACAACTTTTCAATAAACTTAACCAAATTTAGAATTCAGAAAGGAGCGAATAAAATCAAAATGTACCTAAAAAATTTGGATTGTACCGAAAAACTTCAAAATGTAACGTATTGTACCAGGGCCTCTAAATTGTGCCAATAAAGGGTTAAATTGTACTGCGTTGGCAACGCTGCGTTCAGCTATTTAACAAAGTTGAAACAAATCCTTAAATTGATGGGTTTTGATTGCTGTTCTATCCTTAGTTAATTAAAAAAAAGACTTTCTGACGGAAGTTAAGAGCGAAGTCCAAACTTAAAACGAAAAAAAATATTACCTTGCAAGTTACGCAAGGTATATATACATAAATAGCTTAAATAAACTGATTCGTGATGTTTTCCAATAGCATTGGAATTCTAAAACTAGCTCTTCACTGAAAACCGAGCTTGCTAGAGTTTTTAGATAATTACAATTGTATATTAAATGCTTTCAATATAATAGTTGGTGAAAGATTTTTGAGCGATTTATGAATTAATCTCTGAATTTCTACAGGCTATTCACGGAGTTTTCTGAACATAAGAAAGCGTCCTGTTTTTATTTTTATTTTCTTTTAGTTTGGATTTGTGTTTTCGTCATAGCACAGCCCATAGCAGTAGTAGAAACGTGATGGTCACCTCTCACCAGGTCAATTAATATACCTATACTTCTGCAATATCATAGGCAGCGCAATAGCGCTACCTCAGTAATGAACGATGTTGACACAATGTATTATTATTTTTTTTTGGTCTTAGGCCAGGGCACTTCGTATCGAAGAACTTGTCGTAGAAACTTCAAAAGGGGCTCATTCGATTGGAAATTGAAAGGGCTAGTGCCCTTTTTAACAGTCGAAAGTGATTGGAAGGCAGCTAATACCCCTTCCACGCCCACCATTTCCCCAAACACATCCAATCAAGATTTTGAGATAGCCATTTTGTTCAGCGTAGTTGATTTCCGAATAGAAATTATGTTTTTGAGGAGCACACTCCCCCGCAGCCCTCAGGGCAAGGCTTGTAAGTTATGCCCTGGGGGCATATAAGGTTTTTATAGAAAGCTTTGTCGTAGAAACTTCAAAAAGGGCTCATTCGATTGGAAATTGAAAGGGCTAGTGCCCTTTTTAATAGTCGAAAGTGATTGGAGGGCAACTAACCCCCCTCTCACGCCCACCTTTTCCCCAAACACACACAATCAAAATTTTGAGATAGCCATTTTGTTCAATGTAGCTGAAAGTTCTGGAAATTAGGTCTTTAAGTATGACAACCCCCCCCCCCCCCATAGTCCTCAGGGCAAGGGTTGTAAGTTATGCCCTGGGGGCATATAAGGTTTTTGTAGAAAGCGTTGTCATAGAAACTTCAAAAAGGGCTCATTCAATTGGAAATTGAAATGGCTAGTGCCCTTTTTAATAGTAGAAAGTGATTGGAGGGCAACTAACCCCCTATCAAGCCCACCTTTTCCCCAAACACATCCAATCAACATTTTGAGATGACCATTTTGTTCAAAATAGTTGAAAGGTCCGGAAATTATATCTTTGAGGATAACACTCCCCCCAGAGCCCTCAGGGTAAGGGTTGTTAGTTATGACTCAGGGTAAGTTATGCCCTGGGGGCATATAAGGTTTTTATAGAAAGCTTTGTCGTAGAAACTTGAAAAAGGGCTAGTGCACTTTTTAGTAGTCGAAAGTGATTGGAGGGCAACTAACCCCTCTCTCACACCGGCCTTTTCCCCGCCATTTTGTTCAACGTAGTTAAAGGTTTTAGAAATTAGGTCTTTGAGGATGATAACCCCCTCAGAGCCTTCGGGGAAAGGGTTGTAAATTATGCCCTGCGGGCATATAAGAATTTTATAAATAGTGATGTTGTAGAAACTTCAAAAAAGGGTCATTCGATTGGAAATTAGAAGGGCTTGTGCCCTTTTTAATAGTCGAAAGTGATTGGAGGATAACTAACACCCCTCTTCCGCCCACCATTTCCCCAAACACATCCAATCAAAATTTTGAGATAGCCATTTTGTTCGACGTCGTTAAAAATTCCGGAAAATAATTTTTTTGAGGATGACCCTCCCCCCGCAGCCCTCAGTGCAAGGGTTGTAAGTTATGCCCTGGGGGCAAATAAGGTTTTATTTTTACAGAAAGCGTTGTCGTAGAAACTTCAAAAAGGAATCATTCGATTGGAAATGGAACGCCTAGTGCCATTTTTTATAGTCAAAAGTGATTGGAGGGCAAGTAACCCCCCTCTCACGCCCACCATTTCCCCAAACACACCCAATCAAAATTTTGAGATAGCCATTTTGTTCAACGTAGTTGAAAGCTCTGGAAATTATGTCTTTTAGGATGACAACCCCCTCACAGCCCTCAGGGCAAGGGTTGTAAGTTATGTCCTTGGGCATATAAGGTTTTATAGAAAGCGTTGTCGTAGAAATTTCAAAAAGGGGTCATTCGATTAGAAATTAGAAGGGCTTGTGCCCTTTTTAATAGTCGGAAGTGATTGGAGGGCAACTAACCCCCTCTCACGCCCACCATTTCTCCAAACACATTCAATCAAAATTTTGAGATAGCAATTTTGTTCAACGTAGTTAAAAGTTCTGAAAATTAGGTCTCTGAGGATGATAGCCCCCCCCCCAGACCTCAGGGTAAGGGTTGTAAGCTATTCCCTGTGGGCATATAAGGTTTTTATTGAAGAGTTGTCGTAGAAACTTCAAAAGGGTTCATTCGATTGGAAATTGAAAGGGCTAGTGCCTTTTTTAATAGTTGAAAGTGATTGGAGAGCAACTAACGCCCCCTCTCACGCCCACAATTTCCCGAAAGACATCCAATCAAAATTTTGAGATAGCCATTTTTCTTAACGTTGTTGAAAGCTCTGGAAATTATGTCTTTTAGGATGACAACCCCCTCACAGCCCTCAGGACAAGAGTTGTAATTTATGCCCTTGGGGCATCTAAGGTGTTTATAAAAAGCGTTGTCGTAGAAACTCAAAAATGGCTCATTCGATTAGAAATTGAAAGGGCTAGTGCCCTTTTAAGAGTCGAAAGTGATTGGAAGGCTTGACATTTTTATAGTAAAGATCGATGTGGGTACAATGTATTATTTTTTTTTTGTTCAGACCAGGGCACTTCGTGTCGAAGGAGTCGTCGAAGGAACTTCGAAAAGGGCTCGTTCGATTGAAAATAGAAAGGGCTAATGCCCTGTTTAATAGTCGAAAGTGATTGGAGGGCAACTAATCCCCTCCCAGGCCCACCCTTCCATTTTCACATTATGTTTAAAAACTAAATGCCTTAAGATTAAATCGAAATGCACTGTGTTAATGCTAATTCCCAGTAAGGCATCTCAGCAGTATCCCAAGAACGACTGAGTGTATTATGTTCAAACTTTCGGGGCTACTTCTGCTCTTAAAATGTAACTAAATCAAAATAGCGTAAGTGTATCCAAGCTATAAAAGAAAGTAAACAGATTTTTTTTGCGAATGGTATCAAGTTTTCTATTTCAGGTCAACTAGAAGAGATATGAAACTAAATCAAACACTACTATTTGTGTCCAGATTTTTAAAAGGGTGTATGCTGTTAAAAATGGCCGAAAATTTTTCTCCAGCATACAAATAGCAGGCCAAACTACAAAGTCCTAAAAAAAAACGAAAAGATTTAAAGTATTATTTTCTTTTTCCCTGAAAAGACTATGTCAATATAAAACGAAGAGAAATTAATTAAAAAAAACTTTTTCCACAAAATAAGTTTTTCAAAGAAAAGTAAAGAACTCCATTAAACCAAAAATGAGCAAAAATAAAATCAAATAATCTACCAAGCATGAAACTACCACAAATCAGCATCGATAAATAAATAAATCCCAAAAAGAACAAAAATTACAATAAATAACCAAGTCAAACACAAAAAGAGCAGAAATTAACATGAGTAGGGCTCAAAACCCCTATGCCTTCCCAAGGCCAGAACATAATTTGCACTTTACTGAAAAAAATACAAATGAATTTGCATTGTCAGTTTAATATATATATACTGATATTTAGTGATCAAAATGTTAATATTATTTGATTTATTAAAGTTATAAAAATAAAAACATTTATATTTTAATATTAGTTTAGGTAGATATAATTTAGTTTAGGTTTAATTAGGTAGATTAGTTTATCCTATTTTTTGCTCATTTTTGGTTTAATGGAGTTCTTTACTTTTCTTTGAAAAGTCCCTTTGTGGAGGCAAGATTTTTCTTTGAAGTTGTTGAAAACTTTTTTTTATTTCACCGCTTAATTGTTACTCATAAAAAGTGTACACACAAGCAACAGAAACCTGTATTTTATGTTCAAATTAGTTTAAAGATTTTCCCCTCCAAACGCCCTTCCCATCCTCCATTTTTTTATATCTTTTTTTCAACTATGATTTTTATTTAGATAGTGGTGACTCCTAGCAATATGCACAACAGAGCTGGGCCATCCTCCCTACAATTTATTATACTCTCATTCCTTTTATTTTTTTCCCTTAAAATCCGATTTTTTATTAATTTAAAAGCTAAAAAAAAGCGTTAGGCGTTAACGGTATCCCAACTCTCTCAAAAAGGCCGTTTTTACTTTTCTTTTGAGTTGATTTTTATTTAAATTTCCTCGAAAGACTTTTAAACTTTTTGAAACATTAGAGTATATATATAAATATATATATATATATATATATATATATATATATATATATATATATATATATATATATATATATATATATATATATATATATATAATATATATATATAATATATATATATATATATATATATATATATATATATATTTTTTTTTTAGAAATTTCACCTTCTAGGCAAAAACTACTTATATCCATTGTTCACCTGGGATTTCATTCTCGAAAGGGAAAATCCCCTCAAACACACATTTTTTTTTTCATTTTGGTCCCCATAAGATTGGGTTCAACTCCATTTTAACAGGTAAATTAAGATTTTCTTTCTATTATTCAATTTTATGTCCTAATACAAAGTCAATCGTACATTGCCACATGAAAAGCTTGCACGGAAGCCGCACCCTTTCCAATATCTCTTATGAAATACCATGCATTTTCTGGTTTCTTTATCTTCATTTGTTTAGGTGACCAGGTGGGGAATATTCCCATCTACTGCTTACGGACTTGCTAAATTACGGATGCTAGATAAGATTTTCGACCTGGAAAAGTCTTGTGGGGGCTGAGTGCTACTTACGAATTACTAAATATCACATTTCTTCAAGTGAAGCCTTTCTACTTCATATTTTTTTTTTCATTTTTAACAATTTACGATTCTTATTTTTCGAATTTAAATAACAAAACCCTTTTCAAGTTAAAAATTCCAGATTTCTAGAAAATTTCAGCAGTTCAATATCATATTTCTTCAAGTGAGGCCTTTCTACTTCACTTTTTTTCATTTTCAACAATTTATAATTCTCGTTTTTTTTTCGAATTTCAATAACCTTTCACGTCAAAAAAACCTTTCATGTCAAAAATTCTTGATTTCTAAAATATTTTAGGATTTTAACATTAAATTTCTCTGAGTCAGGCCTCTATTTTATATTTTTTTCATGTTTAACAATTTAAGATTCCTACTCTTGAATTTAATTTACAAAACCCCCTGTCGTCTCAAGATTCGGCATACTTTTAAACTTAAGGGTTTAAACGTCCCATTTGTTCACGTAAGGCCTTCCTACTTCATCAATTTTGTTTAACAATTTCACTTTTTTTGAATCTCAATGGCAAAAACTTTTTTCATTACAAAATGTCATTTTTTGAGAATTTTGGAGTTTATATATCACATTTCTTCAAGTGAGGCCTCTCTACTCCATATTTTTTCCATTTGCAACAATTTACGATTCTCATTTTGTCAAATTCCAACAGCAAAAACCGTTTTCCTGTCTAAGTTATTACTTTTTAAGGATCTCAGGATTTGAATATTACATTTCTTCAAGTAAAGCCTATCTACTTAATTTTTTTTTCATTGTCTTAACAATCTACGATTCCTATTTTAGAATTTCCATAGCAAAACCACTTCCATGTTAAAACATTCTAGATTTCAAAATCCAGCATCTCAATATTACATTTCTACAAGTAAATCCTAATTTTTCATAATTCTACATATATACGGACATATCACGAGTCAGTTTGTCTAAAACAGTTTTTCAAAATATGTTGCATTAACCGCGATTTCTGTGGAACAGTAATTTCTTTTTGTTTTTAAGTGATTTTGCTAAGTCTAGCAATATTATGTCAACAGGAGATCATGTGCTCGTATGCATCAATGAGGTTAGTATCAACCGATTTATTAGGACGAAAGCCATGTTGGCTAGGTAAATATAGTCTGTTGGCACCTAAATGTTCCACAATGACTGATCTTGCTTTGCGGTCGAGAAATTTCGTAACTCCTGATGTTAGACAAATTGGCTGATAATCGCTGGAATCATTTTTGTTTCCTCTCTTATGAGCAGATGTGATGTAAGCATACTGCCAATCTTGCAGAATAGATTTTGTACTTATAAACTTTTGTAATAGCGGGGGGGGGGGGGGGTACTTGTGTATTATACGCCACTCACTCAAGTTTACGCTGTGTAAAACTCGAGAAAAAACCGGTTTCTTCGTTACTTTAGAAACAAATATGGGCCATATATTTGCACATTAGGGGGATAGGGGTAAATTATAGCGGGTCTAAATGCAAAATATTTAAGGTACGATTATCCTGCATATTATGAAGTAAGCATTGTTTTCTAACTTCAAACTGTTCAAATACTTTACCCCCCCCCCCCTAATGTGCAAATATATAGCCCAAATTATATATTTCCCATCTATTCTGTCACTTGTCTTTGTCTTGTCTCACGCTAAGCTGAAGGAAACTAAAACGAAGAAACTGGTTTGTTCTCGAGTTTTAAGCAGGGTAAACTTGAGTGAGTAGCGTATAATACACAAGTACCACGGGGGGGCACTCCATATATTCATGTCGATCTTTTGGGACTTAATGCGTCTCGGTCTGGACTACTTAAGCTAGTAGGGGAAGTAAATTTGTACGCAGTTCGAAACTGGAAGGATGTGATGATTCCGGCTACTCCCTCGGTTCGTCCAGACTTTGGTCTGGTCGTGACTGTGGGAGGTGCTTGGAACTTGGTTCCTGCTGAGATTCGTCAGTCACGAACACTTGGCTCCTTTAAAAGACAGAAGAAAAGTTTCTTATTAAAGGTAAATATTAAATAGTTTATAGTTGTTTTATGGTGTTTTTTTTTTTTTTTTTGGGGGGGGGGGCTGTTTTTGTTTTGTTGGCGTTGGATCCTCGACGATGTAGAGAATTTTATTTTTTTATTTATTGTCGGGTGATAGGAGGGTCGCTGTTTCGTGTGGACTGTCGGTGAGTTGACTTCTTTTCCTTATAGATTTATAAATTAGACATTGTTTAGTATTGTTTATGCCAAGTTTTAATATTAGTCATTTATTCTTTGTCGTTTCCCAAATAACAGGCCATTGAGCCCTTTGGGATATTGTTTTTGTTATTGTTATTTATGGAAATAAATGGACATGGAAAAATGGTAAATATTTAATGGTTCGACATATTATAAGGAAACACTAGAAAATTCTGGAATCTACTTTAAAACATTTTAAGATACTTAGTTATATCATTTCTAAGAACGCGTCCCTTCACTTTAACACTCCTGTTATTCCATCTTCCCAATGTGGAAATATAAAGCCTAAATCACATATCCTCCTCGTAAAGTCCGAAACACGGCTCTTTTCTGTTTATTAATTTAACGGCAAACGGTAAACAAGTGGCGGAAAGAGTCACACTATTGAAAATACGATGAGAATATATATCTTGGGGTATATATTTGCACATCATGGGGAGGGGGTGGTTCGATGCTGGTAAAGTAAAGCGATGCATATTTAGGATTTTAGAATGTTTTAAAGCAGTTTTCAGAATTTTACAGTGTTTCCTCAAGGAGAGCTGAACCACTAAATATTTACCCATGTCTCTACTTTTACTTTAGTAGCCTGTTTCGATAGTTAGTACAAAAGTCAGATAGCAAAAAAAGAAGGAAAGATAGCCTACCTAGCGATTTCCCATTCACTGTTCTTCCCCAAAATAATAATTGATACCCTCACAATTGTGCCATAGTCCCCTTTTAAGGCCTGAATATAGCCCAAGGCTTTACAAAAAAGTTGATTTTGTTGGCTTGCATTATATTTTATACTTATTTCTCATTAGCGGTTGGCTGAAAATGCCAAATAATGTCAATTTAAAAAAGACAAGACAATCCAACAAATCAGCAAACCTTTGTAAATAGGTTAGGGCAATATCCAGGAATTAGGGGAGAAGAGGGCCTTGGACACAATTGCAATGGAAGTAATTATTGTAATTCAAATTTCGCCAGAGGATCCCCATATTGCATAAAAATTAGACCCCGGCGCATCAACCGAACGCCGCCAACGAGAGACCCAGTTGATCACCGCCGAAGTGTCACGACGGTGCCGGCGCGCCACTGGCAGAGGCGGTGGCGTTCGGCTGACTTTGAATTAGTTTGGCGGCAATTCTTTATTGCGTCAACCGCAAAGTCGGAGCTTTTCTTTTCTACTACTACTACTACTAACAACTCATCGCAGCACAAAGCCGCCTGAGGCCAACACAGCTACGCACGCTCCTCCTCCACCCCAATCTATTCAAAGCCTCCCTTTTTACACCCGCCCACGAAATTCCCATTTCCTTTAAATCTTTCTTTATGACGTCCTCCCACCCCAGACGTGTTCTCGTGTGGTTAAATATTTCGATTTTCCTGATTAGAAATCAAGCAGGGCTTGCACTATCCCCAAATTTACGGGGACTTCCCAAAAAATTCATGTGTCACCCCCCAAAAAATTTGGTTCGCCGAATCCCCGAAAATCACACAATCACGGTGCCACCCCTAGTGATTTATCACTAGTGACTATCCCTGCCAAATATTACTTTGTATACCATAATTCTTCACTACTCTCTTGTTCGTTAATTTTCGTCTCTTGTGTTACTTTGCATAAAAACCAGACAGATACAATTGCAAATTTGCAATATACACGGTTCTTCATATGTTGACAAAAGTATCGTCTTTATGAAATGTGATTAAATCATTTTAAAGGCAGTTTCCCAATTGCTATAAGATTCCTACATCATTCGTAGTCAAGAATTTTCTTTTTAAGTTGAATGATTTGCATACACTCTACAGGTTCAGTTGGATTTTGAAATTGATAGTCAACAGATTGTTGCGACAGCTGAATCGTAAGTTTGTAGAATTTTGTTTTCTTTTGCTATTTTTATATGCATTTTCTTAATATTTAATACACAATTATTGAACGCGTGATAGATTAAAGAAAATACAATCTTCTTTCTGAAAATTTTGACCCCCCCCCCCCCACAAAAAAAACCTTCTATTGAGACAAAATTTAGCTATAGACTATTTACAGGGCTGGGAAATTGAAGATTGAAACGGAAGTGACCCCAAAAATATGATTCATAAAAAAATTGTATATTATTGCCTATAGGGGAGGGGGATAGGGGACTACCATTTTTATTAATTGAAAGCAGGGATGTCAAAAGATAATTATTTTTGTCATTTTAAGTGGAGACGGAAGAAATGGTACCAAATTCCCTGGGAAACCATAGAAATATTTCGACAGACCCAAGGGACTTGTTCATTGTCTTGGGTATTTTTGGATTCTTTACACATCTGAAATTGGTATGAATTCTGTTCCCACTTTTGGATAATAATCACGATAAAACAGAAAAAAAAAACCTTTTTTCATTGTCATTGGAGAAATTCCAAATTGTAGCTTTAACTTGATAGTTGTGCTTTTTTTTATGCAATTGGAACTTGTTCTAATATAAGGTATTTACAAGCTATTTACAAGTGAGAATTATAATTTTTATTGAAGTATTTTTTTTTCATTTTAATTGAAGTGTTTCACCATCATGTATTTTTCAATTTGATAAATTTACTTGTTTTAAATGCAGTTTATAATTTAACTGATATTAGGTATTTATGAGTTTCTAATTTGGAATGAATCCCCAAAAGAAAAAATGAATAATATCCAAAAGAGCAGCCAAAAGCAATCCAAAAAAGCAGCAGTTCAGCATTAGCCTACATGACATATATTCTTTAAGGAAGCCAAACAAACTTAAAAACGTTTTTTTGGTTTTTCATTTATTATTAAAAACCAGTTTTTAATACAAGGAAGGCTTTTTAGGAATCCAAAAGAGCAAAAAAAAAAAAAAACAATCAATATCAAAGTCACCTATTTCAGCTGTTTTAAAGGTGACAAAACAGATAGGGTGAATCAGGGAAAGTCCGACAGTGGGGTAAGTCCGATACCGACCTTCAATTTGTCTATGGTCCATTGTATCTGTGGGAGGCTTTCATATTTTCTTCCATATTAGTAGCAGTAGGCAACAGTGCCATCAACTTCTGGCAGAGTTAGCACGCCTTCTGTTCAGAGGGTTTTGAAGTTTTTTGGACGGCGTTTTTTTAGGAACACAGGTAACTGACTTTACTTTAACTTATGCAGATTATAAAGTAAGAGAGATAGAGAATTTTTTTTTATTTCTTAGAAACTAGAAGACCAGGAGCATCTTCCTGATTTTTTAAAACAAGCTAATGTTATTAGTTGAACAGATAAGAGGGGTGTCGGTCTTACCCCCGAAAAAGCCCATCTGGGGAAAGTCCAACATGTCGGTCTTACCCCCTACGGGGGAAGTTTGGCTGGGGTGTCGGACTTACCCCATGTTACCAAAGATGGATATTTTAAATGGTAGAACAGATTCTAAGCTTTAGATAATAAAGGTTGAAGCCAGTAACCATCCTTAGATGGCTCTACTAACTTAGTGGAATGTAGTGTTGTGTTGATCATTCATGTATTGCAGTTCTGTGCCTGCTTTCGTTTATCTTTCTCCCTTGTAATTTTTTTTTCGTCTTAACCTTTACTTGTGACCTGCCGTGTAAAAAGTGTAGCAAAGTAGAAATGCTACTTGGCTTGTATCAAATTTGTTGGCAGATTTTGTCTGAAAATACCCTTTTTACATATAAAATAATTTTTGCTCAAAGAAAAGGTGTCAAAACACAAGTCGTGCTCCGCCGTGCAAAAAGTGGGATAGCATAGTAGCAATGCTACTGGACAGTTTTCATGGCCTAGTAAAATTTGTTGGCATTTTTTTTTCAAAAATACCAGTGCTTCCACTATCCCCAAATTTTTGGGGATTTCCCCAAAATCTGTCTTCTCATAAACATTCTCAAAATCGGTTCCCCAAAAATCCCCTTTCTTTCAGGGTTGCCACCCCTAGTGATTTATCACTGACGACAATCCACCCCTAGTAACTATTACTTTCACTTGACTTGAAATAATTTTTTCACTATTTTCAAAAGTTTATGTCTCAATTATTTACTACACATCAAAACCAGACATAGATCATTGAATTACTGACCTTTCTTCCTATGCTAGTAAAAGTATACTGACCTTTTTATAGTTGTAGTACAGTGATCAATGAATATTAAGAATGCAGTTGGGTGTGTATTATTTTTATAATACCAATATCATTGGAGTGTACAACTCAATCCATAAACTATCAGCAGTAAGCTATATACTGTATACTTGAGACTTTGAATACTATACACCATTAGCAGTATTAGAGTAAATATGAGACAGTACTTTAATATGATTAAATATGATTAAGAAAACTATTGATATTTCTAACCGCAAGCTATACTAAGTTACATTTGTTACTTTTCTGAAAATTTTACCTATAGAAATACTTCTTGCTCAAAGACAAGCTGTCAAATCACGGATTTTGCTGCTAAAGTGTTGGCAGCTTTTGGAATTCTGCTACTGGCAGTTTTGGAATTTTTTGCACACCTGCTTGTGACAGGTTTTCTAATACATTCATCAATTCATTCATAATTCCCCTTCGAATAAATTCATCCATTCATTCATAATTCCTTTGTCTTTTCTAGATGCCTAGAAATTATGTTCGGAAAACACAACGCGGGGTTGGAGGAATATATGATGCAACTCAGCTACAAAACGCGCTAGCAGAGATATCTTCAAAGAGAATGTCTATGCTACAGGCTTCGAAAGTATTTCAAATACCGCGCACTACCTTGCATGACCATCTTATGAAGAAGACAAAAGTAAAAAAAACAGTTTGTGGCGGAGGGAGGAGTCAAGAAATTCCTGCTGAAATAGAAAAGGATATGGCTCAGGGTCTCCGAATACTTTGAAAAGTGGGGCATAGGTCTCAGCAAGCAGGAATTTTTTGACCAAGTCCAAGACTATCTCATCAAGAACAAAGTTCAAACAAGATTTAAGGACAACCGACCTGGTCATGACTGGTGGGTGGGGTTCAAGTGCCAAAACAAAATTTCACTAAAGAAACCAGAAAGGTTAGAAAACAAAAGACTTTTGCAGCAATCTGACCCCTTCATAATGTATGGTTTTTATGAGCTGTTGTATGAAACTGCCACGGCGATGGATATTCTTGACAAGCCCCAGTGCTGGTTTAATTTGGATGAGACATCTTTCTGCAGGGATCCTGGCAACACGAAAGTTGCTGGAGCCAAAGGCTCACCAGCCACTCGTAGAACAGGTGGTAATGGACGTGAAAATACAACTGCCTTGGTTTGTATCAGTGCAAACGGAGAAAAATTCACACCTTTAATAGTTTTCTCTGCAAAGAATACCTGGACCTCATGGATACCTGTAGATGGAGCTTACCCTGGTGCATCTTACTCATCTACCAATAAAGGGTGGATGACGTCTGATCTCTTTATGAACTGGTTTGAATTCCAGTTTCTTCCTCATGTAAAGGGAAAGGCACTTCTCATCTTAGATGGACATGGCACACATGCTCTTGCAAAACTTGCAAAGCTTTCTCTTGCTCTTGCAAAACTTGCAAACGAAAATAACGTGACAATTCTCAAGCTACCTCCACATGCATCCCACATGCTTCAACCTCTCGATAAAGTGGTTTTCAAGGGAATGAAAGTGTCTTATGATCAGAATCTCTCGAAATGGCAGAGGGAGCACCCTGGCAACATTCTGTCAAAGAAGGATTTTGTATGTCTCTTATCAAAGGTATTTCACTCCTAGTCTGATTGAAAAGTCGTTCAAAGCAACTGGAATCTTTGATCTGAGTGTTCCAATGAGAGTAAACCCATCCGTAATTGACCAAACCAAGTTTGAACCTACCAAGTTAAGACGCTATGCACAAATGAAAAAGGAGCAAGAGGAAAATTCAGGCACATCTAAAGCCACAACCACTGTCAACACTGAACTAGAAAAAATTACCTTTTCTGTTACCTTTAGTCCAAAGAAGTTGCTTGGCAACCAATCAAAAACTTTTGAAGATATTCTTCTTGACTCAATCAAGTGGCCCGACCTACCATCAGTTTCAGGAATAGAAAAACAGAAGAAAATTGCAAGAGAGGCAGAAGTGATAACATCAAAAGAACATCTAGAGGTGCTTAAGAGGGAAGAAAATCTGAAAGCAAAAGGCAAAGGGAAGAAGAAAAGTTCAGATGGGAAGGGTATAAAATCGAAAAAAAAAATTTTCCTAAGAGGGAAGCCAATAGAGATACGGGTGATAGCGAATCAGACATCAGCCTTGAACTTGGCTCTGATGAGGATGATCAGAGTATTCAAGATACTATTCAAGAAAGTGACAGCGATGACAAGGAGACACCCAGTAAGCAAAAGATTGTTCCCAAGCTAAATGAGTACTATGCAGTTAGATACGATGCAAGGAATGACGGACAAGGTTACATAGGAAGGGTTCTAGACTTTCCTGACGAGGGAAAAGTTAAGCTCAAGTTTCTTCACTGCTTGAGCCTTGCCACCTACTCTTTCAATTGGCCAAAGAAAGACGATATCGATACTGTGGATGACAAATACATTTTGCAGGACCAGTAAACTTAGTGGGAAAACTGGACCATTTGAAATACCCCAAATCCGTCAGGTTATTGTATCGTACAAGGCAGTTACTAGCAAGCGTCAGTAGATCTTTGTTTTATGCCCATACACGTAAGCTACAACATATATGAGTAACTTTTTGTATCTGGAGTCAAACCATAATTTGTGTGATATGTTTTTCTTTTTTAAAATACAAGCAATCATTTACATTCAGTGATTTGAGCACCTCGGCTATGATACTTGTAACGTTTATCTGTTGGGTAAGTCCGACACTGTCGGAGTTACCCCACAGCAGCAGAAAAAAGTATGGTCTGGCCTTTTGATGCCAGTCAGTTTGACATAAAAATTGTTTGCTTATGGACTTAGTGATTCCTCGATGCCCTTTAAGATGGTGAAGTCATATTATTTTTGACATATTGTTGAAAAAAGCTAGTAGGATATGTTGCACTTCCCCCAAAGCTGGGGTAAGTCCAACATAGCAGACTGCACCAACTTTGAGACCTGGTGATGGGCTACAAGCTAAGTATATGGGAAAATTAGAAAGTGAATAATATGGGAAACTGTTGTAAAAAAAAAGGTTGATAGAAGATGATATGAGATACTCATAAAAAAATCTTGAGAGTCAATTTAACAAAAAAAAACATGTTAAGGTGTCGGACTTTCCCCGATTCACCCTATAGGCAAAGAGCATTATGAAAAAATTAAGCTTCAAGTTCAAACTTCAATTCAAAGTTTTTACCCAGATAATTGACGAATTTTGCGATAAGGTATTTGAAGTTTTGTATGCAGTAATGCTCGACGAAAGAAAAAAAAACTACTAATTTTGATAATTATTTAGGTTAAGAATACATAGCTAATAGATACTTCAACTATTATGCAAGGGTTCTGAAACGCCACAGCCATTTCTTTTCTACCGGATTTCTACTTCTCTTGATGAATAACGAAGAAGACCAGCGTCCAGCCAGCGACTTCCAAAGTTTTTAACTCAGGAATAGGCCCGAATGTGTGGTAAATTCAAGCTGGGATTTGAGATGGACTGATGAAAACATTAATGCTTGCTGTGAACATTGACCGCGCCGGCGGCACGCCACCGACATCTCACCAGCGGCGGCATGGAAAAGTCATCGGTGGCGCACCGCCGCTGCTATTTTTGGCCCCGCCGGCCTTCCCTTATCGGCGCGGTGCCGGGGACTAATAAAAAATATTACCCAAAATCTAGGATCAGATCAATTTCTGAAAGTTGCATTTACCTATGTTCGACTACTTTCTAAAATAGCGAAAACCCAGTTAAGATTTCTTATCCAGATTCTCCAGGTCTCCAGGTTCTTATGAACAAAAACTCTAATAACAAAAGAGTAGTACCAGTCGATTCCCCAATCAACACTCTTTTGAAATATAATAGTCTCTATCGCTACAGTCCAACCTATCCTCCCTTAAGCGGCCAGATATAGTAGGTCTAGTCTAAATACAAAACTACAAGAAAACCCTATTATAATAAAATTGTTACTTTTCAACATAGCCTACATAATGTTATAAATTAATCAAATTTTCATGTTATTTCATTTTTATATCCAAGTTTTTAAATCACTTTAAAATAATATATTCATCCTTTCTTTTGCAATGAGGTAATAATATTATCCGGGTTAAAAATGCAAATTGCAGCTAACAAAGAGCGCTAATTCAAGCAATGAAAAACAACGGATAAATTTATTATTAGGGTGTATCTGGCACCATGGGCGGAGGATAAGCTGTATTGTCACGGTAGCAAACAGTATATTTGGAAACAGTGTTGATAGGGGAATGAGCGTACACTACTTGTGTCGTTTTACATATTGTTAAATTTTACTAAAACCATCCTAGGAGGTTTTCTGTAATAACATAAAAGATAATGATTTAGGCTAAATTTATCCTGGACGACTTGGTATTCCAAAATAAATGTAATCCCTACCTGTCACACAATCCTCCTGAGAGGGTTTAAATTTATTTGAGCTATAAACATACTTGTAGTATTTCCTGGTCCAAACACCTGTGTTATAACGGTACTAGGCTTATTCCCCATGGAAATTCTCGCCACAAATAATTCCCCCTCCCGTGGAAAATTTTCCCCGCATGAGAAAGTGAGCAGCCACAGAAAAATTAAGACAAATAAAAATTAAGACAAATAAAAATTAAGAAAAGAAGAAATTTGGAAAATTCTACCAATACTTAAAATATAGGCAGAATATGTGGTTTACAATGTCTTTAGTATTTATTTTTACATTTTTGTTTTATTTTAATTCTTTTTTCGTGTTTCTGGCGGGGTTAAGGTTGCATAGCACGGTAATATAAAAGTTCAATATTGTGGCTTTGGGGGTGGTATCAACACCGGTGATATCAATATCAGCTAATAGATATTTTGAAGCAAAACAGATATCTCAAAATTTGATTCGATACCATAGGGGTTGAAGGAGGGCTAGATAAAAGAAAAGGAACCAAGAGGGAGGCTGACTGCCCTTCAGTAGCTTTCGACCTTTAAAAAGGACATAAAAATTTTCAATTTTCAACCAAATGATCCCCCATCCCAAGTTCCTAAAATAGCCTCTTCCATTTAAAGTGGATGAGAAAAAAGTAATTGGCAATTTTCTGGCCCTTTTTTTGGGCTGCATTTTGAGGTGAAGCAATATTTTCCCCCTTATGCACTAAGGTCTCCTTAGCCCAAAGTTTCATGTAGGTTTTGGAGAGATTGGAAAAATTCGGCGCTTTTGGTACTTGTCTAGTAGCCGGGCAACACGCGAGAAGTGAAGTTTGGTTAATACATGATAAAAATATGATAGTTTAGGAGCAAATTTGGGCTATATATTTGCACATTAGGGGGGTGGGGGTAAAGCATAGCATATATTTAATACGTAATCTAACCTAACCTAGGTACCTTTTTTTGCCCCTTTAACCCCAAAAAACTAAAGTTTAAATATTTTTCACAGAGTGAGCAGTACCTCATTATACAGCAGAAACCTGTTTTTCAATGGTATTTTTGACATTCTATACGCGGTTTTTCTCGCGTGTTGCCCGGCTACTAGACAAGTACCGCACCTTTTTTTAGCCCCCTTTGTTAGAGAAGGGACCAATTTCAAGGGGATCAAACCTTTGAATAATTTTTGTACATTAGTCCCCTTTGCTCAAGGACTTACGACTGTAAGTTTCAAATTAATCAGAAAAAGTTGTTGTAGCTCATTCCCGGACACCTCACCCCTCTCCCTTCCCATAGCAAAACGTTGATGATCTTTTTGAGCAAGAAAATAATTCCTGAAAGTTTCAGGCCACTTGACTCCTATGATCAAACATACCCACATTTTCCCCCTATAAAATATATCTGTAAAGAAATGGCAGTTCCCATAATTTACAGCCCTTATCCCAGGGGCCCTGGGAATCATGTAATCCTTGGATGCAATTTTTTATATTTTCAACTATTCTGAACAAAGCGGGCATCACGAAATGCTGATCAGATGTCCTAAGAGGATTTACAACAGCACATATAAAAGGGCTCTAGGACAGGGGCTTGCTAGAACTCTCAATTTCTGATCGAATGAGCATCCTCCAAAGTTTCTACGACCGCGAGGGGCTTGAAGAGGGGGCAGCTCTTCTCATACATGGAATACATTCTACTCGTTTTAGATTTTACTGTTACTCTTTATTTTTATAATAAAAGCGTAGATCAGAAATATTTTCGGAAATCAAGAGAGATTAGATATCAGTTTCTGATTACCCTCATTCATTAGAAGTAATTCTATATTTACCTTAAGTCTCAATGAGGGGTAGCATGTTTTTGCATTAAAATGCACCCTTCGAGGCATCTGCCTCACCCCCCCCCCCCACCCACCGTCTACAAAATCATCCACCACTTCTACCACTTAAGTACAGCTGATGCGCACTTACACACCATTGCATATAATTTTATGAAATATGAAGCAAATTAGTTTAGTTAAATGAAGCTTTAAAGTAAATGTCAGAAACATTTTCATGTATAAAGAAGCGATGTATCATCCAACAGCACCCTTATTCAGACTAAGTCTACCCTAAATGAAAGGAGATGAGAGATTAATTCCTACCCCCTCCCTTACCCCTTCCTATATTTAGCTGAAGGCTCATGGAAAGCTCCTGTACCATTATACTTTCCTTCGTTCTTCTTATTTATCTTAATTATTCCTTAGGCTGCTCTATCTTACATTTGGGGAGACTTTCCCAGGGGGAATTTTCAGCGAAGGGGGGGGGGGATAATAGCCTCGGTACTCTTATGTTAAATATACTCTTTTATATAATGCTAGTTTGGTTAATGCTAATGAAATAAAATAAATTAGGATGAATATATAATAGTTAAGAAACAAATTTGGGCTATATATTTTCACATTAGGGGGGGGGGGCAAAGCATACCATATATTAAATACATAACCTAACCTAACCTAGGTACCTTCCCCCCCTAAACCCCAAAAAACAACAGTTTAAATATCGTATACGCAATGAAAACCACGCTATACATTGTATTACTCTATAGCGGTGTCTTGAATTATCCCGTCAAAAACGGATTTTTCGTGACTGGTTTCTATTGCAGTATATAAAAGAGTACGTTTAACATAGGAGTACCACAGCCTCTATCCAAATACAAAATGTCTGATGTCGAAAAGGCATTCTAACACTTCTCTAATGGGGTCTAATACAGGAGCGTCAATTCAAGAAAATATACTACTACTACTACTACTAACAACTCATCGCAGCACCAAGCCGCCTGAGGCCAACACAGCTACGCACGCTCCTCCTCCACCCCAATCTATTCAAAGCCTCCCTTTTTACACCCGCCCACGAAGTTCCCATTTCCTTTAAATCTTTCTTTATGACGTCCTCCCAACCCAGACGGGGACGACCTGCTTTCCGTTTAGCCCCAGATGGTTGGCCGAAAAGAACAATCTTCGGCAATCTGTCATCCTTCATCCGAACAACATGCCCTAACCACCTCAACCTTTCTTTCATTATAGACCTAGAAAGTGGTATTGAACCACATCTCTCGTATAGCCTATTGTTTGAAATACGGTCAGTCAGCCGGGTACCCAGAACAATCCTTAAGCAATTTCTCTGGAAAACATCTAGCAAATCTTCATCCGCTTTTCGGAGCGTCCATGCTTCAGAGCCATATTTGACCACTGTCATCACTGTAGCTTCTAAGATTCTAATCTTGGTTTGCAGACTTATCTTCCTATTCTTCCAGACTTTTTTTAACTGTGAAAAAACACCCTGAGCCTTGGCTATTCTATTTTTAACATCTTCACTGCTCCCACCATCTTTACTAATAATACTACCAAGGTAAGTGAAACTGCCCACCTGATCAATCTTTTCATTACCCAACGTCACCTTTTCATCTTCACTTATTCCTAGCCTTAGTGACTTGGTCTTCCTAACATTAATTTTCAAACCAATACTAGCACCCTGTACTCGCAAAACCTCTAAAACTTCATTCATTTTGCTCACACTTTCATCTAGGATGCTTAAATCATCAGCATAATCCAAGTCCAGGAGACTTTTTCCTCCCCATTTGATTCCGTGGTCTTCCATTGCCTTTCCTGTGCTCCTTAAAACAAAGTCCATCAAAATAATCCATATAAAGGGGGATAGAACACAACCCTGCTTAACTCCTGATTTAATACAAAACCAGCTGCTAACCTCATTTCCTACCTTAACCGCAGCAGTGTTATTCTCGTACATAGCACTAATCACTTTAATGTATTTGTCTGGTATACCATACAAGGATAAAACCTTTACTAAAGCTCCTCTATCAACAGAATCGAACGCTTGCTCATAATCTATAAAACTAAGGACCAAAGGTGTTTGAAAACTTAGGCACTTCTCAATTATTAACCTAAGAGTGAAAATTTGGTCAACACATCCTCTACCTTTTCTAAAACCGCACTGCTCTTCTCTTAAAACTTTGTCTACGGCATCTCTCAGTCTAAAAAGTATCATATTACTAAGCAATTTGCTACCTACAGAGACCAGACTAATGCCTCGATAATTACCACACTCACTTTTATCACCTTTCTTATAAAGTGGCTTAATTAAGGTTTTCCTAAAATCATTAGGTACTTCCCCTTTTTCAAAAATCATATTCATAATCTCCAATAACTTATTTCTAACCTCAGAGCCACCATATTTAAGAAACTCATTTACTACCCTATCAGCACCTGGAGCCTTATTATTCTTTAATCCTTTTAGTACTGTTTCTAATTCCTCCTCACAAAACAAATCTTCCTTCACATCCAAGGTATCACAAACTTTTTCATTTTCCTCTATATTTTTTCCTGCAACTCTATCTCGGTTAAGCAAATTCTCAAAATGTTCGGCCCATCTCGCTTTAGCTTTTGTCTTATCGCTAATTGCCACCCCATTCCTATCTTTAACTGGGACAAGTCCGGATTGACTACTACCTCTCAATTTGTTAACGTGCCAGTACAATATTTTACTATTATGCCGTCTAGCTGCATCTTCTAAATCCTCGACAATTTTATCCATGGCCTCCACTTCACACCTCCTTAGTTCATATTTCAATGCTTTCTCCACTTTCTTTACATTTCTTTTGTTTTCATGTGATCTATCACTCAGATAATTCTTGTACAAGTCCTTTCTCCTTTCTATTAAACTTAAAGCTTTTTCACTAATATTCTTAGCTGCAGTTCTAGCTTTCTTCCCTAATACACCTTCAGCAACTTCACAAATTATTTTTCTAAAATTATTCCAACCATCTTCCACATTATCAAATTTTAAGCTCTCAAGTTTAGTATTCAACTGTTCCTGGAAAGTTTCTCTCAAATTCTCATCCTGGAGTCTACTAACATCATAACTTCCCGGGAGGTAATTACCCTTCCGATATTTCAGCTTTAAATTAACCCTTGACACTACTAGATGGTGATCTTTACTTTTAACATCAATAACAGCACTCCTATATACCCTAGTATCTTGTATTGATCCTGCCAGTCTTCGATTTACTATAACATAATCAATAAGGTTTGCTGTCTTACCATCACGTGAATACCATGTTAGCTTATGAGCCATTTTATGACCAAACACCGTATTGGTTATAACTAGATTGTTATACCTACAAAATTGCAAAAGTCTGTATCCATTACTGTTTTCTTTTCCTACACCAAATTTACCTAATCTGGGATACCATCTATCCATATTTCTACCAACCTGGGCGTTAAAATCTCCCAGCAATAACATCATATTTCTACCTGGGACCTTGTCTATTTGCTCCTGTAACTGTAAGTAAAATTCATCTGAGTCACTAGTATCTCCATCAGTCGGTTCTACAGGGGCGTATACTACTATAACTGATACCTTGAACTTTCTAGTCATAAAATGAGCAATTAGTATTCTATTATTAATACCTTCCCAGCCTAAACAAGACTTAGCAGCTTCCTTATTCATCATGAGCCCTACTCCCTGTCTATGTAACCCATCCTTCCTGCCTGAGTAAACAAATTCTATATCACCTAATTTCATGCTTCCTACCCCTGGGATATGAGTTTCTGAAACTCCTAATAGATCCAGTTCGAATCGTCTGAATTCGTCAGTCAAAATGTCGATACGATAGTCATTTTTTAATGTCGTAACATTCCAAGTTCCAATTTTCATGTTCTTTAAATCATTGAAATTTTTTTCGCCTCAGGAAAAGCAATGATCCCGGATACCAGTGCAGGATGGGGATCACATATCTTCTCAAGTCTACACCGAAGTGCTTAAGCCGGCTTAGAACCGGACAGCAAGAAGTCCCTGGGACCTCCATGAATGGAGGCTTTGTGCAATCCTGGGCCCATCTTGGTCACAACATGGTTTTCAGCGCTTGGCGATGCTCTTCTATCAACAAGAGTCGAAATCCTGCACAGACAATCTCAAGCCTATTACCTCCGACTCATTATATATTCATGCCTACAAATATTATGCTACTACGGGGAGGCAACCCGTAATAGATAAATTAGCTAGGAAGAGGTTTTTCAGCCCAAAGACGCCCATCAAAACATACCAATCCCAGAAGAATTGTCCATTAGTCAGAATCCCGTGCGAATGCTGTGTCGTTTACTAGGCTATAATTTCCTCGAGGGGCGCCACTCCTCAAGTGGGAATAGAGTTGACCGCAAGGTCCCCAGTCTTGCAGGTACCCCGAAAAGGTCGAGGCAGCCCTTTGCAGAGGCCGTTGTCCATAGATCTGGATCTTACGCCCTGCCACAGTTGTCCTCCTATAGAGGATCCTCCCGCGATGGTGTTCTGCATCACCATGCAATTTAACCCATTGCTGGGAGAAGGTTTGCAACTCATGGAACTTGTGGATAAACAAGTGGGCCCTTTTGAGTGTACATTTGAGGGGCCTTCTTCCTCCTCCGCCTGTATTTATGACCCCGGGCAAGGGTGCCCCAGATTCTATTATGGACCCCCAGGGACAAGGTCCCCCCTTGGTCCATGCCTCCTATGGAGGTACCCTACATATCTGTAGAGTGTTCCCCTATCGCCACCTGGGGACATGCTGAATGGCCTGGGGGAGGCCAGATAAACGGATCACTTTTGTTTTGCAAAGGCAATAACTCAGTGACATATTTAACCTACTACTTATAAATATACATAACTCACTGACTAGGCCTATATTAGTTATATACAGAAATATATAACTCAGTGACACATTAAACCTACTACTTATAAATATGTGTAACTCACAGACTAGGCCTATATATGTTATATACAGAAATATATAACTGAGTGACATATTTAGCCTACTACTTATAAATATGTGTAACTGACTGACTAGGCATATAAGTTATATACAGAAATATATAACTCAGTGACATATTTAGCCTACTACTTAAAATATGTGTAACTCACTGACTAGGCCTATATAAGTTATATACAGAAATATATAACTCAGTGACAAATTTAGCCTACTACTTATAAATATGTGTAACTCACTGACTAGGCCTATCTAAGTTATATACAGAAATATATAACTGAGTGACATATTTAGCCTACTACTTATAAATATGTGTAACTCACTGACTAGGCCTATATAAGTTATATACAGAAATATATAACTGAGTGACATATTTATCCTACTGCTTATAAATATGTGTAACTCAATGACTAGGCATACAAGTTATATACATAAATATATAACTCAGTGACATATTTAACCTACTACTTATAAATATGTGTAACTCACTGACTAGGCCTATTTAAGTTATATACAGAAATATATAACTGAGTGACAAATTTAGCCTACTACTTAAAATATGTATAACTCACTGACTAGGCCTATATAAGTTATATACAAAAATATATAACTGAGTGACATATTTAGCCTACTGCTTATAAATATGTGTAACTCACAGACTAGGCATATAAGTTATATACAGAAATATATAACTGAGTGACATATTTAACCTACTACTTATAAATATGTGTAACTCACTGACTAGGCCTATCTAAGTTATATACAGAAATATATAACTGAGTGACATATTTAGACTACTACTTAAAATATGTGTAACTCACTGACTAGGCCTATATAAGTTATATACAGAAATATATAACTGAGTGACATATTTAGCCTACTGCTTATAAATATGTGTAACTCACAGACTAGGCATATAAGTTATATACAGAAATATATAACTGAGTGACATATTTAACCTACTACTTATAAATATGTGTAACTCACTGACTAGGCCTATCTAAGTTATATCAGGATTCTTACTATCTTGAGAAGTAAAAAAGTTATGCAAATATAACTTGCAAAAGTAAATCTATGACCAAAAATATAAATCTATGACCTTCAGTAGTTATCCTGTTTTGTGACACACTCTTTTTGCTCAGTAAGTCGATGAAAATGAAAAAATACAGTAATCTTTGTTAGTGTTGAAATACAAAGAAAGTGGATACTAAGGCCACTTTTTGGGTGGGGGATTCCTCCTCTCAATTACTGACATTTCTGACGAAATGAAAGGAGTTGTCAAAATTAATCAGGTAGGAGGGGTATGCTTGTCTAGGTAAAAAATGAACTGATGACTACCACATGGGCAAAAGAAACCTTAGGGTTTGAGGCGGGGACAAACTGTGTTTTTCAAAATATAGGGGGCGAAAAAACTAGACGCCTCCTAGCCCCTTATAGCCTGAGACTATATACAAAAAGTTTGCTGGTTTTGAGGGTTTGCCATTATTTTTCGGTTTACTTCTCATTAGAAATTGGTTAATAATCCCAAATATAGCCAAAGAAGCAAATTTTTGTATACAGACAATGTCCATATAAGCCCATTCGGGGAGGGGGCTGAGACTCAGTTGTCATAGCAGTGATTAGTATATTTAGAAGAAAAATCGAATGGTACATTTCTTTTTTTCTATGTGATTCCTGTCCTACATGTAAACTTGGCAATCCTACACAATTTTTTAATCTTTGAATAAGATATTACAATAACAAAAGAGTAATGGCGGCTATCGTAACAATTTTGCCTCCCCCCCTTAATTGGGTGTGATATAGCCCTATGCCGTACATAAAACTTTACGGATTTGTTTTTTTTTATTGTCATCATTTCGCTTTATAAACCAACTGTTGATGAGAAATAAGTAAAGAAAATAGGCTTAGGCCTAATTCAAACCTGCAGAACTGGCAAAGTTTTGAATATAAACTTAGGGCCACGTCTTGACCCGTTGTTACAGTGGCGACCATTATATTCGGAGACAGTTTCGAATATTATGTACAGGTTTAGATTAGGGGCTGTTGTAGGAAACATGTTAAGAAAACAATTCTTATTTCATAATACGCAGAATAATAGTAGCTAACACATTTTCCTTGCATTCCCTGATATACCCCCCCCCCCTTAATGTGCAAATATATGGCCCAAACTAAATTTTTCCCGTGCATTCCGCCACCCGTTACTCTTGTTTTTCCGGTTCTTGTTTTATGACAGCTGATTCAACTTACGGGTACACGGGATGAAACAAGAGAGACTCATTGGGAAAATACATAGGTAATATATGATTTCGGCTATATATTTGCACATTAGGGGGGGGGGCGGAGTAGGAGCTGAATGCAAAATGTGATAGCCAAAATTGTTCCGCATATTATGAAGTTAGAATTGTTTTCTTAACATGTTTCCTTCTCGATAACATCTAATCTAGACCTTTACCTTACCTTAACTAAAATACTCACATGAGAAAAAAAACATGTGACGATTAGCCCTTTAGCCTCCCTCCTCAAACCCTATCTATGCCAATTGTTATTAGCCTGAAAATTCCATCAGAATAATGCTTTAACAATGGACTTACCAAAGGGTTCTAGGATGAATTAATTCCTTTTGTTTTCTTCCTTTTCAATAGGCTAAATCAATTCTACAGAAATATCAAAAGTAATGGTTTCAAATTCACTTCCTATTAGATAGCTGAAGAAGCACTGCTGGATATATGATCATTATTAGCCAATGCTCCGAAAACAAAACATGCCTACAGCGATTCAATAAATTTCAGTGGGCGTAAAAGATTTTAATTACTTTTCATTAACAATTTGATACGATGAAAGATGCTCCTTAGAAATTAATACTAAGCATGGATACTCCACAATGTCTTTTCCTCTTAGATTATGTTTCAATGATTTTCCAAGCTCCAGCAAATAATATCTAAAAAAAGAAGAAAAATAAATAGAGCTGTTTCATAAGGGAAAGGTATTAGCACACAAAAAGAACTTACAAAATACCACCAAGAGTTGTGGCTGCGGGGGCAACAACTTTCCATCACCTGGTGTACGTCTCATAACGCCACAAGCGCCACTCGGTTTCTTCGGGGTGGCACAGTTTTAATATAAAAATGCTTAATTTTAATTCATCAAAACGAATTTTTAAGAATATATTGCATAATTTGATCGCTTTTATCAAATAGTATTATGATGTTTCCGGACGTCCTAATGCTTAGACAGGTAGATGTGGGTGAGTACGGAAGGAATAAGGCCCATTCACAAAGATATTTTACTTAAACTGAGAGCTAATTAGCTACGCTGTTGCCAATCAAAAAATTTACGAAAAATTGGGGACAAAACTTTATTACAGTTTTTTTTTTTAGGCCTGCTTCCTTTACTCACCTGTTTTTCCAGTACTGTGGTCTGAGGCACCGTCATCTGTTAATACTGAAGTTCTTAGGTCTGCCTAACGTAAGCAGTTGAGACACAGTTAGTTAGGTGTGTGAATTCTGATTTTTTTTTTTCTGGTCTAGATATGCTATCTTTTACTATATTTATACATTAATTTTATAGAAGTTATTTCTTATAATAAAGTTAATTTAAAAAAACAAAGTTTATACGATGGAAGTAAAGAGCGAAGTTGAAACTTAAAACAAACAAAAAATTATTACTTCCCAGGCTATCTAACATATATCAATAAAATTAGTGCAAATAAATCAACAATATATTTCCCTATACTTGTACGATTACAGAAAACTACGCTTTACTGAAAACACAAAAGTAAATACGTAGCCTCACAACAACAAACTAATCTATAACGCTTTTCATAGTCTTACAGGAGCTGTGATATCAGTAACTTTCATTATACAATTAAAATTATCTTAAATACACTTAGACATATAAAATAATATGTTTAAATTCATTGAACAGCATACAAAATAATGGATTGATTTATCAGGTAATATCTTGGCCTCATCTAGTATTACTCGAAATGAAGAACATATCAACCGTAATATTAATTCTGGAAATTTCTCTAAAAAAATGGAGAATTTTAAGTTGTGATAGAAATTCTAAAGCGAGTCTGTAGTCTTAATACTAATAAGATTCCTTCACTTCGAACTTGTCTACAAAAAAAAATCATCAGATCCAAAACGACAGTCAATCATTGAACTGAGCTCACTGTGCAGAAGTGAAGACAAAGAAACGAAAAAAAAATAAAATAAAGCAAAAATCTAAGAATGCTTTACTTTTATACTAATAAAAGTGTACTTAAATGGTTTACATATACTATACCAAAATTCCTATATTGTTTTATGTTTTCAGTAAAGCGCTAGTTTTCTGTAATCCTACAAACATAGAAAAATATCACCAGTTGATTTATTTATACTAGTTTTATTGATATATGTTAGATAGGCTAGGAAGTAATAATTTTTGTTCGTTTTAAGTTTCAACTTCGCTCTTTGCTTCCCTCGGAAAAACTTAGTTTTTTAAATTAATCTTTGCACGTTTTTGATTGAAATTTAATTTAGAAACAATACTGCCATGATCTTTTTTATTTATATGGAATAACTTCCGTTCGGTTTAATTTTTAATGTTGCTCCTTAGTTTCAGTTGAAAACTTATTCTTTTATATAACTTCTAATCACCTCCAATCTAGGGGAGATAAGACACCTTAACCCTTGTCAAGGAGCTGAACGAAGAAGCCGTACAAGAATTGAGGAAAAACTAAGTTTAAACTGGAAAGAAAAATCTAAACATAGTGTCGTTTCTTTTTGTAAAAATAAAAAAAGAAGAAATAGATCTTTAATCCTTTGTTTTAAAAAATCAAATTTAGTAGCACTTAAGAAAGTACCTCAGGAAGAGTAGATTCGACAAAAAAGGTTAACTAAGCGGACAGGTTTGCGTATCGACACACTTGTGGAAAATTTTGGTAGCTCAACAGAAATGTGCCTTTAGGCTTAGGGAGTTATTTGACCTGTCCCTATATAGAAAGCCACTCATTACTTAGAAATGAATCGAAATTTCAAAAAAAAGATCATTTCTTGTGTAGGTACGATAAATGGTATTAAAAACTAAATTTGTTTTCATTTGTAAAATTTTGTTCCTCTTTGGATGCACAGTCTTACGTATGGAGAGAATATTGGTGGAATTGTCAAGTAAATAATTTGAATAAGTAAGTATAACAATAAGTAATCCTTCTTTAACAAACAACTTTGAGTAGTTCCAGAACCCCATGCCTTATACACTTCTCCAACCACTAAGTGGCAAGGGGTTGGGGTCAGGGGTGTAACTTGCTACGGAGAAGAGAGGGCAACTGCACCTCCCAAACCTCAGTTTTCCCCCAGACCCCAATTTGTCTCCCCCCCCCCAGCTGCTGAAATTTAGTTTCTCCAAAAATGTTGTCAAAACTAAGATTAGCCTGGACAATTCAAGCATCCACTGAAACTTTTTATTTACTATACTTTCTTTTTATTGTATATAACCTTTTTTATTACTATATGGCTCGTTTTTCAGTTTTCTCTGTCTTGATTTGGAAAATTGGCTCCAACTTTGCCCCCCCCCCCCACAGGATTTTGACAAAATTACGCTATTCGTTTTTGGTATGGATTTAGTGATCTACTAAGAATGTTGTTGCAAACCATGAACTGGATTACCTCTATTCCCTTTTGAATCAAAATGCTTGACAAAGTACCTTCCCGGGACGTGCTTTACAAATGAGTGCATCACATTTACAAAAAAAAAAAAAAAAAAAAAAAAACAACAGTAAAATTATCTGAAAATGATCATATAGAATGGACAAAACCGTGATTGAAAAAGAAACCCAAACAGGAATCGACGCAAGACACTCTAAATTGAAGTCCAACGTTGTACTAACAGAACCACGCCTATAATAATCTAATTTTATATATTGTTGTGTGTACCTTAATTGCGTAGCTTATTAAGGGGGATTGGAGGAGGAACATACGGGAGATGTTCTTGCAAACCTCCAGCTAAGGGTTTTGGACAACAAAATATTACAGTGATGATATCGTTTTATACTTCCAAGCTGTTCTACTTCAGAAGCGACACCAAAAGTGTTGTCTTTAGTGCTATATCACAATTACGGATGGTAGAACTGATAAAAATCACGTAGATATGAGCAATAGCTTTCAAAGGAGCCATTAAACGTCACTCTAAAAAGTTCTGGTAGGCCACTAACCCCAGCTTTTCCACTTGAGACATGGCACCGAAAGTGCCGTTTTTAGTGCCATTTGGAACTTGCTGATTGTGGAATTTATAGGAAGGACGTAGATATGAGCATTATCTTTTATATGAGCAATTAAAAATCCGTGTAAGACACCTGCAAAACCAATACGCCCAATAACAATACACCCATACCGATACAGCGTACAGCCCTTTCCCCAGAGACTATGGAGGGTCATATCATCACCAAAACCATAGAAATTGAAGTATATTGAACAAAATGGCTATCTCGATATTTTTTATTGGATAACGTTGAGGGCAGGGAACTTTTGAGAAGGGGGATAGTTGCCCTACAATCTTTTCGGTCAATTAATAAAGGTACTAGAAAATTTAATTTCCGTTCAAATGAGCCATTAAACATCTCTCTATGATGTTCTGGTCATTCGCTAGCCCTGGTGAAAAAAACGAAAAAAAAGGTGACACATCAGTGCTACCCATGCAAAAAAGTGATTTTTCTTGGTGTTCAAGGTGAAGGACTGTAATTGTCCTACTAAAGGTTTTTGACAATGCTGATTCCAATGGTACACTTTTTACTTCAATCTGATATTTCAAGGGGTTTCAGGCTCTTTCGAAATCACCCTAAATTTCTTTCGCAATAAACTGTTAGTTTTAAGATAAACCGAAACAATAACTACCATTCCTGATTCAGTATCAGATGACAATTTTTTTCACTAAGGATTTTTTTTAATCGCGTTTTTCAACTTTTGGTTACTAAGGGCTGTTGTTTGCTCTTTACTAGGTTGCAACTGCTGCTGCAAGCATGATATATTTTTTATATATTCGTAATATAGATACTTGATAAATTATTTTCCATTAAGAATAAAAACATGAAACGACCAAGGTTTAAATTGGGCAATTCAGGAACCAACTACTTTTTTATACGTATTTAATTCAACATTAAATATGTAATAAACACTGCATATTCATTTTTTGAGGCTCAAGGCCCATCACCTACAAAAAGATCCATATGCGCTTACCCATATCAGCTCATACGCAATCGTACATCCCTGCACATAATCTTATCAAGACCCAAACGAATAAACTTAGTTAAATAAAATTTTCAAGCGAATGTGTAGATTAGCTGTTTATTTAGTATGGATTAAATGTGTCTTTAATAGAGAGTGGGCCGCTGCACGGCAATACAGCCCCTGAAACTGGGTTTTCAGATGTAAGCTTTTGCGATACTTTTCAATCGATGTCGATGATTTAAGCATCCTAGATGAAAGTGTGAGCAAAATGAATGAACTTTTAGAGGTTTTGCGAGTTCAGGGTGCTAGAATAGGTTTGAAAAATTAATGTTAAGAAGACTAAGTCACTAAGGCTAGGAATAAGTAAAGATGAAAAGGTGACGTTGGGTAATGAAAAGATTGATCAGATGGGCAGCTTCACTTACCTCGGTAGTATCAAACAGTTCGTGGTAACGAACTGTAAGTAAGGAGCGACCCGGCTCAATGGTAACCGAAACTCTAGAAAACGGTATTTTGATACAAATAGATACATCAAAAGAATCAGATTTTAATGCTGATTTCAAATATATAAGTTTCATTAAGTTTAATTGTACCCATCAAAAGTTATGCGCCTGAGAAAATTTGGCTGATTTTCGAAAAAAGGAGGAAAGACCCCCTAAAAGTTATAGAACCTTAATGAAAATCACACCATAATATTCACCGTATCAGAGAACCCTACTGTAGAGGTTTCAAGCTCCCATCTACAAAAATGTGGAATTTTGCATTTTTTGCCAGAAGAAAGATCACGGGTGCGTGTTTATTTGTTTGTTTTTTTTTCCCCCAGGGGTGATCGTATCGACCCAGTTGTCCTAGAATATCGTGGGAGGGCTCATTGGAATGGAAATTAAAAGTTCTAGTGCCCTTTTTAAGTGACCAAAAAAATGGAGGGCAACTAGGCCCCCTCCCACGCTCATTTTTTCCCAAAGTCACCTGATCAAAATTTTGAGATAGCCATTTTGTTCAGCATGTTCGAAAATATAATAAGTATGTCTTTTAGGATGACTTAATCCCCGAAATTCCCGGGGGGAGGGCTGAAAGTTATGAACTTTACCCAATGTTAACATATAGCATTGGTTATTTGGAAGTATACAGACGTTTTCAGGGGAGTTTTTTCCTGGTAGTGGGGGGTGGGGTGGGTGGGTCGGGGGTTATGTGGGAGGATCTTTCAATGAAGGAAGTTTTCATGGGGGAAGGGACATTGCTATGAAGGGGACGCCGGACTTCCCAGCATTATTTAAAAAAAGATCAGAAACTTAATATAAAAAAACAAGTATTTCAACTGCAATAGCAGCAACAATGAAACTTCAAACGAACAGAAAATATTACATATATGATTGGGTTCACCCCGTAGTCAATTCCTCGCTCTTTAAGCCAAAGATTTTTTAGTACTTTCATAAGAGCTATTTATTCTAATTAACGGCCTTTGTGATTAAGCGGTCATTTTTAAAGAATTGGAACAAAATTCGAACTTTCGCTTAAAGAGCAAGGTATTGACTAGGGGGCGAACCCCCTAATAAACAAATTAAAAATATATGAATATAGAAGTTCGTTACGTAAGTTAATTCGTAAGTTACGCATATTTATTACTAATAAAAACGTTCGTAAATATAATTAAACAAGTTTCGAGAAAGCCATTTAACTAAATAAAAGTAAATTAATATGAAAATTTTGTTTTAATTATTCATGTACGGTGAGCCAAGATCAAAACCTGCATTTATTCAAAAACGTTCAAAAATTAAATAAAAAAAAAACAAGTTTTTTAAACTGAAAGTAAGGAGCGACAATAAAACTTAAAACGAACAGAAATTATTCCGTAGATGAAAGGGGCTGTCCCCTCCTCAACGCCTCGCTCTTTACGCTAAAGTCTGACAATAAAAAAAAAACTTTAGCGTAAAGAGCGAGGCGTTGAGGAGGGGACAGCCCCTTTCATATACGGAATAATTTCTGTTCGATTTAAGTTTTATTGTCGCTCCTTACTTTCAGTTTAAAAAACTTGTTTTTTTTTATTTAATTATTAGTAAAGATGGTGGGAGCAGTGAAGATGTTAAAATAGAATAGCCAAGGCTCAGGGTGTTTTTTCACAGTTAAAAAAGTTTGGAAGAATAGGAACACAAGACTGCAAACTAAGATTAGAATGTGGTCAAATATGGCTCTGAAGCATGGGTGCTCCGAAAAGCGGATGAAGTTTTGCTAAATGTTTTCCAGAGAAATTGCTTAAGGATTGTTCTGGGGACCCGACTGACTGACCGTATTTCATACAATAGGGTGTACGAAAAATGTGGTTCAATACCGCTCTCTAAGGCTATAATGATAGAAAGGTTGAGGTGGCTAGGGCACGTTGTGCGGATGGAGGATGACAGATTGCCGAAGATTGTTCTTTCGGCCAACCGTCCAGGGCTATACTGTAAGCAGGTCGTTCTCGTCTGGGGTGGGAGGACGTCATAAAGAAAGATTTAAAGGAAATAGGAACTTCGTGGTAGGGTGTAAAAAGGGAGGCTTTGAATAGATTGGAGTGGAGGAGGAGCGTGCGTAGCTGTGTTGGCCTCAGGCGGCTTGGTGCTGCGGTGAGTTGTTAGTACTAGTAGTAGTAGTTTAAATCGAAGGGCTATTTCCGAATTTTCAGCCAATAGCATTTTCTCCCTCTTTGGGGTAAAATTGTTGTTTTGCACCATAAAATAGCAGGAAACGCCAGTTCGCAAAGACATACACTTTTTTGTTGCTTAAGTAGGGCATTTGAGCTTTTAATTTCCTTTCGAATGAGCCTTCTCCCGACTTTCTAGGACCATTAGTTCGATACGATCATCCCTGGGAAAAACAATCAAACAAACAAATAAACACGATATTGTGATGATTATTCTCGAAATCCCCTCAAAATTTGGCATTTTCTAGATAGAGACTTGAAACCTCTGCGATAGGGTCCCCAAATGGGCTGAATTTGACGCTCTAATTTTCATCTATATGACTCTTCATCTTACGAGTGTTTTGTCACTTTTTTGGAAATCAAGCGAATTTTCTAAGGCTCACAAGTTTCGGTCGGTAGCCTTAAGTTTAATGAATTTTGTATATTTATAATTACCGTAAAAATTTTGTATTGAATATATTGTTATCAAAACTTCTTGGAGGGAGTGAATTGGCAAAGGTTGATGTCACCAATTGATAGAAAAGGGTCATTAATTCTACAAAATGCATATAACCCAAAACCTGGCTTTGCGGCAAATTTTTTTTTAAGTTGACCCGCTGGAATCTATATATTTTCGAATACAGAATACAGAACACAATCAGATTTAATCCCTCAGGTTTAACCTGTTCCAAATACATCGACATATCATAAGACAGTTTCAAGTATACTCAGTTCAATTTCACGACAAATAACTTTCTCCTTAACCACTAACGTAAATATTAAGTAACAGCCTAAAAACGAACTGTGGATAACCAATATCAAACAAAACTTGACCGAAGCAATAACATGAATTCTAAATCATTAAATAGAACAGTAAAAAAAAAAGAAAAGCAAAAAAAGGCAATATGAATGTGATGTTTAATGAGGCAGTCTCATTAATTTAGAAGGACTAAACAACATTGCAACTATTTATAAAAGCCAATTGTTCTTGAAATAATGCTTCAAGAAGAAGTTCACCCATTTGAATGCCTCTTTTCAACACATAATTCAAAATAAATAATAAATAAATACATTTTTTGTTCTATATAAATATGTTAGTTTAAATTTTAATGTTCTAGTACTTCTGCTGATAACGATCGCTGTATGTGTGATCGAAATATCTAGACTTTTGTATCTGCTTTCACTGTCTAATAAATGGACTTATCTCCATTTGAACGTTCAATTATTGGTCATGGAAAGACAATGTGGTCTTGGAAAAAAAACCTAATTTAAAGTATTACGTCGAAAATAGGTCGTCTGTACGGTGAGATGTGACCAATCAAGTATATAACTATAAATTCAACATTTCTTTTGCAATTAGAAGACAGAGAAAATTTCGCCACCTTCATCAGAAATTCACTTTACATTTAGGCGATATTAAAACAGAAAATTAACTACTCAAGACTTTGGATGAACCCTATTATTGAACTCTCTCAGACAAACCTAATGAATGAACCGGGAGTTCATTATTTTGTTCTGTATAAATATGCTAGTTTTAACTTTAATGCTTAAGTATTTCTGCTGATAACGATCGCTGTATATGTGATCGAAATATCCAGACTTTTGTATCTATTTTCACCGTCTAATAAATGGACTTATCTCCATTTGAACGTTCATCTGTTCATAAGAAAATACAGTGGCGGATCCAGAGGGGGGGGGGGGGCTCAAGATATTTTCTGGCACCCTTATTCATTGTTTTTGTTTTCTGTTTTCACTCTTGTTTTAGAATAAATTTGTCAATTGGGTCAATTATTGGCGCCTCTGTCATATTGACCCCCCAAAATTTTGCTTATAGGCAAAATAAGCCCCCTCCGAAGTTTTGCTCTAGATCCGTCCCAGACAAAATGCATATAAAAACACAGAACAACTGAGGCGACTTGTATAGTAACGAAATGATGAAAAAAAAAACTTGGTTTATATTACTGACGAATGATATTTTCATTTCGTTTCTGTCACTAAAATCATCTTTTCGAAAGATTTATACAGTCAAGTTTCAATTTGCATTCCTTTTTGTGTGATTTCAAACACGACTTTTTTTTATGTTTAGCTTCAGAAGTAGCTATAAGGAGAACGAATACCAGGAAAATCCAACAAGGAGTAAGAAATATTTCTACAAAAAACTATCAGAAATGAGTAAAGGAAAAACCTTACCAGGGAGAAAACAATATCATTAAAACTAGTGATAAATTACTACGGGCAACTATGGGCGAACCTCTTTCTTCTATTTATTTCGCTAAAAAAGCCAGCTATTTCAAAAAAGCTAGCCATGCTTAAGTACGTTCAATAAAAATGTCCATACCCTCTCGGATAACAAATTCAGGCGTGACTGATTGGCAGCAATAATGATTTTCATCTTTAAATCTATCTCATTTTAAATTAACAGCCTAATTTTTACAAAAAAAAAAAAAAAACACTGAAAAAAGGCTTAGATGTGATGTCCACTCTGATATCCGGCATTGAGACAGAAAATCACAAAAAAGCGGAAATGTTAATTCGATTCCCACAATTAAGAATCTACCCTTCGAAAATTGACAAAGCGCTATCTTGTTGTTTGTCAATGTTTTCAGGCGGCCATTTCAGTTCAAGTGTAAATTAGATCGTGGCAACGAGCTGTAAGTAAGGATTGACTCGGTTCAATCGAAACTAAAAAGCGAAATTTTGATATCGATAAATACATAAAAAAAATTAGATTTTTATGGTGATCCTAAATATATAAGATTCATTAAGTTTAGTGTTACCCATCAAAAGCTACGAGCCTCAGAAAAATTTGCGATTTCCAAAAAGGTGGTAAAGACCCCCAAAAAGTCAAGGAATCTTAATGAAAATCCCACCATAAGATTCAGAGTATCAGAGAACCCTACTAGAAAAGCCAGCTATTTCAAAATAGCTAGCCATGCTTTAGTACGTTCAATAAAAATACCCATACCCCCTCGGATAAGAAATTCAGGCGTGACTCTGATTGGCAGCAATTATGATTTTCATCTCTAAATCTATCACATTTTAAATTAACCGCCTAATTTTTACGAAAAAAAAAAAAAACACTGGAAAAAGGCTTTTGTGATGTCCAATCTGACATCCGGCATTGAGACAGAAAATCACAAAGAAAACGGAAATGTTGATTCGATTCCCACAATTAAGAATATACCCTTCGAAAATTGACCAAGCTCTATCTTGTTGTTTGTCAATGTTTTCAGGCAGGCCATTTAATTCAAGTGAAAATTAAAATCAAACAGGTCGTGACAACGAGCTGTAAGGATCGACTCGGTTTAATAGCAATCGAAACTCTTAAAAAGTGGAATTTTGATATCGATAGATACATAAAAAGAATTAGATTTTTAAGGTGATTAAAAATATATAAGATTCATTCAGTTTAGTGTTACCTATTAAAAGCTACGAGCCCCAGAAAAATTTGCGATTTCCAAAAAGGTGGTAAACACCTCCCAAAAGTCAAGGAATCTTAATGAAAATCACACCATCAAATTCAGAGTATCAAGGGCTATCATCTGCAAGACTGCGGAATTATGTTTTTTTTTTCTAGGAGAAAGATCACGAATGTGAGTTTATTTGTTTGTTGTTGTGTTTTTTCCGCAGGGGTGATCGTATTGAACCAATGGTCCTAGAATATCAAGAGAGGGCCCATTCAATCAGAGACTGAAAGTTCTAGTGCCCTTTTTAAGTAACCAAAAAGATTGGACCCCCTCCCCCTCCCAATCCTCTTTCCCCCCAAAGTCGTCCAATTAGAATTTTGAGATAGGCATTTTGTTCAGCATAGTTGAAAGGTCCAATAACTATGCCTTTGGAGATAGCCTGCCCCCCACTCCCCACAGCCCCTGGGAAAGGGCCGTGAGTCATGATATTTTCCCATTGTTTACGAATAGTATTTGTTATTGGGAAATATACCGACACTTTTTGGGGCGAGTGGAAAATTTTCTGATGGGGGTATTTTCGACGGGAGAATTTTCCGTGGGAAGTAAGAGTTTCCGGGGGGTGAACTTTCTAGGGAAAATTTAAAGCTGGGACAATTTGCCGGAACTCCTATACAAAATTCTTTTCATTTGTCTTTCTATCTCTTCGACAAATCAATTTTACATCTAGAGATGTTCCTGGAAAATTGTCAGGCGTAAATTTTCAGCAAGGTTGTAATTGTCTGAGGGATTTTTCCGTGGGTGGGGGGATTTTCTACAGGAGAATTCTCCAAGGGGGAATTTTCCGAGAAAATCTCTATGGGCGAATTTTACGTGGGAGCAACTTTCTATTGGGGTGGGGGGTAAATTTTCAACGGAGGATTTCCGACGTGATTTGAAAACGACCAGAAATTAACTCCGAAGGGGGGGAGGGTAATTTACGTGGGAGAAACTTTCCAAGCAGAAATTTCCCCTGGGGAGAAAGAATTTTCCATGGGAGGGAATTAAGTGGGATACTTAAAATGAACGGAAGTTACTCCGTATATGAGGAGGTTACTCCCTTCTCAACAGCTCGCTCTTTATGCCAAAGTCTGACCTTTGTCCCCTCCCGAACGACTCTTCAAACACAAGGACCATCTAATTAGAATAAGAAGCTTTTTTAAAGTACTAAGAAACTTCAGCGTAAAGAGCGAGGTTCCAAAAAATCTCCTTCCAAGAAGCTTATTTAAAGTACTAAGAAACTTAAGCGTAAAGAGCGATATTCCAAAAAATCTACTTCCAAAAAATATAATTTATACATAAATGAAACAAATATATTTGTAAATAAAATGTCTACTTTTATTTTTATAGATTCTACACCTCAGAAGTATGCATTTATAAATCCTAAGTTTAAAAGACATCCCTTTTCTAAACAGGGATTTATCTCTCAACTGCCATCTTTCGTTCAAAGTACTTACTGTACCTTTTAATTAGAATAAGGCCGTTTATTTAAAATTAATTAAAAAAACTTTTTCCACAAAATAAGTTTTTCAAAGAAAAGTATAAATGTTTTTACTTTCATAACTTTAATAAATCAAATAATATTAACATTTTGATTACTAAATATCAGTATATGTATATTAAACTGACAATGCACATTCATTTGTATTTTTTTCAGTAAAGTGCAAATTATGTTCTGGCCTTGGGAAGGCATAGGAGTTTTGAGCCCAACTTATGTTAATTTCTGCTCGTTTTGAGTTTGACTCGGTTATTTATTGTAATTTCTGTTAGTTTTGGATTTCATTTATTTATCGATGCTGATTTGTGGTAGTTTCACGGTTGGTAGATTATATGATTTTATTTTTGCTCATTTTGACAAAGTCTTTTCAGGGAAAAATAAAATAATACTCTAAATCTTTTCGTTTTTTTAAAGACTTTATAGCTTGGCCTGCTATTAGTATGCTGGAGAAAAATTTTCAGCAATTTTTAACAACATACACCCTTTTAAAAATCTGGACACAAATAGAAGTGTTTAATTTAGTTTCATACCTCCTCTAGTTGACCTGAAATGGAAAACTTGATACCATTCGCAAAAAAATCTGTTTACTTTCTTTGATAGCTTTGATACACTTACGCTATTTTGATTTGGTTAAATTTGAAGAGCAGAGGTGGCCCCGAAAGTTTAAACATAATACCTTCAGTCGTTCTTGGGATATTGCTGAGATGCCTTATTGGGAGTTAGCATTAACACAGTGCATTTTGATTTAATCTTAAAGCAACATTCAGTTTTTAAACATAATGGGCAAATGGGAGGGTGGGTTTGGGAGGGGGATTAGTTGCCCCCAATCACTTTCAACTATTAAAAAAGGGCATCAGCCCTTTCTATTTTCAATCGAATGAGCCCTTTTCGAAGTCCTACGAAAATTCCTTCGATACGAAGTGCCCTGGTCTAAACAACAACAACAACAACAAATAATACAATATACCCAAATCGATCTTTACTATAAAAATGTCAAGCCTTCCAATCCCTTTCGACTACTAAAAAGGGCACTAGGCCTTTCGATTTCCAATCGAATGAGCCCTTTTTGAGTTTCTACGACAACACTTTCTATAAACGCCTTATATGCCCCCAGGGCATAAATTACAACCCTTACCTTAAGGGGTGTTAGGGTGGTTGTCATCCTCTAGGACCTAATTTCCAGAACTCTCAACTACGTTAAACAAAATGGCTATCTCAACATTTTGATTGGATGTGTTTGGGAAATGGTGGGCGTGAGAGGGGCGTTAGTCGCTCTCCAATCACTTTCAACAATAAAAAATGCACTAGCCCTTTCAATTTCCAATCAAATGAGCCCTTTTGAAGTCTCTACGACAACACCTTTAATAAAAACCTTATATGCCCACAGGGCAAAATTTACAACCTTTGCCCTGAGGGCTAGGGGGGGGGTTGTCATCCTCAAAGACCTAATTTCCAGAACTTTCTACTACGTTGAACAAAATGGCTATCTGGAAACTTTGATTGGATGTGTTTGGGGGAAAGGTGGGCAGGGGGGTTAGTTACCCTCCAATCACTTTTGACTATTAAAAAGAGCACTAGCCCTCTCAATTTCCAATTGAATGAGCCCCTTTTGAAGTTTTTACGACACGTCTATCTATAAAAACCTTATAAGCCCCCAGGGCGTAACTTACAACCTTTGCCCTGGGGGATCTGGGGGGGGGGGGGTTGTCATCCTTAAATACATAATTTCCAGAACTTTCAACTACGTTGAACAAAATGGCTATCTCTAAGCTTTGATTGAATGTTTTTGGGGAAAAGGTGAGCGCGAGAGGGGGTTAATCACTCTCCACTCACTTTCGACTATTAAAAAGGGCAATTTCAATTTCCAATCAAATGAGTCCTTTTTGAAATTTCTACAACAACTTTCTATATAAACCTTATAGGTCCCCAGGGCATAACTTACACCCCTTGCACTGAGGGCTCTGAGGGGGTTATCATCCTAAAAACCTAATTTCCAGAACTTTCAACTACGTTGAAAAAAAATGGATATCTCAAAATTTTGATTGGATGTGTTTGGGAAAATTGTGGGCGTGAGAGGGGCGTTAGTCACTCTCCAATCACTTTCAACTATTAAAAAAGGCACTAGCCCTTTCAATTTCCAATTGAATGAGCCCTTTTGAAGTTTCTACGACAACGCTTTCAATAAAAACCTTATATGCCCCCAGGGCATAACTTACAACCCTAGCCCTGAGGGCTTTGGGGGGAGGGGTTGTCATCCTTAAAGAACTAATTTCTAAAACTTTCAACTACATTGAATAAAATGGCCATCTAAAAATTTTGATTGGATGTGTTTGGGGACAAGGTGGGCGTGAAAGGGGGGTTAGCTGCCCTCAAATCACTTTCGACTATTAAAAGGGCACTAGCCCTTTTAATCTCCAATCAAATGAGCCCTTTTTCAAGTTTCTACGACAAAGATTTCAATAAAAACCTTATATGCCCCCACGGCATAACTTATAACCCTTGCCCTGAAGACTGTGGGGGGAGTGTCCTACTCAAAGGTATAATTTTCTGAACTTTAAGCTGCGTAGAACAAAATGGCTATCTCAAAATTTTGATTAGATGTGTTTGGGGAAATGGTGGGCGTAGAAGGGGTGTTAGTTGCCTTCCAATCACTTTTGACTATTAAAAAGGGCACTGGCCATTTCAATTTCCAATCGAATGAGCCCTTTTTGAAGTTTCTACGACAACGCGTTCTATAAAAACCTTATATGCCCCTAGGGCATAACTTACAACCCTTGCCCCGAGGGTTGTGGGGGTTGTCATCCTCAAAGATCCAATTTCCAGAACCTAAAACTACGCTGAACAAAATGGCTATCTCAAAATTTTGATTGGATGTGTTTGGGGAAAAGGTGGGCGTGAGAGGGGTGTTAGTTACCTTCCAATCACTTTCGACTATTAAAAAGGGCACTAGCCCTTTGAATTTCCAATCGAATGAGTCTTTTTGAAGTTTCTACGACAGTGCCTTGCATAAAAACCTTATATGTCCCCAGGGCATAACTTACAACCCTTGCCCTGAAGGCTGTGGGGGAGTGCCTTCCTCAAAAACATAATTTCTATCTGGAAATCAAGTACGCTGAACAAAATGGCTATCTCAAAATTTTGATTGGATGTGTTTTGGGAAATGGTGGGCGTGGAAGGGGTGTTAGTTGCCTTCCAATCACTTTCGACTATTAAAAAGGGCACAAGCCACTCCAATTTCCAATTGAATGAGCCCTTTTCGAAGTTTCTACGACAACTTCTTCTACGAAATGCCCTGCTCTAAAGGAAAAAAATAATACATAATAATTTTTTCCAACTTCGTTCTTATATGCCCCCAGGGCATAACTTAAAACCCTTGCCCTGAGGGTTGTGGGGGAGTGTCCTCCTCAAAAACATATTTTCTATCAGGAAATCAACTACGCTGAACAAAATGGCTATGAAGGGCGTGGGGGGGGGGTCTATTTGCCCTCCAATAACTATCGACTATTAAAAAGGGCACTAGCCACTCCAATTTCCAATCGAATGAGCCTTTTTGAAATTTCTATGATAACTCCTTCGATACGAAGTGCCCTGGTCTAAGACCACGAACAAAATAAATAATACATTGTGCCTACATCGTTCTTTACTTAGGCAGCGCTATTGCGCTGCCTATGATAAGAAGCTTTTTTAAAGTACTAAGAAACTTATGCTACTTAGTACTAAATACTAACATTTATCTCTCAACTGCCATATTTTGTTTAAAGTACTTCCTGTACCACTGAATTAGAATAAGGCCGTTTAATTAAAATAAGAAGCTTTTAAATATGGCAATTAAGAGTCCCACTAGATATAAAACCAGCAAAAATCAAATTTCCTATTTGAACGAAAACCATCTAAAAATTTCAACTAAATATTTTATACAATCTCCTTCCCAAAATTTTATTTATACATCAATGAAACAAATATATTTGTAAATATATTTGTAATATACCTCAGAAGTAAGCATTTATAAATCCTAAGTTTAAAAGACATCCCTTTTCTAAACAGGGATTTCTCTCTCAATTGCCATCTTTTATTCAAAGTATTTACTGTACCATTGAATTAGAATAAGGCCGTTTAATTAAAATAAGAAGCTTTTTTAAAGTACTAAGAAACTTAAGCGTAAAGAGCGAGGTATTGAGGAGGGGGAAACCCCTCTCATATACAGGATAATTTCTGTTGGTTTTAAGTTTTAATGTTGCTCCTTACTTTCAGTTGAAAAAAACATATTTTTTTTAAAATTTAATATTCAAACAAATCATAGCCGTAGATATTGATTTAGATTTATGGTTGACATATTTCGTTGCCATCAAGTTTTTCTAAGCTTTAGAATCAGGGGTGCAATCTTAGATTTGCCATCGCGGTCCATCGTATTTGAACACACTTCTGTGTGAAACACATTTTACATACACTTAGGCGGGTCACCGCAAGAAAAAGATCTGGAACCACTTACTTAAGTGAACTTATGCTTCGACATTTTATTGTAAACACGAATCGAACACATTACAAATTATACTTCTATGGAAGTAGGGGAGGGGTAAACCCTTTCCAAGGTAGGTCCGAAGTACTATACTTTTTTCTTGTTCTTACCCTTCCCCCAGTGAAGTCCTCAAATCCTCCTCCCTCTAGGAATTGGACATTACTGCATTTCTATGCTTACCAGCTCAAATACAGATTTATGATTTAATTATTACTCTGAGATACAGGCGCTCACCAATTTGCAAAAAATCCCTCGCTGGTGCTAATTCATCATTGATAACTGATTAAAGTAAAAATTTTAGAAGCAAAAAGATTATGCTTTGTATTGTCTATGCAGGTGCAGCATCCATTTAATGAAGCAAAACCTGGATATGTAGCAAGAACTCCCATAAGCTGAAGATGCGCCTGTTTAACAGCAAAGTCATGCACTGACATATGGTTGCGAGTCTTGGAGTCTGCCGAAAGTTTAAGAGGAAATGTTGCTTCTCTTTCCCAACAACTGTTTACGAAGAATAATTGCAATTAGTTGGGTTGATCGAAGATGCAACATCCAGATCAGAACTATTTCCAAGCAACCAAAAATAACACACGAAATCCTGCTTAGAAGAGGGCGATACTGGGGTAACTTGACTCGCAAGGGACAAGGACGACATCCTTACGACGTTTAGTGTAACCAATGGTGCTAAACTCCTCAGGTCTTCAGAGGAACTATAGACAACGCAATGCGCTAGGTTGTTCTATTGAAAAGGAAGCGAGAGTCTTGGAGTCATCCCTCGATGAGCTATGGACATTGGCCCAAGATCATCCGTCATGGAAGTAAACCATTGCTGCCTTATGCGTCTCAGGGCCTGGGAATAACTAAAGTAAGTCTAATAACGGAATAACACAACCAGGTCCAGATAGGGCCACTAGGCCTGGGCCTAGGGGCATACAATGCCAGGGGGTGCAATAAATTATCACTAAGTGATTTTTTTCTTAACAAAACTGGACTGATGTGATTTATTTTCGAAGTGCCAGGTGCACTCCGCCACCTTGCTGCCTATTCACAGTAAAGTGATTTTGAAATAATACAGGAATTCAGTGGCTACTTATAAACTGTCAGATGTCTCCCAAGAATGAGAGCTGAGAGTTCGGTATCACCTCTCTCTTTCATTACTTTTGGCTCATCAGTTGTTTTCTGTTCAGTACTTCCACTATCCCAGAATTTTCGAGGATTTCCCTGGAAATCTCGCAAAAACGGAGCGGCAAAAACGCTTGGGCCTAGAAGTGTCAAAGCTATAAATTCAGCCCTTAACATAACAAATATTCAAAGAGTCACTTATTAGCATATGTTAGAAAATTCGTGCAACAAATAATTCAGCAAAAGTAGAAGTTAAATAAACAAAAACCGAAAGAACACTCAATTTAAAATCCGGTTGTTAGAAGTTATGCTCATTTTTAGAATGATTAATAAAACAAAAATTAATTTGTATTTCAAATAGCAATATTTTACTGCCTACTTTAAATTCTTGGAAATAAAATAAATGCTAGATTTGGAATTTTTATCGTTTGATAACACTATAATTTGCCGAAAAAGATTACATAGCCATGGTTTCATAATTTTTATAAAGTTGCAAACGATGCAGACGGATTTTCTTTCTTCAACACTCGAGTTGTAGCATTCACGCATTTTCTGAGGTTCTTTGCTTTATAAACCATGTCTAAATGTGCAACTGGATTCCAATATCTGTTTAGTAAATACAAAGCTTGAAAATACGAGGGGATTCCAAAGTCCTAATCAGGGAGCGTTGTTATTAGAGTTATTAAACGGAATCCCTGTTAACAATCTGCAGAATTATGAAGGATATATCGTTCACAGTTCAACTACAGAGATAGAAAAAGAATAGAGGCCTGGTTATGCTAAATTTCGTGGTAACCCAGAGTCATTAAATGAAGAAACCATGGTCGTAATTTCAAGCATTTAGACGACTGCTTGCTCTTCTTTTATATGCTCTATGAAAGAATAATGATAGCAATTTTGCCGTTATTTTGCATAACTTTTGAAATTACGACCGTGATTTCTAAATCAAAACATTAGCGTGACTCCTACTTAACTGTAAAATTCAGAACTGGGACTCATGATCTATGAAGTAAACAATGGATCTATCTCTTGAGGTGTACGGGCGTTTTCACTACAATTTATTAAGGATGCCACTGAAAATTTTCAACGGTCGAAAATTTTGACTTTGTACTCGTTTATGTCAAGACCATTGAATTAAAGAATATGCTTGATATGAGTTACCCGATATGAGTTTATCTGCAAACAATCATCGTCTTATACAACTGTCTAATTTCTTCATGGTTGCAGTAGTAGCTGTTGCCTAGTAAAGAATGAACTACGACTTATAGGACTAAGGGAATCAATAGAGGGCTCTTTTGAATGAAAATTCAACGTTTCAGCGTCTTTTTTTAATTAACAAAGGAGGTGAAACAACAAAAAAACGTAGATTTATGCCGTTCTGTGCCACAAAACTACCATTTTGGCCCGAATAGCCGGTCAACTTAGAACTATTGAAAAGCTAAGCAAAGAACCAAGTTTAATATGTCCTATTCATAAAAGTATGACAACAGTTATTCAGTAATACATAGTTGTGCACTATTTAACAGGCAAGTCATAAGCAGATCTTTTTCTAAAGAGGGGGGGGGGGGGGGGGGGGGCTAGGATACCTAAAGCACCCATAGCTGCATTTTCAAACCAAAATTTTCAAACCTTTTAAAATAGATCCTTCAGATAAATAGGGTGGGGATTCAACCCTTGACTTCCCTTCATTCAAAGAACTCCATCTGGACCAAGCGTAAAATATGGGTATGGACGATCCAACAGCTCCCCTTTTACTGCAGAAAGTTCGTTTTAATATGGGAGGATTATAGTAAAATTTTAATTTAGGTATAAAGAGTAGGGTTCATTTTAAGTTTGACTTATTATATGGCCTTATTTCTCCTCGTTTTAGGTTTTAATTTGACTTCACTTTTCTTTGGAAAGATTATTTTACGAAAAAGGTTTTTTTTTATTGATTTTTGGTCGTTTTTCGCTTCAGCATTTTGGCCTTATATCTAATATCTGCCCTCAACAAAATAAGAAAGTAGAATAAAGGTAAAATTCATTTTACGAAAAGAAAATGAGAGGACTAAAAACCCAACTTACAATAAATGATTCCTATCATCATTACAACATATACTTTCAGTTAAGACTAGCATAAAAAGTAATTCATACAGTCAAAATCGTATCAGAAACAATTTTTTAATACAATTCCTGTTGTTGTTTTCTTTTTAAAGCTAGCTGTGCATGTCCCTTAGGCACAAGTTCACCTTGATTGGTTCTAGTTTCTATTTTAGAATATGCCAAATCCTTTTTAATTAATTCTGTGTATAATGTATTAAGTGTGTGTTCGTCTAAATCTCTATTTAAGCAAGCATAATTACTTAGCTTATGTTTAATTTCGATTGCGTCCCGAACACTTTGTTTAGTACATAGATTATACTAATGAGAGTGGTGTCTTCGAAAAGTACTGAATGATTAGGGTTTTTAAACATATGGTTGCTCAGGCAGAATCAAAAGAAATAAAAGTGCTAGTTGAGTTTAGCTGCTTTTATTATGCTATCCTTGTGCTTTTGTAGACGTTTTTCAAAATTTTGACGGGTTCCACCGACACAATGATTACCGTAGTCACATGGTATTTGATCATCCTTCTTTGACGAGTACTTAGGGTCTATCCTAATCAGAGTTAAGAAAACTCATAACTTTCAAATTACTTTAAGTGATACAATCACTCCGCATCTGTGCAGCGGATTTTTGCCAGGTGGTAGCTTTTGTCCAAAGTTTTATGGCTTACCAAAATTACATACACGAGGCATCTCCTTAACAGGTCGGCGAACGTGGTCTACAGGTATCAGGATCCTTTTAAAAAAAAGAACACAGTAGTATCATTATTTTGGACAGAAGTAGCTAAAAAATAGCAAAGGAGCCGTAAAACTTAGAAACAAGACTAGAAAAGTCAAATTCGAACATCAAGCATCACAATTTTCTCTTTTTAAGCCAACAAACCCAGTGTTTCTTACTTTCCCATTCAATTTTCTGTTTTGTTTTCAAGACTGCTAAGATTTTAGATGGAACTAAAGCGTGTTTTATTTATAAATATACTGATTTTGGGTATAGCTTTAGCAGGGGAGGGATCAAAGAGGTAGTTTAGGGGAATGTTTTGCCCCTCAGAAGGTCGAAAGTTTCACAAACTACATGGTGGAAGGTTGGAAACACCATTAAGGGAGTTCAAGTTTTGCTGGTATACCCCCGGACACGATTTCTGTATCAGCCTCCAAGCTTTAGCAATTTGTGTCTTCAAAGGATCAGAATAAGCAAGTATAGGCATATGTAAGCAAAATATCCCGAAGGAATTGTTTAATTGATTAGGCTAAATTGCTCCACAATCATAATTTATGTCTGAAGAGGTAAATTCAATCAAAATATTTGCAGGTAATTACATAGGGGTAGATAGTACAACATATACTCCCTGGTCAATTTTGCTTGCAAAACAGCAATGAAATAAAAAAGATAAGAAATATTTGCCATTTCATGCTCTTTTTACGAATATAATTACCATAGTCACAAGTAGTCGCAGCCTTAATTATAAGTAGTTACAGTCGCAGCTAGTTACAGTCACAAGTAGTCAAAATCTCAAATATTTGCAATCACAATCACAAGTAGTCGCAATCGCAGTCGGAAGTAGTCACAGTCATAATTATAAGTAGTTGCAGTTGCTAGTAGTACCATCGAAAGTAGTTACAGTCACAATCGCAAGTAGTCACAGTCCCAATCACAAATAATTGCAGCCACAGGCACAAGAGCTCGGAGTCGCATTCACAAGTAGTCGCAGTCTCATGGAGTCGCAATTGAAAGTTATCGCAGTTGCAAGTAGTTGCAGTCACCAGTAGTTCCAATCGTAAGTAGTCACAGTCACAAGCAATCACAGTCGCAGGTGATTGCAGTCAGATTGGCAGTCGCAAGTAGTTGCGGCTGTAAGTAGTCGCAGTCGTTGGTGTCACAGTTTTAGTCGTAAGCAGCGACGGCCACAGTAACAAGTCGTCCGAGTCACCAGTTGTCACAGATAAAATTTGTCACAGGCACAAGTATTCGCAGTTAAAGTCACATGCGGTCGCAGCCGCAAGTAGCCACAGAAGAAACCACAAATAGTCACATTCACAAGTATTCACAGTCGCAATAGTTGCAGTAGCACCTGTAGTAATAGTAGTATACACATAGTGTCATTTGTTTAGTTCAATATCCCTCTCAACATGCCCAGAAAGTTTCAACTTAATGCCCTAAGCTGTTCTTCAGATCCTGCTGATACACCCTTTTGACAACCTGCATGCATATAGTTAGCTTTGATTTAGTTCAACATCCTCCTCAAGAGTCCCTGAAACTTTCAACCTTATAATCTTAGCATTAGTAGTAGTAGAGGGAAGTACTAGCAACAGTAGTAGCAGAGGGCAATAATAGTAGAGGGAAGTACTAACAGTAGCAGTAGCAGTTGTAGTCACGACTGTAGAGCATAGTGTCTTTCGGTTGGTTCAGCTCAATGTCGTTCCTGAAATGTTGCTGATCCGCCCTTTTGACAGCCTGCTTGCACCAAGTGTTTTTATTTAGTTTAACATCCCTCTCAACATTCCCTGAAAGTTTCACCTTAATACCCTTATCCCTAGAAGTAGTAGTCGCAGCATTAGAAGTAGTAGCACTAGTAGTAGTAGTAGCAGTAGCCGTAAGCACAGTGTTTTTTGGTTAGTTCAACATCCTCCTCAACATACCCCGGAAGTTTCAAATTCTAACCCAAGCCGTTCCTGAGATATTGCTTATTCCTGAGATATTTGACCACGCGGATGCATATGGCGTGCTTCGACTTAGTTCAACATTACCTGTAAGTTCGCCCTTATAGCCTTAACGGTAGTATTATGCACATAGTGCCTTTTGGTTAGCTCAACATCCTCCTCAACATACCCCAAAAGCTTCAAATTCTACCCCAAGCCGTTTCTGAGATACGCCTTTTTGACCACGTGGATGCACATGGTGTGTTTCGACTTAGTTTAACATTCCCTGTAAGTTCACCCTTATAGCCTCAGCGGTAGTATTATGCACATAGTGCCTTTTGGCTAGCTCAACAGCCCCCTAACTTGTACTGAAAGTTTCAACTTAATACTCTCAGCCGCCCCTGAGATGTTGCTGATACGTCCTTTTGACAACCTACATACACAAAGTGTGTTTTGATTTAGCGCATCATCCCCCACAACATCCCCTGAAAGTTTCACCTTAATACTTATACTTAGCAATAATAGCAGTTGTAGTAGTAGCAGCAGTAGTAGTAATAGTATGCCTATAGTTCCTATTGGTTAGTCCAACATGCCCTGAAAGCTTCAATTTAATACCTTAAGCCATTCCTGAGATATAGCTGATACGCCCTTTTGACAGCCTGCATGCACATAAAAAAAGCATAAAAAATTTGTTTATATCCATTTTTGTTACGTTTTTACGAGTCAGACAAACATTTCAGGGGGGGGGTTCAAACCCCCCTACCACCCCAAACCCCCCTTGTGTAGTATGAACAGTAATAATAGTAGTAAGCACATTGTGCATTTCGGTTAGTTCAACATCCCCTGACAGTTTCAACTTAATAACCTAAGCCGTTCTTGAAATATTGCTGATACGCCCTTTTGACAGCCTGCACAATGTGTTTCGATTTAATCCAACATTCCCTGAAAGCTTCAACTTAAAACTTTTAGCCTTTTTGGAGACCCAGGATCGAACACGCCCTATTCCGTATAACAAATCCTATCTGTAAATAATAGTTAAATTCCATAACTTACAACCCTTGCTCCAAGAGCTAAGGGGGTCTTGTCACCCCCAGAGGCATTTTTTTGGAGAGGGTATCAAAAAGGGGCGTGGGAGAGAGGTTGGTTGCCTTCCAATCAATTTCGACTCTTAAAAGAGCACTAGAAACTTCAATTTCCAATCAAAAAGTCTTGGTGAATTGGCTTGGTGAAAAGCTAAAAAACTAAATAAATAATACATAGAATTCACTTCGTTCTTTACTTAGGTAGTGTTATTGCGCTGCCTAAGATTTAAAAGTTATGAATTTCACCAACCCTGGTAAGGATAGGACGCAAATTACTCGTCAAAGAGGCGTATAGCAAATACCGTGGCAATGACTGTGACAACTATTATGTCGTCAGAATCCATTAGAATTTGGAGAAACTTCTACAGCAGCACAACAATAGCATACGAATAAAGAATCTAAACTATACTACTATTTCTATTTCATTTTATTCAACTCTGAGTACCCATATTTCCGAAAACCCTAGTCAATACCTTTCAAAGACTTCACTCTCGTTTGCAATGATATAGATTTTAAATAAATTGTTGAAAAGGCAATCGAAATTTAACACAAGCTAAATAATTATGCTTAAAAGACTACGATAATACGCGCTTAATACAATATACACAAATTTAACAAAAAGGGATTTAACATATTATAAAACAAAACTGATCACAGAGAACTTGTGCCTAAGAGACATAAAAGGCTAGCTTCAAAAAACAGAAGTAGTATTAAAAACTTGTTTCTGATATGATTTTCACAATATGAATTACGTTTTATATTAGTATTAGCTGAATTTGCATATGATACGGATGTTAGGACTCTTTTACTATTACTTTTATGCTCAGGTTTCTTCCTTTTTTTCATAAGTAGGACTATAACTTTATTTTCCTTTCTCGTTTTGGTGAGGAGGACTGTTAGATATACATGGCATCATAATGAAAATATTTTTTGTCCACTGGCTCCATCTTCGGTCTTTTCATGCCTGAAAACCGGTATTTCCTCGATTTTTCTTTTAGTTTTTATACAACTAGACCCCGGCGCCGCGCCGATGAGGGAAGACCGGCGGCGGCGGGGCCAAAAACAGCACGCCGCGCCGCGCCGCCGGTAAGATGTCGGCGGCGCGCCGCCGGCGTGATCAATGTTGACCGCAAACATTAATGTTTTCATCAGTCTTTCTCAAATCACAGCTTAAATTTACAACAGATTCGAGCCTATTCATGAGTTCAAAAATTCGCAAGTCGCTGGCTGGAAACTGTTCTTCTTCGTTATTCATCAAGAGAAGTAGAAATGTGATAGAAACGAAATTACTGTGGCGTTTCAGAACCCTTGCATAATACGAGTAGTTGAATTATCTATTAGTTATGTATTCTTAACACAAATAATTATCAAAATTAGTAGTTTTTTTCATCGAGCATTACTGCATATACAACTTCAAATACCGTATCACAAAATTCGTCAGTTGTCTGGGTAAAAACTTTGAATATAACTTTGAACTTAGAAGCTTAGTTTTTTCATAATGCCCTTTGCCTATATCTGTTTTGTCACCTTTAAAACAGTTGAAATGGGCGACTTCGATATTGATCGTTTTTTTTTTTGCTCTTTTGGATTCTTAAAAAGACTTCTTGTATTAAAAACTGGTTTTTAATTAAAATTTTTAAAAAATACACTTTAAAGTTTTTTGGTTTCTTTATAGAATATATGTCATGTAGGCTAAGGCTGAACTGCTGCTTTTTTATTGCTTTTGGGTGCTCTTTTGGATATTATTCGTTTTTTTTCCTTTGGGGATTCATTCCAAATTATAAATTGATAAATACCTAATATCAGTCAAATTATAAACTGCATCTAAAAGGAGTAAATTTATCAAATTGAAAAATACATGATGAACACTTCACATGAGAACACTTCAATTACAATGAAACAAAAAACACTTAATGGTTTATTCGGTATGAAGAAAAATTAAATGCCAGCTATTTTCTGGTAAAAAATGAAAAACTCTTCCGTTCTAAATGTAATTAAATGAAATAATATGCAGACTGAAGTAGCTCCAGGAAGATGTTGAGATTTTCATCCTAGTTCGTCACTTTTAATTCAAGCAAAATGTTAGAACACTTAGTATCAGTTATTGAGTGTAAGCTTTGATTTCCAAATGCTCACAAAAATTACCAAATTTAAGAAAGTCGCAACAATAAGTCACCTGTGGTCAAAATACTCAAAGACTCCTCTTAGATTCCCACCCAGGCTCAAAGCTTCTGCTATGGTCATTTCCATGGAAATCTCCAAAGAGTTTCTTTTTAAAATAGCTTTCAAGCGTAGTTAGGTGTATTTAGCCTTTTTTGTTTTTCTTCAAAGCTTTGAAAAAAGTGTTATAATATTCCAAATGTTACATTTGTTATATTTGGGCATATTTTTGGTAATCATTTGTGGGGTGATCGAATTTTTTAAACCACTGTAGATACGTAAGAACGTTGCAACACCTAGTACCCTGATGTCATAAGACTGTCAAAGACTCCTCCTTGAACCTCCCAAATTGAAAGCTTTTATTATGACCTGGCCTTTTAATGTAACTTGGGCACTGGACCAAGGGCACTATTGTCACTCGAGCGCAACGTTAGGTGGGGATGTCGATATCGCTTTCGTCACACCAATACGTTTTAGTGTGAATCTGCCTGGTCCTTATGAATGAATGTTTTCAAATTAAACCCGCTTCATCAATAAGAAAAAAAACGGGTTGGACGCATATGTCCTTTTCCCTTTGGACGATAAAACCATGCAAGTGCTGTATCAAGTATAACTCACGAAAATCTTGTTAATTTTTGTCAACTTTTGGTCAACAAGGTACTATCACTTATATCACTTAAATATAATAACTCCCTATGCCCCCCCCCTCTATGGATACCATCTTGATAGGACACCGTCTCTGCTTTAAATAAAAAAAAATTAACTTATTGGCACCCCTGCTTTCGAAAAAAAAAAATCAAGTTATTATCATTTAAATATGATAGCTCCCCCCCCCTCTGGATACCACCTTGATAAAATGCCGTCTCTGCTTTAAATTAAAAAAAATAACTTTTTGGGATCCCTGCTTTCAATAAAAAATTTGAGATATTATCATTTAAATGTAATATCCCCCCCCCCCCTCTGGATACCACCTTGACAGGATAACGTCTCAGCTTTCATTAGAAAAATAAGTTACTTAATAATTAACTAGGTCACTATATGGTTCAAACAAATACGCAAAATAACGTTAAACAGCTTAGTGTTCCTTGAAAAGAATTGAGGGTATGAGTAAAGGGGTACAAAGACAACAACAAAAATGTCGAAATTATTCAGATATACCTCAAATTATTGGAAAACTTACTCATAGATTCGCCGTGGCATTCAATAAGATCCAAAGAATCTAATTAAAATGGAGCACACACAAAAGCCAAATTAGGCCAGCAGCCTATGAGAAATCGCAAAATATCCAAGACAATGAATAAGTCTTAATGGGGGGCCCTGGGTCTATCAAAATATTTCAATGGTTTCCCAGGGAATTTGATATCATTTTCTTCTGTCTCCACTTTAAATGAAAAAAATAATTATCCTTTTGGCAACCCTACTTTCAGTAAAAAAAAAGGGTATTATCACTTAAAAATGATAGCCCCCTATCCCCCCCCTATAGGCAATAATTTACAATTTATTTATGAGTCATATTTTTGGGGTAGCTTCCGAACAATTGAGTATTAAACATTCAGGCGTTCAACAATTGAGTATTAAACATTAAGAAAATCTTATCTAAAAACAGCAAAAAAAAAAATCTGCAAATTTACAATTCAGCTGTAGAAACAATCTGTCGGCTGTCAATTTCAGAATCCAACTGAAGGCTGAAGCTGTATAGTAGTGAATTCGTTCTATAATTCTGTTCAACTTGAAAATAAAATTCTTGACTACGAACGATGTTAGAAATAGCGATTGGGAAACTACATTCAAAATTATTTAAACTCATTTCATAAAGACGATACTGTTTATTGTCAACATATGAAGAACTGTGTATATTGCAATATTTGCAATTGCATATTACATCTGTCTGGTTTTTATACAAAGTAACAAAAGAGACGAAAATTAATGAACAAGAGAGTAGTGAAGAATTATGGTATGCAAAGTAATATTTGGCAGGGAAAGTCACTGGTGATAAATCGCTAGGGGTAGCACCGTGATTGCGTGATTTTCGGGAATTCGGGGAACCAAATTTTTTTTCGGGGTGACGCACAGATTTTCGGGGAAATACCCGAAAATTCGGGGATAGTGCAAGCCCTGCTTGATTTCTAATCAGGAAAATCGAAATACTAAACCACACAAAAAGGAAAAGCTCCGACTTTGCGGTTGACGCAATAAAGAATTGCCGCAAAATTAATTTAAAGTCGACCGAACGCCGCCACCTTTGTCGGCGGCGGCGCGCCTTTGGCGCGCCGGCGGCGTTACGAAACTTCGGCGGCGTTCGACCGGGCCTCCCGTCGGCGGCGCTCGGTCGATCCGCCGGCGCGGCGCCGGGGTCTATATACAACTATTCAGATTGTTTCGATGTGTAAATCCTATCCGTTGTTGCCACAATAGAATCGGGAAAAGAAGTAAGTGAAAACTTTTCTTGTTTACAAAAAAGCCCAACTAAACGTTTGCAACACTCAATTTATCTGCAGCTGATGGTCGAACAACGCAACTATCAATGGGGTGATAACCATTAAGTTCAGTTGGACTATGGCAAAATTAAAGGCTCATGGGAATATGCAACAATTATACAAAAGGTCTTTCTAAAAAGATGTTTCATAGGCAAGTCAATTAATTAATAGTTGAAAATTTAATTTGAATAATGTTAATAATATCTATGTTAATGCATAGCTTAGATTTATGGCAGTATTTGTCGTTTGCAACAGCAATTAGGAAAATTACACTTCTATAGCTCCATGATATTTTTTGGGGTTCATTTTCTGCTGATTTTTCACATACGTTTCTTATTCTCAAATTTGACACTTGCTAAGTTTAAAACTACATAACTGAATATTCAAGGCAACTTTCTTTAGAGAATGAGTTCCCGGGTTTTCCAATTTTTAAGACGTATCTAGGCTAGTTGTGTAAGTTTCCACTTGACTAATTCAAAGAATCAGATTTCATTCTAATGTCTTTTGTACTTTAAAATTTCCTGGTAGCAGCATCTTCTTTGTTGTTTGTGGGGCGCCCAACTCATATCTGTGGTGATTTCTTTTGTTTAAAGTTTGGTTTGATTATTCGTTTTAATTTCTGTTCATTCTAGGATTTATTTATTCATCTGCTAATAACTTCTGTTATGTTTGGGTTTGATGTGATTATTCATTTTAATTTGTTCGTTTTGGCTTTCATTCATTCACAACTTCTGCATATCTTAGGTTTTAATATGGCTCTTTACTATTCTTTAAAAACTTCTTTTTTGGAATATTTAATTTTAAATTACATATAAAAAAGAAGAGACTTTCCACTTTTGTCTGAAATTCGAACTAGTTATGTCACTCTCTTGCTTTGAACAGAAAATAATTTTCATAGTTTATTAAGCAAAACGCTTTGTGCACTTCAAGATTAGGCTATTTTACTTTTTTTATATCAGAAAATCTCGTGTCAAAATATTATTTAATTGTCTAAGCAGATCGAAAGTTTTTTTTTCTATCCTGAATAAAAAACTAACAAGCCAAAACGACATTGGTTACGACTTGCTTTCAATGGAAAACTAGAACGTATTATTTTTATAGAAATGATGGAAAGTTCTGGACAAAAACAAGGCAGTGTATATCTTTATACATTTGTGCTTCTAAACACGAATCATAGCTTCTCAGTAGAAAATAAAGACAAAATATGAGGATGGAGGTTTCCAGCTACAAATATACGACCCCGCATAGGAGCAAATTGTAAAGATGTAAATTTTCAATGCCAAGAAGCACAGAAGAAATGGTGCCCCTCTGTGTTCTGCAGCCAACGCCCAAAAGTGATTTCTATACTCACATCGTAGTTTCAAAAATTGTTCGCAGTAAGAAGGGCTTTGACTGCATTTATTTACGTTCAGAAGGATTTAAAAAGGAAAAGGTCTAAAGGAAATTAGAACTTAAGAGGGGGTAAAGAGAAAAGCTTTGAATATAGTAGTGCAGAGCATGTGTTGGTGCGTTGGCCTCAGGATACACGGTGCTGTTATTAGTAGTAGTAATGGAAAAATAACAAAAACTTGGCGTCCTTAGTATAGCCGACACTATGCCTTGTGATATAAACATAATATAATTGAGAAAGTACTTGTGGGCTTCAATTACCAAGTTATTTTACTAAATACGTTAATCAGGGAAATTTGTAGGCTACTTAAGTAAAAAAAAAGCGAACTACAATTTTATACTTAAGTACTACAAAGTTTCCAACATTGATTATTATCGAGGGAATATTTAATATTGAAAACTGTAGTAATAACTAAAAGCTACGGGTAGTATCCTGCTGTACAACCTAGTTTGAATTTTTTCAGGAACTGGAGGCAGGTTTACTGAATTATCTTTTACGTATTATTAAATGACTAAATTTCAGACTTCTTTTCAAAGTTTCTGCTCAGGGATTTTTTTTTTCCCGGATTTAATGAGCAAATACGTGTAGTTAAAAAGGTTCAACTAAATACAAAACAATCAAATTCCTCTTGTAGCATTCAAGTTAAGAATGAAAGTGAGAAGCAAAAACCGAGTTAGCTTATGGCTATGTCATTAGCATGTAATCTAATCAAACTATTTGCGCGCTAAGAAAATGAGCGTAAATAGTAGAGTAAAAACTTTAAATGAAATTATATAGGCTGAAATTACATAAGCCATTCAAATTTCTACTCTATTGTCTAACCTGAAGTTACACTGCGGCGTACGGAAGGGGGGCAAATGCCCCCCTCTAGAACTTCAAATTTACACTAGATATGGCTGAAAAAGCAGACGATTGAAAAAGCAGTTGAAAAACGGTATATGGCTAAAGAACAGTTGATAAAAGGTAGATGGTTAAAAAAGTTGGAAATAAACAGCTGGAATGACAGAGTAAAAGTCAAACAAGAAGCAATTATTCATAATGTCTCGGAAAGATTTAGCTCTAATCGAAGAAGATTGATTAATGCTGAAGCTTATTAATGATTTATGATTTTTGGTGATTATGTATTAATAAATATTTCATAGGTATGATAGAACTTGCTGGCAATGTAAGGTTTTGGGAACTGCCAATATATCTTCAGCCTCCAGACCTTCATCACGGAATCGGCTGCCTCCTCCTAGAGAAGAAGCTACATACGTCCATGAAGGTACAGAAACTATTTTGTTGGATTTTAAAAACTAAACACCTTTGTCAAATATACTAAATTGATGTTAAAAAGAAATTCAACGTGGAAATATCTCCGAATTCAAAATACTACGGGCAAATCAATAAAGGGGATGAACATGCAAAGATTCCACTCTGGATATTCGAACTTACTTTCCCGAATGCTTATACTGCATTTCTGCCGGCATTAGTATTCTCAGGGAGCTACGACCTCCAGCTATTAAAAAGTCGATTTGTTCTTTCAGATCTTCACTTGTACTCTCACATGACTTTAACTGAGACAAATGTTCCTCAATAGTAGCTCCTATTTCGTTGTCTTCCGGGAATCTGAAAGAACGCTTTGAATTGAATATTGAAAATTAAAACAAAATAATGAAATTAAAAATAGGAATAATTCTTCATCTATTCAATTGCCCTTTAAACATCAATTAGATCTACGAAAATATTTTTGGAACAATATTCGGGACATAACGAATTGAAAAGACCAAAAAATTGTTTGCAAATTTGGATCTTCATTAAAGTCACCTTGACCCAGCCTAAATATCCTGCAAGTTTCAAGCCGGTCAGAGTCAAGAACATTTAGAACAATATTTGGGGGTCACAAATCAATGCTACCAAAATTTTCAAAATATTTTGTCTTCATTAAGATCTATTTCGCTCGGTCATACATTTCGTCAACATACCTTGTGTTTTTAAAGTCATTAAAAATACATCTGGCCAATTTTGGGCATCATAACTTTTTCCAAATTCTTTTGTCTTTAAGGAGGTCTCCTTGACCAAGCTTACATGATCTGTAAGTTCTAGGCCAAAAAAGGTGACTATATTCAGACTTCACCAATCAATACAACTAGTTTTTTCCTTTTTTCCGTCTTAATTGAGATTCCCTTGGCTTTCTCTATATGCACTGTAAGTTTCAAGCCGAAAAAAGGACCCAATTTTTTGACACAGATCAATGCGACAAAGTTTTTCTTAAAGTATTTGTCTTGATTTATGTAGTTATGGCCCTTCTATTTATCATATTTTAACAAATCCATTAAGTGATGAAATAAAAACATGTAGGCCAATTTTAGAACATCACGGATCAATATAACCGAATTTTCTTTTTTTAGAATTTTTTTATCTTTGTTAAAATCCTGTTTGCCCATTCTAAATTTCAAGCGGATTTAAAACTAACATTTTAGGACCCCTTTTAGGTCTCACAAATCAATAAAGCAGCAAAGTAATTTAATAATTTTGTTATCGCTTAAGGTTCTCTTGTTTCATTTCAGTTCCGATCTAATTTTATTGGATTATCTTCTGTATCAAATTCATCTAGCAATTTTTGTATTCACTGGGACACCCTAGTGCGAAATGCCCTGTAAATTTCGAACGCATTGGTAAAAAATAAATACATTTTTGGGCGTCATAGATCCATCCAAGAAAATTTAATTTAAAAATTGCTCATCTTCACGGAGGTCTGCTTCACGGAGAGAGTAATAAATCGAAACAGTAAAATTTAGTGAATTTTTTTTCTGCATCGGGGTCTACTTGACTCAGGGTCCAATGATGTGCTTTTCAAACCAAACGGAGACACAAAATTTTTGGGCGTCACGGATTTTTCTTCTCGGCTATTGGAAAAGATGCTAATCCAGTAGCACCTTGTGGTTGAGGGTGACTGAAAACATTTCGGATTAGTTCCGGCTAATTGTTTTTGGGCACATTCGTTTTGGGCGAACCAGATTGTTTTGGGCGAACCAGATTTTTTCTTTACATTTGAGTCCCCCTGATCCAGGCACTTTTGAGTAGATAAAAGAAAAACTTTTTGCATTTTTGGGTCCCATTTTCAGATCAGTTTGTGCATTTCAAGCAAAATACAATTTTTTTTTGTGCATTTCAGGCGAAATACAATCCTCCCGAGCACTGGGGCCTATAGAAAACGAATTTATAGGTTCATTCCCAGGCTCTTTTTTCGAGGAATCGATTTTTTTTCTTTTTTATACATTGGGGTTACTTTAACCTAGGAACGTACAGGTACAAGTTCCAACCCATCAAAAAGTTTTCGTCTGTTGTTGATCCCTTTTTCTGGGGAATGAATATTTTAAGACTTTTTTTTGCACATTAGAATCCCCTTCTCTTAGCTTGAAACTTAAAGTTGTAAGTTTCAAACTAATCAAAGAGAAAGAGTTTTTCTACCTATTGATAGGCCTTCTAACGCTCTCCTACCATTCCACAAAAATTAAAGATTACATTGGTCAAAAAGATAAGATTATATAAGATTACATTTAAAGCTGATCAGACAGAAACAGTTTTTTTGGCCTTTTTTGGAAAACCAATATTTTATTTTCAATGTTTGTTTAATATGTTTTGTTTTTGGTCATTTTCGGGGGGTCCGTGCCCTAGACATTTTGTTATGTACATTAGTATATTCATGGCCCAAGACACTTTCGGGTGAAGTACCAAAGCGATCAGAGACAAAAAGTATTCCAGTCTATTTTCGGGCCAATTGAAACTGTCTCCCTTCCTCCAAAAAAATCTGAGGGTCCTTTGGCCAAGGGAACCACCTCGAAAAGTTTCAATCTGATCGAGCAACAAAGTCAAGACAAGCCCACCTTGTTTCTACTAAAACCTATAACTGAAGAATGTGCAATTTACAAAAATTAGGACTTATGCCCCTGAGGCTGCGTAGGCCATGTTCTTCAAGGATGTATATTTATTTGACTTTTCGATAATATTGAGCAAAATGGCTATCTGAAAGTTTGGCCCGATGCCATTGGGGGGTTGCAGTGGTGCCCAAGGGCAAAAAGGACATGATAGAAGGGCTGGTTGTCCTTCATTTCCTTTTCGCCCTTAGAAAGGGTACGTGACAGGGAAAAGAAAAATAATACATGGGAATCACATCGATCTTTGGTTAGTCATAGTAACTCTGACAAAAAGGAAAGCAACAACAATGTCCATATAAAAAAATGACAATAAAAGCAAAGCATCCTTACTTTTCATCAACGAAAGACACTCCAAGTTGCGGAACCCTCCAAGAAACTCTCCATGCTATCTCGTTTGTTCGCCAATCCAGTCTTGTTGTGTTATGCTTATGCTTGCTCATAACTGAGGGCATGAAGCGGATTCTGGTGTTTCGCTTGAAACATGCTGCTCTTAGTTTATGCAAGTGCTAGAAAAATTTAAATCATTCAGTCACACAAAAGCAAAAAAGCGACCAAAACACATATTTTTGTAACCACTTTTCCCTGGTCTAACCGGTATCCATACATTTTATTAGAACACTTTTATAGGAAGGGGTGGAGTTAAGGAGGCTGGTAGGCCATACAAAATAATTTTTGGCCCAAATCATCCAATTTTGAAGCATATCCACACTTTCTCATAATTATTTTGAGAGAAGGAGTCCTTGGAAAATCTTCTTATTCTCCCTGTGACCAGGTATGTGTACTACTTTATTACAAATATTCGAATTATTAAATAGTTGATAATCGAAAATAGCTAACACCCCTCCCGGAAAAAAAAGGAGAATCACACTGCTCTTACTTTCCATCAGGTTTGACTCGGATCCGATGTCACCGTGTGATAGATGTACCAATGAAAAGAATATGGGAACCAACCTTCCTCTGTTAGACCTAGACCGATGTCATCTTGTGATAGATGTACTAATGAAAAGAATATGAGAACCAACCTTCCTCTGTTCCCAGAGGAAGAATTCCATATTAAACTCAAGACCAGCAAAAATGAAGTCCTATAATAACTCAAACTCAAAACAACCAGGGAATACTATTAAAGAATAAATGAAACACAAACCAAACAGAAATTAAAATAAATGATCATATCAAACATAAAGATACTGGTATGGATGATTGAATCAATATTAAGACGAGTAAAAATTAAACTGAATATCAAAGTAAAAATTAAAACGGACAACATCCACTACAAACAGAGCTTTCGCTACTGCCCCATTCCCCCTCCCCTAGCCATGGAATTCATAAAACCAATTGCGTCATTTGCATTTTATTGAAAACTAAACGTATTTTGAACTGTGCATATTTTGAAAATCGACGAAAACTTAAAAAGAAACCACTATAATAATCAAGATGACTGGCGAGAAGTAATGAAAACAAACTGAATATTTGATAAACAATGATATTAATTCCTAAACATACCGATATATTTTCAATCAAAATCCACCGTATCTTCATTTAAGTCTATTCGCGTTACTTTCAATTTTTTCTGCCTTCATTCTACATTGCCTTCATTGCTAAATGTGTATACTATCTTCTTTTCCAACAAGTTTCCATATTCTTCACACGACTTGCCAGTTTATTTTTGCAATTTTTTCATATTTATCCTTTACACCCTCCCCCACATTAAAAAAAATCACATGAGCGTATTCAGATCGAAATTCCGTGCATGGATCACTGTTTTAGTTTGAACATGTCATTCTTTGGGAAATATGGATAAATGGATCTCACAATAATTGTTTCTGAATATAATATACAAGTCAAATAAATATCCCGAAAGTTCATACTTACAACAGCTAATTCTTGGCCTATTCTCGTTACTTTTCTAGTCGAATCTCTTTTACAAGTATCAACTGACCTCCCAATTTCTTCCAGCATTCTATAGTCTACGAATAGAGAGATATTTCATCAGCAATGAAAAATTGTTTAAACTTGCCATTTTTTTCAAGACATGTATCTATACTACCTTTTTAACGCAGAAGTATCACAATAAGCACTGAGTTTTTGCAAAGAGCACAGCGATGAATTCAAACACTTCCATTTTCAGTACATTTTTTTTTTTATTGCTTATTTTTTTACTATGAATTGCGCCCTCTTATTAATGGCACAGTTTAAATTAAGAAACAACACTTCAAACTTTTTTTGAGAACTAAGCCAACTTGGCTAAGGAAAAACCACCATTGTGATGCTAACTCTTATCATAAACATTCATTTCCCTAATGGCCCGTTTACAATGAGATTTTAAAGATTGAAAATTAAATTATTGATAAGCTTCAAAATCTGGCCACTAGTATCAACTTAGAACAGACGGGTAGAATCTTGGAGGACGGGTAGAATCTTCGTGTATATAAAATCTTAGGTTGAACGGGCTTTAACCAAAAATAAACAGTATGGGGCAACTAATTCCCAAACACGTCGTTTTTTGCGTCTGTAAAAAGCCTGTTCTTCGGTGTGACGGTATTTTGCGAATCGTACCTAAAAATGCAAATATCCGAAAAAATTAAACATTGACGTACATCTTTTACACTAAGTACAGCAATGTAAGTAAGGTATACTATTTTGACTCCAATAAAAACAAGGGAAGCTATAATCGACAGAAGAAGTGCAAGCCTTTAGTGTCTCTCATATAATAGAATTGAGTAGAATGAAACTTAAACCTGCAAGTTCGAAGAAACAATTATATCCTCTCGACAGCTAAAATACAGCATGGGACTGAAGCTCTTAAACTCATTCTATCAAATGAAGTTCAAAACTCATTAAAATGACTAAAATCAGAACATGACTTTATAAGAAGATTCTGAGAAAATCAGAGAATTTTTTCGAAAATCGAAAAAGAAAAAAATTCGAGTTTTGATCTCATTCGACTCAGTTAGCTGAAAAGATAATATGATCAAGCTTGCCAAAATTTTGCATTGGTTCACTATATCGTGAATCAAATGCGTGATGATAATTTATTAGGTTCACTAAAGTGGTTGGGAAAGATTTTTCTTGGGAGGGCCAAATTGTGATTTCATTGTTAACGGGGTCTTTTATATTAACTGTACTTTAATTACAATTTACAAAACAAAATATGAATGATAATATATAACCATGTATTATTCATTCAATATCCATACTGTATTGCAAAAGTAAAACGTTTTAGAATTAAAATGAAACCGTTTCTAAGCTGGTGGTAACATTTTACAATGCGTAAAATATAATTCAATCGAAAAAAAGAAGTACGATTGCAACAAGTAACTTTATTCACCAGTGGGCCGCATAATATGCTATGGCGTGCAGTAGTTTGCCCACCCTTGATTTAGGGGAGAGGGGTACACATGCTTCTTCTGGGGGTGCTGGGCTGTTCAAAACTCATAGATTTCAATCTATAATCCCATGTGAAATATTATTCGGTTTGAATATACGATTTTTTCTTGTACAAAAAGTTATTAATTGGAATGTCATTCTATAGGGTTACAAAAAACTAAACATTGGTGTAAATTAGCATTGACAAAGGAAAAAGACAAGCGGAAAAAGCCAAAACTTAATAAATAATAGTTTAACCTAAAATGGGTTCCGTCAAAGTTTCAAGTAATGAAAATTCGATCTAATCTTTTAATATTTTGGGAGGGGGTGGAGGGTACACCCATCCTTCTTATTGAGTGACGTGAGAAACATGTGACGTGAGTGACACCACTTCCATTAATTTTTCTTCTTTATTTCCTCGTTAGCTATCACCAAAAAAAAGCCTATTTCACATTTTTACAATATTAGAGACAAGAGAAAATAACATTTTGAAACCCTTAAAGGGAAGTCTGCGATCTTCCCGATTTCGATGAGTCTTACCATAACCAGGTCCTACTTGTATGCTGGCCAAGCTCTTTGTGTGTTTTGCGCGCGTGTGTGTGTGTGTGTGTGTGGGGGGGGGGGGTAGTAAGGTGGGAGTCAAGATCTGTGTCGGTTGAACAGTACAGGGGAGAATTATACTATGTAGCTAAATAACAAAAAGCCTTTGCAAATCCACACAGTAGATAAAGAGCAAGAAGACTCTAAACTATTAACTAGGAAAGTGTTAAAAAAAAACCTTTGGTGTGAGACACAAGAATATTTTCGGATCTGAATTTTTTTTTGTCTTATAACTCGAATATCGTCTCCAATATTAAGATGATTATGGTAGTAACTGCGACCTATAAAAGTAGGACAACACATATTAACCATGGTCTAGGATATGTGCAGACAGAAAAGATTTATTGAAAGAGACTGTTTTTTTTAATATTGGCTCTGAAATGTCGCTTTTTTAAGCTAATATTACATTTAGTTCTTCTTTCTATGCTTCTGTTTCTATGGTACGTTCAGGCTCTATCAATAAAAATATAGCAAGAACTAGTGGAATGAAGTAAAGGGGTGAAGCTCACCACTTAAGACATCCAAATCATTAAAATCTTTGAGAGGTTTATATGCTGTTTTGTTTCTTTGTCCTGAACATTCAATTTCTTCTTTGTGTATCTTTGAACACCTAATGGAACAAGTGTGGACACTACATCTTGGACATGTATATTTGGCTGCATCACCAGAACAAACCTCACAAATCCCTAGTCGAGACCTAAAATAAAATAAAATTATTTTACCTAGTTGCTTTTACTCAAGTTTCATGTTTACAAGATTTTGTTTCACATAGTTTTTATTCAAGATACCCAAATTCCCTTAATCAGAAACTAGTATTCACCACGCGAGTTAAGTTTCAGCCACGCTTAAAAGATTATCATAAGAAAATACTTAAGAATAGTTCCTTTGCAAAAATAATCCTATTATTTCTTTATTAAAAGCTGAGAGCGTTTCATTTTGATGTTCTTTATTAACATATTACTCTTCGAGTCCTGCCCTCAGTTTGTAACAGCATTTCACTACAGATTATTTTTGTTACGAATTATCATGTAGCATGCCTGTATAACAACACTTTCTTGATTGCTCGCTAGCAATGGACTCCTTGTCCAGCAAAAGGCCCGCACCGTCATATTTTCGTCCCCTCCCTTTGCTCACGTATCCGGCCCTTGAAACGGGGACTCACTCCCTACGGTCGGGCAAGGTTCCGTAAAACGTCATTTCTTAGGATTTTAGTTAATCATCAGTGATAATTGTTATAATTGTTATATATATATATATATATATATATATATATATATATATATATATATATATATATATATATATATATATATATATATATATATATATATATATATATATATATATATATATATATATATATCTTAAACAGCTTAATGTTAACATGAGGATGTCAATTATAAAAAAAATACCTACAACAAATACTCGGCGATTCAGACTCATCCCCATTAGGAAGAAGGACACGATGTTCCATGATCAGACAGAAAACCACCATGAACTCTCACGATAAACTTAGACACAACGAGTATTTTGGATTCGTTAAAAATGACCGAATTCTCCTAATTATTATATACTTTTGAAACATCGGCAAAAATAGCTGCAAACAATCCCTTGGGTTCCAAATTATTTTATATGCCATCTAGAACTAACACGAGGTAATGACATTCCAGTCTGAAGCCAAACAGATTTGGGGATATTTTACATCTTGATAGATACAATCATAAGAAAAACTTAAAATGAAGAAGAGAAAAGTTGTTGTTTTAGGAATAGGCCAAAGATCAGTAAGATCTATAAAGAAATTTAGCTTGAGAATCAAAGAAATAAAATTACTTTTAAAAGTACATGAAAAGATGCCACTGACAAGATTGTGGGACTAGAAAGTATAAAATAAATAGACTCTGAAACTAGGGGACAGATACTTTTTTGAAACACCGAATTTCATTGTTTTCTTCATGCAAAACTCACAGAGATTCAAAAAGCCAGCAGATTTTCTTTCTGTTTGAAATATCTTCTATGACTTTCAGTAAAAAGGGTTAGAAACTTAGCTTACGTGGAGGTTCTAGTAATCATGGGTGCTGCAGTAGCTGCAACCTAGCAAAGGGCGAACCATGCCAATAGTTACCAAAAAATTAAATTAGTTGATAGGAACGGGTCTTGATGCTAATGAGCTTACATTACAGAATCGGCTGCCTTCTGGGTCCTCGCTTCTAAAAATTCTACGAAGTCCAGTTATAAAAAGCCCAACAAAACATTTGAAGAAAAATATAGAAGCAACAAGATATTAGAAATGAACGACAGTCTTCAAATTAAAGTAAATAAATAGGTTACAGCTTGATTATAAACAAAGGAGATCATGATTGTAGTTGGTGAAAAAAAAAAGTTGGTAAAAACTACAAATCATGTCGCAAATTCATTGCCAACTGTCTCAAAAGTTTAGGCATTGCATACACAGAATAGAAACAAGTCATATTAGAAATTAGCACACCATGTATTCAATTCAGTCGCATAAAAAAATAAATACACTCTGCATTTACTAATTTTAGGCTAAAACAACACATGAACTGGCCTAAGTCAATTTAATGTCTTGATTTTAAGCTCTTATATTGTAATATTTGCCAAAAATTAGAATTCTTAAATACAAACTTTAGTGGAAATCAAACAGAATGTACTTAATGTGTTTTGATTTAGGACAGTAATACTGAGATCTTAATTATTGACACTTAATCATTAAAGGTTATTTCCTAAATAGCCCTGGAACGATTATGACTCAAAAGAGGTAGAATACACATCTAAACTTATGAAGTTGGGGCTTTAATAAAAAACAAAGAATGTTTTTAGATAGCTACTTAATACCTTTTGATGACGGACTTTTAAATTGCAATATTAAAATAAACTTATTGTCAACAATGTCGGAAACTGTACATACAGTATTTTGATAGAAATTGAACAACAACAGTAGTACATTTAATTAGCGTGTCTTGCTTTGTAAAAATTTACTACAATCATATAATAATGGTCATAATTATATATCAAATCGTTTAAAACCATTCCCGAAAGATTCCCAGAATAATCATAAATCTAAAGGTTGGAAGAGGTGTGAGTTCAAGGACCCTACTGGAGACTATTCAGTCATAAAGATTGCCAATCCTTGCAAAACTGTGATTGCTACAAAGCGTGTCGTATCCATTATTTGCAATTTTTGTGTAATTATGTCGTATCCATTTCTTGAAAAACAGCAGTCAGTTCAATTTCGTACTTGAAAAAATACTCATACTAAGCTCTTGCAGAAAGGGAAGAAGAAGAGGCAAATAGGAGAATTTTGACAATTCCTTTGGAAGTTGCAAGGACCCTAACAAGACAGGACATTACCTTTAAAAGAAATGAATAGAAAAATAGCGGCTTTGCTTAATTTGCTCCACTTCTAGCGAATTTCTATGCCTGGCTCTTGGATAAAAGGTCCTTGGTACAGACGATGTAAAATTCAAAGCTATACAAGTTATCAAAATATCAAGTGATGCATCTGCACAAAATTTCTCACAACTATAAACTAGATTCAGAATTGTATTCTCTGACGGCAGATACGGTGCCCATGCTTCCCATTCGGATCAGATTGCAGTCCTAAGCCACAATATCAGGTCGAAAGAGACGACTAGTGACTCTATTAGATTCAAGTTAGGCTAATGACAAAGATGGGCAAGGTATGACTAAGCAAGTGTAAAGTCAAGTGAATTTAATGGAACCCAGCATTAATTAGTCAGACATCTCAATCACCGTGTGCATTACATTCCTACCATGCCAACGTCTGAACACAGTTATACAGAAATGTGTCCACAAAGAAAAGTGTGCATCTTTCTTCCCATCTATAAAGCGTTTTGTCACCCACAAATATAAATCCCTACAACTGGAAACAGCCTCAAATCTTCTTAACTAATCACGGACCCAGCTGAGCAAGGACAGAAACCATATAAATAGTAGTTACTACATTTAAAGCAACAGTCCCACCCCTTGACCAAACAAAGCAGATAAAGAAAACAATGCAAAGACATGAAACAAAGCAAGTACAAGGTGAGGATTACAATAGAGAAGCTTTAAAAAGAAGAAATATATATCATCGTCTTAGTTGAGAAGCTTGAAGTTACTAAAAAAATATTTTTAAGAATCATCAAGAAGGAAATGAACAGTTTAATCGAAAATATAACACAGTTTGTCGAAAAAATAAAAGTCAATAGAGAGGCTGAATCTGACATCATTCAGAAACAGACGACGATTTAGAGCCGTGATTATTGCGTTGACTTCAATGATAGGAGGTAGTCTTACAGTTTGCTTTTTGGTTGGTTTTCGCTCCTTACTTCCACATTCTTTCAAGAAAAGAATCCCTGCTAGTAATTATACTTTTCCCAAACCTATAGAGAAATTAAATCCTAGAAAGATTCTCTAACTCTTCAAGTAGAGCTCGTAGTTCTGATTTAGTTTTGCCAAGGCATAACATGCTTGAAAAAGTCCTAGGTGAATGGCATTGCGAGCAACGTCAGCTTCAGCAAGCATATTATCTTTGCAAACCAGCAGCGACTGCACACCTATTGCAGTTACTGCTGCCTAAAGAACATTTAAAATTTTTTTTAGAAGAAATACATCCTTAAACCTTACTTGGGAATTATGAGATAACTTCAGTGAAAAGAACATTTTTCTTGAATAAAACCTATTCACCTAATGTTGATTTAGATATATTATTTCGCTGGTTTAATTTAGTTTATATTTCAGGTCATTATTACCTATACAAACAAGATGATAAAATAGTTCCATTTTAAACCCTTTTTTATTAAATACGGTACAGGTCTTGCCTGTTATATTCTCTATTTTTTGGATTGGCAAGAGATAATAAAATAATTCCCCCAATGACTTATTCTCTCCTATTTTGTCAGCTATTGTTAGTGTTTGTATTATAAAAGCAACGTGTTTGTATTATAAAAGCAACCTTCGATAAGTCGTCTTCTTCAAAAGCAATTCAGAAGGTCAAAAGGTTAGAAGCCTACGATTATCCCATGCTTTTCGAAAACATTTTGGTGTAAGATGATTGTCTGTGGCAACAATGGCAACTATGCTCAGGCGGCTTAACATTGTGACAATTTGTAACAGTAATAGTGGCTCAAAACAAGCCAAAGCTTCTGAGGTGTTTTGTGCATTCTGTACCATCTTGTAATCTTAAAAAAGACAGTACAGTTTAAAAACTATTCCAAAGCACTAATTTAACTTTCAATTCAGTAATCACAGTAGAAAAGTCAAGATCTAAGTGAGCTGGAAAGGAGAAGAAATAACGAAAAATATTTAGTTTTACGTTCATCTTACTTTACTATTATAAATATCTTTCATACCTTCAAACACAATAGTCACAAACCCTTTTTTAAGTAAAAAGCTGGTATTAACAATGTTTTTTTACTTCCTTAGTTATGTTCATTTGAATAAATATTTCCGGTTGTAATCCTTGGCAAAACAATAATTTAATATTGTTTTGTCACAAGTTATTTGTTTTATTTATGACAAAGAGAAAACAATAAAACTGAACCATTGTATAAAAGGAACTTCACTTCAAAAGTACATACAAAATTATGCATCAACTGGTAAAAAAAAATACCAGCTTTTCCCACTTTTGTCTAAAAAAAGAATGTCTGTAACCAACTAAGATGGTAATCATACAACACTGCATAAAAGTAGTAGCTGGACACGAACTAAATTAATCATCAAAATAATCAATTAAGATTTATGTAATAATTTTAAGACAGGCCATTCTTTCTGTATGCAACATCCAAATAAACAACAACTAAGAATTTAAAAATCATTTCGTGTGTGAATACTTGTTACCTTATCATTTCGCTAATCCTTGAAGAGCCATCTTCTTCAATTTCATCCTCTTTACTCAAGTCTTCCATATCAGTGTCTATTTGATCTATATCCTCAGCTTTAAAGAAATCCAAACGTTAAAAAACCCTATTATGAGCTATCTCAAATACAAGAAGATCTTGCAGTATAATAAGAGTACCCTGTGAGTACTATTGCTGAACATCATATCAACATCTCTAATAAACCTTAATAAAGTAGAAAAAGAAATAAACAAAAATTGTTATCCAAAGCATGGTAAAGAGGGAAAAGCTAAAACAAAAAATTTACAGGACTACTTATTTAAGATACCCTTTTAAGAAACATACTACCCTCCCCCCCAACTAGGTGTTGGCTGGAGGTAGTATTTAGACCCCGGCGCCGCGCCGATGAGGGAAGACCGGCGGCGGCGGGGCCAAAAACAGCGCGCCACGCCATGCCGCCGGTAAGACGTCGGCGGCGAGCCACCGGTAAGATGTTGGCGGCACGCCGGTGGCACGATCAATGTTGACCGCAAACATTAATGTTTCATCAGTCTTTCTCAAATCACAGGTTAAATTTACAACAGATTCGAGCCCATTCATGAGTTTAAAAATTCACAAGTTGCTGGCTAGAAACTGGTCTTCTTCGTTATTCATCAAGAGAAGTAGAAATCTGGTAGAAACGAAATGGCTGTGGCGTTTCGGAGCCCTTGCATAATACGAGTAATTGAAGTATCTATTAGCTATGTATTCTTAACATAAATAATTATCAAAATTAGTAGTTTTTTTCATCGAGCATTACTGCATATAAAACTTCAAATACCGTATCACAAAATTCGTCAGTTATCTCGGTAAAAACTTTGAATATAACTTTGAACTTAGAAGCTTAATTTTTTCATTTTGCCCTTTGCCTATATCTGTTTTGTCACCTTTAAAACAGTTGAAATGGGCAACTTTGATATTGTTTTTTTTTTTGCTCTTTTGAATTCCTAAGAAGCCTGCCTTCTTGTATTAAAAACTGGTTTTTAATAACAATTTTAAAAAAATGCATTTTAAAGTTTTTTTTGGCTTCTTTATAGAATATATGTCATGCAGGCTAAGGCTGAACTGCTGCTTTTTTATTGCTTTTGGCTGCTCTTTTGGATATTATTCATTTTTTCTTTTGGGGATTCATTCCAAATTACAAACTGATAAATACCTAATATCAGTCAAATTATAAACTGCATCTAAAAGGATTAAATTTATCAAATTGAAAAATACATGATGAACACCACATGAGAACACTTCAATTACAATGACACAAAAAACACTTAATAGTTTATTCGCTATGAAGAAAAATGAAGTGCCAGCTATTTTCTTAGGTAAAAAATGAAAAGCTCATCCGTTTTAAGCGTAATTAAATGAAATAATATGCAGACTGAAGTAGCTCCAGGAAGATGTTGAAATTTTCATCCTAGTTCGTCACTTTTAATCCAAGCACAACGTTAGGACACTTAGTATCAGTTATTGAGTTTAAGCTTTGATTTCCAAATGCTCACAAGAATTACCAAATTTAAGAAAGTCGCAAGAATAAGTCACCTGTGGTCAAAATACTCAAAGACTCCTCTTTGATCCCCACCCAGGCTCAAAGCTTCTGTTATGGTCATTCCCATGGAAATCTCCAAAGAGTTTCTTTTTAAAATAGCTTTCAAGCGTAGTTAGGGGTATTTAGACCTTTTTGCTTTTCTTCAAAGCTTTGAAAAAAGTGTTATAATATTCCAAATGTTACATTTGTGCATATTTTTGGTAATCATTTGTGGGGTGATCGAATTTTCTAAACCACTGTAGATACGTAAGAACGTTGCAACATCTAGTACCCTGAGGTCATAAGACTGTCAAAGACTCCTCCTTGAACCTCCCCAATTGAAAGCTTTTATTATGACCTGGTCTTTTAATTTAACTTGGGCGCTGGCCCAAGGGCGCCATTGTTACTCGAGCGCAACGTTAGGTGGGGATGTCGATATCGCTTTCGTCACACCAATTCGTTTTAGTGTGAATCTGCCTGGTACTTATGAATGAATGTTTTCAAAGTAAACCCGTTTCACCAATAAGAAAAAAAAAACAGATTGGACGCATATGTCCCTCTCCCTTTGGACGATAAAACCATGCAAGTGTTGTATCAAGTATAACTCACGAAAATCTTGTTAATTTTGTCAACTTTTCAACTTTTTGGCATCCCTGCTTTCAATAAAAAAAAATCAAGGTACTATCACTTAAATATAATAACTCCCTATGCCCCCCCACCCCTTCTGGATACCATCTTGATAGGATACCGTCTCTGCTTTAAATAAAAAAAAAAAAAAAATAACTTACTGGCACCCCTGCTTTAAAAAAAATCGAGGTATTATCATTTAAATATGATAGCTCAATACCCCATTCCCCCCCCCCTCTGGATACCACCTTGATAGGATGCCGTCTCTGCTTTAAATTAAAAAAAATCAACTTTCTGGGATCCCTGCTTTCAATAAATAAATTTTCGAGCTATTATCATTTAAATGTAATACATCCCTACCCCCCCCCCCTCTGGATACCACCTTGATAGGATACCGTCTCAGCTTTCATTAGAAAAATAATTTACTTAATAATTAACTAGGTCACTTTATGGTTCAAACAAACACGCAAAATAACGTTAAACAGCTTAGTGTTCCTTGAAAAAAAAATTGAGGGTATGAGTAAAGGGGTACAAAGACAACAACAAAAATGTCGAAATTATTCAGATATGCCTCAAATTATTGGAAAACTGAGTGATAGATTCGCCATGGCATTCCATAAGATCCAAAGAATCTAATTAAAAGGGAGCACACACAAAAGCCAAATAAGGCCAGTAGCCTATGAGAAATCGCAAAATACCCAAGACAATGAACAAGTCCTAATGGGGGGCCCTGGGTCTATCAAAATATTTCAATGGTTTACCAGGGAATTTGATATCATTTTCTTCTGTCTCCACTTTAAATGAAAAAATAATTATCTTTTTGGCATCCCTGCTTTCAAAAAAAAAAATAAAAATGAGGTATTATCATTCAAAAATGATAGCCCCTTACCCCCCCCCCCCCCTATAGGCAATAATTTACAATTTATTTTTAAATCATATTTTTGGGGTAACTTCCGGTTCAATCTTTAATTCCCCAACCTTGTACATAGCTTAGTCTATAGCTAAATTTTGTATCAATCAAAGGTTGTTTTTTTTTTTTTTTTGGGGGGGGGGTAAAATGTTCCAGAAAGAAGATTGTATTTTCTATCAGGCGTTCAAGAATTGAGTATTAAACATTAAGAAAATCTTGTCTAAAAACAGCAAAAACAAAAACAAAATCTGCAAACTTACAATTCAGCTGTAGAAACAATCTGTCGGCTGTCAATTTTAAAATCCAACAAAAGATTGAAGTTGTATAGTAGTGAATGCGTTCTATAATTCTATTCAAATTGAAAATAAAATTCTTGAATACGAATGATGTAAGAAATAGCGATTGGGAAACTGCATTCAAAATGATTTAAACTCATTTCATAAAGACAATACTTTTTTTTTGTCAACGTATGAAGAACTGTGTATATTGCAATATTTGCAATAGCATATTGCATCTGTCTGGTTTTTATGCAAAGTAACAAAAGAGATGAAAATTAATGAGCAAGAGCGTAGTGAAGAATTATGGTATTCAAAGTAATATCTGGCAGGGAAAGTCACTGGTGATAAATTGCTAGGGGTGGCACCGTGATTGCGTAATTTTCAGGGATTCGGGGAACCAAATTTTTTTTTCGGGGTGACGTATAGATTTTCGGAGAAATACCCGAAAATTCGGGGATAGTGCAAGCCCTGCTTGATTTCTAATCAGGAAAATCGAAATACTAAACCACAAGAGAAGGAAAAGCTCCAACTTTGCGGTTGATGCAATGAAGAATTGTCACAAAAACAATTTAAAGTTGAACGAACGCCGCCGCCTCTGCCGGCGGCGGCGTGCCTGCGGCGCGCCGGCGGCGTTACGACACTTCGGCGGTGTTCGACTGGTCCTCTCGTCGGCGGCGTTCGGGCGATCCGCCGGCGCGGCGCCTATTAGTATTACTATGAAAATGATAAATGTTATGTTTTTGTGGGCATGTTATGAAAACCTATTTCCTTTTTTTGCATGGTCATCATTAGGTGAGTTGTACTTTAAAATACTTTCTTATTTTTTTTTTGCTAAAAAAATCACAGCATTTAGGATTTAGAATGTGTGCCAAGACTATTGTGTTGACTTTAAACCTATAAAATGTTTGTTCCCATTTTCACGCTTAAACGTTTTTCCTTTCAACAATATAAGCATAAAATTTATTAGAACACAAATACCAATCAAAATAAATTCTTAAAGAGAAAAAAAAGAAACATACTTTACTAATATTCGTTGTGTGTAACTTTTTACACTTGATTCAGAGTAAAAAGTTACATGAGAAGCCATCAAAACAGAGAAAAGGAGCAGATACACTGCTATGTGATTGGCCAGCCAAATTCATAAGGGAAAATAAGCACAAAAACAACACAAACCCACAGAATCAGCAAGCTTTTACAATCAACCTAAGGCTATGCCTGACCTTAATAGTGGGGTGGAGGCAATTGTGACAGCAGTGGTTTTCATATTTAGAAGAACATTGAATAAAGGATCTATTGAAATATGTATTTTTTCAATGCGACTTCTGTCTTATCAATAGCCTTAACAAAAACACTAATAAATTTGTATTCATTGACCACATCTAAAGTAAACATACTAATAAAATAAAAGTAGTAGGTATAGTATTGAATTCCTTATTTTAAACTTGTCCTAAATATCATGATTCCTTTTCTGATAATGCATATAGATTGTCCAAGCTATAGTCCTAAATAATGTATTTCTTGGTCATGATATGTAATGTCTTCTTTGTAAACGACTTTATTGCATTCATGAGCTGGTGAAATCTAGTCACCAGAGTGATTATAATAGAACTGTTAGATAAAAATCAGAATCTTGGTATACTTAAGAGAACTTTCAGTAGTTGTTCCCCTCAGTTAGTTCAAAGCCTTTTAAAGGTTTAATTTAGCCTAATCTAGAGTTTGGTACGTACATTGCCAACCCAATTTGGAGGCTTGAGTTCAACCCATGCAAATGGCAAAGTCCTGCATTTCGGTCCAAACAATCTCTCTCATAGTTATCACATGATTGACTCTGCAGGTGCCAATACGCCCATTCAGAGTGCCGAGGAAGAACGTGATCTTGGAGTTACCATTGACAATATCCTTAAGTTCCATAATAACTGTCAGAACCAACCAGCTAAGGCAAAAAAGGTCCTCGGTTTGATCTAGCATTCATTGACAAGCCATCAACCAAGAGTTATCCAGAAGCTTTACACAGACCTTGCTCGTTTTCATCTTGAGTTCGGCATGTTTGTTGCCAACCCGCACTTTAAGCGTGACATGGAGATACTTGAGAAGGTCCAGCCTGGAGCAATCAAGCTCCCTTTTGCCAAAAAACAAATCTCCTACGAGCAACGACTAGAAAAGCTTGACCTGCCTACCCTAATGTACTGCAGAAAGAAAGTAGATGTCATCCTTACATTTAAGATGATGTCCAGTGACACCATTAAGCCAGAATTCAATCACACCAGAACACAAGGAAATCCCATAAGACTGCATCAAAAATTTAGCAGAAAGTATCAGCAGTTCAACTTCTTCATCAATCACGTTGTTTCACTGCGGAATTCACTCAGCAAATCTACCATGTCAGCCAGATCAGTTGACAGCTTCAAGATTGGTGTTGGCTGTGATTAGTTAAAAACTTTTTCCACAATATAAGTTTTTCAAAAAAAGTAAAGAACTCCATTAAACCAAAAATGAACAAAAATAAAATCAAATAATCTACCAAATGTACAATTACAAGAAATCAATATCAATAAATAGATGAAACCCAAATCTAACAGAAATTAAAATAAATAACAGAGTCAAACTCAAAACAAGCATAAATTAATGTGAGTGAGGGTTCAAAACCCCTATGCTTTCTAAAGACCAGAATATAATTTGCACTTTACTGAAAAAGATTCAAATGAATTTAAAGAGAAAATATGCATTGTCAGCTTAACATACATATGCCGATATTTATTCCTTAAAATCTTAATTAATTTTTGATTTCTCAAAGTTATAAAAGTGAAAACATTAAAAAAAAAAAATCAGTAAAGTACAAATTATATTCTGGCTTTTACAAAGCACAGGGGTTTTGAACCATACAGGACTTTACTGAAAAAAATTCAAATGAATTTAATGAAAAAAAATGTGCATTGTCAGTTTAATATACATATGCTGATATTTATTCCTTAAAATCTTAATTAATTTTTGATTTTTTTAACGCGATAAAAGTGAAAAGATTTCAAAGATTTTTTTTCAGTAAAGTGCAAATTATATTCTGGCTTTTAGACACCATTGGGTGTAGAATGCTACTCATATTTAGTCCTTAAAATCTCAGCTAGTTTTTGATTTCTTAATGGTATAAAAGTGAAAACATTTAAAGAATTTTTTTTTAGTAAAGTACAAATTATATTCTGGCTTTTAGAAATCATGGGGTTTAGAACCCTGCTCATATTAATTTCTGCTCGTTTTGAGTTTGACTCAGTTATTTGTTTTAATTTATGTTTGTTTTAGATTTCATTTATTTATTAATACTGATTTGTGGTAGTTGTATGCTTGGTAGATTATTTGATTCTATTTTTGTTCATTTTTGGTTTAATGGAGTTCTTTACTTTTTTGAAAAAAGTTTTTTTTAAATTAATTTCTTTTCATTTTATATTGACATATTCTTTTTCAAGGAGAGAGAATGAGCCTCTTCTAAAGTTAAACAACCATTCTTTCCATAAAAACCTTAAATATCCCCTGGGGATAACTTACAACCCTTGCCCCTAATCTCTGTTTGTGTTTTTTTTTTCAACCCCAAAAGCCCTGTTATATGATATTTAGACTATTTTGAATAGAATGGCTATCTCAAAATTTCTATTAAATACATTTCAGGACAATACAACGTCTGTGTGTGTGTGTGGGGGGGGGGGGGTAGCTGCCCTACAATTACTTTTACTCTTAAAAAGAGCACTAGAGTGTCTGATCACTAATCCAATGAGCCCCCTCTGAAGTTTATATGACCATGCTTTCTATAAAAACCTTATATGTCCCCAGGGCATAACTTACAACCCTTGCCCTGAGGGCTCTGGGGGGGGGGGGGAGGGTGTCATCCTCAAAGACATAATTTCTGGATCTTTCAACTATGTTGAACAAAATGGATATCTCAAAATTTTGATTGGATGTGTTTGGGAAAATTGTGGGCATGAAAGGGGTGTTAGTTGCCTCCCAATCACTTTTGGCTATTAAAAAGAGCACAAGTCCTTCCAATTTCCAATCAAATGAGCCCATTTGGAAGTTTCTACAACAACTCCTTCAATACAAAGTGCCCTGGTCTAAAAGAAACCAGAAAAAAAATACATTGTTCTTTACTTAGGCAGCACTATTGCTCTGCCTATGATTGGAGCAACAAGTCATTGAAAAAACAGTGGGATGTACCAGAATAATCCAACAGGGTATATTAGGTGCCACCCGCCCCTTTTAGCCACCAAACACACCCTCACCCTCAGACCTTTCAACTATGTTGAACAAAATGGCCATTTCAAAATGTTGATTGGAAATGTTTGGGGAAATGATGGGCGTGGGGGGGGGTGATTCTCCCTACAATTACTTTTGACTATTAAAAAGGGCAATAACCATCTCAATTTCCAACCAAATGAGCCCTTTTGGAAGTTTTTACAACAATGCTTCCTATGAAAGCATGGTATGCCCTCAGGGCATAACTTACAACCTTAGGGCTGTGGGGGGGGGGGGATTGTCATCCTCAAAGACCTAATTTCCAGAACTTTCAACTACATTGAACAAAATGGATATTTCAAAATTTAGACTGGATGTGAGAGGGGGGTTAGTTACCCTCTGATCACTTACTACTATTAAAAAGGGCACTAGCCCTTTCAATGTCCAATTGAACAAGCCCTTCTTGAACTTTCTATGACAACCCCTTCTATAAAAACCTTTTATGCCCCCAGGGCATATCTTACAACCCTTACTCTGAGGGTTGTGGGGGGGGGTTGTCATCCTCTAAGACCTAATTTCCAGATCTTTCAACTATGTTGAACAAAATGGCTATCTCAAAATTTTGATTGGATGTGTTTGGGTAAATGGTGGTCATGAGAGGGAGGTTGCCCTCCAAGCCCTTTTTGACTATTAAAAATGACACTAGTCCTTTCAATTTCCAATTAAATGAGCCCTGTCTGAAGTTTCTATGACAAAACTTCCTATAAAAAACCTTATATGCCCTCAGGGCATAACTTACAACCCTTGCCCTGAGGGGTGTGGGGGGGTTGTCATCTTCAAATACATAATTTCCATAACTTTCAACTACATTGACCAAAATAGCTATCTGAAAATTTTGATTGGATGTGTTCAGGGAAATGGTGGGCATTAGAGGGAGGTTAGTTGCTCTCTAATCACTTTTAACTATTAAAAAGGGCACTAGCCCTTTCAATTTCCAATTGAATGAGCCATTTTTGAAGTTTATACAACAAAGCTTTCAACAGAAACCTTATATGCCTCCAGAACATAACTTAAAACCCTTGCCCTGAGGACTGTGGGAGGAGTCTCCTTTTCAAAGATGTAGTTTTTAAACAGCCTAACAGAATAAAAAGAAAACATGACAGATTTGTTATGTTTTTGTTTTATTCAACTTAATCTAGACAGATCAAAATTTGTAAATTATGCAAATTTTATAAATGGTTTCATAATGAAATAGTAAGTTTGAAACAAATGTTATAATGCATTTTTATATAATAAAAAAATGTATATATAGAATGAAATTATTATTTTCAGGGGTCCTAAAAGGGCTTAAAATTGAATTTGCAAGAAAAACAATTATTATGTGGTATTCAGAAATAGCATACAAAATGGCATCTAGTGGTATGTTCACTTTATTTGTCAGTCAGTAATATGAACTGCTCAATATTTACCAATACTAGTTGTTATACAACTCTATAGGGAAACACTAGCCTATAAAATCCTGGAAACTACTTTTGAACATTCTAAAACACTTGCTTATATCATTTCTAAAAGTGTATTACTTCAATTTACAGACACCCTCTCTCCTAATGGACAAATATATAGCCTAGCACAAGTTATATATAAGCCTACTCTTTGTATTTTCAATAATGTGACTCTTTTCTTCTTATTCATTTTTTACTTGCCATTAAATTAATAAAAAGAGTCACACTATTGAAATTACAAAGTGTATCAATAATTTGAGCCATATTATTATTTATTTATTAATACCAAGATACGGTAAGCTTTAACAAGCTTGTCGCACAAAACAATTATAAAAAGTCTATAACAGTGTCAATGACATAACAAAAACATACAGTAACTGAAAAACATTGGAAAAACAATATTACTGAAACATACAATAACATACCAACTTAACTGACACATATCTGTTAATAATTGAAACCTACGAAAAAGTAAGCCTACAAAATAACTGTCACACTGTCACAAATCAGGTAATACAAAAGTAAAAATAATCTCAAAATGGATTGTGATAGGACCCAGTATAGAAATCTGTAGAGGCTAAACTACTTTTGAAAGACTGGACCGTGGTACTTGCAACTATTTCTGATGGAAGTGAATTCCAAGTCTTCCACACTCGGCTAGACAAAGAGTTTTGGCCTAATCTTTTCTGTGAACATGGTGGGTAAATTTTGTGTTGGTGTTGACGGGTACTATTGTATTCTGTAAAAGTGAAAAAGTGAGTTGGGGTGATATTATCAATATTCCTAACAATGCGAAATGTATTTATTACATCGGCTCTATCACGTCTGAACTGGAGAGAAGGCAACTGTAGTCTTTGCATTCTCTGGTGGTAAGGTAGATGACTCAGGTATGGTATGAGTTTGGTAGCCCTACGTTGCACTCTCTCAACCCTCTCTCTATCTCTCTTATTAAGGGGATACCATACTGATGAGCAATACTCAAGTACTGGACGTACAGTGGATACATAAAGTGAAATAAGTGAATGAAGATTAAACTTAGAAAAAGTACGCCTTAGACATAATAATTGGTAATTAGCCTTATGGGTGATATCTGATACATGTTTATTAAATTTGAGACTTGAATCAAAACAAATCCCAAGGTCATGAACATATTCTACACTTGAAATTAATTTACCAACAACAAAGTAATGGTAATGCTGAGGGAGTCTACGCAAATAGTGCACAGCATTGCACTTGGTTTCATTAATGAACATAGAGTTTGCAGTACACCACTGGCCAAGAGCAACCAAATCCTCTTGAAGTAAAGAAATCTCATGTTCACTCATGACTGGCCTGTAGATTTTTACATCATCTGCAAACATTTTTATGGTCGAATTCCTAACAACGCCTGGTAAATCATTGATAAAAAGGCAGAAGAGTACTGGCCCAAGACAACTGCCTTGTGGAACTCCACTTATGACAGAAATAGATGATGACAAAGCATCACCTACTGCAACCTCTTGGGTTCTATTTGTAAGATAATCTGTTATCCATGCTTTAGTTTGTGGGCCTATACCATATAGTTGACATTTGTTTATCAGAAGTGGAATGGAAATTTTTTTGAATGCTTTGGAAAAGTCAATATAAATACAATCAAACAAAATACCATTATCAGCCATCAATTGAAAATCACAAATCACCTCAAGAAGTTGCGCGTTACAAGATCGTCGTTTACGGAAATCATGCTGAGCAGAATGCCATAAGTTGTTTTCCTCAAAATGTGCTTGGATTCTACTCACCACAATTTTCTCCATTATACGGGAAAAGATTGATGTATTTGAAATTGGTCTGTAATTATTGAAATGGGACTTTGAACCATTCTTGTACAATGGCCTAATGATAGTTCTTTTCCAAGCTGAAGGACATTTACCAGATGAGAGACAAAGATTAAAAAGATATGTGAGTGGCCCAGCAAGCACCAATGCAAGTTCACGTAACATCACATTGGAAAATCCATCAATATCTGGTGCCTTTCCTGGATCAAGATTTCGGAGTGTCAGATAAACCTGTTGGACTGTAAACTCTGAATCAACAAATTCTTTTGTTAAAACTGGAGGAATAAACTGAGTGTGTGTTTGAGTAAAAACTGAACCAAATACCTTATTGAAGAGTTGTGATTTTACAAAATCATCATCTATATGTAAAAAAGTTTCGGGATCTATAAAGGAAGTGGATGATGGGGATTGTGAAACTTGATTCCTTCTCACATATCTCCAAAATCTTTTTGGGCAACTTGGACTGATGCTATAACATTTGTCTCCACCTCTTGACGATTTAAACGAAGGAATTTAGTTGCTCTATTTCTAGCTCTTTTGTAATTTAACCAAGAATCTAAGGTTTTAAATCTTAAATGATCACGCCACCTATCACCCTTTTCTTTTAGCATTTGTACAATATACCAAGGAAGGATCTGTCTGTTTTTGAAAAACTGTCTACTAGTATATATTGGTACATATTGATCCTTACCTTCTATAAGGGCCTGCTTAATAAAAGCAAAAGATGCATCAACAGTAGCATTACATTGTTGTAACTCCTCTTGTATAGAAAGAGATGAAATATAATCTGAAAATTCAATGTAATTTCCTCTATCATAATCATATTTGGGAGAATGATTTGGAATATCATAACAACCTACCACACAATTTAGTGATATCACCAATACCAAGTGATCACTTTTTCCTAGTGGTGGCAAAAACTCAACACTAGCAACATCATCTGGTGATTTTGTAATTACAAGGTCTAAAACTGAAGGGGTTGAATTAGCGCGCAAACGAGTAGGGTTTTGAATGTGCTGATACAAATAATGTTCTTGTAAAGTTTCTAGGAAATGATTTTCAAATGACTCATCAGAAAGTTGTGTTGTACCTGATGTCCAATCAATAGAAGGTAGGTTAAAGTCACCAACTACTAGAAATTTAGAACTAGATAAAGACACAGTGGATAAATACTGCAATATTTTTCTATTATTAAATGAAGACAATTCACAAACACTAGGACTATGATAAATGGCTACAACTCTAAAAGCAATTGAGGACCCAGGTAATTTCACATCAACTACTAAGGATTCACTTATAATTGAAGAAATTGGGTCATTAACTTCAATATACTTTAATGAGGTATGAACATAAATGAAAATTCCACGCTTATAATTATTATTTATAATGAGATTATAATCAGGCACTTGCTGGAAAAATATAGCTGGGTGCTGACAATTCTTGGGTAGTGCTTCTGTAATAACAATAACACGGGGTTTGCAGGTTGATATTAGGGCATGAAATTCATCAATTTTTGTAGATAAACAGTCTGCGTTTGTATACAGAACAGATAAATTACTTTGCTTGTTAATACTATGTAGAGGCAGGGAATAGGTTTTTAAAGGGCCATTCTGTTGTTTGGGGTAATGGCAACCCATTTTGGCATGTTTTTTGTCACTATACAGCCATTTTTAATTCCTAAATTTTGCTCACCAGCAGCAGCTCTTTTCTTGATTTCTTCTACTAATTCTTTTCTGTGTACCCGGTCTTCTTTTGAGGTATCAGCATAGAAACGAATGTCTCCTTTTTTAATGCGGGACTGTGTTAGGATGTCAATTTTAGTTTTAAAGGAACTGACTGAGAACAGTAAAGGATCTGGTCAATTGGATGAGTTGGGAGCACTTGAGTTGGGGTTAGTCCTTGTCAGCCTTTGCAAATTTGTCACTGCACCTACATCAATTTGAAACATATTTTTAAGAAAATTTTGTAAGAACTGTAAGTCATTGGTTTGGGGTGGAACACCATATGCAACTAAATTCATACGTCTTTTCAGTCTGTCATTTTCTTGTAGCACCATCTTTTGAACTTCAGTTTTCAGCTTAATGTCAATGGTATGACTGACCATTTCCTCAACATTGGCCATGGACACCTTAGATGAGATAATATTTTCTAGACTCTGAACTCTAGCATTAATACCTTCAAGAGAGGTGCAAATTTCATTTTGAAAACCAACATACATAGCTTTCATTTCACTACAGTGCTCATTAAGAGCTGACTTCAGCAGCTGGGGAAGATCTTGCTGGGGTGAACCTCAAGATTTACACATGGGGCATACCCAGGTGCTACCAAGTTGGTCATTCATTTTTACAAAGATATCATATTCAGAGGAGGACATTGATAGGCATTGTGCACACAACCATTGGTCACATTTATTGCACTGTATAGCACAAGAACTGTTGTCAAGTAAACACCCAGCAACAGCACATTTATCAATACCTTTTTCAGGAGTAATTGGTTTCTGACATTTGTTACTTTGTGGAGGGGGCATCACACTGGTAAATAGGCTACTAAACTGGCTATAATTCCAAAACTGCCAATAGGTGTGCAGATTCTATATCAATAATCAAGTATACTGAGGCTACCAGGACTACTAAGGTGAGGGGTAACACAACAAAGCAGAACATACACTTGTATAGTTAGTAGTACCCCACTGTCACAACTGTAGGCTACTAGTAAACATAGCCAGCAATAAATGAGGAATAAAAATCCAAATAAGCTCACTCTATGGAACTAATCAAAATGTAGGAGAAGAAAACAAACCTTGGCCAATTACATGTGGTAGGCTGTTATTTTTATGTATAGGCTGTTTCTGTTTTTAACTGCTTTTCTTATTTATACAATATGATGATTGTGGTGGCACTATTGATCATATTGGTATTAGTCATATTGTATCGTATTGGTGGCGTATTGATCACACGCTGAAGAAAAGAAAGTAGTTGATAGATGGTAGGACTGTATAATAAATGAAGTACCCTGGAAAACTTGAGCAGCTATAATTCTTCTCTAACTTCCAACATCAATTGAGAATATTTACTTTAAGCTTCAAACTGTCCAAATTAAAGCTATAATCCTTAAGCCTGTCACTGGGAACTAACACAATGTATTTCAGACTTTTCTATAATCCCTTGTTGCTGTTGAGTTGCAAAACTTCCAAAACTTCATATATTGTTTTTTTAGGGGGGGGGGCAGGGTAGAGAAAATCAATGTGCTTTTAGAAATGAGTTAAGTAGACTAGCCAGGTAAGGTTTATATTAACAGACTATTCAGGTATCTAAGAAACAAAGTTATCCTTAAAGTCAGAGTTGTATCCTGAATCCAAATTTAACATGCATTTGTGTTGGAAATGAACTTTACCCACACCCCTATATATACCAGTTCAGGGTATATATTTGCACATTGGGGGGGGGGTGTAAAGTTTAAACTTACCTCTACAGTCAGAATTGCATGCTGAATCCAAATTTAACATGCATTTGTGTCGGAAATGGATTTTACCCCCATCACTATATATACCAATTCAGGGTATATATTTGTGCATTGGGGGGAGGGGGTGTAAGTTCAAACTTGCCTCTACAGTCAGAATTGCATTCTGAATCCAAGTTTAACATTCATTTGTGTAAGAAATAAGCTTTACCCCCCCCCACCCCTAATGTGCAAATACATACCCTGAATTGGAATATGCCTATACCCTGAATTGGTATATATAGAGCTGGGGGTGAAATTTGTTTCTAACAAAAATGAATGTTAAATTTGGATTCAGTACACAATTCTGACTACAAGCTAGAGGTAAGTTTGTTTCTTAGCTACCTGAATAGTCTGTTAATATAAACATTATCCAGCTTAGCCTAAGTAATTTAGAATAGTTTCTGGAATCTTATAGTTTCCTTATGGAAAGCTGAGCCAAATGCCATTGTGTAAATATTTACACAATGACATACAAATATAGTAAAAGCATCTCATCTAGAATTTTAACAAAGCATAAACCAAGCCTAGGCACTAGGCCTATTTATTTCTTGTTTGATTTCTGCCCTACAGCATTTATCCTATCTACACAATAACCTAATAGCCTGTTCAAAATTTTACCCCACCCCTATATATACCAATTCAGGGTATATATTTTGCACATTAGGGGGGTGGGGGCAAAGTTTAAACTAACCTCCCATTTACATCAGAAATAAAATATACCCCACCCCCCTAATGTGCAAATATATACCCTGAATTTGTATATATACGAGTGGGGGTAAAATTCATTTCCGACAAAAATGATTATTATATTTGGAAAGAGCATAAAAAAAGGCATCAAGTGGTATGTTTAGGCTACTTAGTTCGTAAGTCAACAATATGATTTAGTAAATATTTACCACCTTACCATTAGGAAAAAATCTCCGCTTCTTAAAAGGGGAAATTTAAATGAAAAACGTGTACCTTGTGTTTCAATGATTTTCATTTTTATCAAATAGGCCTACACATCAGGAAACGGCCTTGAGTCCTCAGTTTGAATTAATATTTTAAGAAACGCCATCTATTTTAACCTTATTTAAAGATTGCATATTCTAGATCCACCAAAAGCTTAAAGAAAAGATCCACCAAAGTTTGAGGGAGCATTTGCCCCGGGCGCAGAAATTTTAGGGCCGCAAATCTGAAATAAAGCAGCAGCAGCAAGATTTTGGACCTTTCTGGACAGTAGATGTCACTTAGGTCCTCATTCAATGGTTTCTCAAAATATCACATTAGAAAGTTGAAAATGTAAGTAAGTGGTGAATTGTCACTATAATTTTACACTGCACTTATATTCAAGATGCACCAAATTTAAGTAGGAAGCCAAAATTAAGAAGATATTAAATATATCTTCTTATCTGCTCCTAGGTCTTGTAAAAACTGCACTACAAGTCGACAAATTTGCATATTAATTTTGTCGTCAGCCATGCCTCCCAAAAGTAGATTTAAATTGGGGAACATAGAATTCTGTGCAAATAACTTTGCTAGATATTGTCTCTGATGTTGGTAATTATCACAATCTAGTAGAACATGTGTAATTGCCTCTTCATTGTTGCAATGTTTGCAATGTTCGTCTTCTCCTAAGAATCTTGCACGATAGGATTGAACCCCTGCATGTTGAGATCTTAGACGAAAGATGATAACCCCTTCTTTTCTTGTTAGTTTCTCATATATTTTTAGTTCGTGGCTTCTTGTGGTTTTGCAAGTGACAAAGTAATTACCTGACAAGTTCCTATTTTCTTCAAAAGAGAACTTATCTAGGCTCCGTATCACTTTTTCAATCATCTTAACTTCCTTAGGGGAATCACACTCACTAAAGGGGCCTGTCATTTTGGTGGCCTGATTTGCAGCTCTGTCTGCTCTTTCATTACCGTCAATCCCAACATGAGCTGGCACCCATTGTAGAATAACTTTATGGTTTTTACATACGGATGTAAACGCAGAATAACAGGCAGTTGCTTCCCTAAATGACATCCTGTCTCTAATTACACTGTTGATGGCATGTATGGAGGCTTTAGAATCTGAACATACAACAATATTAGGATAGCTCTGCGGATTGGTTCCTATATATTCAAAAGCCTTCTTTATAGCAATAATTTCTGCTTGGAACTTGAATTTGGTAACTTGAATTTGTTTGTAATTTGCAGCTGTAGGATTACAAATGCAGCCCCAACTGGTGTGTCTTGTCCAGTTTTTGATCCATCTGTATATATATGTAGGAAGTCATGGCGAAAAATTGCCATGTGTAACTTAAAGCTGATTGCAAGATTATACTGAGACATTTCACCAATATTATTTACACACTCAAGATGGCTTTGTTCCCAAGGCGGTAATGGCGGGTTATCTGGGACCTTTAGCATATCAGTTATTTTTAAACTGTGGTCAAATTGAGAGCACAGTTGAATAGCTCGTTCAAAGATATTTTTTTGATTACGTTTATTTTGACTGTTGGCTGTGATAAAGGCGCCTGGTTTTACTATTCTTGATTTTACTGGGTGTGTTTTGTCAGCAGTCCAAAGTTTCTTGATATATTTCAATACTGCAATACTTCTTCTTGTTTTTAAATCCTCGAGGCCACTCTCTGATAACAGGAATTGTATTGGTGTGGTATTTCTTGCTCCAAAGCAAATCCTCAGAGCTGAATTCTGTATGGTATCGAGTCTTTTAAGGGTTAATTGTGGAGCTGATTGGTATATTGTTGCAGCATATTCAAGCTTTGGTCTAATGTATTTTTTGAAAAACTCTATCTGGAATTTGGCTCTGCTGCCCCAAGAGATCCTTGTTAGTGATTTCATGACATTTAGTCTTCTGATACATTCTGCTTTAGTGTAATCTATGTGGGGATTCCAATTTAGATTCCTATCAATAATACAGCGTAGAAACTTCATTTGATTAACATATTCGATTTTCCTGCCACCTAAAGTCAATGTTGGAGCAATGATAGAAGTTTTTCTGGTTATAAGCATCCCTTTGGTTTTATGCAAGGAGAAGTTGATGTCAACACTGGCTGCCCAATTTTCTAATTGTTGCAATACAGCTTTTATGGTTTTTGTGACTTCACTGATGTTTCTTCCTGTGACCCAGAAAACTTTATCATCTGCAAATATGCTTGCTCTGGATGTTCCATCATCAAGTGGTATATCATAAACTCCGATATTATAGAAATCAGGTCCCAATGCTGATCCCTGTGGTACACCCCTTTTTACTTTCAAAATGTCAGTGGAGGCGGTGTTGCCTACTCTAATACAGATTTCACGGTCTTCAAGGTAACTTTTCACAAATTTTAATAGTCTTCCGCGTATACCACTTTCAATAATGCCATTCAAAATTTGTCTGTGCGTCAAGGAGTCAAAGGCACTGTCAACATCTAAGAACACGGCAATCATAATGAGCTGATTCTGAATCGCGTATGTGGCATCACGTTGAAAACATACCAGGTTGTCAATGGTGCTTCTATTCTTCCTAAAACCACACTGAACATCTTTGAGGAATTTTCTTTTTTCAATTTCCCAGTTCAACCTTCTTTTTACAAGCCTTTCATAGACTTTGCCTAAAACAGGCAAGAGTGTAATAAAGCGATGGTTTTCAATCATTGAGCAGTCTTTATTAGCTTTAGGAATCATTATTGATGTTGCTGATTTCCAGATTTTTGGGAAACAACCAGTATCCCATGCCTGATTAATTAAGTCAAGGAGGCATGATATCCACACGTCACTTAGATTGGAAATAAACTGAGGGAAAACCATGTCTGATCCAGGAGCAGTTTTTGGAAGGTTGGATATAACATTTTGTATTTCTGCTAAAGTAAATGGCTTATTGTATGGCTCATGTAATTCTCTTTTGGAAAGTCTGTTGATCTTAGAGATTTGGCAAATGACAGCAGTTATGTCATGATCAATTTTACCCACTGTTCTGTTTAGGAGCTCTAAACTTGCCTTAGCCTTTTCTGCTTCAGTGAAAAGAGGATTGCTATTGTATATCATAGGGGGTTATTGATTTTTGGATAGGGTTTGTTCATCATGTGTCTAAGGAATGAATAAACTTTGTTTGCTGGAGTCTTGAAATCAAGATGCTCCATAAATTCTCTGATACTTTTGTTTTTTGCTGCTGAAACTGATTTTTAAAAATTTTGCATATGATTTTTTCAATTCAATAAGATTGGGTAAGGTAGTTGCAGCACTGTATATTCTGGCTTTTTTCTTATAATTTTTTTCGACTCTTCACACTCTCTATTCCACCAAATGCTGCTTTTTACCTTCTTATCAACCTTTCCAGTAAAAAGCATAGACATCTTTGCAGTGTCTAATAATTTTTCCTGAAATAGGAGAATTCTAGCATCAATGGAGGTATCTGTGGTCAAAATGTTTTTAATAGGAACTTAATTCAGATTATCTTTAAAAACTGACCAGTTAGCCCTTTTTATCTGAAACCTGTATCCATTACCATGATTTGTTGAAGGTGATCTGCAATTAGATTGTCTATTTGACTCTATTGCTAAATGGATAGGAGAATGGTCACTAAACAATAATGTTTGAGGTGGGATACAAATGGATATAATGCTTACCATACTTGGGCTGGCCATAATCAGGTCAACTGTAGTTTCAACTTGGGATAGAGGATTACGTCTGGTGGGGAGCCCTTTGGGTGTTATGAGGCAGATGCTGTTTTCCAGCAGCAACTTTTCCAATCTTCTTCCAGATGGATTAACTAAGTCACACTTGCACCATACTATACTATGGGCATTAAAATCACCCAATATAATCAGATCCTCATTGCTTGGTACCAGATTGTATAGCTTTTTATTAAATCACCAACAATGGGATTGTTCCCACTGGAATTGTAGACATTGAATAAATTTAAAAACCTGCCGTCATCTAGTGTTATTTTACAGCCAACAAGTTCCATGCTCCATTGACAGTTTTCTTCTATATCAACCTCAATACTAGTAAAGTAAATGTTATTTTTAAGCAAATTATAACTCCTCCTTTGGTTCCATTAGTTCTATCTCTCCTGATAACGTTATAGTTTCTAAAATTCATTCTTATATGTGGTTGTAGCCAAGTTTCCTGGATACAGATTATATCTATAGTGTTTTCCTGGCAGTGGTCAAGAATAATATCCTTTTTTTCTTTTCTTATAGATTGAGCATTCCAAGACATTATTTTAAGAGCCATGATGCATATCTAATGAAGCATTATTAAGCAGACAAACACTTGAAATCTTTAGTTGATTAAGGGAGCCTTAATTTAATTCTTCTACCAACTTACAGAGCTTTTCAATACGAACTGGTAGGCTTAGGCTTGATAAATTCATAAGATCTGGGCTGCATAATAGGCCAATTACTAACTTTTCAGCTGCTTCTGTTTTGGATGATTTTACAAGTCTGTCAGTGATCTGGCTTTGTGAGGTCTGATTGATCTGATTGTGATGTAGCCTCCTCTTGTTTAGCACATCAGCATAGCTTTTATAAGCTACCTGTGCCATACGGAACCCAATTTGGTATTTTTCAGCCACTTGGAGGATTCCTTGGTTTTGCTGCCTTACTGGGCACCAATTAGATGTTGATGAGTGACTTCCACCACAATTGGCACATATGTATGCTTTTGGTCTGATTTCAGGGTCGATTATCTTAAGTGGGCACTGGTTTGACGGGTGTTTCTCTGAGCACCTCAAACATATTGACTCTTTAGCTCTACATTCTTTTTGAGTGTGTCCATATTTCTGGCACTTGTGACACTGGAGGACTCTACGATAGTATTGGTATACCTCCTTTTTTCTTCCAAAGCACCAGATATTTGGTGGTAGGGTCCTACCCTCAAAAATAATTAATACTGCAAGGCTATCTTCAAGTTTTTTAGATTCCTTATTGTATCTTTTCTGTCTTATAGCATCTTTCACAGTTGTTGGGGTTTGTAAGCTCTCCTTGATTTTTTCTATGGATAAGTTAAGAGGGATACTTTTAATTATTCCTCTTACTATAGGTTGAATTCTTTTTGTCTTTATGGTGATGTTGCAGAGAGTGCTGGTAGATAAAATCTTTTCAGCCTCATCTTCACCTTGTAGATATAAAAGCATGTTCCTTCTTTCTTTCTTAACTTCAAGCTCAAATTTGGAATTCTTCAATATTGTTTGGATTGATTTTGCAATTTCATAATCAGGAGGGAAGTTTTTTCCACTTTCCTGTATGATAATTTCTAATAACACTTTATAATGTTCTTGTTCTGGGATGATGCACTGTGTATCTTTGTTGATGTAATTTGCTTGAGGTGTTGCAGATTTCCTTTGCTTACACTTTGCAGCTGGACCTGTTTCACTGTCTGGGGACAAGTCTCTCCTTTTTGTGCCAATGTTGGGATTCTGCCCTAGTCTTGGTAATACTAATCCATTTTCATGCACAGCAATTCCTTCTATTTCCAATGGATTTCCAGCTGTTCTGAGCTCTTCATCACTGTCATAAGAGGATAAAGCTGGATAGCACTCTTCATTGAGCACAGAATATTTTTTTGTTGTTGGGATGGTGTAGTTAGGATAAGTGGGAGGTAAAACATAACTATGAGGGACAGAGCTAGGGATATGACTTGTAGTTACACATGTTTGAGTTGAGCTCCTTTGAATATCAGCTGGAGTAAAAATTGTTACACTTTGTCCATTGGGGAGGATACCAATTAGAGGTTGAGTGTAAGGGGGGTGGAAATTTTGGATGGGACCAGGTAAAGCCTGGTCAGGTAGCTGAAACATTCAGCTAAAATCACAAATGTCAGTTTTTATTTTTTAAATAGTCCAATTTTTTTTTTATTAAAATGCAAACAATCACCAATACTCACAAGAAAATTGTAACTTGAAGAAAAAGATCTTTTATCCAACCGGTTTAATCTTTTCTTCCCTCCTGAAATAAAGCATTTATAATCATTTCGTAGTTTTGAAATTTTTCTTAATTAAAATAAAGTAGAGGACGATAGTTGGCAGTAGGTTACTTCACTGTACAGAAAAAGTATATATTATGAGCAGCTACTGCAACAGTGTTGTAAGAGAATCCAGAAGCACTCACGTTGAGACTGTGAACAAAATAATTGCTGCTATGGTTGCAGGTAATCTTTTGAAAGTTGTTAAACTAGTAATGTCGTACGAAATTGTCTGATCGCGACCTTTGTAGCATGCGCCAACCAGAAGAAGAAAATAATTTGATAGACATTCAAAGTAGACTTAAGAAGATTATCACGAGAAGGCGATTGTCCAATTTATGAATTGACAACACTTCTTGACTGCAAACGTCTTCGTGTTGACCCTGCAACAGCGAAGATTAAACCTCAGGCCCCGTGTCTCTAAGCAGAGGTCAATCCACTGTGCCAGTACAGGCAAAAACTTGTTGAATCTAATAAACTAAAGATCATTCAAAATTAAAACACATTCCCTTCAAAAAGAAGCAAGGCTAAATGCGCAACATTTAGTAACAACTCCTTCTGTATCAATGGTAACGACAGCTATATCATTGAACATTTCTATCTTGACTTATAAGCTTTCAAAACCAAAGTATTGCTATTATTTCCAACAAAACCTCGTATTTTCAAAAACTTTGTGGGAAAATGAGAATTTTCATTTTTTAGCCACATTGTCAAATGTGACAAGTTTGCTCTCAGAAAACGCCCCCCCCCTCAAGGATTATCCATGTAATTGTTTTATTTTACTTATGGTTTATTATGCTTCATCTTGAATTTTACTTAAAAGAAAGAATAAGGAAATTACCCTCTTAACCTGAGTGCAATAGAAGTAGTACTGCAATTGATCGTGTCCCCTCCTATCGTGCCAATTTCCTGGCGCTAAAAGTGGAAAATATAACCCATATACTACTGAATAGTCCCCGAAGCCGCGCCACGCCGACATGACGGCGGCAAATGTGTGATTTACTATCGGCGGAGGCGCGCCGCCAGGCACGCCGATTTTTTGGCGGTGCGCCGCCGATTTTAGACCGGCGGTGCGCCACGGCGCGCCGATTTTTCTGATTAAAAATAATAATAAAAATTCCACTTCACCAAGCACGTTCAACCTCGATTTTAGTAAGAATTTTTAAATGGTTGGCTAAAAACATACAAGAACAATATGACAAAACAGGAATTTGTTGGGCCGTGCGGAAAGTGTTTATGTTCACCGTCGATCAGATCAAGTAGAATTCTCATTTTTAGCCACTAGACCCAGGGAAACCTATGTTGTGTTTATGTTTAACATCGCATTGTTCCTATAAAATCCTGTGTTTAGTCATTTCCTTCTTGTTAATGATTTGGGCTAATGTGTGTATAACTTTCAAAGTTTGAAGTTCAAAAATCTCCTGTTCATCAAATACATACGAAAAGGAAGTGAAAAAAACAACAAATAACATCATCGAAAAAACATTGTATACAAGTCAGATGCCATGGCTTAACAACACCAACAATTTTAAATCAGCGGTTACATCACTTCAGTTACAATTGATGTAACAAAAGGGATTTTGTTCACTCTGCCTGGAGCCATTGATCTTTTTGCAGTCACTATCAGTCCTGTCGTGCTAAAAAGCTGTTTAGCTGGGGCACTTGTAGCCGGCACAGCCAGAACTTTACGAGCGTAAACTGCCACTCGCGGGATCTGATACTAGCATTGGACATTGGGGTCGCACAGAATGCCGCAAATGGGCTTCTTCTTTGTATGTGCTGAAATAAATTGTTTTTATAAGGGAGAACACACCTGCACCTTTACCATAGGGCTCCTGCGCTCTATACTACAGGAGGAACTAAACTGCACCTTTACCCTCTTTTCTTATCAACACGGAATAAACCTCCAAAATTCTTTTCTGAAAGAAGTGGTCAAGTTATGACGTTTCAAGTCAAAGTTTAAGGCTACTTCAACTTCAGTGTGATCTGCTAAGTGTGCAAAAAAAAAAAAAAATGTAATTCATTTCTATAGATATATTTCTATACTAGCTCTAGATAATCTACCAAGCGGGAAACTACCACAAATCAGCATCGATAAATAAATGAAACCCAAAACGAACAGAAATTACAAAAAGATAACCGAGTCAAACTCAAAACGAGCAGAAATTAACATAAGTTGGGCTCAAAGCCCTATGGCTTCCCAAGGCCAGAACATAATTTGGACTTTAATAAAAAATTTTAAATGTTTTTACTTTTATAACTTTAATAAATCAAATAATATTAACATTTTAATTACTAAATATCATTATATGTTTATTAAACTGACAATGCACATTCATTTGTATTTTTTTCAGTAAAGTGCAAATTATGTTTTTGCCTTGGGAAGGCATAGGGGTTTTGAGCCCAACTTATGTTAATTTCTGCTCGTTTTGAGTTTGAATTGGTTATTTATTGTAATTTCTGTTCGTTTTGGGTTTCATTTATTTATCGATGCTGATTTGTGGTAGTTTTCCGCTTGGTAGATTATTTGATTTTAATTTTGCTCATTTTTTTTGTTTAATGGAGTTCTTTACTTGAAAAACTTATTTTGTGGTAACAGTTTTTAAATTAATTTCTGTTCGTTTTATATTGACATGGTCTTTTCAGGGAAAAAGAAAATAATACTTTAAATCTTTTCGTTTTTTTTAAGAATTTATAGTTTGGCCTGCTATTTGTATGCTGGAAAAAAAATTTCAGCAATTTTTAACAACATAGACCCTTTTAAAAATCCGGACTCAAATAGTAGTATTTAATTTAGTTTCATACCTCCTCTAGTTGATCTGAAATGGAAAAGTTGATAACATTCGCAAAAAAATTTGTTTACTTTCTTTGACAGCTTGGATACACTTACGCTATTTTGATTTGGTCAAATTTTAAGAGCAGAAGAAGCCCCGAAAGTTTGAACATAATACCCTCAGTCGTTCTTGGGATACTGCTGAGATGCCTTATTGGGAATTAGCATTAACACAGTGCATTTTTATTTAATCTTAAAGCAACATTTACTTTTTAAACATAAAGGCAAATGGGAGGGTGGGCGTGGGAGGGGGATTAGTTTCCCTTCAATTACTTTCGACTATTAAAAAGGACATCAGCCCTTTCTATTTTCAATCGAATGAGCCCTTTTCGAAGTTCCTACGACAACTCCTTTGATACGAAGTGCCCTGGTCTAAACAACAACAACAACAAAAAAAAGATACATTATACCCACATCGATCTCTACTATAAAAATGTCAAGCCCTCCAATCACTTGCGATTATTAAAAAGCGCACTAGGTTTTTCGATTTCCAATCGAATGATCCCTTTTTGATTTTCTACGACAACGCTATAAACACCGTATATGCCCCCAGGGCATAAATTACAACCCTTACCCTAAGGGCTGTGAGGGTGGTTGTCATCCTCTAAGACCTAATTTCCAGAAATTTCAACTACGTTAAACAAAATAGCTATCTCAAAATTTTGATTGGATGTGTTTTGGGAAATGGTGGGCGTGGAAGGGGTGTTAGTTGCCTTCCAATCATTTTCGACTATTAAAAGGGGCACTAGCTATTCCAATCTCTAATTGAATGAGCCCTTTCGAAGTTTCTACAACAACTTCTTCGATATGAAGTGCCCTGGTCTAAAAGAAAAATTAATAAATAATACATTGTGCCAACATCGTTCTTATATACCCCCAGGGCATAACTTAAAACCCTTGCCCTAAGGGTTGTGGGGGAGTAACCTCCTCAAAAAACATATTTTCTCTCTGGAAATCAGTTACTCGGAACAAAATGGCTATCTTAAAATTTTGATTGGATGTGTTTGGGGAAATGGTGGGCGTGGAAGGGGTGTTAGCTGCCTTCCAATCACTTTCAACTATTAAAAGGGGCACTAGCTATTCCAATTTCCAATCGAATGAGCCCTTTTCGAAGTTTCTACGACAACTCCTTCGATACGAATTGCCCTGGTATGGAAAGAAGACAAAAAAAAATAATAAATACTACATTGTGCCAACATTGTTCTTTACTTAGGCAGCTCGATTGCACTGCCTATGATAACATCCTGAATTGCCTAATGCTCTTTTACCTACCTCTTTTCATCCGAAAAATCAGAAAGAAAAATGAACAGAATTTTAAAGTGGAAGGTAGAATTTTTGTTTCAGGAAAAATTTCTTCTTCTCCTTCCTACGAACCGATATACATGGCGAGCAGTATTTATCTTTAAGAAACAGATTAGCCGGGATGACAGTTCAAGCCCGGAGGTCGATATCGATAACAAAAAAGAGAGAAAAAAACAAAAAAAAAACGGTGGCGTATTAGTGACGCCGCCGCCGACAGAATCAGCGGCGGCGTCAGCGCGCTGATGCAAGCTCGGTGGCGCGCCACCGTTTTGTTTTTGGTGGCGCGCCGCCGACTTTTCGGCGCGGCTTCGGGGTCTAGTACTGAAGATTATGAATATGGTATTTGAAAAAGGGGAAGTGTCGAATGATCTAAAAAAAACTTTAATTAAACCCTTTTATAAGAAAAGTGATTAAAGTGAGCTTGGTTATTTTAGCAGCATTAGCCTGGTATATGTAGGAAGCAAATTACTTGATATGATGACACTTCTTAGACTTAGAGATGCTGCAGATAAAGTCTTATGAGAAGAACAGTATGGTTTTAGGAAGGGAAGATGCGTCGACTAAATTTTATTATCAGAATAATCATTGAGAAGTACATGAGTCATCATACCCTTTTAGTCATTAGATTTATGTCTTATGAGCAAGCGGTTGATTCATCCGATTAAAAAGCTTTAGCGAAGGGCCTGTCCTTGTATTGCATACCAGATTAAAACATTAAAGTGATTAGTTCTGAGACAAACGTTGCTATGGTCAAGGTAGGAATATTAACTGGTTCAGGAGTTAAGCAGGGTTGCGTTCTGTACTCATTTATATGGATCATTTTGATGGACTTGTCTTAAGGAGCACAGCAAAGGCCATGGGTGAGCATGGAGTTAAATGGAAAAGTAAAAATCTCCTAGACTTAGATTATGCTGAGGATTTTATTGTCCTAGGTGAAAATGTTGGCAAAATAAATTATATTTTGGACGTTTTAAGAGCTCAGAGCGCAAGAAAAGACTGGAACATTATTGCTAAGAAGAGCAAGTTGCTTTGACTGGGAATAAGTGAAGGTGAAGAGGTGATGTTTGATAACGAGAAGATCGATGAAGTGAATAGCATCACTTAACTAGGTAATACTATTAGTAAAAACGGTGAATGAAGTGAGGATGTTAAAAGTAAAAAGGCAAAGTCTAGGATGTTTTTCCACTGTTGAAAAAAGTTTGGAAGAATAGGAAGGCAAATCTAAAAGCCAAATTTAGAACTTTGGAGTCTACAGTAATGACGGTCAAGTTGGGTTCTGAAGCGTGGGCACCCCGAAAGATGGAAGAGGATTTATTAAATGTTTTGCAGAGGAATTGTCTACGGATTATTTTGGGTACCCGTCTGACTGACCACATTTCCAATAGTTAGCTCTACAAAAAATGTGGTTCTATCCTGCTTTCTAGGACTATAATGACAGAAAAAGTGTAGATGGCTGGGATATTTTGTACCCTGGACACTATATTGTACCTTAGTCCAACTGGACGAATAAATACGATATGATCTTATCAATACAAAAAAACAGCACTAAACATCAAATACCCCTCCCCCCAGCCTCTATGGAGGGGAATGCAGAAAGAAAGAAAAAAAATAAAAACAAACGAAATATAAAAACACGGGAGTTAAAAAACACGGGGGTTGTTTTTACAATTCTTTTAAGGGGACCAAACAAAAACCACTTTTTAGCCAATTCAGGTAAAGTTTCCCAGGCAGAATGACAGCTATTAGTGGGTAGAAAGCTGATCTGACTAACGGACTCAACGGAATCCAAATATTATCATACGTATGAAGATAATAGGTAGAATAGTCAGAGACAAAGGACGGTATAGTTTTAAAAGCAGCAATATCATCACCGTGCAATTGAAGAAAACCGAAAGATACAAATGAAACAATTTAGAGAGAGTTCAAGTCAAGCAGTGCCTACAAATAAAACTAATGTGTTTGCAGCGGTAGCTGCAAAATAGTAAAGGACGAGCCACGTTCCATAGTAATAAAAATAAAAACCCGTTTAAAGAACTGCTAAGAGAGAAAAAATTGCCATTTATAGCTGATTCAGGAATGCTAACTATTATCTAATCTGTCTTAATAGTAAAATTTTAGTTTGAAAACAACAACTACTACTACTGACAACTCACCGCAGCACCAAGCCGCCTGAGGCCAACACAGCTACGCAAGTTCCTCCTCCATCCCAATCTATTCAAAGCCTCCCTTTTTACGCCCGTCCATGAAGTTCCCATTTCCTTTAAATCTTTTTCTATGACGTCCTCCCACCCCAGACGAGGACGACCTACTTTCCGTTTAGCCCTAGACGATTGGCCGAAAAGAACAATCTTCGGCAATCTGTCATCCTTCATCCGCACAACGTGCTCTAGCCTCCTCAACCTTTCTCTCATTATAGCCCTAGAGAGCGGTACTGAACCACATTTTTTGCATAGCCTATTGTTTGAAATACGGTCAGTCAGCAGTGTACCCAGAACAATCCTTAAGCAATCTCTCTGGAAAACATCTAGCAAATCTTCATCCGCTTTTCGGAGCGGCCATGATTCAGAGCCATATTTGACCACTGTCATCACTGTGGCTTCTAATATTATAATCTTGGTTCGCAGACTTATCTTCCTATTTTTCCAAACTTTTTTTAATTGTGAAAAAACACCCTGAGCCTTGGCTATTCTACTTTTGACATTTTCACTGCTCCAACCATCTTTACTAATAATACTACCAAGGTAAGTGAAGCTGTCCAGCTGATCAATCTTTTCATTCCCCAACTTCACCTTCACATCTTCACTTATTCCTAGCCTTAGTGACTTAGTATTTTTAACATTAATTTTCAAACCTATTCTAGCACACTGAACTCGCAAAACGTCTAAAGCTCCATTCATTTTGCTCACACTTTCATCTAGGATGCTTAAATCATCAGCATAATCTAAGTCCAGGAGACTTTTTCCTCCCCATTTGATTCCATGGTCTCCCATTGCCTTTCCTGTGCTCCTTAAGACAAAGTCCATCAAAATAATCTATATAAAGGGAGATAAAACACAACCCTGCTTAACTTTTGAGTCAATACAAAACCAGCTGCTTACCTCACTTCCTACCTCAACCGCAGCAGTGTTATTGTCGTACATAGCACTAATCACTTTAATGTATTTGTCTGGTATACCATACAAGGATAAAACATTTACTAAAGCTCTTCTATCAACATTATCGAACGCTTGCTCATAATCTATAGAACTGAGGACCAAAGGTGTTTGAAAACTCAGGCACTTCTCAATCATTAACCTAAGAGTGAAAATTAGGTCGACATATTCTCTACCTTTTCTAAAACCGCACTGCTCTTCTCTTAAAACTTTGTCTACGGCATCTCTCAGTCTAAAAAGTATCATATTACTAAGTAATTTACTACCTACAGAGACCAGACTAATGCCTCGATAATTACCATACTCACTTTTATCACCTTTCTTATAAAGTGGCTTAATTAAAGTTTTCCTAAAATCGTTAGGTACTTCCCCTTTTTCAAAAAGCTGCCCCCCCTGCCCTCCCTCCCTACGCCCATGATGCCAGTACAATATTTTACTATTAAGCCGTCTAGCTTTATCTTCCAGATCCTCAGCAATTTTATCCATAACCTCTATTTCACACCTCCTTAGTTCATATTTTAATGTTTTCTCCACTTTCTTTACATTCCTTTTGTTTTCATATGATCTATCACTAAGGTAATTCTTGTACAAGTTCTTTCTCCTTTCTATCAAACATAAAGCTTTTTCACTAATATTCTTAGCTGCAGTTCTAGTTTTCTTCCCTAAGACACCTTCAGCAACTTCAAACATTATTTTTCTAAAATTATTCCAACCATCTTCCACATTATCAAATTTTAAACTCTCAAGTTTAGTATTCAACTGTTCCTGGAAAGTTTATCTCAAATTATTTTCCTGGAGTCTACCTACATCATAACTTCCCGGGGGGTAGTTACCCTTCCGATATTTCAGCTTTAAATTAACCCTTGACACTACTAGATGGTGATATTTACTCTTAACTTCAATAACGGCACTCCTATATACCCTAGTATTTTGTATTGATCCTGCCAGTCTTCGGTTTACAATAGCATAATCAATAAGGTTTGCTGTCTTACCATCACGTGAGTACCATGTTAACTTAGGAGCCATTTTATGACCAAACATCGTATTCGTTATAACTAGATTGTTATACCTACAAAATTGCAAAAGTCCGGATCCATTACTGTTTTCTTTTCCTACACCGAATTTACCTAGGCTAGGGTACCATCTATCCCTATTTCTATCAAACTAAGCGTTAAAATCTCCCAGTAAAAACATCATATTTCTACCTGGAACCCTGTCTATTTGCTTCTGTAACTGCAAGTAAAATTCATCTGAGTCACTAGTATCTCCGTCAGTCGGTTCTACAGGGGCATATACTACTATAACTGATACTCTGAACTTTTTAGTCATAAAATGAGCAATTAGTATTCTATTATCAATACCTTCCCAGCCTAAACAAGACTTAGCAGCTTCCTTATTCATCATGAGCCCTACTCCCTGTCTATGTACCCCATCCTTCCTACCTGAGTAAACGAATTCTATATCACCTAATTTCATACTTCCTACCCCTGGGATATGAGTTTCTGAAACGCCTAATAAATCCAGTTCGAATCGTCTGAATTCGTCAGTTAAAATATCGATACAATAGTCATTTTTTAACGTCGTAACATTCCAAGTTCCAATTTTCATGTTCTTTAAATGATTGAAATTATTTTCGCCACAGGAAAAGCAATGATCCCGGATACCAGTGCAGGACGGGGATCACATATCTTCTCGAGTCTACACCGAAGTGCTTAAGTCGGCTTAGAACCGGACAGCAAGAAGTCCCTGGGGCCTCCATGAATGGGGGCTTTGTGCAATCCTGGGCCCATCTTGGTCACAACATGGTTTTCAGCACTTGGCGATGCTCTTCTATCAACAAGAGTCGAAATCCTGCACAGACAATCTCAAGCCTATAACCTCCAACTCATTATATATTCATGCCTACAAACATTATGCTGCTATTGGGAATTGCCTGGGGGAGGCCAACTAATATCTAGCCTAATTTATTGATTCACTTCAACATTAGCTTGTAAAACTAATGTAAGATTAATGTCTAGCCTGTGTCCCAAAAAAGTTCTACGACATAGAATTGGAAGAATTACTCCATTAAGACCCATGCCAAACGCTAGCAGAACTTAGAAAAATAATTAGTAGTAAATGAACCAACAGTTTCATAACATGTTAAAGCATAAGGAATGAAATATAGTCACTCCAAAAATCTTGTCAAAACTATATAGCACCGGGAGCTTGGGGACGACGTTATTCTGATACTCATTAATCTGATATTCTTTAAATTCTCAAGTATTTTTGTTTTGTGTCTAAGAATATGATCAATAGAAGCATATGGAAGAATTGTTGGCCATAAAGCCATGTAACTTATTACTTCAGTGTCTTTATTCATGAGTTTTTCTGGGCTATCTTTATTTTCTGTATCTTTACATTCAGTTACATTGTCATTGTAAAAAAAGTATTATTTTTCTTTCTGCTATTTTTCACTTAGATACCTTTATGGTCCAGAGATAGTGCAAACAATTTTTCTTGAGTAAATTTGTCACTATGAACGAGAAAATAATTTCAACATTATTTAGCACCTATAATGTTTGGTGAACTAAATTGACTGCTTCAAAATTTGGCATCCTTCCAGTAAATTCACAGCTGGTAAGATAATTACTGAAGCATTTTATTTACCTATTGCCTTTCAAAAGAGTTGATCTAAAAGTTGTATCTCTACATTATTTCCAAAAATCTTTTGGATTAAAAGAAATACGTCTTCAAAGAAATACGAGCAAATTCATTTTTAAAGCATTGTAATAAAAAATTAATATCATTAACCGCATACTGTTTTATTGAAGCGTAAGCTAAACTTTACCATAAAAATAAAGGCTCAGTTCACATCATCCAAAAAACAGTATTCAAGTGGGCCAATGAGTTTTTCACCTTCAGCTCATATCAAAATTGACAAAATCGTTTCTTTGGGTTGTAAAAGAGCGTTTTAAAAAAGTGTTCAACGAGATATCCCAGGCATTTAAGGGAATTTCAAACAATTGCCTGAAAACCCTAAAAAATGGCGTTGGGTTGCAAGAAAAAGCACACCCTTGGAATCCCCAAGACTGAAAACCCTATTCAGAGATCTTACAGTCTCCTAGCTTTAACTGGTCGGGTTTCTTTGCTATGGGTCGGTCGAAAACAGGATCAGCCGCTTTGTGGCATGTTTGAAACAGGTTTTTGTGTGGCATGGCCGCATAGAAACAAAAATGAATTCTTGTCGAAAAGGGGCATGTTTAAGAGCTGACGTCACAAGACTTGTTTTGTTTCTTAAGCTAATACGAAGGTGATGACATGCCAATTCCAAACCAAAAACGACTCTATCGAAATGTGGCACGTATAGGCATCATGTCAAAAAACTGGTTTTTGTTCTATAAGCTAATATGAAACCAATGGCAAAAGTTCATTTGCATTGAATAATTAAGGGTTTGCTGGAATTCAGTGGTAGAGTAAGTACTTTGAAATAAAGATGGCAGTGAGAGATAAACCCCTTTTTAAAAAATGGATGTCTTTTCAACTTAGGATTTATAAATACCTACTTCTAAGGTGTAGAATGTACAAAAATAAAAGTAGACATTTTATTTGTAAATATATTTGTTTCCTTTATGTATAAATTATATTTTTTGGAAGGAGATTGTATAAAACATTTAGTTAAAAATTTTTGATGGTTTTCGTTCAAATAAGAAATTATGTTTATCACTGGTTTCATATCAAGTGGGACTCTTGTTAAAATGGATTTAAATGGCCATGTTCACTGGAAAAGCGTGATTCTAACCCTCTAAATAGCTCCCTCTGGAGCTATTGTTTTATCCTTATATCCTTTCACTCTATACCTTCAACTCTGTTTCTACTTAGCCTTTTGTGTCATTCCTATCTAGTATTCATTCATATAGAAAAAAAATTACAAGAAACGTTGAATCGATAAATACTTTATTTTAAATAAGAGATTATTTTATAAAACACATGGTTGTGTCTTCTTCCACTGTCAAATCCATAGACACTTTGAGTGTCTGTTTTGTCGTTGTCGGGTAAACTTCGAAAGGTTAAATTTTTGTTATTTTTTTCTTCTTTCTTTTTTGTTTAGCACTGAAGACAGCTTGAGGGAGGTCCTTGTAGAAATATTTGCTTGTTTCTTCGTCATCATGGTTTGCCACTGGCTGACAAAATCCTTGTTTTCTCACCTGTTTTGATTTTATTTTTCATTTTATTATTTTCTGATTAGAGAGCCTAAGTGTAGAAGTTTTAACTCCTATTTTCTATCTAAAATCTTGAATTTTGTACTTTTTCCTTGAAGAGATACGGTTTTATATGTTTCGTTCCCCATGCCCAATTGTAGCAAACCAAACCTAGAAGATTAGAAGAGGGCTTATTTGATCGTGAATCACAAATATTACTGACCTTTGAGAATAACCAAAGATTGGAGGGTAGCTATCAATTGTTCCACGCCTCTTTTTACCCATATAATGACATATCAAAATTTGGCATTATTAATTTGATTTAAACAGTAGAAAGGTCCAATAATTTATCTTTGGGGAGGAAATGATCCCTTATAGTCCAAGAAGAAGGAACTACAAGTTACGCAGTTTGCCCACCGTTCACATATAGTATTTCTCATTGCAGAATAGGAAAAAAATTATAATGGGAAGTGGTATTTTTTGGTGGGAAGGGGGTCCTTGAGTGGTATAAAGCCCTTCCGGGGGAATAGTTTTTCATGGTAAGATTCAGGGAAATTTCTGAGCCAAATTTTACACAGAAAGCAGGAAAGGATTTCTTGTCAAAATTTGAAAAACAATCAGAAATTCCATTTATAAAACCAAGTTTTAAGCTTAAGAGAAACAAGAGCCATTTTAAATATGAGTGGAGCGGCTCCTTTCTCAACCCTTGCTCTTTAAGCTAGTCAGTTTTTGTTATCGTTCTATGACTCGTTCCTTTAGGAATGAGTCATAGAACACAAGGGCTGTTGAATTTGAAGTGTTTTTAAATAACTTGCTTTTCAAACAGTTCGTGGTAACGAACTGTAAGTAAGGAGCGACCAGGCTCAATGGTAACCGAAACTCTAAAAAACGGAATTTGGTACCAATAGATACATCAAAAGAATCAGATTTTAATTCTGATTTCAAATATATAAGTTTCATCAAGTTTAATATTACTCATCAAAAGTTACGCGCCTGAGAAAATTTGGCTGGTTTTCGAAAAAAGGGGGAAAGACCCCCTAAAAGTAATTGAACCTTAATGAAATTCACACCATCATATTTAGCGTATCAGAAAACCCTACTGTAGAGGTTTCAAGCTCCTGTCTACAAAAATGTGGAATTTTGCATTTTTTGCCAGAAGAAAGATCACGGGTGCGTGTTTATTTGTTTTTTTCCCAGGGGTAATCGTATTGACCCAGTGGTCCTAGAATATCGTAAGAGGGCTCATTGGAATGTAAATTAAAAGTTCTAGTCCCCTTTTTAAGTGACCAAAAAAATGGGAGGGCAGCTAGGCCCCCTCCCACGCTCATTTTTTTCTCAAAGTCACCCAATTAAAATTTTGAGATAGCCATTTTGTCCAGCATAGTCGAAAATCTAATAAATATGTCTTTTACGATGACTTAATTCCCCACAGTTCCCAGGGGAAGGGCTGCAGGTTATGAACTTTGCCCATTGCTTACATATTGTATTGGTTATTGGGAAGTATAAAGACATTTTCAGGAAGAATTTTTTTCTGGTGGGGGGGGCTGGAGGAGGGGCTATCTATTCTAATTAAACGGCCTTTGTGATTCAGGGGTTTGTGAATTAAAAATTTTTTAACTTTTAACGTAAAGAGCGTGGTATTGACTAAGGGGAGAACCCCATCATATACGTAATAAAAAAAAAAAAAACAATAAAATAAAACAAGCGATACGGCTCAATAGTAATCGAAACTTTTAAAAACGGAAGTTTGATGTCAATAAATGTATCAAAAGAATGGGCTTATAATGCTGATTCTAAATATATGAATTTTATTAAGTTTAGTATTACTCATCAAAGGCTACGAGCCTGAGAAAATTTACCTGATTTTTTAAAGAGGGGGGAAACATCCCCTAAAAGCGAAAAAAATTTAATGAAAATCACACCGTCAGATTCAGCGTATCAGAAAACCCTATAACATAGGTTTCAAGCTCATATCTGCAAAAATCTGCAACTGTGTATTTTTTGCCAGAAGAAAAATATACGAATATAGAAGTTCGTTACGTAAATTAATTTGTAAATTACGTCAGAACCAAATTTAGAGAGCCATTTAGCAAAAGAAAAGTAAATTTTTTATGCAAATTTTGCTAACTTATTCAATGCCGGCGAGCCAAAATAAAAGCTGCATTAACTAAAAAACGATCAGAAATTAAATAAAAAAAACAAGTTTTTTAAACTGAAAGTAAGGAGCGACATTAAAACTTAAAACGAACAGAAATTATTCCGTATATGAAAGGGGCTGTGCCCTCCTCAACGCCTCGCTCTTTACGCTAAAGTTTTTATTGTTTAAAAAAAGGAGTTGTGAGAAAGTCAAACTTTAGCATGAAGAGCGAGGCGTTGAGGAGGGCACAGCCCCTTTCATATACGGAATAATTTCTGTTCGTTTTAAGTTTTAATGTCGCTCCTTACTTTCAGTTTAAAAAACTTGTTTTTTTTATTTAATTAGAGTAAAGAGCGAGGATTGAGAATGCGACTGTAACGGAAAAACTTCTGATTATTTTAAGTTTAAACCTTGCTCTTTACTTTCAGTTGAAAAAAGTTGTCTTTTAATTTGTTGAAGAGACATTTGTTTCATTTGTTGACGAACAAAAATTATTCCGTATATGAAAGGGGCTGTGCCCTCCTCAACGCCTCGCTCTTTACGCTAAAGTTTTTATTGTTTAAAAAAAAGAGTTGTGAGAACGTCAAACCTTAGCGTAAAGAGCGAGGCGTTGAGGAGGGCACAGCCCCTTTCATATACGGAATAATTTCTGTTCGTTTTAAGATTTAATGTCGCTCCTTATTTTCAGTTTAAAAATTTTTTTTTTATTTAAAGGCTGCGAAAGCGGAGGGTTTGGGGGGCGGCAGCCCCCCAACTGTGCCTCCTAATTCCTGTACGTTTTAAGGTTCAACCTTGTAACTCAGCCTCTTTAACCCTTTAGAAAACGTAGTTTTTTTCAAATAATTAAATTATATAAAAGGGGAAAACTGAGTTTTTTAAGTGGAAGTAATAAGCTTCTTTAAAACCAAAATATTTGTCATCGTAAGTTTGAATAAAGTAAAAAAAAACCTAAATATAATATAAGGTAAAAGTCTGAATAGAATATAACGAAGTGGATTTTTGAATGAAATAAACAACGGTTATCAAAACATAAATGAACCGGAATTGTCCTGCAAATGAAAAGGGTCATAGTTACAAACCTCTAAGTTTTTTATGCTAGTTTGTTTTTTCCATTAAGACTTTTTGTTATTCGTATCGGTTTTAAACAATAAAATTCGTGGTTTGTTTGGAGGAGAATCAATTATCAGAACATTTGTAATCGTAATTATTCTCAAATTCTCAACGTTACAACTATAATCTTCTCAACACATTTTTGGCATTTAATATCTTAGATGGTTTTCAATTGTTGAAGTTCTTGCACTAGCTTAGTTAAAGAAGTTTTGCTCTGTTATTCTGAGAGTTAATAAAATGGAAAAATCATTAATAAAAATAAAAACGAGTCATTTATAAATTTTAATTGTGAAGCTAAAACCTCACTTATCCTTTGCCACAGCTGTTTTAAAGCTATCTTTAGCAATTTGGTATTTTATAACATAAAAACAGTAGGTTCGAATCATTATACTGTTTTAGCTGATTTATAGCTAATTGTTGCTGTTATCAACTAGTTTCTAAAGTTAATTTCATCCAAAGAGCATGTCCTTGCTTGTTCATTTTCTTCATAAATAATTTATTTATTTAATACAAAAATATAGAAAAATTGTGCGGAGAATATTTGTAAGTCGGAAAATATCGATTGGAGTAGTAATATTACGATAAAATTTGTGTCTGCTTTGCCTAATAAGTCACAACTATGTATTTTTAATTTAAAGGAATAATATTAAGAGAAATTAAGTACGTGACAAAAAAAATATTCTGTTTTTTTTTTTGGAACACCTATTTTCGAACATTTAAATTGGCATCCAACGTCATTACCTTATAAAAAGGCTATTTCTAGTGAATGCAACAAATTTTTTGTCAGATGTAAATTTTATTAAATACTGGGGATATACAAAAATATATTTTCTTTTTAATTCCCACAATGTGACAAGAATTAAAACGCAAAAATATGGACTAAATTGCTTTGTTTCAACCTATGATTCCTAATCTGAATGTGTTCCAAAAAGTATTTATATTTGAAAAATAGCCCTTATAGATGGCATCTTTTACAAAGCATGAAACCAACCTATTCCATTGAACGAATTTACTTTTATTAAGATGAAAAATATATTTATTTTGAACCTATAATTACCTAATTTGATTGTCCGTTTTGAAAGTTCATCTTTAACCTAATAAGTCAAAACTAAAATAGAGATTTACACAAAATAAAAAGGCCAAAAAAACGCCACAGCTTCTTTAAAGTCCTTTGCTAAGCAAAGGACATTATTAAAAAAATGTGCAACTTATAAAATTTCACTACAATCCTTCAAAACCTTCATCCATTATTATGCATTATTTCGTTCTTCATTCATTCTTTCCAGTAATCTTCTAGGATCTTTCTGAATCCCTATGTCCTGAAAATATTGTTATTAATTAATTAATCGCTTCAATAGTATAAGAAACTAAATATAGCATAAGGTAAAAGTCTGAATGCAATATAACGGAGTGGATTTTTGAATGAAATAAACAACGGTCATCAAAACATAAATGAACAGGGATTGTCTTGTAAATGAAAAGGGTCATGGTTACAAACCTCTAACCTAATTATGGTAGTTTGTTTTTTCCAATAGGACTTTTTGTTATTCGTATGTTTTAAACAATAAAATTTGTGGTTCGTTTTGAAGGAGAATCAATTACCAGAACATTTGTAATCATAATTATTCTCAAATTTTCTATTGCTCTTTAGCCCAAGCAACGAATCTATAACTATCTCAAAAAAATTAACTACTGATGTTTTCATATACTTTTACTTAGGCAAAGACGGGAGCTTTAATGGAAACCAAAACCCTCTCTCCCCAAAATATACATTTTATTTTGCAGAATGTTTCTGAAGTAACCCATAGACAACAAAGACTAAATAGTAAAGTGGCGATCTAAAAGGGTTCTGTTTTTGTTTTTTTTTTTTCTACTAAGATGTATTTTGGCATAAGGGCGTATAGACAGAAATTCTCATAATCCAGATTATCATTTTATTTCTTTTTAACGTAAAATAAAACTAATTTGAAATTTAAGAAAGTAAAATCTAGGAGAAGCAGCAAGAACTGTCGCATTCTGAGATGATATAATGTCATAAAAAAATTAAATACTCTAACTAATGAGCAAAATAAAACATTTTTTTCTTATCGCTATTTATTTCTATCTTTCTATTGAAGTTCCTAAATCAAAAATGTTTTAATATTGCGTCATATGTTTCCATAATATTATACGGATTTCATTGAGGGGGATAACGCAAAAGTACACTGAGGTCTTGTGCCATTGACAGGGAAAGTTAGAGTAACTCAATAACCGTTTTGTAGCCGCTTCTCTCTGTTGTAAAATTGTGTTTAATCTCATTGCCTCTGTTTCACATTTTCATGCCAAAAAAATGTATTCCTTAATGTTTAACATTATAAGAGTGTGGATGACTATGTCTGAACCAAAGGGCTATATCTGATCTAATCTTAAAGTACGAAGGACATCAAACTTAAAGCTTTTTTTCCTCCCCGGTTCCATCTTAGGTCTAATCAGTGGTTTCCTTGGGCGGTTCCTTGGGTCTTAGGCAGCTTTCTTGGATGTATTATAATTGTTTCTACGGTTTGCTTTGGGTTGTTATAACATTCTCAAGGTTAGAATCCCTGCTTAAAGCTTCACCAAACAAAGTATTTTTAAGTAAATTAAGTCTTTTTCAAATGAAAGCATTATTAGGACAATTTTTCAAGGGGAATCGTCCACAAATATTTTAAGGGGGGATTTTCAGAAAGGATATAACTGTCCGGAGAGAATTTTACGGGGGGGGGTGGTAGTTTACATGAGACAACTTTTCAAGAACAAGTTTCCCGTGAATGAAGTGAATTTTTCATGAAGAGAAAACCAGATTTAACGGCATTATTTGAAAAATGATCACAAACTTAATAAAAAAAAGTAAGGAGCAGCCCTAAACTGAAAACAACGGGAAATTACTTCATATATAAGTGAGTTTGACTATTTGTCCCAACTTTTTAAGAGCGACTCCTGAAACCCAAAGGGTAACGTAAATTAAGATAAAGGATGCTGCACTAGATCCTTAAGGTCCATCCCGGCGGTGCTGATCTCCGTCTCAAGGCCTTTCAGCCAGAAAGTGCAAGGGGGGATGAAAGCCAGCCACCCTAGGCTTTCGCACACTTTTCCTGTTTACCTTCCCCAGATTTCTCCAGGTACCCATTTGGAGCTTGGTCAACTCTGACTGAGCTTACTGAATCACGCCACACTAAACCCCGTCCCAAACCAAATAATTGGATAGACTAGGATTCGAACCCTCACCCTTTCGGACAAGGGATCCTAAATATAGCGCACCAATCCACTCGGCTAGGAACCCAAAGCGTATGTAATTAGGATAAAAAGCTCTTTTAAAAGGACCAAAAACAACTATCATAAATAGCGAAGTATCGAGGAGCAAGGTAAAGAGCAAAGTTTCACCCCCCCTTATTCATGGAATAATTGCTGTTCTGTTTTAGTTTTAATCCTGGTCCTAATTTTCAATTGAAAAAACTTTTTTTTTTAATTTAATTTACACAAAAAAGAATGGACAGTTCATAGAATAAAAATAAGCACAAACTAGAAATTGAATCTTTGAATAGGGCCATGTATTGTACTTGTTTGACAAACAACTTTTAGAACTAGGGCAATTATGTTAACAATTTAGAGAGCATTAACTTGAATAAGTAAGTATCCTTACAGCTAGCATTGAATCTGAATGAGTTCTTGCCCTATCAGATATTTTGGCAAAGAAAAACTCGTATTTATAAGAGTCCCAAAGTTAACATTAACTTTGTTTTGGGTACGGGGCGACTTCAAAATTATAATTGCTGCAAATGTTAACCATAATTGAATATACCTTGCAATACATTTAGGCTGTATTGTTTGACGTCAATAAGCCACTTACTGTTGACCTACTACAAAAAACATACACAATATTGCTTTTTGACTCTTTGGAAGACGATAACAGTTGACAAAATAGATGGCTCTTATTGAATTGCTATATAATCAATAGAAAAATTCGTGAATCTAAAAAAAGGCATTTTTCCTATGCCCGTAGATGCTTTCATCAACATTATTTAAATCTAATCAAATTGGGTTGAGTGTCTCGCTTTATTTACTATGTTTTATGGCACAGATAAAGGAATAGAATTACTAGCATTACAACTACCTCTTGGTACGTTATAATTCATTCATTTACAAAGAAATTGACGCTTAAAGAGTAATAAAACAGTGGAACTTAAACAGTAAAGAAATTGGAGCGAAGAAACAGCAATATTATAAAGTTGATATGTATTTATTATAGTCAAATTTTATAGAAGATAAAACATACGCATTTTTAAATGTTAATAAATAACTCTTAATGTGGCAACATTAATTGAATCTGCTTATTCCAAAAAGTTCATTAAGTGGACACACGCTTTTGAAAGCATCGCGGGATCTATTGTTTCATTGCTGTAGTTAATTATGGAGAAAAGAACTGGATAAATAATGCTTAAAGTAAGCTCCTTAGAATATATTACTTATTAAAATATAATCCTGACACGGTAAAAAAAACGAACAAAGATAGGACTAAGCCTGAAAACAAACAAAAATAAGATGTACATGGTTTTTTCCCTTAGAATTGATAGTAGAAAGTTAAGATGACATCAACTCATTGAGCTGGAAATGTGAAGGATTTTCTATATTTAGGACTTAGGAAAAAGTTGTCCCCTGGTATTGGAAGATTAACATACGGGGGTCACCACTTTTAAAGGCAAAAATGGCGCAAAGGGGTTGCTATGCCACTTACTGGAGGGGGAGATCCCTCGTCGGCCCAAAATAGTGGGATTTCCGTGGTTACTCCAACGGTTCCGTACATACTAGCGTGATCGGATGGTCCAGGGCCACTTTTAAAAGCCAAGGTTTGCCGATAAGATTTCTAACGATCTCTTTAGACTCAACCTAGGCTGAAAAGTTAAAAGAGTACATAGTTTAAAAAAAAGGTCTTACTGTATTCACTTCACGCTGTATAAGAACTGATTTAAAAAAGACTCTTTCTCCCAGCCTGCTCCGCTAGACGCGTGACTGCGACATGGGGTACGGGGTGGTAAATTAATTCTTCCAGCCAATCCTAGGTCTTTGCCAAGAATGGCAAAGATTTGCAACTTATCTCACAGTCAGTCACTTAATTGAGGTTAGTAATGAACCAGGAGAAACCAAAAATATTCTCAAGAAGAAAGCTATCACCAAACTCATAGGTGATGACATCTTGCAAACAGCTATAACTCAATTATCTTCCATCAAAAAGTAGATTCCACATCAAAGCTAGTTAAGCCTGTTGACTCAACTGCTAATCAAATCGACGCCATTGCCCTAGTCAAAGGCAAGAAATCTAAGAAAAAAACGGCAAACTATCCATCCCAGTCCAAAATTACCACCAATGATAATTCGTCGGCTGAAGAAGAATTTCAGTATTCAAATCAAGCAAATGATGAAACTTCGACCACAATGGATATTTAAATGTATACTATGTAAGATTTTACGTTTCTCACAAAATTATCACTGTGCAATAATGTTGTTTTTAACTATTACGATGACCAAAATAATTTGCGCAACAACCCCTTAGCTAGCCCTGATAGCCCCTTAAGCCGTTTTAACTGTCAATATCTCGACACTAGATTTTGTAAAAAATGTAAAACCAAAGCTAATGGAAGAGACAAAACTTAATATAATCTGCTTTAACATCAAAAGCATAAGAGATAAGTGGACTAATTTTAAAGATTTAATTTTAATTAACGGTTACTGCCCTTTCGACGTAATTGGAATAACGGAGACGTGGCTTTCAGAAATTGATGATACTAATGAATTTTCCCTCCCTGGCTTTCAAGCTATTCATATTGAAAGAAAATTAACCAAGTCCTCTTTTGGCATTTCTCTTTACATCCGGTCAAGTCTAAAATTCACCAGGCTATTACACTGTGAATCCTTATTCTCGCAACCTATAAATAATAGATGCATTTATTCAATAATTGTTGATATAAGTGTTGACGACAATTCTTTTATTTTTTCATTGTTTTATAAACCACCCTCATTTCCGACACCTTTCTTTTGTAATCTTTTTGATGACTTTTCTAGTTTTATTAATTTACCACAAAAGAAGGCAATAGTTTTTGGGGACTTCAATTGTAATTTACTAAATGTTAGCAGTAATAATGATTGTGATACCTTCTTTGAAACATTTACCTCAAGTGGTCTTCTTCCGACAATCCTTTTTCCTACTAGAGTTGATCCTATGAGGTCTACCACTACTGTAATTGATAACATTTTTGTAGCCACTTCCTTGGGAAACCACCTGTCCTCCAAAATAATATTCTCTGACCTGTCAGACCACTTTCTAATCTATCTCTCCCTACCCTTCCAACCAACTATTAAACACCCTAGAACTAATATCCCTACGTCTAATAGAATATATAATATTGTGAATATGAACCGGTTCACGGATCGTTTGAAATAATTTGACTGGTCAAAGGTTTTGGATTGTCAGGATGTTAATTCAGCCACAAATGGTTTTACACAGGGACTGAGTGATCTTATCAGTTCAACCTTTCCAGTCTGTAAATCAAACCGAAAAACTACCTATATACACCCCTGGATGTCCAATAGCCTGATAATCTCTTCATATTGTAAAAATGACCTATATAAGTTAGCTTGCAAAACCAGTAGCGTTATTGACCTAACTAATTATAAAACTTACAAAAACTATATACAAAACTCTTCCGTGAAGCAAAAAAAAAATATTATTATTCAAAAATCACTCACTGCAAAGGGAACTTGCAAGGAAAATTACACCATCATATTCAGCATATTTGATAACCCTATTTTATAAGTTTCAAGTCCCTATACACCATAATACGGAATTTTACATTTTTACCACAAGAAAGATCTCGAATGCATGTTACTTTGTTTCTTTAATTTCTTCCCCAAGGGTGACCAAATGGAAACAGTGATCCTATAAGCTCAGAAGACGGTTCATATACCATCGATGCCAAACAAAATTGGGAACGATATAATCAACTTCGTGACAAAGCTGTTTTAAAGTATAAAAAAGGTGGACTTGCCCTTATCGAAAGTAGAATACTTTTGAAACTTCATTTGAAAGGCCATTTCTTGGCCAAACATCAACATTTTGACACTCCTGACAAGCCAAATTTTGTTTCAAATTTTGCTTCAAATTTGACATCTTTCAATGCAAAGCAGCTAGTTGCTCTTCCCTTTCTCGAACAGCAACAAGTTCATGAAAATGAATAAGGTCAGTTTCCTTATAATTTTTTGATACGATAAAATAATGCTATTGGGCATTAAGCGCTACCTAATAATCGAGCTACCACTAGTGCTACCTGGGTTTTGTTGGGGTGATATGAGAAAATGGGCTAAAATTTACCGACAACTAAATAATCCAGCATTTAATTTGTGGTTTTTTGCAAACTGTCAGTGAGAACTGCGTCCTAGAGAATATTTATGGCGCTTGGGTCGGTTGCAACTTGACCAAGAGGTATCTTATTGCTCTGTTCTTGGGTATTATTATTGTGTTTGAAAAAGTATGTGATGCGTGCAAACAATTTTTGCACAGAGCAGGAAAGACCCTTCCTTGGCCCACTAGTGCTACCTGGGTTTTGTTGGGGTGATATGAGAAAATGGGCTAAAATTTACCGACAACTCAATAATCCAGCATTTCATTTGTGGTTTTTTGCAAACTGTCAGTGAGAACTGCGTCCTAGAGAATATTTATGGCGCTTGGGTCGGTTGCAACTTGACCAAGAGGTATCTTATTGCTCTGTTCTTGGGTATTATTATTGTGTTTGAAAAAGTATGTGATGCGTGCAAACAATTTTTGCACAGAGCAGGAAAGACCCTTCCTTGGCCCACTAGTGCTACCTGGGTTTTGTTGGGGTGATATGAGAAAATGGGCTAAAATTTACCGACAACTAAATAATCCAGCATTTCATTTGTGGTTTTTTGCAAACTGTCAGTGAGAACTGCGTCCTAGAGAATATTTATGGCGCTTGGGTCGGTTGCAACTTGACCAAGAGGTATGTTATTGCTCTGTTCTTGGGTATTATTATTGTGTTTGAAAAAGTATGTGATGCGTGCAAACAATTTTTGCACAGAGCAGGAAAGACCCTTCCTTGGCCCACTAGTGCTACCTGGGTTTTGTTGGGGTGATATGAGAAAATGGGCTAAAATTTACCGACAACTCAATAATCCAGCATTTCATTTGTGGTTTTTTGCAAACTGTCAGTGAGAACTGCGTCCTAGAGAATATTTATGGCGCTTGGGTCGGTTGCAACTTGACCAAGAGGTATCTTATTGCTCTGTTCTTCGGTATTATTATTGTGTTTGAAAAAGTATGTGATGCGTGCAAACAATTTTTGCACAGAGCAGGAAAGACCCTTCCTTGGCCCACTAGTGCTACCTGGGTTTTGTTGGGGTGATATGAGAAAATGGGCTAAAATTTACCGACAACTAAATAATCCAGCATTTCATTTGTGTTTTTTTGCAAACTGTCAGTGAGAACTGCGTCCTAGAGAATATTTATGGCGCTTGGGTCGGATGCAACTTGACCAAGAGGTATCTTATTGCTCTGTTCTTGGGTATTATTATTGTGTTTGAAAAAGTATGTGATGCGTGCAAACAATTTTTGCACAGAGCAGGAAAGACCCTTCCTTGGCCCACTAGTGCTACCTGGGTTTTGTTGGGGTGATATGAGAAAATGGGCTAAAATTTACCGACAACTAAATAATCCAGCATTTCATTTGCTGTTTTTTGCAAACTGTCAGTGAGAACTGCGTCCTAGGGAATATTTATGGCGCTTGGGTCGGTTGCAACTTGGCCAAGAGGTATCTTATTGCTCTGTTCTTCGGTATTATTAATGTGTTTGAAAAAGTATGTGATGCGTGCAAACAATTTTTGCACAGAGCAGGAAAGACCCTTCCTTGGCCCACTAGTGCTACCTGGGTTTTGTTGGGGTGATATGAGAAAATGGGCTAAAATTTACCGACAACTAAATAATCCAGCATTTCATTTGTGTTTTTTTGCAAACTGTCAGTGAGAACTGCTTCCTAGAGAATATTTATGGCGCTTGGGTCGGTTGCAACTTGACCAAGAGGTATCTTATTGCTCTGTTCTTGGGTATTATTATTGTGTTTGAAAAAGTATGTGATGCGTGCAAACAATTTTTGCACAGAGCAGGAAAGACCCTTCCTTGGCCCACTAGTGCTACCTGGGTTTTGTTGGGGTGATATGAGAAAATGGGCTAACATTTACCGACAACTAAATAATCCAGCATTTCATTTGTGGTTTTTTGCAAACTGTCAGTGAGAACTGCGTCCTAGAGAATATTTATGGCGCTTGGGTCGGTTGCAGCTTGACCAAGAGGTATCTTATTGCTCTGTTCTTGGGTATTATTATTGTGTTTGAAAAAGTATGTGATGCGTGCAAACAATTTTTGCACAGAGCAGGAAAGACCCTCCTTGGCCCACTAGTGCTACCTGGGTTTTGTTGGGGTGATATGAGAAAATGGGCTAAAATTTACCGACAACTAAATAATCCAGCATTTCATTTGTGTTTTTTTGCAAACTGTCAGTGAGAACTGCGTCCTAGAGTATATTTATGGCGCTTGGGTCGGTTGCAACTTGACCAAGAGGTATCTTATTGCTCTGTTCTTGGGTATTATTATTGTGTTTGAAAAAGTATGTGATGCGTGCAAACAATTTTTGCACAGAGCAGGAAAGACCCTTCCTTGGCCCACTAGTGCTACCTGGGTTTTGTTGGGGTGATATGAGAAAATGGGCTAAAATTTACCGACAACTAAAAAATCCAGCATTTCGTTTGTGTTTTTTTGCAAACTGTCAGTGAGAACTGCGTCCTAGAGAATATTTTTGGCGCTTGGGTCGGTTGCAACTTGACCAAGAGGTATCTTATTGCTCTGTTCTTGGGTATTATTATTGTGTTTGAAAAAGTATGTGATGCGTGCAAACAATTTTTGCACAGAGCAGGAAAGACCCTTCCTTGGCCCACTAGTGCTACCTGGGTTTTGTTGGGGTGATATGAGAAAATGGGCTAAAATTTACCGACAACTAAATAATCCAGCATTTCATTTGTGGTTTTTTGCAAACTGTCAGTGAGAACTGCGTCCTAGAGAATATTTTTGGCGCTTGGGTCGGTTGCAACTTGACCAAGAGGTATCTTATTGCTCTGTTCTTCGGTATTATTATTGTGTTTGAAAAAGTATGTGATGCGTGCAAACAATTTTTGCACAGAGCAGGAAAGACCCTTCCTTGGCCCACTAGTGCTACCTGGGTTTTGTTGGGGTGATATGAGAAAATGGGCTAAAATTTACCGACAACTAAATAATCCAGCATTTCATTTGTGTTTTTTTTGCAAACTGTCAGTGAGAACTGCGTCCTAGAGAATATTTATGGCGCTTGGGTCGGTTGCAACTTGACCAAGAGGTATCTTATTGCTCTGTTCTTCGGTATTATTATTGTGTTTGAAAAAGTATGTGATGCGTGCAAACAATTTTTGCACAGAGCAGGAAAGACCCTTCCTTGGCCCACTAGTGCTACCTGGGTTTTGTTGAGGTGATATGAGAAAATGGGCTAAAATTTACCGACAACTAAATAATCGAGCATTTCATTTTTACCGACAACTAAATAATCTTCAATGGAGTATAGAACTTTTTGCTACTGTATATTACCTTTAAAGTACTTTGGACAAACTAGGCAGACGATTCAATAATAAAGAGATTCAGTGTGCTTAGCCGGAGTGGTGTCAGATATAAATAAAAGTACAAAGTTGTTAACTAGTGAAAACCCATTTGGCAATAGTATAGAAAAAAGAAGTTTTTGTTCGAGAATGATTATATTTTAAATTAACCCTTACTTTGATTATTATTTTCTTGGTATAAAATTCATATCTAACATCACCCTGTTGTCACTTCCCCGCCACGTTGAGGCGACACTGATAGTACTTTTGATTTTGTTTTTATTTTGTGAAGTATATACGTATTATTAAAAAAATACGCATTACATAGTTGTAGATTTAAATAAAATCAAAAGTACAAGGGAAGGCCCACCACCACAACTACCAATGAAACTGTAAGCGATAAAACTGTAATCAAACTGTAAGCAATAAAAAGAAAAATAATGACCCTTTGAATTTCAGCTTAGGCATTCCTTTTGAATTAGATATGAAACGAAATTTGTTTTGTCGGTTTCTTTTTTGGTCGTTACTGTTTTTAATTTTCAGCTCATGACAGCTTTGGATAAAAAAGAAGACAAATGAAGAATTAGAAAATTATAATGCTTGAGAACATTGAATCAACCGTGCTGAACTACAGTTGAAAAAAAGTGGAAGATAACAAAATTTGGCAATATTCTAAAGCTAATCTTCAAAACTCCACTAAAATCAAATGTTATATTCGTGGATAAGAAACACTAATTAGTAATGAATCATTATTGCAACTTAACATAAGTTCTATTCTTCGATTCTGTTTCATAGTTTTTACTTCTTATTTCAGTTCCCTTTCAGTTTGAAAAAAATATATGATAATAATTGTAAAATCATCTTAATTTCTGGAATAAAAATACTATAATATGCGAATAAAATATATTTCTAGAGTAAAAAATTTAGTTTTTTCCTAATGCAGTTTGTATGTTCCCTGCATGTTTTGCAATATTCATCTCACCTCGCTCACTTCCCAGAATATTTGAATAGTTTCATAATACAGCGAATAATTTCATAATACAGTATAGTCTACAACGAATAAAGACAAACTGAAAAATAAATAGCCAATAAATACAAACTGTCGATTAGAAAAGCACCTAGAAACTACAAACTAAAAAGCTCTTAATAACCATGCAAAAAGAAAAATCGAGAAGAGAGGGAGGAGAGTGAGGAGGAGGAGAGAAAAAGAGATATTACTTCAACTCATGGTGAAGTTGGAATCAATTATATGAAAACAAATTTAGTAGCTTTAGCAGTTGATTTCAATCTTTTATTATGACCCAAGCACCTATAATATAAAACACACAATAAGCAAAGCAAAGCACATGAGGTAGCATTAACACTTGCAAAGGGAAAGCACATTCGGGCTAAGAAGGTAATAGTACATATTGCTTCTTCTCGATTAAGCTGTCTATAGAGAGGTGGTCGAAGTTTGGTCTAAATCACTCATAAATTCATCTTTTTGATGGGTTTTACAATTCTCTAGTGGCTTGTTTGCTGAGCTCTGATGATAGGAGTTTCAGACCGGTGTTCAAGGCTAGTCTGGAGTGCTGGTTGTGCAAATCGGGTTTATCACTGCATTATAAAATGGGCACGTTTGCTTTGGAGTGCATGGTTCATATGGATGGGAAGAGTGACGTGTTGGTGTTATGACAAGAGGCAAAGCGCTTGGCTTAGAGGCAGAGGTGATCCCATCTTGGGCAATTCGTACCTCTTTTCTAGTCCCTTTTTCTAATGCTTCATTGGGACCTAGATTACTACTCCTTGGGCACTACACTTCTGATATTACTTCAAGTTGTGAAGGATGGGGCTGGGATATATGAATCCAGTTTCTTCTTAGCAAGGGCCCGGCTGCTCTTCTTAAAAAGTATGAACTTGGATTATCGCTAAATAGCATTAGTGAAATATATTAAAAATTCATCCTTGAACAAGGAATCTAAAGGACAAAAACTTTTTATTGTACATTCAAGTTTTATTAATAAATAATTTAAAAACATTATTAAAACACATTATTCATAGGGCACTGAAATCAATATTATATATGTGAGAAAGGGTTATTTTAAACCCGTCACTATCACTTAAGTGTTTTCTGACGTTTCAATACCTCGATGTTGGAACCTTTGGTCCTGGGTTTTTTCTTCAGATAAATGTCTTTCCTTGTTTCTTTTCTTTTGAGTTCTTTAATTATCCTTTCCCATCTGTGGAAATGATAAATTATCTCTTAATATTGGCTGCGCCATTTTTCATTTCTTTAACTGCGTAGTTTGTTAAAACCACAAGGTTTTAATTGCGCAGTTACGGGTGACCCATCATAGCTAAAGTTACTTTCAGATAACAAGTTTGGTCCGTATTGTCGAGGGGTGAAAGAAAGGGCATAAAGCTGATTCATTCGAAGTAAGTTGGCTTGATTCATTTGAAGTAAGTTGATTCATAATCTTGGACTTCTTAGCCTAGGTGGAGTCCGGCAGCCTAAAGAAGGGCTGAGATTATATTATTTGCAGTAGGAAAAGAGTTGCGAGATATACCGTCATTTACTACATAGACAGGGGGTCCGTTTACCCTCCGATGAGATAGTTAGAGATTTTAGTGGTGACTCAGTGTGGGTGCATTCTTGGTATAGAGTTTAACCGTTTGACCATTCAATCACGTTACCATACCCTGGAGCATGGTATACCGTACAAAAGGTACTAACATACTCTATATTTACGGAACAGTAGTGGTAAGCGCGAGCATTCCATTACAATATTTGTCGCCAGAGAGGCTTCCCCTCTAGTAAGTGATGTAGCACCATTTTTGCGCCAATATCTGGTGGCAGTCGTGGCTTACCACTAGAAACCCAATATGTATTATTATTTGAACAGTGGGAACATACCATTTCCTTGGTAGAACGTGATAGTCCAAGGCAAATCACGCCACCGTGTCACTCAATGGTTGGCAAACGACACCTTTCTGGCACAAACTAGCATTCCTAAGGCATTTTCAGACATTTTCCACCAAAAGAACCATATAAACTAGACTTAAACTTAAAGAATTATACACTACATCGTTTAAACTTAAAGAAAATTCCCAATAGCGTTTCTTCTGATGATTTGTGACAAAATACGCCAGCAGGGCACAATGTACCTTTCTAGTGGCAACATCTGGTACCCGTCATCATCACTTGAGCGTTTTCTGGCGTTTGGATATCACAGTATATATATATTTTTATTTGAACAGTGGGAACATGCTATTTCATTGCTAGAACGTGATAGTCCAAGGCAGTTCACTCCACCATGGCACTCAATGGCTGGCACAAGTTACCCTCTGGAGCAAACTATTATTCCTAAGGTATCTTCAGACATTTTCTTGGTAAAAATGATGCTTCCAAGTGTATTTTGGTAATTTTTCGTTTAAAGAGTATGATTTAGGATGTTTAGTTGTGCTATTTCGCGGTATAGCTTGCCCGTATCACCTTTGTTGGTGTTTCAAAGAGAATTTTGGAAGAAGTTGCTTAATTTGCTGTTTCTTGGTTTGGCTCGTCAGCGTTAGCTTTTTTGGTGTTTCCAAGTGTGTTTTGGAAGTTTTTCGTTTGAAACGTTAGATTTAGGATGTTTAGTTTCACTGCTTCGTGGTTTAGCTTGTCTGTGTTAGCTTTGTTGGTGATTCCAAGTGTTTTAAGTTTTTTGTTTGAAACGTTTGATTTAGGATGTTTAGTTTCAATGTTTCGAGGTTTACCTTGTCTGTTTTAGCGCTGCTGGTGTTTCCATGAGTATTTGGAAGTTTTTCGTTTGAAACTTTAAGATTTAGGATGTTTAGTTGTGCTCTCTCTTGGTTTAGCTTGTCAGTGTTAGCCCTCTTTGTGTTTCAAAGAGTATTTTGGAAGAAGTTATTTAGTTCTTCTGTTTCGTGGTTTAGCATGTCTGTATTAGCTTTATTGGTTTTTCCAAGCGTTTTCTGGAAGTTTTTGTTAGAACAAATGATTTAGGATATCTAGTTGTGATTTTTGCGGTTTAGCTTGTCTGTGTTAGCTGTGTTGCTAATTCTAAGTGTGTTTTAGAAGTTTTTCGTTTATAACATATGATTTAGGATGTTTAGTCTTGCTGTTTCGTGGTTTAGCTTGTCTTTTTAAGCGTTTTTGGTGATCCCAAGCGTATTTTCAAAGTTTTTTGTTTTGTGTGTCTGACTGTGTTTGCCTCTCTCTGTGTGTTGGTGTGTCTGACTGCGTGTTTGTGTATGTTTTTCTATTTAGACACAGCAGAGCCTACAGAAGTACCTACAGGATCTTGCTTCGCATTCACTACATGCAACTGCTTAACAGTTCTTACATATGAGCTGCATGTTTTCTGGCATCTGTTTTCGACATTTATAACAAGTGGCTCTTCTGTCCTGCATTAAAAGAGATTCAAGTACCTGGACAGCAAATTTGATTCTATGTTTATTCATTAGTTCAATAGTTTTCTTATTTACCATTTCAGTATCCTCGTTATATAAATCTATGAATTTCTTCGATAGCGTAGATCTTCCTTTTGACGTCTTGTACTTAGAAGGTGATGGAAGATCAATTGACATTGCGCTTCCCAAATAGGTTATTTCATTTGTATAGTCTTGGGCATATTTGACAACAAGAAGCCCACAGCTTGAAGAATCTACTTGTGGAGCTATTCTGCACGAGTCAAGTTCAAGTTCTATGTAGCGTTTATCCACTCCCTTCATCAGATTTTTTAGGTTGGAAAGAACTAGCCTCCCGTGAGCGTGGTTTAACGGCTTCTGGCTATCAAGAAGATAGAAAGTTTTCTTGGAGAAATCACATATTCCCAAAATGAAATGATTCTTGGACTTCGTATTCGTTATATCACACATATTGACACACAATGGAACAAACAAAACACTGCAATCATTCGAAACATCACTAAAACTCTCTCTAGGCGTATCTGGGTAAGTATTCAAAGCATCAATACTTGTCAAGTTGAAAGTAGAGTAGCTATCGATAGTTCTTGCTGACGCACAGCTAGAAGTTACAAGATTCACGAGGTATGAAACAATTCCAGTTGTGAGCCAAGTATCAGGCGTCAGCAGTGATTCAAGGTCTTGAAAGAAAATTGGAAACACGTCTGTGTCCCTCAAGGGAAAACCAGTAGCTCTCCACCAATCTAGTTTCTCTGCGTTTTCTACGATAGCAGAATCGGTAGATTTGACCACTATTCCAAAAAGCCTTTTTAAATGCTGGATCACTTGCTTTGCTTCGTCATACAAATCACTTATGGGCCCTTTAAACGCGTAACCATGACAAAGGGCTGTAGGAATTATAGACTGGTTAGCTTCAACACGAAGATTCGGTCTCCTTACCCTTTTTTGGGGTTTCACCAGTTGAGTGGGGCTATGCAGCCTTTTTCGAACAGACTTCACAAACTGTACATCTTCCGCTTGCTTTGCAACTTTTGAATTATGATTCCCATCAGAGCTTTTCGATTGGGGTTTGGAACTCTTTTTAAGTGAAGCTACTTCAATAATTTCTTTTTTTTCATTTCTGAAACCCGTTTCGAATGTATTCTGCTCCCTGCTTGTTTTCAAGTCAGCTTTCGCAGTTTCATTAATTGACGGTGAAAAACTCCCCTCATTCTGATCATCACTATCAGCAGTAGACGACAATTCCTTGGCTGCTAGAGAATCTGCTGCAGGTTTAATATTGTAACAGTCCTGAATGGTTAATGAGCTTTTTATTCCAGGCCTCACGTGCCTTTTAGATCTCCCCTTCACGTTCTTGAGTGTTTTCAGCTGTATAACTGATTTTTCTGTTACTAGTGCATGTCCTCGAGATCTTAAAACTGCTAGTTTGCAAGGACATGCAGAGATTCCAAAATTACAAGAACAATCATAAACTTCAACCAAACTATTCCTCTTAGCACCCTTTGTCACAATTTTATTTCCTCTAACAGTGATTGTTTCTGTTCGTGGTGTCACAACATTAACCTTCTTTCTAGTCAGATTTGAAACAAGATACACTTGCTTTTCGTTGCAAAATGTAACATGTCCCTTTCTCCATAGAGTTTCTGCTATGTCAACTAAACCACTTTGCTGGCGGTCTTCTCTTGTCGTATTTATTTCGCAAAAGGAATCTGATGCATCTACTTCTTGGACCATACGCAGAAACATTTCATTCCTCGATTCAAGTGGATCTTCTTCCTTCTTGATATGAACTACGTTTTCCTTATGTGCCTTCTCAAGGAGTCTATAATCTCCTATTCCCTTATATCCTCGAGACACGTGTGTATAATATTCATCGTCTAAACAAAGAAGGCCCAAGATACATCTGTCCATTGGTATATCTCGCTTTTGTTGTATAACTCTTTTCATCACAGCATTGAATGACTCTGCGGTATTGTTGGTTATTCCGGAGACTGGATTAAAATCAGGAATCTGGGAAACGATGAAGGCACAATCATACTTCAACATGTCAGATTCCAGATTATCTCGAAAGTAGGTAAATGCAGGGATGGACCATTTCACGAGCCTGTCAGTTCTTATTTGGTAGTACTCATCTTCACTTTTTGATCTTAGCAACTGAAGAATATCTTCTTGAACTACCTTGATGTCTTCTTTAGATGCCCCCATTTTCTGAAGTGCATGTTTTGCATTGATCCGATAGTGTAGCCAGCAATGAGCAGCCTGAATATGAGGAAATATTTTTTTTCTCGCAACCTCTATACCCTTTTCTCTATCACTCACAAAAGAATTTTGCGGTGAATTGATGCTTGGTGCTTTCTTCATTAGAACTATAAACAGCTCTTCGTGCGAATCAGCTGATCTATTTGTGTGAAGTCAAAATGCAATTGGAATCAGAGGTGTTGTCCCCTTATGGTCGAAGTCAGGATGTCGGAATGTCAGAGCTGAAACCCAGTAATTTCCAATGTTATATTTGGTATCATAATAGAACACTATCGGGATACCGTGTTTTACAAAGTAATCAACCTCTAAGATGGCAAATTCTGATATACAGGTGACGGCTGCTTCTCCTTGCCCAAAAAATTTTTCTGTCACAACAAAATCAGTTTCCGTCATAAGATATCGAATCATATTACATGTGTCTTTGGATATCATGCTTTTTCTGGCCAAAGAAAAGGCATACTTTACCTGCCGCTGACTTCTTGGAACATTTGTCTGCAGCTCATTCACTGTCTTGCTAAACTCGTTATGGAAATGTTCTCGGGGCGTCATTGTTGTGGTTTTTGCTACATTTTTGGCTCTTATTAATACAGATTTCTCAGAAGGAACAAAAGGGATAGCTTTTATTCCTTCTTTCTTTTTATGGTTTCCATGGGGGTCACAATTGGATTTTCTGTCACAAGTACCAACATAATGAATCACCGTATATAGGCAGTGCTCAAGGGGACAGTTGAATGCACATTGCTCATATCGAAAGATATATCTCTTCAAATCAACCATCTTGCCTTCAATCATCCGTTGATTAACTCTCTTTCTGAAGTTTGGATGAACAGAGGGTACAGATACTGAGTGTCCCCCACTACTTCTGCTATAACGGTAACCATCGGCCTTGTAGTCTTGTAAGTATTCAAAACTATCTGAATATACTAAAAAAATACTATCTGCAGTAGGATAGGCTGGAACTTTGTTCTTGCAGAGTCTAAACTTTGATATACCAGTTTCGTGAGCGGTCCTTAAGATTATGGCAGCCTCAGTAGATCTAAGTGCCGATTTCTTGGTTTCGTAAATATGTGGGTCCACTGGATTAGGAAGTGAGGCGCCATGTATTGTTTGAATTACACTTGGTCGATCATTTTGAAAATTTGTACTTTTTTGGACAAAAAACAAACATTCAGAGAAGGCTTATTAAAAGCCGATTTATTTTTCTCAGGCTGTGTACTATAAATCTGTGTTTCGTAAGAGCCCTGGTAATTGTCTTCACATAATTCATTGGCTATGTATACCGTTTTGTTAACGTTACTTTTTTGTTCTGGGTTTCTTTTATTGTTTTCATCATAGGCGTCATTAATCTGGAACTCATTTTCTACTTCCAGTCGAAAACATTCCACCATATTCTCTTGGTAGTCAACCTTTTCCATGTCCTTGCACTCTTTAGTGTCCATGCACTCTTTAATGTCCATGCACTCTTTAATTTCCATGCACTCCTTGAACTCCATGTCCAGCTTATCATTTTCAAAGTTCCCTTCGGTATCAATCACTGGATTAGGAAGTGAGGCGCCATGTATTGTTTGAATTACACTTGGTCGATCATTTTGAAAATCACAAGTACCAACATAATGAATCACCGTATATAGGCAGTGCTCAAGGGGACAGTTGAATGCACATTGCTCATATCGAAAGATATATCTCTTCAAATCAACCATCTTGCCTTCAATCATCCGTTGATTAACTCTCTTTCTGAAGTTTGGATGAACAGAGGGTACAGATACTGAGTGTCCCCCACTACTTCTGCTATAACGGTAACCATCGGCCTTGTAGTCTTGTAAGTATTCAAAACTATCTGAATATACTAAAAAAATACTATCTGCAGTAGGATAGGCTGGAACTTTGTTCTTGCAGAGTCTAAACTTTGATATACCAGTTTCGTGGGCGGTCCTTAAGATTATGGCAGCCTCAGTAGATCTAAGTGCCGATTTCTTGGTTTCGTAAATATGTGGGTCCACTGGATTAGGAAGTGAGGCGCCATGTATTGTTTGAATTACACTTGGTCGATCATTTTGAAAATCTTGTACTTTTTTGGACAAAAAACAAACATTCAGAGAAGGCTTATTAAAAGCCGATTTATTTTTCTCAGGCTGTGTACTATAAATCTGTGTTTCGTAAGAGCCCTGGTATTTGTCTTCACATAATTCATTGGCTATGTATACCGTTTTGTTAACGTTACTTTTTTGTTCTGGGTTTCTTTTATTGTTTTCATCATAGGCGTCATTAATCTGGAACTCATTTTCTACTTCCAGTCGAAAACATTCCACCATATTCTCTTGGTAGTCAACCTTTTCCATGTCCTTGCACTCTTTAGTGTCCATGCACTCTTTAATGTCCATGCACTCTTTAATTTCCATGCACTCCTTGAACTCCATGTCCAGCTTATCATTTTCAAAGTTCCCTTCGGTATCAATCTTTTCTGACACCTTTGCTTTAAAGTGTGTTTGGTAACCATCCTTATTGATTTTAACTCCCTGTTGTTCATCTTCATCTGTGGATTTGCATATTGTACTTACCATTTTGAGCTCACATTCTTTCAAATACCTCTTATTTCTTCTTTAAAGCTTGAGAATTTCATTTTTTTCTTTGTATATGTTGATGGATGTGCCACGAGAGCCTCTTTTCTTCTTGTTTTGACCCATCATCCGAATAGAAATTACGAGTGAAACTAAAAAGACACGTATTTCATTGTCTTAAAAACTACATCCACGAGTCTGTGAAAGGGGATCCAAACTTAAATGAGTAAACCATTACTAGAGAGCAGTTGGATGTCAAATCCCCCTAAAAAAGGGAACGAAACTGCTTCTCTTTCAATGGCTTGAAACTTTGCTGAAAAAAAATTCAAATGAATTTACTGAAAAAATGTGCATTGTTAGTTTAATATACATATGCTGATATTTATTCCTTAAAATCTTAATTATTTTTATTTCTTAAAGTTATAAAAGTGAAAACATTAAAAAAATTTCAGTAAAGTACAAATTATATTCTAGCTTTTAGAAAGCATAGAGTTTAGAACCCTACTTAGGTTAATTTCTGCTCGTTATGAGTTTGACTTGTTTTAATTTTTGTTTGTTTTGGGTTTCATTTATTTATTGATACTGATATATGGTAGTTGTATGCTTGTTAGATTATTTTATTCTATTCTTTTTTCATTTTTGGTTTAATGGAGTTCTTTATTTTTTTTTGGAAACTTATTTTGTGCAAAAAGTTTTTGTGATTAATTTTTTTCGTTTTATATTGACATAGTTTTTTTCAGGGAGAAAGATTGAGCCTCTTCTGAAGTTAAACAGCCATCCCTTCCATAAGAACCTTAAATACCCCCTGGGCATAAACTATGACCCTTGCCCCTAATCTCGGGGTCTGTTTCAACCCTAAAAGCCTTGTTATATGATATTTAGACTATTTTGAATAGAAGGGGTATCTCAAAATTTCTAGTAGACGCACTTTAGGACAATACGACGTGTGGGTAGGGTGGAGAGGGTAGCTGCCCTCTGATCACTGACTCTTACTAGATCCCTCTGATCTGAAAAAAAATACATTGTGCCAACATCGTTCTTTACTTAGGCACCGCTTCTGCGCTGCCTATGATTTTATTTTTTTTTGTCGTCGATGTTTTGAAAAACAAAAGCACACTGTTAAAGATACATATAGTTTTCAATAAAACGGAAAGTACATAGCAGGCTTAAGTCTTTTATGGTTTGGGAAAGGAGAAAGGGGCAGTAGCCAAACTCCTCTTAGTAGTAATTTTTGTTGACAATATAAAAATAAACCAGACTATGCACATAATATTTTTTCAAGAACAATTGTTGCAGTAGAAGCAGTAAACAATAGCGGTGTCTGCTTTGACAATAAACTTGTCAAACACGCAAAGGTTTTTTTTGTAGTTATATAAAAGCTTCTCATTCTAATATTAAGTAACCCTTGTGTTTCAGGAGACAACGTTACAAAATTTGGGACAACAATTAAAAATAGTCAAACTTTAGCGTAAAGAGCAACGTATCAAGGAGGAGCGAAACCTCCTCATACGAAAATAATTTCTGTTCGTTTTATGTTATAACGTTGATCCTTACTTTCAGTTGAAAAACATTCTTTTTTTTAATTTGTTTTCTGATCGTTTTTCTAATAATGCTGGTAAATTTTCAATAATACATTAAAATTACAGTAAAATAAAACAGTTTTTTGTAATAAAAATTACAGTGAAATAAACACTTAAACCGCTGAGCTTCCTGGAATTAATGTTCATTATTTTCAATAGTTCCTTACAGTTATACGGACTATTATATTGATTTTACACTTTTTGTCGTTGATGTTTTGAAAAACAAAAGCACGCTGTTCGAGATACATATAGTTTTCAATAAAACGGAAAGGACATAACATACCTTAGACTTTTATGGTTTGGGAAGGGAGAAAGGGGCAGTAGCCAAACTCCTATTGGTAGTAATTTTTGTTGACCATATAAAATTAGGGGGACAAAAGTATTTTTGTCCCCCCTCGATAAATTCCACCCGGGAAATTCCCCTGAGCCCCCCCTGAAAACGGCCTTGGGTTGCACCCCTTACCGTGTTGGTTTGAGGGATATCAGACCAAGAGAGTGCATTTCAATGCCAAAATAGTCAACAAAATTTGGAGATAGCTATTTTCTTCAAAATAGTTGAAAGGCCCAATAACTGTCTTTTGAGATAAAATGACCCCCTACAGCCCCTGGAGGTAAGTTTTTAAGTTATAAAAAATGTCCTTTGTTTTATTTGTTATTGGGAAGTGTGCATACATTTTTCGGCTGGGGCAGGGAGGACGAATTTTCTGCCGGGAGAATTTTCAATGGAGAGGAAAGCTTCCAGGGGGTGAAATTTTCAGAAGAAATTTTAAACTGGGTGAATTTGCTAGAATTCATATACGAAATTTCTTTATATGTCTTGCTTTCTCTTTACCGATTCAATTTTTGCGTCGAGATGTTAAGGGTAATTGTCTGGGGTAAATTTACGGCAAGATGGAATTGTCCAGAGGATATTTCTATGGGGAGGGGGATTTCTCCTTGTAGGTGGAGCCATATATCCTGGTTTTATTAAAAAACGATCAGAAAAAAACAAGTTTATTCAACTGTTTTAAGTTTTAATGTTGCTCCTTACTTTCCGTTGAATAAGCTTGTTTTATTTTCTTTATTTAATGAAACTTTGAGACAAACAATTTTCTAAAGAAAATGGAAAAAGTATGTCGACTAAATTAAAAGTATTTAAAAATGAAAAAAGTAAGTAGCAACAAAAAATACACAAAACAATAGCCTAGTTACAAAAACTATTTTTACTCCAACCAAATCAGATAGAAAAAATGTTTGTGGAAAACTGGTTAGGGTTTACTCAGTCACAAATTAGAACTTATATTTTCCTTATTATGGATCACTATCTATTGATGGCAGCCAAAAATGGGGCAACAAATATTTTTCCATGGTTTTTCCCTATTCTGCTCTCTTTCCTTTGGTTTCTTTATAATTACTTTATAGTCCCAAACTTCCAGGCGGGCCATGCCCCCCTGCCTCCTCTTGTCGGTGCCCATGTTTAACATACCTGTCAACACTCTCTAAACTTTAACCTCAATACTTTGAAGATTATTCAACCTCAACCGTAGAAGGTTCTTTCCCTCAGAAAATACCCCCACCCCCTGCCGCAGCTCATTGGTCTACAAACACTTTCGACTTATAAAAAAAGGTACTTGAACTCTCAATTTCCGATCTAATGAGCACCCTCTGAAGCTTTTGCGACCATGAGGCATAAGTGTGGATGAGGAAGGGATAGTCCTTTCCTATACGAAATAAATTCTGCTCATTTTTGGGTTTAATGTTAATCTTTACTTTCATAGCAACAGCGTACACCAGAAGTATTCCCAGAAATCATATGGGAGTACATATCAATTTGACATTTTTGTTTATTTTTTCGTTTCCGTTGCATCCCCCTCCCCAAAAAAAAATATTCACTGTCATTTTTACTTAATTTGGATAACTTGGCTCCAGCTTTACCACCACCACTCCCCTCCCCCCTTCCCAGGATTTTGAAGAAATTACGGCACTGTCAAAACCCCTATGCATTCCAGAGGCCAGAACATACTTTGCACTTTACTGAATTAAATTTAAAGAAAACTTGTTTATTAGATTTTCGACTATGTTGAACAAAATGGATATCTCAGAATTTTAATTGGGTGACTTCGGGGAAAAAATGAGCGTGGGAGGGGGCCAAGTTGCCCTCCAATTTTTTTGGTCACTTCAAAAGGGCACTAGAACTTTTAATTTCCATTCAAATGAGGCCACTTACGATATTCTAGGATTAATGGATCGATACGATCACCCCTGGGGAAATAAAAAAAAATAAATAAAATAAACACGCATCCGTGATCTTTCTTCTGACAAAAAATACAAAATTCCACATTTTTGAAGATAAGAGCTTGAAACTTCTACAGTAGGGTTCTCTGATACGCAAAATCCCATGGTGCGATTTTCATTAAAGTTCTATTACTTTTAAGGGTGTTTCCCTCTTTTTTCTTAAATAAGTCAAATTTTCTCAGGCACATAACTTTTAATGGGTAAGACTAAACTCGATGAAACTTATATATCTTAAATCAGCATAAAGATTCGATTTATTTGACATATCTATTGGCATCAAAATTCTGTTTTTTGGAGTTTTGGTTACTATTGAGCCAGGTCGCTCCTTACTTACAGTTCGTTACCACGAACTGTTTGAAAGAAAATACAAGTGAATGTGTATTGTCAATTTAATATACATATGCTGATAGTTATTCCTGAAAATCTTAATAGTATTTGGTTTACAGTCTCTGATCTCATGATCTATGAATTTTTACTTCTGTCGATTTTTACCTAAACAAACAAACATGGCTACAACCCCTGGAGCAAAGTGGAATGGTAACCAAAAGTTTTGCTTTAAAATTTTGAGTATCCGGATTAGATCAGATTATTGATTAGATCTGATTAGATCATTATAATTTCTGAATAGATCAGCAATTGAGAGCTCTAGTCCAGGGGCGGATCGATAGCAAAATATTGATGGGAGGGGTGGGGCAATATGACAAAAGCGCCAATGAGCAAAATCTTTGGGGGGGCAATTTGACAAAGGGGCCAATAATTGACCAAATATACAAGTTTATTCTAAAGGAAGAGTGAAAAAAAACAGGGAAAGAGGACGCCAGAAAATCGTGGGGGGGGGTGTGGTTGACTTCAACAAAAATTTTACACGGGGGGAAGTTTGCCTGAATTCATAAGCAAAATTTACTCATCTACCTCATGAGAAGTAATCCATGAAGAGCTATCATCAGTAATAATTCTGTGCTGTAAAATTTTCCACACAAGAAACTTCCTGTTGGAGGGGAAGAACCTTTGAAAAATTTTCAACATAGAGGTGATTTTTGGTATGAATTAAAAAAACGATCATAAATAAAGTTAAAAACAAGTATTTTTTCGAGTTAGATTATGTTCAGAAGAATTTTTCGTCCAGAATAGTGAACAAGATTTTTTTTTGGGGGGGATGGGCATTTGCAGTGAGCATGAACTTTTACGAGGTAAAATTCATGGGGGTACTATCTTGCGCGTGGGAACTCTCCTTGGGGAGTTTTCCTTGGGGAAATTGTCATGAATGGGGAGGTGTGTGTCCCGTTATTATTCAAAAAAAGATCAGAAATTAAATTTTAAGAAAAACTATTTTTCAACTGAAAGCAAGGAGCAGCACTAAAACTTAAAAAAAAACAAAAATTAATATATTTGTGCGGTGCCTCCTCCTCAATACCATGCTCTTTACGCTAAAGTTAAACCTTTTTTCCTAAGTCTTAAAAAGGGCCTCCTGAATCAAATTTACCAGTTAATAGTGTTTGACATGTGAAAGTTTGCTAAGCATTCCTGATTTTCAGGGCAAGTTTATTCAAATTTTTAATTAAGAACTACTTTTTAACCAACCCTCTAGATTAATAAAAAATACCGTTTGCAAGAATTCTTATTGAAACAACCTGTTTTGGTATTTTATTGGAACAACACAAACAGTGGAAAATATCCCCCGCCAAAATTTTCATCTTATCGCGAGACCAGACAAAGACAAGTGACAGAATATACGGGAAATATATAATTTGGGCTATATATTTGCACATAAGGGGGGGGGGATAAAGTATCTGGACATTTTGAAGTCAGAAAGCAATCCTTTCTAGGTATGGCCACTAAAAAATTAAAGAAGATTAGTGAGGTATCTGGAAATTTTGTTAACTAAAAAAAAAATCCCAGTATAAAGTAAGTGTAATGTTTTGTTTAACTGTTTTTTTTTTCAATGACCGTTTTTCTAAGTATTAAGTACTATTATTAGGTTAATGAAGTGTTTCATTTAAGTGTTTTATGATGATCGCTGATCAAAGTTTATGTTATTCTTGCCTTTCATTTATGTTATTTTACTATGTTCATGGCCGTATATTTGGTTTTAAAATACGCTTCTCTATCTATCTATCTAATATGCAGGATAATTAAACCAAACACATTTTGCATGCAGACCTGCTATACTTTACCCCCCTCTCCCCAATGTGCAAATCTATAGCCCAAATTTATTTCTAAAGTAACGAAGAAACTAACGAAAAAACTGGTGTGTTCTTGAATATTACACAGCGTAAACTTGAGTGAGTGGCGTATAAGACACAAGTATCAAAATTCCTTTCCCCTACGGAAATTAAAAAAAAAATAAAACTCAAATAAAACTCAAATTTTGAAAGTCTTATTTTTCACGGGGGGTATTTTCCGTAGGGGGGGGGGGTAATTTTGTTTTAATTATTAATTATTCGGTGAGCCAAAATCAAAACTTGCATTAATTCAAAAACGTTCAAAAATAAAATAAAAAACAAGTTTTTTAATTGAAAGTAAGGAGCGACATGAAAACTTAAAACGAACAGAAATTACTCCATATATGAAAGGGGCTGTCCCATCCTCAACGTCTCTCTCTTTACGCTAAAGTTTGACTCTTTCTCACAATTCTATTTTTTTAAACAATAAAATTTTAGCGCAAAGAGCGAGACGTTGAGGAGGGACAGCCCCTTTCATATTAGGAAAAATTTCTGTTCGTTCTAACTTTTAATTTCGCTCCTTACTTTCAATTAAAAAACTTTTTTTTAATTTAATTTTTGAACGTATATGAAACCACCGTACCTACCCCCACCTAAACAATGACTCACCCCCCTCCCTCATTATAGCTGATACGTAAACACAGATCACCAAACACAGCTTAATTTCATTACAAATAAAGCGAATCCACTTGATTGAATCCAGTACTGCCTTCGTGTGCCATTACTTCTTTTACAACTGGAGAATCTAAAATATAGTTATTCATATTTTTAAACTGGAGCTTGAAACCTCCACGGTAGGGTTATCTGATATGATGTATCTGATAAATAGATTTTCAGTAAGATATCTTGCTTTTTTTGGGGGGGGAGGTCCCCTTTTTCAAAAATTAGGCAAATTTTCTCAAATTTTTGGTTTTGGGTGTGGAACAATAAACTGAAAGAATTTTATATATTGATACCAATAGATATATCGAAAGAATTGACTTATTATGTTGATTCCAAATATATTAGTTTCATTAAATTTAATCTTACCCATCAAAAGCTACGGGTCAGAGAAAATTTGTCTGATTTTCGGAAAAAGTGGGAGAGACCTTCTTGAAGTCACATAATTTTAATGAAAACCACACCATCAGATTGAAACTGTAGATGTTTCAAGCTCATATCTGCAAAAATGTGGAATTTTGCAATTTTTACCAGAAGAAAAATCACAGATGCGTGTTTATTTGGCTTTTTGTTGTTGTTTTTTTTTCCAGGGGTGATCATATCGACCTTGTAGGCCTAGAACGTAAGGATAGGGCTCGTTCTAATGGAAATGAAAAGTTCTTGTGCCTTTTTGTCTATATATAAAAGAAGCTGTCCCCTCCTCAACGTCTCGCTCTTTACGCTAAAGTTTGACTTTCTCACAACTTTATTTTTTTAAACAATAAAAAAACTTTAGCGTAAAGAGCGAGACGTTGAGGAGGGGACAGCCCCTTTCATATAAGGAAAAATTTTCTGTTCGTTCTATGTTTTAATGTCACTCCTTACTTTCAATTAGAAAAACCTTTTTTTTGTTAAATTTTTGAAAGTTTTTGAATTAACGCAGGTTTTGATTTTGGTTCACCGTACATAAATAATTAAAACAAAATTTGCATATTAGTTTTACTTTTATTTGGCTAAATGACTTTCACGAAAGCTGTTTAATTACCCATCAAATTCCAAACAGAGAACATTGAAATACTGATCTTTTTTTTCTGCGTTACCAAAAGTACTGTTTTCATATAACTTTACAGTTTCATGAAATGTAATTAAACAAATAGGAAAGGGTTTTCATCTAAAGTAAGGAGCAAGTTTAAAACTTAAAACAAATATAACACCTTTTCAACACCTTGCTGTTGGTTGGCATTTTTGTTTAAATGTCAATTTGGCATAATTGAAATTGCAAATTTAAACGTAGAACGGTACTATTGAGAGGCCCGTACCTTAAATTATATCTTGGTTAGGCCTGGGTATGATTTGGAAAACAATCAGAAATTAAATAAAAAAAAGAGCTTTTCAACTGAAAGCAAGGAACAGATTTGAAACTTGCTCCTTACTTTAGTTAAAAACCTTTTCTATTGGTTTACGTACATTTCATGAAACTGTAAAGTTTTACGAATACAATACTTTTGGTAATACTGTTTGGATTTTGATGGGTAATCGAACAGTTCGTGGTAATGAACTGTAACTTACTTACAGCGACCTGGCTCAATAGTAAACAAAACTCTAAAAAAACGGAATTTTGATACCAACAGATGTATCGAAACAAATGACTTATTATGCTGATTCCAAATATATTAGTTTCATTAAATTTAGTCTTACCCATTAAAAGCTACGAGTCAGAGAAAATTTGTCTGATTTTCGGGAAAAGGGGGAGAGACCCCCTTGAAGTCATGTAATTTTAATGAAAAACACACCATCAGATTCAGCGTATCAAAGAACCCTACTGTAGATGTTTCAAGCTCATATCTGCAAAAATGTGGAATTTTGCAATTTTTACCAGAAGAAAAATCAATTTACTGAAAAAATGTGCATTGTTAGTTTAATATACATATGCTGATATTTATTCCTTAAAATCTTAATTATTTTTTATTTCTTAAAATTATAAAAGTGAAAACATTAAAAAAATTTCAGTAAAGTACAAATTATATTCTAGCTTTTAGAAAGCATAGAGTTTAGAACCCTACTTAGGTTAATTTCTGCTCGTTATGAGTTTGACTTATTTTAATTTTTGTTTGTTTTGGGTTCCATTTATTTATTGATGCTGATATATGGTAGTTGTATGCTTGGTAGATTATTTTATTCTATTCTTTTTTCATTTTTGGTTTAATGGAGTTCTTTATTTTTTTTTGGAAACTTATTTTGTGCAAAAAGTTTTTGTGATTAATTTTTTTTCGTTTTATATTGACATAGTTTTTTTCAGGGAGAAAGATTGAGCCTCTTCTGAAGTTAAACAACCATCCCTTCCATAAGAACCTTAAATACCCCCTGGGCATAAACTATGACCCTTGCCCCTAATCTCTGGGGTCTGTTTCAACCCTAAAAGCCTTGTTATATGATATTTAGACTATTTTGAATAGAAGGGGTATCTCAAAATTTCTAGTAGACGCACTTTAGGACAATACGACGTGTGGGTAGGCTGGAGAGGGTAGCTGCCCTCTGATCACTGACTCTTACTAGATCCCTCTGATCTGAAAAAAAATACATTGTGCCAACATCATTCTTTACTTAGGCACCGCTTCTGCGCTGCCTGTGATTTTATTTTTTTTTGTCGTCGATGTTTTGAAAAACAAAAGCACACTGTTAAAGATACATATAGTTTTCAATAAAACGGAAAGTACATAACAGGCTTAAGTCTTTTATGGTTTGGGAAAGGAGAAAGGGGCAGTAGCCAAACTCCTCTTAGTAGTAACTTTTGTTGACAATATAAAAATAAACCAGACTATGCACATAATATTTTTTCAAGAACAATTGTTGCAGTAGAAGCAGTAAACAATAGCGGCAAAAAGTTTTTGTGATTAATTTCTTTTCGTTTTATATTGACATAGTTTTTTCAGGGAGAAAGATTGAGCCTTTTCTGAAGTTAAACAGCCACCCCTTCCATAAGAAACTTAAATACTCCCTGGGCATAAACTACGACCCTTGCCCCTAATCTCTGGGGTCTGTTTCAACCCTAAAAGCCTTGTTATATGATATTTAGACTATTTTGAATAGAAGGGGTATGACATTGCACCTAATGAGCTTCAACCAAAATCTAAGCATCACAATAGACCTACGTAGTTTTAACGAAAACAGGCCCATATCACCTTTCAGAATCTGTGAATGAGTTGTCTCAAAAAAAAGCATATGCTATGCTTTACCCCCACCTCCTCCCCTAATGTATAAATATATAGCCCATTTTTGTTTCTAAACTATTATATTTTCGTCCCATTTTGTTTTATTTCGTTAGAATTAACGACACTCCACTTCTCGCGTGTGTACCTAGATTCTAAACAAGTACCGTTGTTTCTTATGAAATATTTGAAAAAAACTACGTTTTCTAAAGAGTTAAAGAGGCTGAGTCACAAGTTCGAACCTTAAAACGTACAGGGATTAGAAGGTACAATTGGGGGGCTGCCGCCCCCCAAACCCCTCCGCGAGGAGGGCACAGCCTCTTTCATATACGGAATAATTTTCTCAGATTTTTGGTTATGGGTGTGGAACAATGAACTGAAAGAATTTTATATATCTAGAATCAGCATAAAAGCCAATACTGCCAGTATAGTTATTAAAAAATTACTTACAAGAACTTCCAACTTCTAATACTCCAGCTTCTGAGGTATACACAAAATTTGACTTGTTTATAAAATATCTTTCTCGCTTTAGTTCTATATCTATAATATTTTCTCAGCCTTTGTCTGTGAAACAAAAGGTTGGAACGATACACCCTAGAGGCAATAAGCTAATCGATGCGAGAAGTTCCAAAACACATGGAAACAGATATATCCATTAATTCCCAAATGACTTTCACTAATTTTTACCCAATTTTCGAAACAGGTCTTACAGATATTGGTAACAGACGTTGTCCTGTAAAATACTTTCAGAAAGGGAAACTTTTGCTATATTTTTTTTCTTTAACAAAAGAATTTTTTATAGTAAAGAGTCATAAGGCTCCAATGTTTTATTATTTATCAAATTGAAAAAATTATTTTTGAGCTAAAAGTAAGAAGCGAAGTCAAACCTTAATATGAGTATAAATTATTCCATATATGAGGGGGTTGCTCCCATCCTCAATACCTTGCTCTTCGCGCTAAAGTTGTTTAGTGCTTATGAAAAAGCTTATCCTTCTAATTAAAAGGCCCTTGCGTTTCAAGAGTCATTCTTAAGAAAATTGGGACAAAATTAAAAACCGTCAAGCCCTAGCGTAAAGAAAAACGTATCAAGAAGGAGGGAAACCCAGGGGTAAATCCCCAGCATTTTATTGGGGGGGGAGGCAGTCAAAGGGAATCGGATATATAATAATTTTCTTCTCCACATTACTGGGAGAGGGGGAAACTGCCTCCACCTGGCCCCATCAAGCTTGAAATCTCTTCGATAGCAAACCCGGTATGAGACTATTGACAGAAACATAATTAGTCTTCGACACCTGGGTTTTAAACAATAAAAAACTTTAGCGCAAAGAGCGAGGCGTTGAGGAGGGGACAGCCCCTTTCATATACGGAATAATTTCTGTTCGTTTTAAGTTTTAACGTCGTTCCTTATTCTCAGTTAAAAAAACTTGTTTTTTTATTTATTTATTTAGGGACAGGTGAAATAATTCCCTAAGCCTAAAGGCACATTTCTATTGAGCTAGCAAAATATGCCACAAATACGTCTCGACATTCGAAGCTGTCCGCTAAATTTACCCCCCTTGGAAAATACCCCCATCCCCGGTGAAAAATATCCCCCAGAAAATACCCCCACAGAAAACACCCCCCTCCCCGTACGTAAACAGCGGAAAAAGACCCCCCCCCCTCTGTGTAAAAATAAGTCTTTCAAAATTTGGGAATTTTATATGACTTTTGTTTTTTATTTTCCGTTTTATTTTTGTTTTTTATTTTCCTGGGGGAAATAAGATTTGTTTTGTGGAAAAAGTCTTTAAAATTAATTTGTGTTCGTTCTTTATTGACATTAAATAAAAAAAAACTTTTTCCACAAAATAATCTTTCAAAGGAAGGCCTCTCGATTACTTGGACTATCTGTCTTGGCTTTTCTCTGTCTACAATTACCCAGCGTCTTGATTCAACCTATGCAACATATTGCAAAATACTTGATCACTTCAATTCAAAATCAAAAAACTAGAAATGAACTCCGAAACTAAAAATGAGCGAAATAGAATCAAATGACCTGCCAAGCATAAAACTACTACCAATCATCCTCATTAAATAAATGAAACCCAAAACGAACAGAAATTAAATAAATAACCGAGTCAGAGTCAAATCGAGCTAAAATTCTGCTCATTTTGGGGTTTAATGTTACTCTCTACTTTCATAGCAACAGCGTACACCAGAAGTATTCCCAGAAATCATAAGGGAGTACATATCAATTTGGCATTTTTGTTTATTTTTTCGTTTCCGTTGCACCCCCCCCCCCCAAACAAAAATATTCACTGTCATTTTCACTTAATTTGGATAACTTGGCTCCAGCTTTATCACCCCCCCCCCCTTCCCAGGATTTTGAAGAAATTACGGCACTGTCAAAACTCCTATGCATTCCAAAGGCCAGAACATACATAGCACTTTACTAAAATTAAATTTAAAAAAAACAAGTTTTTTTTTTACTGAAAGTAAGGAACGACGTCAAAACTTAAAACGAACAGAAATTATTCCGTATATGAAAGGGGCTGTGCCCGATTTTCGACTATGTTGAACAAAATGGCTATCTCAGAATTTTAATTCGGTGACTTCGGAAAAAAAAATGAGCGTGGGAGGGGGCCAAGTTGCCCTCCAATTTTTTTGTTTTATTTCATTAGAATTAATGACACTCCACTTCTCGCGTGTGTACCTAGATTCTAAACAAGTACCGTTGTTTCTTATGGAAAAGAAAGCACGAACTTGACAGCTGACAGTTAAAATTTGGGATTTGCAGGTTGCACAAAATATCTTCAAAGTTTTCCAATAGCAAATCCTATCTGTGAGCAGTGGACAAATTATTAACTTAAAAAGGCCCTTCAACTTCTACAATAGAATCCTGTGAGTATTCTGCAGTTTGGGAGGGAGGGGGATATCTCAAATGGTGTATTTTAATGCCAAAACATCATAGTTCTAATTGAACCATCAGATAAATACAGAATTAGTTCTAAGTGAGAGACAAGGGCATTGCGGGAGTAAAAAACGATGTATAATCACCAGGGCCATAACCAGAATTTTTATTTTTTGGGGGATAGGTTTTGTTTGAGGAGGGGACAAAAGAAACTTTAAAAAAAGAATTAAAATTTGATTCTTTTGATGTATCTATTGGTATCAAAAATCCGTTTTTTAGAGTTTCGGTTACCATTGAGCCGGGTCGCTCCTTACTTACTGTTCGTTACCACGAACTGTTTGATATATTTTTTTGGGTTATTCAACTATGCTGGACAGAATGGCTATCTCAAAATTTTGATCAGACGAAATTGGAAAAAAAAAGGGCGTGGGAGGGGGCCAAGTTGCCCTCCAGCATTTTTGGTCACTGAAAAGGGCACTTTAACTTTTAATTTCCGTTCGAATGAGCTCTCTCTTGATGTTCTGGGGCCAATGGGTCGGTACGATTACCCCTGAAAAAAAAATAAACACGCCTCCGTGATCTTTCTTCTGGCAAAAAATACAAAGTTGCAGATTTTTGCAGATATGAGCTTGAAACATATGTAATAGGGCTTTGTGATACGCTGAATCTGACGGTGTGATTTTCATTAAAATTATTTCACTTGTAGGGGATGTTTCCCCTCTCTTTCAAAATTCAGGCAAATTTTCTCAGGCTCGTAGCCTTTTATGAGTAATACTAAACTTAATCAAATTTATATATTTAGAATTAGCATTAAAAAAAGTTTTTAAAAGTTTTGATTACTATTGAGCCGTATCGCTTGTTTTTTTTATTGTTTTTTTTTTATTACGTATATGTTATTACGTATATGAGGGGGTTCTCCCCTTAGTCAATACCACGTTCTTTACGCTAAAGTTAAAAATTTGTTTAAATCACAAATCCCTGAATCACAAAGGCTGTTTAATTAGAATAAATAGCTCTTTTGAAAGCACTAAAAAAAAACTATAGCGTAAAGAGCGAGGTATTGACTTGGGGGTGATCCCACTCATATACGTAATAATTTCTGTTCGTTTTAAGTTCTTATGTTGCTTCTTACTTTCAGTTGAAAAAACTTGTTTTTTTTAATTTAATTTCTGATCGTTTTTAAATAATGCTGGGAAATCTGGCGCCCCCTTCATAGAAATGTCCCTTACCCAAGGAAACATCCTCCACGGAAAGATTTTCCCGAGTAACCCCTCCTCCTGCCCCCCCCACCAGAAAAAAATCCTTCATGAAAATGTCTGTAAACTTCATAATAACCAATACAATATGTAAACAATGGGCAAAGTTCATAAATTGCAGCCCTTCCCCTGGGGACTGTGGGGGATTAAGTCATCCTAAAAGACATATTTATTAGATTTTCGACTATGTTGAACAAAATGGCTATCTCAGAATTTTAATTGGGTGACTTCGGAAAAAAAAATGAGCGTGGGAGGGGGCCAAGTTGCCCTCCAATTTTTTTGTTTTATTTCATTAGAATTAATGACACTCCACTTCTCGCGTGTGTACCTAGATTCTAAACAAGTACCGTTGTTTCTTATGAAAAGAAAGCACGAACTTGACAGCTGACAGTTAAAATTTGGGATTTGCAGGTTGCACAAAATATCTTCAAAGTTTTCCAATAACAAATCCTATCTGTAAGCAGTGGACAAATTATAAACTTAAAAAGGCCCTTCAACTTCTACAATAGAATCCTGTGAGTATTCTGCAGTTTGGGAGGGAGGGGGATATCTCAAATGGTGTATTTTAATGCCAAAACATCACAGTTCTAATGGAACCATCAGATAAATACAGAATTAGTTCTAAGTGAGAGACAAGGGCATTGCGGGAGTAAAAAACGATGTATAATCACCAGGGCCATAACCAGAATTTTTATTTTTTGGGGATATGTATTGATTGAGGAGGGGACAAAAGAAACTTTAAAAAATGTATCTGGATTACTTTTTGGTCTGCATTCTGGGAATATTTCTGGTCTACGCTGTTATCATGAAATGAAATTAGAGTATCGTTAAATCCCAAAATAAGCAGGGATCTATTACATATGGAAGGGGGACTGCCCTTCGTCATCTGCAACTCCACCTTGTGATCACTGATACTCTGGAGGATGCTGATTAGATCAGCAATTGAGAGCTCTAGTCCAGGGGCGGATCGATAGCAAAATATTGGTGGGAGGGGTGGGGCAATGTGACAAAAGCACCAATGAGCAAAATCTTTGGGGGGGGGGGCAATTTGACAAAGGGCCCAATAATTGACCAAATATACAAGTTTATTCTAAAGGAAGAGTGAAAAAAAAACAGGGAAAGAGGACGCCAGAAAATCGTGGGGGGATGGTTGACTTCAACAAAAATTTTACACGGGGGGAAGTTTGCCTGAATTCATAAGCAAAATTTACTCATTTACCTCATGAGAAGTAATCCATGAAGAACTATCATCAGTAATAATTCTCTGCTGTAAATTTTCCAAGCAAGAAACTTCCTGTTGGAGGGAAGGACCTTTGAAAAATTTTCAACATAGAGGTGATTTTTGGTATGAATTAAAAAAAAGATCATAAATAAAGTTAAAAACAAGTATTTTTTCCAGTTAGATTATGTTCAGAAGAATTTTTCGTCCAGAATAGTGAACAAGATTTTTTTTTTTTGGGGGGGGGATGGGCATTTGCAGTAAGCATGAACTTTTACGAGGTAAAATTCATGGGGGTACTATCTTGCGCGTGGGAACTCTCCTTGGGGGAGTTTTCCTTTGGGAAATTGCCATGAATGGGGAGGTGTGTGTCTCGTTATTATTCGAAAAAAGATCAGAAATTAAATTTTAAGAAAAACTATTTTTCAACTAAAAGCACGGAGCAGCACTAAAACTTAAGAAAAAAAACAGAAATTAATATATTTGTGCGGTGCCTCCTCCTCAATACCCTGCTCTTTACGGTAAAGTTAAACCTTTTTTCCTAAGTCTTAAAAAGGGCCTCCTGAATCAAATTTCCCAGTTAATAGTGTTTGACATGTGAAAGTTTGCTAAGCATTAGAGATTTGCAGGGCAAGTTTATTCAAATTTTTAATTAAGAACTACTTTTTAACCAACCCTTTAGATTAATAAAAATACCGTTTGCAAGAATTCTTATTGAAACAACCTGTTTTGGTATTTTATTGGAACAACACAAACAGTGGAAAATATCCCCCGCCAAACTTTTCATAAATTAGTGCTACCGGTCACTGATTTTCACTGCGAAGGACACATTAAAACCTGTATATGGGATAATCTGCAGTACCTGCAAATATTTATCTAGATCTGTGAACGTTTGACACATCCAAAATTAGACTTCAAAATAGCACTTAAAAATAAGAGATTCGCGTCTCATATGCCATCTTCTATTCAAAGTACAAACTCCATAACTCGTAATTAGCAGACCCATATATACGATGGATATGTCTTTGTATCCTTGGCAAAAGCCAAAACAAGAGACATTCAAATTTTGTGACAGAAACCAGTTTTTTACGTAATGCCTAAACGTGCCGCATTTCCATAGAGTCATTTTTGGTTTAGAATTGGCATGTCATCACCTTCGTATTAGCTTAAGAAACGAAACAAGTCTTGTGACGTCAGCTCTTAAACATGCCCCTTTTCGACAAGAATTCATTTTTGTTTCTATGCGGTCATGCCACACAAAAACCTGTTTCAAACATGCCACAAAGAGGCTGATCCTGTTTTCGACCGACCCCTTTGCTATGTAGCTGGTCGGGTGAAGTAAATGTTTACCACACAACTAGAACACTTGTAAATAAAAGAGAAAACTATTTCAAATAGGAACTTGTAATTTAACTTCAGGCAAATGCAAAATTTTCAACATGAAAATGAACCATCTAGATGAATTCTTGGCACACTTCGTTGAGGCGGTCTTTGCACTACCCCTTTTGCAGATGCTTCCCTAGCCACCAAACCTTTAGTGAACCTTTATCTTATAAAGTTTTCGAAGTATTTCTGTTTTCTTACGATTTTTTGATCAGTAAAGTGCGTTTTTTCTATATAATGTTAAAACTATCTGCAAATACCCTAAAAAAACCATTATCCTTTTGATTTTTAGAAGCAAAAATGTTATTTTTAATCTTTTCAGAAATTTGCATTTTTTTTACAAACTTAGCTGCCTCTGCAATATTTACATGAACATTTTTCGTTAAGCTATATTTCAAAATATCTGATACATACGGCAAATTTTTTAAATTTTTTAAAATTTGTATTAGGTATTTAAATCTTTATAATTTAAACTTAAGTTATGCAAGACAAATAGAAAAATGTTGTATAAATTAGAAGGTGGCGTTTCAATTTGCAACTTAAAATTGTATTTCGCAAAAAGCAAACCACCCTCTGTGATTAGAAAGTAATTTAAAAAATTTTAACTAAAACAGTATAGTCATTGAATAAAATGGCGACTTTCAATGAAATATCCATAAGACTTATTAGTAAATATATTTCTTTTAGCTACTTATGTGTAAGTGACTCTTGAAAGCTATTTTTGAGATTGTCAGAAGCATATTTATTATAATTATGATAACTCTTTTAGTCCGGGTTGCAGCGGTAACTAGCAACCTAGGAAGAGACGATATAATAACCCATAACTCCTAAAAATGGACTCAGATCAAAAAAAGTACACCATTAGAACCGCCTTTTTCGAAACCCTCATTTTCCCTTGTGTTCAACAACAAGGGAAATATATTGGCTTGAAAATCAAGAAAAGTGGTAGATACTACAGCATTCTGCCTAAACAGTATCTTTGTTTTCCTTTTCCGCAGACAGCTTGGCACTGGAACATCGCCGAGAGTTGTCCAATGGCTCATTTTAAAGGAAGTTAATAGATCTAGTGCCATTTGTAATTAATTTTTTTTATTTTAAACAGAATCAATTTTTCCACTAAAAACTGCATTTTTATGGCCAATCTTGATGAATGACGTAATAATCGTAGGTAGTAACCATGTATGAAGTAATAAGTAAATGCAATATTTATACGCACTAATCTTTCGACAAGAACTGAGGATCGCGTCTTACTATTCCAACTAAGAAAAAGCCTTAGGCTTTATCCTGTTTGTAATCCGTTATTACTAAGAGGACTACTACTACCACTACTGATGCTAAGGGTAGGAAGGTGAAACTTTCAGTAAAGCTATAGTAAAGAATAACTCCTAGCCCGTGTTGACTGAATATTATTAAGAGACCTACGCTCTAACGGCAGAGCGAATAAGGCTTGTATATTATGAAAAATTATACATTTTGTGATTATATTAGTACACGACGTTATTGCAATATTATAATGCAAGTTAAGTCACTCTATAAATGTATATGAATGGGACGTCACTTATATAAAAATTGTTTTCCAAAAATAAAGGCACAGAATGAATTCAGGCACAAAGTCGTGACCCATTTATATCGTTTTCTTCCACCAGACAATCTTAAAGTGTTAATTTCCAGAAGAAATTATCAAGCCACTTTGGGGAAAAATGCGACCATAAATAAATAATACTGGAAGCCCGGGCTTCACCCAGACCCTGGCACTAGGCACGCGGCACGCTTGTATCAAAAGTGATTAGAGGGCAACCAGCCTCCTTCCATACGCTTTTTTCTCTAAATACATCCGATTAAAATTTTGAGATAGATATTTTGTTAAAAATAGTAAAAAGGCAAAATAACTATACCTCCGGGGTTGAAAACTTCTCCAGCCCCCGGGATAAGTGCTGCAAGTCATGCTAGTTGTCCATCGTTAACATATAAGGTTTTTATGAAAAAGGTGGTCGTATAAAATTTGGAGTTGCCTCATTCAACTGTAAGTCAAAAGTTATATTGCCCTAATTCAGAGTTCAAAAGTGATTGGAGGGCAACCTACACCCCCTCCCTCTCCCATACCCTTTGCACCCAAATGCATCTGATCAAAATTCTTAGATAGTCATTTCATTCGAAATAGTCCAAAACTCAAATACCTTTAATTCAAGGGTCAACAAAAACTTTCACAGCTCCTGGTTCAAGGGCTGTAAGTTGTGTAAGTTGACCATTGGTAACTTACAAGGTTTACAAGAAAAAAGGGCATGCTCGATTCTAGATCTGCAAAAAAGGTTAAAAATGTTTATTTTCCCTGTTTTATCTTTTCCTATTGTTTTTCCTTTTTGGTATTTTTTCCCAATTGATATCTCCTGTTTTCCTGTTTCTCTACTTTTTTAGTTTTTATTTATCGTTATTATTATAATAATTTTTTTCTACTGTAGGCTATGCTAGTGTTTATTCTCTTTCATCTTTATTTCATATATATTGTTTGATTTAAGGTAATATTTGTGGTTCTTTTAGTGCTTTATTATTGTGTTGTATGACCCACAACAAGCCAAGCTTCTTGGGCAGAATAACTTTTTTACGTTTGTAATAGTGTTTTAGTATTAATAAAAGGATTGAAAAAACTTTAACGAAAAGTTGACAGGAATACCGAATGCAATAAAAACAAACTGTGTGCTTGCTGAAGGCGAAAAGAGAATATCGACAATATATAAGAAACGGCTGAGGTGTTTGGTTGAAACTTTAAGGTATTTTGAGGGGGTTCAACCTAGACTAAAGGGAGACCAGTCCCCCTCCTGTTCTCCTTGACCTTTTAAAATAAGCTATATTTTAAAAAACTGTAGATGTCAGACAAAACTAAAACGGAATATGGGCGTTATTGTTAACAGCATTTTACATGCAAGGGCAAAACAGCCCCATAAGAGCGGGGACTTAAGCTGTCTGGCAAAATGTCCAAAACGGAATGCTACAAATAAACAACACAATGCTATCAGCGGAAAGAAAGACACCACATTGTTATTCTCTGTTTTAAATCTTGTAAAAGTTATCTTTGTTTTAAAATAGATGGCGCTCTTGCATTTACTGTTTGGACCGTCACTGGACCATGGTCTAAATTGTGTTAAAAGGAAAACATGCAACATGTGGGCTTCAAAATGAAAACTAAATGAAACGAATTTATTTTTCACCAAAACTAATTATATTTGAATAGATGTATTATTTGATGTATTATTTGTATTAGATGTATTGTTTGTATTATTTTATGTGAATAGTGATTCTTTGTATGAATTGATGCATCTTTTCTTATATATTGATTATTCGTCTTTAATTTTCAGTTCTCTGTTGAAAAACACTAAAATGAATAAGGATCAAGAATGATTTTTTTAGGGCCAACGAAAATACTAGACGAAAAAAACGAATATTTAGGTAGGGCAACCACCTTCCTTCAGCAATACATGAGGAAGTTAGAAGGAAACGCGTTAAGCAAACTTGGAAGGAAACATTTTTGGATCGAAACTGTGAAAGAAAGAAACTTGAATAAAGATAAACAACGTGGAAGCCAACACAGTGAAACAAATGAAAATCAGAATTTGAAGAGTTATAAAACAAACAACGGAAAGAACTAACACAAATAGCAAACAAAAAAAATTAGCGGAATTAAAGAATTTTAAAACCAATAAACATAATCTCAAAATCAAACAACTTGCCAATATCTGTGATTCTCAATAAGCGATAGTACGAGCCCAGTACTAAAGAAGTAACTGGATTGGTAAAAATCCTTTCATTTGCTAGGTAAGTTATTGCCATTACGTCAGCTCGGAAAAAACTGCATCCTGCATTCAGCGATAATCAGTGCTTCCAATTGTGGCTTTTTTATTTTTCTTGTTGGCTTTCTGCGTTGTTCATATAAAGCTTATTTTAATAAAACTCTTAAATAAGATGCATGGGACATGAATAATATTTTAATTTGTTCTAGAGCCATGCATGTTCCATGCATGTGTAAGATAAGTTTTAAAAGGGAATCCAGCAAAAAAAAAAAAAAAAAAATATTTTCACTAATTCAGTCACAAATTAAAACTCATATTCTCCCTATCAAAGGTTAAAATCTATTGGTGTGCAGCTTACTATGGCCTGACACACATTTTGTCCATGCCTTTTCCCTACTCTGCTCTCCTCCCTATGGTTTCCTCACAATTACTTTAAAGTCGCCGATCACCAGGGGGCGATGGATACTCCCTACCCCCCTCTAATATAGGCGCCCTCGCTGCGATTGCATTTTATAATAGTGGTACTCTTTTCTTCATTTCTACTTTATCTAGTAAAAAAGAACAAGGATCCATTCGATGGGGTTGTTTATATAAAGTTTAAACGAACTTAAATTTGCCAGTATGACACAGAAAGTTGAAGTTGACAGGGACTTTACCCCCTGTTTAAGTTTAGTGAAGTATAAATTGAGGTTTGAAGTTTAGGCAGCACTGGAAATATTAAAAGGTCAATTACTAGAACCTAAATTTGCCAGTAAGACACAGAAAGTTGAAGTTGACAGGGACATCAAAGTAAAATTAAAAATTGAGGCAATACTGAAAATAATAAATGATATATTGCAAGAACCTCAATATGACAATAAATTAAACAGACAAAAACTTATGGGTAAATTTTTACCCGTACCGATAAATTTTCGATAACACAGATAATCTCAGGTAGTCCTTGACAGATATGTACTATGTTTTTCCAAGCGAGGAGCGAAAGTTAGGAAAAAATAAGGGAATTATATGAATGCGTACTGAAGATTCAGAAAGAATTCTAATAATCTTACAATTTTGGGGAAATACACATTTGGGGGAGAAGGGAACATGCCCATGAATACATTTAAGAGGGCAAAAAAAAGAAATTTTGTTAATTCGTTGATAAAAAAATTTCAAGGAAGAATATTTACATCAGGTACTACCAACCCAAGGAAAAACTTACATTTCAAGTCTTTCCAATTTATTGTCTCTTGCCAATCTTGCCAATTTATTGTCTCTCATTGACCAGTAAAAGAAAACTGATTTTCTCTTAAGAAATATTCAGTGAATTGTTTTATTGCTTTGGGAGAATGGAGCGGATTAAAAACAAAGAGGCAAATTAAGTTAAAATCTGTACATTACAGAGGAAAATTTCAAAATCTGCAGATTTCGAAAATAGAAACACTGACCAAAAGGCCCTTATTGTGTATATATGTGAAGCATAAAGTAACCAAAACAGGTTTTGTTATGCTGTATTATTAAATGCTACTAGAATTCAAATTAGTAGCTACTGAAAGGCTAGTAGTCAAATTCGTAGCTACATGATGGGGGAGTTGTAGGGGTGGCTCAAAGGACCAAGGTCAGTGGGAGGGGGGGGGGGGATGTGATCCCATAATTTAAACCACTCTTTGGTCACATTATACTACTCGGGAAAATTTATTATAATTAATCTTCTATAATTTATACTTATCTACGGAAACAAAGAAGAAGCTAAAGCGGAATACGTCATGAGTAACTAAGGACAGCTATATTTATATTCACCTGCTCTTCAAAGGGGACTATCATATATGTAAGTGACAAGGCAAATGGAGAAACATTTTCTACACTAATTTAAAATTGACTTATAGAGCTGAACTCTCTGGAAATGGTCTTCGAAAAAAAAACCTGCCTCGATGAGACCTTTTACGGCGTCTAAACCACTTGCTTTCCAGGAGCGCCAAAGAGGCTTGTTAATATATTTGCTTTAAATGCTAATTTTTATCCTTTGCTAAACGGAAGAATACATGGAAATGATATAATGTGGGTTCTTCATTTGCACACTAGAGGAAAGGGTAGTTTTGTAAAATTACCGTAAAATAAAAACTTAGTAAGTAAAATTGGTAAAATTGTTGGGTCGGTCGAAAACAGGATCAGCCGCTTTGTGGCATGTTTGAAACAGGTTTTTGTGTGGCATGGCCGCATAGAAACAAAAATGAATTCTTGTCGAAAAGGGGCATGTTTAAGAGCTGACGTCACAAGACTTGTTTTGTTTCTTAAGCTAATACGAAGGTGATGACATGCCAATTCTAAACCAAAAACGACTCTATCGAAATGTGGCACGTATAGGCATCATGTCAAAAAACTGGTTTTTGTTCTATAAGCTAATATGAAACCAATGGCAAAAGTTCATTTGCACTGAATAATTAAGGGTTTGCTGGAATTCAGTGGTAGAGTAAGTACTTTGAAATAAAGATGGCAGTGAGAGATAAACCCCTTTTTAAAAAATGGATGTCTTTTCAACTTAGGATTTATAAATACCTACTTCTAAGGTGTAGAATGTACAAAAATAAAAGTAGACATTTTATTTGTAAATATATTTGTTTCCTTTATGTATAAATTATATTTTTTGGAAGGAGATTGTATAAAACATTTAGTTAAAAATTTTTGATGGTTTTCGTTCAAATAAGAAATTTTGTTTATCACTGGTTTCATATCAAGTGGGACTCTTGTTAAAACGGATTTAAATGGCCATGTTCACTGGAAAAGGGTGATTCTAACCCTCTAAATAGCTCCCTCTGGAGCTATTGTTTTATCCTTATATCCTTTCACTCTATACCTTCAACTCTGTTTCTACTTAGCCTTTTGTGTCATTCCTATCTAGTATTCATTCATATAGAAAAAAAAATTACAAGAAACGTTGAATCGATAAATACTTTATTTTAAATAAGAGATTATTTTATAAAATACATGGTTGTGTCTTCTTCCACTGTCAAATCCATAGACACTTTGAGTGTCTGTTTTGTCTTGTCGGGTAAACTTCGAAAGGTTAAATTTTCGTTGTTTTTTTTTTCTTCTTTCTTTTTTGTTTAGCACTGAGGACAGCTTGAGGGAGGTCCTTGTAGAAATATTTGCTTGTTTCTTCGTCATCATGGTTTGCCACTGGCTGACAAATCCTTGTTTTCACACCTGTTTTTGATTTTATTTTTCATTTTATTATTTTCTGATTAGAGAGCCTAAGTGTAGAAGTTTTAACTCCTATTTTCTATCTAAAATCTTGAATTTTGTACTTTTTCCTTGAAGAGATACGGTTTTATATGTTTCGTTCCCCATGCCCAATTGTAGCAAACCAAACCTAGAAGATTAGAAGAGGGCTTATTTGATCGTGAATCACAAATATTACTGACCTTTGAGAATAACCAAAGATTGGAGGGTAGCTAGCAATTGTTCCACGCCTCTTTTTTACCCATATAATGTCATATCAAAATTTGGCATTATTAATTTGATTTAAACAGTAGAAAGGTCCAATAATTTATCTTTGGGAGGAAATGATCCCTTATAGTCCAAGAAGAAGGAACTACAAGTTACGCAGTTTGCCCACCGTTCACATATAGTATTTCTCATTGCAGAATAGGAAAAAAATTATAATGGGAAGTGGTATTTTTTGGTGGGAAGGGGGTCCTTGAGTGGTATAAAGCCCTTCCGGGGGAATAATTTTTCATGGTAAGATTCAGGAAAATTTCTGAGCCAAATTTTACACAGAAAGCAGGAAAGGATTTCTTGTCAAAATTTGAAAAACAATCAGAAATTCTATTTATAAAACCAAGTTTTAAGCTTAAGAGAAACAAGAGCCATTTTAAATATGAGTGGAGCGGCTCCTTTCTCAACCCTTGCTCTTTAAGCTAGTCAGTTTTTGTTATCGTTCTATGACTCGTTCCTTTAGGAATGAGTCATAGAACACAAGGGCTGTTGAATTTGAAGTATTTTTAAATAACTTGCTTTTCAAACAGTTCGTGGTAACGAACTGTAAGTAAGGAGCGACCCGGCTCAATGGTAACCGAAACTCTAAAAAACGGAATTTGGTACCAATAGATACATCAAAAGAATCAGATTTTAATTCTGATTTCAAATATATAAGTTTCATCAAGTTTAATATTACTCATCAAAATTTTACGCGCCTGAGAAAATTTGGCTGGTTTTCGATAAAAGGGGGAAAGACCCCCTAAAAGTAATTGAACCTTAATGAAATTCACACCATCATATTTAGCGTATCAGAAAACCCTACTGTAGAGGTTTTCAAGCTCCTATCTACAAAAATGTGGAATTTTGCATTTTTTGCCAGAAGAAAGATCACGGGTGCGTGTTTATTTGTTTTTTTTTTTCCCAGGGGTAATCGTATTGACCCAGTGGTCCTAGAATATCGTAAGAGGGCTCATTGGAATGGAAATTAAAAGTTCTAGTCCCCTTTTTTAAGTGACCAAAAAAAAAAAATGGGAGGGCAGCTAGGCCCCCTCCCACGCTCATTTTTTTTTCTCAAAGTCACCCAATTAAAATTTTGAGATAGCCATTTTGTCCAGCATAGTCGAAAATCAAATAGATATGTCTTTTACGATGACTTAATCCCCCACAGTTCCCAGGGGAAGGGCTGCAAGTTATGAACTTTGCCCATTGCTTACATATTGCATTGGTTATTGGGAAGTATACAGACATTTTCAGGAAGAATTTTTTGCTGGTGGGGGGGGGGGGCTGGAGGCGGGGCTATCTATTCTAATTAAACGGCCTTCGTGATTCAGGGGTTTGTGAATTAAAAAATTTTTAACTTTTAACGTAAAGAGCGTGGTATTGACTAAGGGGAGAACCCCATCATATACGTAATAAAAAAAAAAAAAAAAAACAATAAAAAAAAACAAGCGATACGGCTCAATAGTAATCGAAACCTTTAAAAACGGAACTTTGATGTCAATAAATGTATCAAAAGAATGGGCTTATAATGCTGATTCTAAATATATGAATTTTATTAAGTTTAGTATTACTCATCAAAGGCTACGAGCCTGAGAAAATTTACCTGATTTTTTAAAGAGGGGGGAAACATCCCCTAAAAGTGAAAGAAATTTAATGAAAATCACACCGTCAGATTCAGCGTATCAGAAAACCCTATAACATAGGTTTCAAGCTCATATCTGCAAAAATCTGCAACTGTGTATTTTTTGCCAGAAGAAAAATATACGAATATAGAAGTTCGTTACGTAAATTAATTTGTAAATTACGTCAGAACCAAATTTAGAGAGCCATTTAGCAAAAGAAAAGTAAATTTTTTATGCAAATTTTGCTTACTTATATCAATGCCGGCGAGCCAAAATAAAAGCTGCATTAACTAAAAAACGATCAGAAATTAAATAAAAAAAAACAAGTTTTTTAAACTGAAAGTAAGGAGCGACATTAAAACTTAAAACGAACAGAAATTATTCCGTATATGAAAGGGGCTGTGCCCTCCTCAACGCCTCGCTCTTTACGCTAAAGTTTTTTTATTGTTTAAAAAAAAAGAGTTGTGAGAAAGTCAAACTTTAGCGTGAAGAGCGAGGCGTTGAGGAGGGCACAGCCCCTTTCATATACGGAATAATTTCTGTTCGTTTTAAGTTTTGATGTCGCTCCTTACTTTCAGTTTAAAAAACTGTTTTTTTTTTTTTATTTAATTAGAGTAAAGAGCGAGGATTGAGAATGCGACTGTAACGGAGAAACTTCTGATCATTTTAAGTTTAAACCTTGCTCTTTACTTTCAGTTGAAAAAAGTTGTCTTTTCATTTGTTGAAAAGACATTTGTTTCATTTGTTGACGAACAGAAATTATTCCGTATATGAAAGGGGCTGTGCCCTCCTCAACGCCTCGCTCTTTACGCTAAAGTTTTTATTGTTTAAAAAAAAGTTGTGAGAACGTCAAACCTTAGCGTAAAGAGCGAGGCGTTGAGGAGGGCACAGCCCCTTTCATATACGGAATAATTTCTGTTCGTTTTAAAATTTAATGTCGCTCCTTATTTTCAGTTTAAAAAACTTTTTTTTTTATTTAAAGGCTGCGAAAGCGGAGGGTTTTGGGGGCGGCAGCCCCCCAACTGTGCCTCCTAATCCCTGTACGTTTTAAGGTTCAACCTTGTAACTCAGCCTCTTTAACTCTTTAGAAAACGTAGTTTTTTTCAAATAATTAAATTATATAAAAGGGGAAAACTGAGTTTTTGATTTAAAGTGGAAGTAATAAGCTTCTTTAAAACCAAAATATTTGTCATCATAAGTTTGAATAAAGTAAAAAAAAAACTAAATATAATATAGGTAAAAGTCTGAATAGAATATAACGAAGTGGATTTTTGAATGAAATAAACAACGGTTATCAAAACATAAATGAACCGGAATTGTCCTGCAAATGAAAAGGGTCATAGTTACAAACCTCGAAGTTTTTTATGCTAGTTTGTTTTTTCCATTAAGACTTTTTGTTATTCGTATCGGTTTTTAAACAATAAAATTCGTGGTTTGTTTGGAGGAGAATCAATTATCAGAACATTTGTAATCGTAATTATTCTCAAATTCTCAACGTTACAACTATAATCTTCTCAACACATTTTTGGCATTTAATATCTTAGATGGTTTTCAATTGTTGAAGTTCTTGTACTAGCTTAGTTAAAGAAGTTTTGCTCTGTTATTCTGAGAGTTAATAAAATGGAAAAAATCATTTATAAAAATAAAAACGAGTCATTTATAATTTTAATTGTGAAGCTAAAACCTCGCTTATCCTTTGCCACAGCTGTTTTTAAAGCTATCTTTAGCAATTTGGTATTTTATAACATAAAAAAAACAGTAGGTTCGAATCATTATACTGTTTTAGCTGATTTATAGCTAATTGTTGCTGTTATCAACTAGTTTTCTAAAGTTAATTTCATCCAAAGAGCATGTCCTTGCTTGTTCATTTTCTTCATAAATAATTTATTCATTTAATACAAAATATAGAAAAATTGTGCGGAGAATATTTGTAAGTCGGAAATATCGATGCATGGTGAGTAGTAGTAATATTACGATACAATTTGTGTCTGCTTTGCCTAATAAGTCACAACTATGTATTTTTTAATTTAAAGGAATAATATTAAGAGAAATTAAGTACGTGACAAAAAAAATATTCTGTTTTTTTTTTTTTGGAACACCTATTTTCGAACATTTAATTTGGCATCCAACGTCATTACCTTATAAAAAGGCTATTTCTTGTGAATGCAACAAATTTTTTTGTCAGATGTAAATTTTATTAAATACTGGGGATATACAAAAATATATTTTCTTTTTAATTCCCACAATGTGACAAGAATTAAAACGCAAAAAATATGAACTAAATTTGCTTTGTTTCAACCTATGAATTCCTAATCTGAATGTGTTCCAAAAAAGTATTTATATTTGAAAAATAACCCTTATAGATGGCATCTTTTACAAAGCATGAAACGTACCTATTCCATTGAACGAATTTACTTTTATTAAGATGAAACATATATTTATTTTGAACCTATAATTACCTACTTTGATTGTCCGTTTTGAAAGTTCATCTTTAACCTAATAAGTCAAAACTAAAATAGAGATTTACACATAATAAAAAGGCCAAAAAAAAAAAACGCCACAGCTTCTTTTTAAAGTCCTTTGCTAAGCAAAGGACATTATTAAAAAAATGTGCAAACTTATAAAATTTCACTACAATCCTTCAAAACCTTCATCCATTATTATGCATTATTTCGTTCTTCATTCATTCTTTCCAGTAATCTTCTAGGATCTTTCTGAATCAATATGTCCTGTAAAATATTGTTATTAATTAATTAATCGCTTCAATAGTATAAGAAACTAAATATAGCATAAGGTAAAAGTCTGAATGCAATATAACGGAGTGGATTTTTGAATGAAATAAACGACGGTCATCAAAACATAAATGAACAGGGATTGTCCTGTAAATGAAAAGGGTCATGGTTACAAACCTCTAACCTAATTATGGTAGTTTGTTTTTTCCAATAGGACTTTTTGTTATTCGTATGTTTTTAAACAATAAAATTTGTGGTTCGTTTTGAAGGAGAATCATTACCAGAACATTTGTAATCATAATTATTCTCAAATTTTCTATTGCTCTTTAGCCCAAGCAACGAATCTATAACTATCTCAAAAAAATTAACTACTGATGTTTTCATATATACTTTTACTTAAGCAAAGACGGGAGCATTAATGGAAACCAAAACCCTCTCTCCCCAAAATATACATTTTATTTTGCAGAATGTTTCTGAAGTAACCCATAGACAACAAAGACTAAATAGTTAAAGTGGCGATCTAAAAGGGTTCTGTTTATTTATTGTTTTTTTTCTACTAAGATGTATTTTGGCATAAGGGCGTATAGACAGAAATTCTCATAATCCAGATTATCATTTTATTTCTTTTTAACGTAAAATAAAACTAATTTGAAATTTAAGAAAGTAAAATCTTAGGAGAAGCAGCAAGAACTGTCGCATTCTGAGATGGTATATAATGTCATAAAAAAATTAAATACTCTAAATAATGAGCAAAATAAAATATTTTTTTTCTTATCGCTCCTATTTATTTCCATCTTTCTATCGAAGTTCCTAAATCAAAAATGTTTTAATACTGCGTCATATGTTTCCATAATATTATACGGATTTCATTGAGGGGGATAACGCAAAAGTACACTGAGGTCTTGTGCCATTGACAGGGAAAGTTAGAGTAACTCAATAACCGTTTTGTAGCCGCTTTCTCTCTGTTGTAAAATTGTGTTAATCTCATTGCCTCTGATTTTCACATTTTTCATGCCAAAAAAATGTATTTCCTTAATGTTTAACATTATAAAAAGTGTGGGATGACTATGTCTGAACCAAAGGGCTATATCTGATCTAATCTTAAAGTACGAAGGACATCAAACTTTGAAAGCTTTTTTTCCTCCCCGTTTCCATCTTAGGTCTAATCAGTGGTTTCCTTGGGCGGTTCCTTGGGTCTTAGGCAGCTTTCTTGGATGTATTATAATTGTTTCTACGGTTCGCTTTGGGTTGTTATAACATTCTCAAGGTTAGAATCCCTGCTTAAAGCTTCACCAAACAAAGTATTTTTAAGTAAATTAAGTCTTTCAAATGAAAGCATTATTAGGACAATTTTTTCAAGGGGAATCGTCCAAAAATATTTTAAGGGGGGATTTTCCAGAAAGGATATAATTGTCTGGAGAGAATTTTTACGGGGGGGGGGGGGGTGGTGGTAGTTTACATGAGACAACTTTTCAAGAACAAGTTTCCCGTGAATGAAGTGAATTTTTTCATGAAGAGAAAACCAGATTTAACGGCATTATTTGAAAAATGATCAGAAACTTAATAGGAAAAAAAAAAAGAAAAAAAAAGGAAAAAAAAGAAACAAGACCAACGAAAAAAAAAAAAAAAAAAAATGCAGCCCTAAAAACAAACAAAAAAAACCTGAAAACAGCCCTTAAAACGGGAATCGGGAAAATTTATTTCATATATAAGTGAGTTTTGACTATTTGTCCCAACTTTTTAAGAGCGGACTCCTGAAAACCCAAAGGCGTAACGTAAATTAAGATAAAGGATGCTGCACTAGATCCTTAAGGTCCATCCCGGCGTGTGCTGATCTCCGTCTTTCAAGCCTTTCACCGTGCCAGAAAGTGCAAGGGGGGATGAAAGCCAGCCACCCTAGGCTTTTCGCACACCTTTTCCTTGTTTACCTTCCCCAGATTTCTCCAGGTACCCATGAGAGAATGGAGCTTGGTCAACTCTTGACTGAGCTTACTGAATCACGCCACACTAAACCCCGTCCCAAACCAAATAATTGGATAGACTAGGATTCGAACCCTCACCTTTCGGACAAGGGATCCTAAATATAGCGCACCAATCCACTCGGCTAGGAACCCAAAGCGTATGTAATTAGGATAAAAAGCTCTTTTAAAAGGACCAAAAACAAACTATCATAAATAGCGAGGTATCGAGGAGCAAGGTAAGAGCAAAGAGCAAGTTTCACCCCCCTTATTCATGGAATAATTCCTGTTCTATTTTAGTTTTGTAATCCTGGTCCTAATTTTCAATTGAAAAAACTTTTTTTTAATTTAATTACACAAAAAAGAATGGACAGTTATAAGAATAAAAATAAGCACAAACCTAGAAATTGAATCTTTGAATATGACCATGTATTGTACTTGTTTGACAACAACCAACTTTTTAGAAACTAGGGGCAATTATGTGAACAATTTAGAGAGCATTAACTTTGAATAAGTAAGTATCCTTTACAGCTAGTATTGAATCTGAATGAGTTCTTGACCTATCAGATATATTTGGCAAAAGAAAAACTCGTATTATAAGAGTCCCAAAGTAAATATTAACTTTGTTTTGGGGACGGTGCGACTTTTTTTTTTTCAAAATTATAATTTGCTGCAAATGTTGACCATAATTGAATATACCTTACAATACATTTAGGCTGTATTTGTTTGACGTCAATAAAGCCACTTACTGTCTGACCTACTACAAAAAAAACATATACTATATGTGCTTTTTGACTCTATTGGAAGACGATAAACAGTTGGACAAAATAGATGGGCTCTTATTGAATTGCTATATAATCAATAGAAAAATTCGTGAATCTAAAAAAAAGGCATTTTTGCCTATGCCCGTAGAATTGCATTCATCAACATTTTATTAAATCTAATCAAATTGGGGTTGAGTGTCTCGCTTTATTTACTATGTTTTATGGCACAGATAAAAGGCAATAGTATTACTAGACATTACAACTACCTCTTGGTACGTTATAATTCATTCATTTACAAAGAAATTGAAGCTTAAAGAGTAATAAAACAGTGGAACTTAAACAGTAAAGAAATTGGAGCGAATTGAATCTGCTTATTCCAAAAAGTTCATTAAGTGGACACACGCTTTTTGAAAGCATCGCGGGATCTATTGTTTCATTGCTGTAGTTAATTTATGGAGAAAAGAAAACTGGATAAATAATGCTTAAAGTAAGCTCCTTAGAATCTATTTATTATTATATAAATTAATCCTGACATGGTAAAAAAACGAACAAAGATAGGACTAAGCCTGAAAACAAACAAAAATAAGATGTACATGGGTTTTTTTTTCCCTTAGAATTGATATAGTAGAAAGTTAAGATGACATCAACTCATTGAGCTATTTTGAAGGATTTTCTATATTTAGGACTTAGGACAAAAAAGTTGTCCCCTGGTATTGGAGGATTAACATAAGGGGTTCACCCACTTTTTAAAGGCACCAAAAGTGGCGCAAAGGGGTTGCTATGCCACTTACTGGAGGGGGAGATCCCTCGTCGGCCAAAATAGTGGGATTTCCGTGGTTACTCCAACGGTTCCGTTCATACTAGCGGGATCGGATGGTCCAGGGCCACTTTTAAAAGCCAAGGTTTACCGATAGATTTCTAACTATCTCTTTAGATTCAGATCAACCTAGGCTGAAAAGTTAAAAGAGTACATAGTATAAAACAAGGTCTTAACTGTATTCACTTCCACGCTGTATAAGAACTGATTTAAAAAAAGACTCTTTCTCCCAGCCCGCTCCGCTAGACGCGTGACTGCGACATGGGGTGAACGGGGTGGTAAATTAATTCTTCCAGCCAATCCTAGGTCTTTGCCAAGAATGGCAAAGATTTGCCAACTTATCTCACAGTCAGTCACTTAATTGAGGTTAGTTATAATGAACCAGGAGAACCAAAATATTCTCAAGAATAAAGCTTCAACTCACCAAAACTCCTAGGTGATGACATCTTGCAAAACAGCTATAACTCAACTATCTTCCATCAAAAAGGACATAGATTCCACATCAAAGCTAGTTTAAGCCTGTTTGACTCAAATGCTAATCAAATCGACGCCATTGCCCTAGTCAAAGGCAAGAAATCTAAGAAAAAAAAAAAAAAAACGGCAAAACTTTCCATCCCAGTCCAAAATTACCACCAATGATAATTCGTCGGCTGAAGAAGAATTTCAGTATTCAAAATCAAGCAAATGATGAAACTTCGACCACAATGGATATTTAAATGTATACTATGCAAGATTTTACGTTTCTCACAAAATTATCACTGTGCAATAATGTTTGTTTTAACTATTACGATGACCAAAATAAATTTGCGCAACAACCCCTTAGCTAGCCCTGATAGCCCCTTAAGCCGTTTAAACTGTCAAATATCTCGACACTAGATTTTGTAAAAAATGTAAAAAAAACCCAAAGCTAATGGAAGAGACAAAAACTTAATATAATCTGCTTTAAACATCAAAAGCATAAGACGTAGAAGTGGACTATTTTTTTTTAAAGATTTAATTTTTAATTAACGGTTAACTGCCCTTTCGACGTAATTGGAATAACGGAGACGTGGCTTTCAGAAATTGATGATACTAATGAATTTTCCCTCCCCTGGCTTTCAAGCTATTCATATTGAAAGAAATTTAACCAAGTCCTCTTTTGGCATTCTCTTTACATCCAGTCAAGTCTAAAATTCACCAGGCTATTACACTGTGAATCCTTATTCTCGCAACCTATAAATAATAGATTGCATTTATTCAATAATTAGTTGATATAAGTTGTTTGACGACAATTCTTTTATTTTTTCATTGTTTTTTTATAAACCACCCTCATTTCCGACAAACCTTTCTTTTGTAACCTTTTTGATGACTTTTCTCTAGTTTTATTAATTTACCACAAAAGAAGGCAATAGTTTTTTGGGGACTTCAATTTGTAATTTACTAAATGTTAGCAGTAATTAATGATTGTGATACCTTCTTTTGAAACATTTACCTCAAGTGGTCTTATGTTCTTCCGACAATCCTTTTTTCCCTACTAGAGTTGATACCTATGAGGTCTACCACTACTGTAATTGATAACATTTTTGTAGCCACTTCCTTCGGGAAACTACCTGTCCTCCAAAATAATATTCTCTGACCTGTCAGACCACTTTCTAATCTATCTCTCCCTACCCTTCCAACCAACTATTAAACACCCTAGAACTAATATCCCCATACGTCTAATATGATATATAATATTGTGAATATGAAACCGGTTCACGGATCGTCCTGAAATAATTTTGACTGGTCAAAGGTGGTTTTTGGATTGTCAGGATGTTAATTCAGCCACAAATGGTTTTACACAGGGACTGAGTGATCTTATCAGTTTCAACCTTTCCAGTCTGTAAATCAAACCGAAAAACTACCTTAGATATACACCCCTGGATGTCAATAGCCTGATAATCTCTTCATATTGTAAAAATAACCTATATAAGTTAGCTTGCAAAACCAGTAGCGAGTATTGACCTAAATAATTATAAAACTTACAAAAACTATATACAAAAACTCTTCCGTGAAGCAAAAAAAAAAAATAATATTATTTCAAAAAATCACTCACTGCAAAGGGAACTTGCGAGGAAAAATTACACCATCATATTCAGCATATTTGATAACCCTACTTATATAAGTTTTCAAGTCCCTATACACCATAATACGGAATTTTTACATTTTTACCACAAGAAAAGATTCTCGAATGCATGTTACGTTTGTTTCTGTAATTTCTTCCCCAAGGGTGACCAAATGGAAACAGTGTGATCCTATACGTAGCTCAGAAGACGGTTCATATAACATCGATGCCAAACAAAATTGGGCGCAATATAATCTCAACTTCGTGACAAAGCTGTTTTAAAGTATAAAAAAGGTGGACTTTGCCTCCCTTATCGAAAGTAGAATACTTTTGAAAACTTCATTTGTAAAAGGCCATTTTTCTTGGCCAAACATCAACATTTTGACACCTCTTGACAAGCCAAATTTTGTTTCGAATTTTTGCTTCAATTTTGACATCTTTCAATGCAAAGCAGCTAGTTGCTCTTCCCTTTCTCGAACAGCAGCAAGTTCATGAAAATGAATAAGGTCAGTTTCCTTATCATTTTTTTGATACGATCAAAATAATGCTATTTGGCCATTACGACGCGACCTACCTAATAATCGAGCTACCACTAGTGCTACCTGGTTATTTTTTGTTGGGGTGATATGAGAAAATGGGCTAAAATTTACCGACAACTAATAATCCAGCATTTCATTTGTGGTTTTTTGCAAACTGTCATAAGTGAGACTGCGTCCTTAGAAAATATTTATGGCGCTTGGGTCGGTTGCAACCTGACCAAGAGGTATCTTATTGCTCTGTTCTTGGGTATTATTATTTTTGTTTTGAAAAAGTATGTGATACGTGCAAACAATTTTTGCACCAGAAGCAGGAAAGAAAAGACCCCTTCCTTGGCCCACTAGTGCTACCTGGGTTCTTGTTGGGGTGAAGATATGAAAAATTGGCTAAAATTTACCGACAACTAAATAATCCAGCATTTCATTTGTGGTTTTTTTGCAAAACTGTCAGTGTAGAACTGCGTCCTAGAGAATATTTATGGCGCTTTGGGTCGGTGCAACCTGACCAAGAGGTAAATCTTTTGCTCTGTTTCTTGGGTATTATTATTGTGTTTGAAAAAAGTATGTGATGCGTGCAAACAATTTTTGCACAGAGCAGAAAGACCCTTCCTGGCCCACTAGTGCTACCTTGGGTTTTGTTGGGGTGATATGAGGAGAATGGGCTAAATTTACCGACAACTAAATAATCCAGCAAAAATTTTTTTCAATTTGTGGTTTTTTGGGCAAACTGTCCAGTGAGAACTGCGTCCTAGAGAATATTTATGGCGCTTGGGTCGGTTGCAACCTGACCAAGAGGTATCTTATTGCTCTGTTCTTGGGTATTATTATTGTGTTTGAAAAAGTATGTGATGCGTGCAAACAATTTTGCACAGAGCAGGAAAGACCCTTCCTTGGCCCACTAGTGCTACCTGGGTTTTGTTGGGGTGATATAGAGAAAATGGGCTAAAAATTTACCGACAACTAAATAATCCAGCATTTCATTTGTGGTTGTTTTGCAAACTGTCAGTGAGAACTGCGTTCTAAGAAAATATTTATGGCGCTGGGTCGGTTGCAACCTGACCAAGAGGTATCTTATTGCTCTGTTCTTGGGTATATTATTTTTGTTTGAAAAAGTATGTGTGATGCGTGCAAACAATTTTTGCACAGAGCAGGAAAAAGACCCTTTCTTGGCCACTAGTGCTACCTGGGGTTTTGTTGGGGTGATATGAAGAAAAATGGGCTAAAATTTACCGACAACTAAATAATCCAGCATTCATTTGTGGTTTTTTGCAAACTGTCAGTGGGAACTGCGTCATAGAGAATATTTATGGCCTGGGTCGGTTGCAACCTGACCAAGAGGTATCTTTATTGCTCTGTTCTTGGGTATTATTATTGGTGTTTGAAAAAAGTAATGTGATGCGTGCAAACAATTTTTGCACAGAGCAGAAAGACCCTTCTTGGACCACTAGTGCTACCTGGTTTTGTTGGGGTGATATGAGAAAATGGGCTAAAATTTACCGACAACTATATAATCGAGCATTTCATTTTTACGACAACTAAATAATCTTCAATGGAGTATAGAACTTTTTGCTAACTGTATATTACTTTAAAGTACTTTGGACAAACTAGGCAGCCGATTTCAATAATAAAGAGATTCAGTGTGCTTAGCCAGAGTGGTGTCAGATATAAATAAAAGTACAAAGTTGTTAACTAGTGAAAACCCATTTGGCAATAGTATAGAACCAAAGAAGTTTTTTTGTTCGAGAATGATTATATTTTAAATTAACCCTTACTTTGATTATTATTTTCTTGGTATAAAATTACATATCTAACATCACCCTGTTGTCACTCCCGCCACGTTGAGGCGACACTGATAGTACTTTTGATTTTGTTTTATTTTGTGAAGTATAACGTATTATTTAAAAAATACCATTACATAGTTATACATTTAAATAAAATCAAAGTACAAGGAGAAGGCCCACACCACAACTACCAATGAATACGGTAAGCGATAAAACTGTACTCAAACTGTAAGCAATAAAAAGAAAAATATGACCCTTTGAATTTCCAGCTTAGGCCATTCCTGTTTTTAATTAGCTATAAAAAACGAAATTTGTTTTGTCGGTTTCTTTTTTGGTCGTTACTGTTGTTAATGATTTTCAGCTCATGACAGCTTTGGTAAAAAAGAAGACAAATGAAGAATTAGAAAATTATAATGCTTGAGAACATTGAATCAACCCGTGCTGAACCACAGTTAAAAAAGTGGAAGATCAACAAATTAGGCAATATTCTAAAGCTAATCTTCAAAAACTCTACTAAAATCAAATGTTCTATTCGTGGATAAGAAATACTAATTAGTAACTGAATCATTATTGCAACTTAACATAAGTTCTATTCTTTGATTCTGTTTACATAGTTTTTACTTTCTTATTTCAGTTCCCTTTCAGTTTTGAAAAAAATATATGATAATATAATTGTAAAATCATCTTGATTTCTGGAATAATAAAAATACTATAATATGCGAATAAATATATTTCTAGAGTAAAAAATTTAGTTTTTTCCGTAATGCAGTTGTATGTTCCCTGCATGTTTTGCAATATTCATCTCACCTCGCTCACTCCCAGAATATTTGAATAGTTTCCATATATACAGCGAATAATTTCATCTAACAGTATAGTCCTACAACGAATAAAGACAAACTGAAAAATAAATAGCCAATAAATACAACTGTCGATTTAAAAAGCACCTAGAAACTACAAAACTCAAAAGCTCTTAATAACCATTTGCAAAAAGAAAAAATCAGAGAAGAAGAGGAGATAGAGAGTGAGAGGAGGAGAGAAAAATAGATATTACTTCAACTCATGGTGAAGTTGGAATCAATTATATGAAAACATTTAGTAGCTTTAGGCAGCGTTGATTTCAATCTTTATTATGACCCAATCACGAGCACCTAATAATATAAACATCCCACATAAGCAAAGCAGAAGCACATGAAGGTAGCAATTAACACTTGCAAAGGGAAAAAGCACATTAGGGGGGGGGGGGGGGCTAAGAAGGTAATAAGTACATATTGCTTGCTTCTCGATTAAGCTGTACTATAGATAGGTGGTTCGAAGTTTGGTCTAAATCACTAAACAGAATTCATCTTTTTTGATGGGTTCTTCAAACAATTCCTCGTCGTGGCTCTGTTTGATAGTAGCTCTGATGAGTGAGGAGTTTTTCAGACCGGTGTTCCAAGGCTAGTCTGGAGTGGCTGGTTGTAGCAAATCGGGTTGTATTACTGCATTGTTATAAATACATGGGCACGTTTGCTTTAGAGAGTGCATGGTGTCATATGGATGGTAGGAGTAGACGTGTTTGGTGTTATGAACAAAGGCAAAGCCAATTGCTTAAGAGGCAGTAGGTGATCCCATCTTGGGCAATTCGTACTCTCTTTCTAGTCCCTTTTTCTAATGCTTCATTGGGCCCTAGATTACCTACTACCTTAGGTCACTACCACTTCTGATATTACTATCAAGTTTTTGAACGGTAGGGCTGTGGGCGGAATTATATGAATCCATTTTGCTTCTTAGCAAGGACCCGGCTGCTCCTTCTTAAAAAGTATGAACTTGGGTTATCGCTACAATAGCATTAGTGAAAATATGTTAAAAATTCATCCTTGAACAAGGAATCTCACAAGACAAACAACTTTTAATTGTACATTCAAGTTTTATTAATAAATAATTTAAAAACATTATAAAACCACATTATTTCATAGGGCACTGAAATTCAATAGTATAATGTGAGAAGGGGTTTATTTTAAACGGGCCGTTCACTATCACGTAAGTGTGTTCTTTCTGACGTTTCAATACCTATCGGATTGTGATTGGAACCTTGGTCCTGGGTTTTTTCTTTCAGAATAAATGTCTTTCCTTGTTTCTTTGGGTCTTTTGAGTTCTTTAATTATCTCTTTCCGCATCTGTGGAAATGATAAATTAGCTCTTAATATTGGCTGCGCCATTTTTCATTTCTATTAACTGCGTAGTTTGTTTAAAACCACAAGTTTTTAATTGCGCAGTTTACGGTTGACCCATACATAGCTAAAGTTACTTTCAGATCAACAAGTTTTGGTCCCGTATTTGTCGAGGGGTTGAAAGAAAGGGACATAAAGGCTGATTCCTTAGAAGTTAAAGTTTGGCTTGATACATGTGAAGTAAAGTTTTGATGTCATAATCTTGGACCTTTTTTGAGCCCTAGGTGGGAGTCCGGCAGCCTATAAGGCAGGCTGAGGATTATATTATTTGTCAGTAGAAACAAGAGTTGCAGAGACATAACCGTTCATTTACTACATAGACAATGGGTCCGTCGATTACCCCTCTGATGAGATAGTTATGAGATTTTACGTGGTGACTCAGTGTGGGTGGCATTCCTTGGATATTTAGAGTTTAACCCTGTTTGAACCGTATTCCATCCACGTTATACCATAACTACCCTGGAGCATGGTATCCGTTCAAAGGTACTAACTACTCTATATTTACCGGAACAGTAGATGGTACGCGCGAGCATTTCCATTACAATATTTGTCCGCCAGAGAGACTTCCCCTCTAGTAAGTGATTGTAGCACTCAGTTTTTTGCGGCCAATATCTGGTGGCAGTCGTGGGTTCTTACCACTAGAACCCAATATGTTATTATATTATTTGAACAGTGGGAACATACCATTTCCTTGGTAGAACGTGATAGTCCCAGGCAAATCACAGCCACCGTGTCACTCAATGGTTTGGGCAAAACGACACCTTCTTCTGGCACAAACTACGCATTCCTAAGGCATTTCTCAGACACTTTTCCACCAAAAACACCATATAAACTAGACTTAAACTTAAGATTATACACTAACAATCGTTTTAAAACTTTAAAGAAAAGTTCCAATAGCGTTTCTTCTGATGATTTGTGACAAAATACGCCATCAGGTCACAATGTACCTTTCTAGTGTCAACATCTGGGTTCCCGTCATCATCACTTGAGCGTTTTTTCTGGACGTTTGGATATCAGTATAATATTATATTTTTAATTGAACAGTTGGGAACATGCTATTTCAATTGCCTAGATAACGTTGATAGTTCCAAGGTCAGTTCACTCCACCATGGCCACTCAATGGCTTGCACAAGGTTACCCTCTGGATCAAACTATATATTCCTAGGTATCTTCAGACATTTTCTTGGTAAATAAATGATGCCACACATTTCCAAGTTTATTATTGCGAGTAATTTTTCAGTTTCAAGAGTATGATTTTAGGATGTTTTAGTTGTGCTATTTCGGCGTATAGCTTTGCCCGTATCACCTTTGTTGGTGTTTCAAAAGAGAATTTTGGAAAGAAGTTGCTTAATTTGCTGTTTTCTTGGTTTGTGCCGTCGTCAGCGGTTTAGCTTTTTTTTTGGTGTTTCCAGTGTGTTTTGGAAAGTTTTTCCGTTTTGAGGCAACGTTATATTTAGGATGTTTAGGTTTCACTGCTGTCGTGTTTAGCTGTCTGTTTTAGCTTTGTTTGGATTGATTCCCAAGTGTTTTAGAGATTTTTTGTTTTGCAACGTTTGTATTTGAGGATGTTGTAGTTTTCAATGGTTCGAGGTTTTACGCTTGGTCCTGTTTTTAGCCCCCCACCCGCTGCTGGTGTTTCCCTGAGTATTGTGGAATTTTTCGTTTGAAAACTTTACGATTTAGGAATGTGTTTATTTGTATCTCTCTCCTTGGTTTAGCTTGTCAGTGTTTAGCCCTCATTTGTGGTTTCAAAGAGTATTTTTGGAAGAAGCTTATTTAGTTACGTCTGTTTCGTGGTTTTAGCTATGTCTGTAAATTAGCGTTTATTGGTTTTTCCAAGCGTTTTTCTGGAGTTTTTGGGGGGGGGGGGGGTTTAGAAGAAAATGATTTAGGATATTCTTAGATTGTGATTTTTTGCGGTTTAAGCTTGTCTGTGTTAGCTGTGTTGTTATATTTCTATCTCTGAAGTGTTGGGTTTTAGAAGTTTTTCGTTTCTAACATATGATTTAGGATGTTTGTATTCTTGCTGTTATCGTTGTTGTAGTCTTGTCTTTTTTTTAAGCGTTTGTTTGGTGATCATCCCAATCGCGTATTTTCAAAGTTTTTTGTTTTTGTGGTGTCTGACTTGTGTTTGCCCGCTCTCTCTCGTGTTGTTGGTGTGTCTTGACGTGCGTGTTTGTGTATATTTTTTTCTATTTAGACACAGTCAGAGCCTACAGAAAGTACCTAAGGATCTTGCTTTTTCGCATTTCCACTACATGCCAACTGCTTAACAGTTATCTTACGATATGAAGCTGCATATTTTCTGGCATCTGTTTGCGACATTTTATAACAAGTGGCTCTTCCTGTTCCTGCATTAAAAGAGATTCCACGTACCTGGACAGCAAATTTGATTCTATGTTTATTCATTAGTTCAATAGTTTTTCTTATTTTTACCAATTTCAGTATCCTCGTTCTATATAATCTATGAATTTCTTCGATACAGCGTAGATCTTCCCTTTTGAACGGTCTTGTACTTAGAAATGTGATGGAAGAATTCAATTGACATTGCGGCTTTCCCAAATAGGTTATTTCAATTGGTATAAGTCCTTGGGCTATATTTGACAACAAGAAAGCCACACAGCTTGAATGTGAATCCTAACTTGTATAGCTATTCTCGGCACGAAGTCAAGTTCAAGTTCTAATGTAGGCGTTTATCCACTCCCTTCATCAGATTTTTTAGGTGGAAAGAACTAGACCTCCCGTGAGCGTGGTTTAAACGGCTTCCTGGCTATCAAATAAGATAGAAAGTTTTCTTGGAGAAATCACATATTCCAAAATGAAATGATTCTTTGGACTTCGTATTCGTTTATATCACACATATTGACACACAATGGAAACAAACAAAACACTTGCAATCATTCGAAACATCACTAACACTCTCCTCTAGGCCGTATCTGGGTACAAAGTATTCAAAGCATTAATACTTGTTCAAGTTTGAAAGTAGAGTAGCTATCGATGAGTTCTTGCTTACGCACAGCTAAAGAAGTTCAAGATTCACGAGGTATGAAACAATTCCAGTTGTGAGCTAAGCTATCAGGCGTCAGCAGTGATTCCAAGGTCCTTGAAGAAAATTGGAAACACGTCTGCGTGTCCCTCAAGTAAAACCAGTAGCTCTCCAACATTCTTAGTTTTTCTTCTGCGTTTTTTCTACGATAGCAGAATCCGGTAGATTTGACCACTCATTCAAAAGCCTTTTTTTAAATGCTGCGATCACTTGCTTTGCTTCGTCATACAATCACTTATGGTCCCTTTAAACGCGTAACCATTGACAAATGGCTGCAGGAATTATAGACTGGTTATGCTTCACACGAAATTCGGTCCTCCCTTACCCTTTTTGCGTCGTTTCACTCAGTTGAAGTGGGGCTATGCAGCCCTTTTTCGAACGGGGGGGGGGTGGGGGGGTGAGGGCGGTGGCGGGGAAGGGGGGGAGGGGGGGGTGGGAAACCTTCACACCTCGTACATCTTCCGCTTGCTTTGCCACTTTTAAATTATTATTCCCATCATGAGCTTTTCGATTGGGGTTTGGAACTCTTTTAAGTGAATCTAACTTTCCAATAATTTCTTTTTTTTCATTTCCTGAAACCCGTTTCGAATGTATTCTGCTCCCTGCTTGTTTTTCCAGTCAGCTTTCGCAGTTTCATTAATTGACGGTGCAAAAACTCCCTTCATTCTGATCATCACTATCAGAGTAGACGACAATTCCTTGCTGCCTAAGAATCGCTGGTCAGGTTTAATATTGTAACTATGTGTCCCTGAATGGTTTAATGAGCTTTTTTAATTTCCAGGCCTCACGTGACCTTTCTTTAGATCCTCCCCTATCACGTTCCTTGAGGTTTTTACAGTCTGTATATAACTGTCGTAATTTTTTTCTGTTACTATGCGCAAGTGTCCTCGAGATTCTTAAAACGCTAGTTTTGCATATAGGACCTGCAGAGATTCGCAAAAGTACAGAACAATCCATAAACTTTCCAACCAAACTTATTCCTCTTTAGCACCCTTTGTCACAATTTTATTTCCTCTAACTGATTGTTTCTGTTCTGGTGTCACAACATTAACCGTTCTTTCTAGTCAGATTGAAACAAGATACACTTGTCTTTTCACGGGGGTTGCCTAAAATGTAACATTCCCTTTTCTCCATAGAGTTTTCTGCTATTCAACTACACCTACCTTTGCTGGCGGGGGTCTTCTCTTGTCGTGATATTATTTCGCAAAAGGAATCTGATGCATTCTACTTCTTGGGACCATACGCAGAAACCATTTCATTTCCTCGTTCAAGTGGAATCTTCTTCCTTCTTGAGATGAGACTACGTTTTCCTTATGTGCCTCTCGAAGGAGTCTATAATCTCCTATTCCCTTATATCCTCGAGACACGTGTGTATAATTTCATCGTCTAAACAAAGAAGCCCAAGATACATCTGGCCCATGTATATCTCGCTTTTGTTGTATAACTCTTTTCATCACAGCATTGAATGACTCTTGAGGTATTGTTGTTTTATTCCCGGAGACTGGATTAAAATCAGGACATCTGGAAACGATGAAGGCACAATCATACTTCAACTGTCAGATTCCAGATTATCTCGAAGTAGGTAAATGCAGGGATTGGACCATTTCACGAGCCTGTCA